>CM054122.1:145946394-147146394 GCA_028751855.1 Ambrosia trifida | reverse complement strand
ATTTTCCCTAAATCAATTACACATGCGCAGAGCATGTCCTCCAGCGCCTGGATGGTCCTTTTGCTCTGCCCATCTGTCTGAGGATGGTAAGCGGTGCTCATGTCTAACCGGGAACCAAGAGATTCTTGCAACGATTACCAAAACCTCGAAGTGAGCGAATATCTTGATTAGAGATTATGGAAATAGGCACGCCATGCCTTGATATAATCCATTGATGTATAATCAGGATAATTTCTCCGTTTTGTTTGTTTCCTTGATCGGCAAGAAATGTGCAGACTTTGTTAAACGATCAACAATCACCCAAATCGCATTATGACCACGAGATGTTCTTGGCAACTTGGTGATGAAATCCATAGAGTTTTGTTCCCATTTCTAAACAGGAATCTCTGGTTGGTGAAGCATTCCTGATGGCTTCTGGTACTCTGCCTTGACCTTTGAACACGTTAGGCAACGTTTGACATAGGTCGTAATAAAACCCTTGATGTTAGGCCACCAATAGAATTGTTTAAGGTCCTTATACATCTTGTCTGCATCGGGGTGTATTGGGTACTTGGACTTGTGTGCTTCACAAGAACCAAATCACACAAACGTCCATATAAAGTAACCTATATTCTATTCAAGAAATACTTTGTCCCGTCAGGCCTTGTCTCCAGCTGAGTTGCCTGACTGTATAGAGCTTCATGTCCAATATTACTATCCTTAAGAGCTTCCTGCTGAGCCTGATGAATACGAGCAGTGAGATCGGTTTGAATGGTTATGCCTAACGCACGAACACATAGCGTTTTGGCACGTTCCTTTCGGCTTAATGTGTCTACTACAACATTTGCCTTCCCTGGATGGTACTTAATATCACAGTCATAGTCATTGAGTAGCTCAACCCATCGTCTCTGACGCATGTTCAAATCTTTCTGGTCAAAGATATGTTGTAGGCTCTTATGGTCAGTAAAGATAGTACACCTAGTCCCATCGAGGTAGTGTCTCCATATCTTGAGTGTGAACACTACTGCACCCAACTCCAGATCGTGGGCTGTGTAGTTTCGAACGTGCACCTTGAGCTGACGAGAGGCATAGGCTATAACCTTGTTCCTCTCCATCAAGACACAACCGAGAGCTTGGTGAGATGCATCGCAATAGACCACAAAATCTTCTGTTCCCTCTGGCAGTGAGAGAATAGGTGCGCTGCATAACTTGAGCTTCAAGAGCTGAAAAGCGGATTCTTGTGGATCTCCCCATTTGAATTTCTTGTCTTTCTGAGTCAAGAATATTAGGGACTGGGCTATCTTTGAAAAATTCTCAATGAATCGCCGATAGTAGCCAGCAAACCCTAGAAATTGTCAAACTTCTATTGGGGTACTGGGTCTAGGCCAGTCTTTGATTAACTCTACCTTGGCTAGATCAACATGTATGCCTTTCTCGTTCACTACATGACCGAGGAAATGAACTTCACGAATCCAAAATTCGCATTTGGATAACTTGGCATACAGCTTTTCCTCCTTGAGTAGATTCAAAATCATTTTCAAATGTTGCTCATGCTCTTCTCGAGTTCGTGAGTAAATCAGAATGTCGTCAATGAATACTATCACGAACTTGTCGAGGTAAGGTTTACACACCCTGTTCATCAGATCCATGAACACTGCTAGTGCGTTTGTCAAACTGGATGGCATAACTAGAAACTCGAAATGGCCATATCGCGTCATGAAAGCAGCCTTGGGTATGTCCTATTCGTGAATACGTAACTGGTGATAGCTTGACCTCAGATCAATATTTGAGTAGAAACTTGAGCCCTGCAATTGATCGAACAGATCGTCTATTCTGGGAAGAGGGTAACGGTTCTTCACCGTAAGCTTATTCAACTCTCTGTAGTCGATGCACATGCAAAACGATCCGTCCTTCTTCTTGACGAACAGAACTGGAGCTCCCCAAGGTGACGAGCTTGGTCGGATGAATCCCTTGTTAAGCAACTCCTGCAACTGGGTGGACAACTCTTGCATCTCAAATGGAGCCAAGCAGTAAGGTGAACGGGCTACGGAAGCACCTCCGAGAATGAAATCAATACGAAACTCGACTTGCCTCGCGGGTGGCAATCCTGGCAGATCTTCGGGAAAGACCTTCTGGAAAATCTCTCACGACAGGGATGTCTTCGATCATGTTCACCTCTGGCTTCTTCTCATGCACAAGTTCTAAGAAAGCAAAATGAACTTTTTGCAAGCACTTCTGAGCCTTCATGCAAGACACCAATCGCAACATGGTCTTTCTGCTCTCCCCCTGTATGGATAAAACCTCTCCATTGGACAACGGAACTCGAACCACTTTCACGAAACAGGTGACCTCTACGTGGTTCTTCGACAACCAGTCCATACCAACCTCAATGTCGAAACTTCCCAAATCGATTAGCAGAAGATCGATACTAAACTCGTGATCTCCTAACCTCAACGCACAATTCTTAACTACTTCTTCAGACCTAATTATCTTACCATTTGCCAATTCTATGGAGTAATGTTCATGCAACTTACGCGACTCTAATCCAAGGGTTCGTTTAAAGTCAGTTGACACAAAGCTTAGGTCGGTACCGGTATCAAATAGTACAGAAGCAGTACGATTGTTTATGAGGAACGTACTCGTGACGACGTTAGGATCCTCGCGTGCATCATCATATCCCATGAAAAAAGCCCTACCACGAGCTTGACCTCTCAGCTTGGGGTAGTCCTTCTTGAAATGGTCGGTAGCACCACACTTGAAACATCCTAGTTTACCGTCAGAACTTACAACTGCTTTGGCCCGGCACTGCACTATGGGATGTCCCATCCACTTGCACTTCTCGCATTTGATACTTTCTCACATCGCCACATGAAGGTACTTGCACTTGTCGCAAAGTGGGTGGGGCCTGATGTATGGCTTACGAGTGTCAGTAGCGGTTGCAACAAAAGCTTTGACGGTTTCGGGCTTCTTGCGAGAATCACCCTCTGCACCTTTCCCCTTCTTGAAGTGGGACCACTTACGCTTGTTTCCAGAGCCTTCACCCTTGTCGGATTCCTTTTGGGTGAGGGATCCCATGCTTACCGCATAGTCGGTAAGGCTGTGAGCAAGGGTGATAACATTCTGAATGGAAGCTGGAGCAGCAGTGGTAACCATGCTACGAATCTTAGGAGAAAGTCCCAGATGTATCGTTCTACCCACTTGTACTCTGGGGTAACCATGTGTGGAACTAGATGAGAAAGCTCATGGAATCGAGTGGTATAGGCCGTGATGTCCGCACCATTCATGGACAGATTCCAGAACTTGGTCTCCAACTTCTGCAGCTCACTACGCGGGCAATACTTGTCCATCAGCATCGACTTCCACTCGACCCAAGAGAGACTGTAGGCAGCTTCACGACCCAAGGTCTACACTTGTAGGTTCCACCATGTCAGCGCCTCATCCTGGAAGGTACATGTGACGTACTTGATCTTCTGGTCTTCCGAGCAACCACTGATATCGAGCACAGACTCTGTTTTCTCAATCCATTAGACAATACCAATCGCTCTTTTTGACCCACGGAAGTTCTAGGGCTTGCATGCCATGAAAGTCTTGCAGGAACACCCACGTATGGGATTCTCTACTTCTGCAGCGTCAGAAAGATTGGATCGTCAACGAAGGGATCGACATAAGTTATGATCAAGACTAGGAATGAATAGGCAAAAGCTTTACTAGTCTCAGGTTCCTGGGTTCTGCGTCGGCCTGCAGCGCCCGAACCGCCGCTAGAATCAGCGCGGTTCGCTTCATGTTGTGCAATAGCCTCTGCGATTACCCTGGCTAGGTCCGCTGAGGTGGCCAGGAAAGCTTCTTGCTCAGAAGTCGATCGAGTAGTTCTTTTGGGAGGCTTGTTCTTCTAATATACATTCTCACCAATTATGGTGCGAACCAGTCACAAAATTACTCGTTCTCACTAACGAAGGTGCGAATGAACAAAGTTTCTCATTCTCACCAATGAAGGCGCGAATGAGTCACAATTAAAATTTCTCATTCTCACCAATTATGGTGCAAATGAGTCACATAATTTCTCACTCTCACCAATTATGGTGCGAATGAGTCACAACATTTCCCATTCGCGACAATGAAGGTGCGAATGAGTACAACCTATATAAGCATCTATTTGCTTCATTTTCACCATTTCATAACCCTAACTCTCCCCCAAGTGCTCTCTCTCAAACCCCAACATGTAGAAACAAGTTTTTGCCCTTATTTCTTAGATCCTTAAGCCAAAACAAGTTTATATACAATATCAAGTGAAGATTCAAAGTGTGTTCCTCATCTAAACCCTTTTCATTACATTTTTATACATTTTTGATAAACCCTAAATGTCCAGATTTGATTTCATAATGGTTTCTTAAATAAAAACCTTTCTAAACAAGATCCAGACCTAAATAATGAGTTTTCTTATAAGAACACAAGTTTAGATGATGTTGGTGGCGATATAATTAGGGCTTTTATACTTTGTATTGATAAAATGATATTATGATGATGTTTAAATGATTTGAAATTGTTTAGAAGCATAATTAGGTGTTGTATGAATGATTTATTGATATTTTGTGGACTTTGACCCATTTTGAGGGTTTATGTTATAGATCTAGGACTTGTAGCATGTATATAATGATAATAACATGTTAGAAACATATTAGGGAGGTTGAATCAAAGTTGGATAATCTGGAAAAATGATGTTTATAGGTTGATTTTAGTACTTTCCTTTCTGCGTAAAGTTTTCATGCAATTGATGTGACATCTCCATAATTTGCCATTTTGGGAAATATGTGATTGATATGTAAAATGAACAAATTGATGACTGAATCAGGTGTGATAACATGCTATTAAGTTGGCTTGATATGACAGCAATGTTTGGTTATGATTAGTTAGGTTTTCAACCAGATTTGAAGGGTATTTGTTTGTCAAAATGGTTTTTCAACTGCATGATGCGAATGGGTACTTATTCGCACGTTCGAAGGTGCGAATGAGAGGAAAAACCACCCATTCGCAACAATGTGAAAATTTGTGAATCTTTTGTATAAACTAAGTGTTTTATGTGCAATACTTGTGTGAGAACTATATATACTTATTTATACTGAATTAAAGAGCCACCATCAGGATGTTGAGTCTTGTATGGTCATGTCAAACGTCAATTACTTTGACAAACATACAAAGTAAAGGTCTTGGACAACTAAGGGTTATTAGACAAACATGTCATTAGTTAAACACTTATAGGCTATCTATGGTAGGTTTCCAGTAGTCGGGACTACCATAACATGCCAAGTATATTACTTACTTGAAGACGCAACCTAAGGTGAGTTTCATGGCCCCACTTTTACCGCTTTTACTTTCGGGGGAGAAACATGCTACTACACTCTAAACTTTTGTATTACATGAACACTATCACATCACTCGTGCACAGGCAATCCTTACAACAATTCAAACTATTAAAGGGGTGTGTTTGCGGGGGATAAGGCAAACCAAGGGGAGACTGAGGGAAAACCAAGGGAAGACCGGGGGCAAACTGGGGCAAACCATAGGGCGGACCATGGGATACCTGCAGTAGTCGGAACACTTGAGAATTGAGCAGGAGTCGGAACACTTGTGAATTGAGTAAAATGTCCAACTAGTTTTAAATCATAATAGTGTGTTATGTGAATCCGGGTTTTCTAAAAGTTGTCCAACTTCAAAACCTGTGAACTCTCCAGCATTTTATGTTGACATATTTTAGCATGTTTTCTCAGGTCGCTAAGGTGGAAGTCAAGGAATAGGACACACGGAGTCGCACTACATTCTATTGTTACATTTCCGCTATTCGAGCATTGTTTGACATTACTTTTCAAATATTAACTTGTGTTGGTTTTGAATGGTAACTTTTCATATTAATTTTGGTCTGTAAACTTTTTATGCTTCTGCTAAACTTTTAAAATGCGTGGTTGTTTTCAAATGTAATCTTTTCTCGTACAGTTGTCGTTTATTGTGACTGTTGACTTATATCCTGGTGTGTCACGCGCCTCGCGGTAAAACCCCGCACATAGAATTTAAGGGTTTGACAATTAGATACCAAACAAATTTGACCAAAATTAAAGAGTGATTTCTTTCCCTTTTTGGCTCCTACAAACATTAAACCCTAAAAAATAAAAATAAAAATAAAAATAAAAATAAAAATAAAAAGAGAACTAACCAATTTTAATGCCTTTGGTTCCAAATCTCATTATGAATCACTTTTATTACTTCACATTGCCTATAATCATCTAGGTCTCTGGAAAGAAAAGAAAGTATAAACTTTAATACATAGGGTACCTAAAAATGGTATTCAAACTTTCATCAACCTCGCTTCTCATACACTACCTAAAAAATGAAATGAAAGAAAACGAAAAGAAAAACCTCACTAGAGTATTGGTACCATTAGATACTTCTAACTCTATAAAATCATAAGCAGAAAAACCATATTCCTGATTCAAAATCAAAACAGGAAGCATAAATATAAAATTAGAAAAGCAGCCACGAAAAACAAAAAGAAGATAAAATACCAAAGAACATACCTTGAAGACATATAATCAAGGAGACCTGAACCCTAGCCATCACAACCCTAAATCCTCTTATGTCCGTTGATGTGTGCAAATAGGTATATAAATAAATTGATCAAGTTAAAATCCTAGACTTTTCTAAGACCACACACTATCGGCAAGTGTACCGATCGCAAGTAGCAAGTAGGCAAGACCAGGTATCGAACCTAAGGACTTTATCTAACACTTTTGAAATTACTCCTAATGAATTACCTGATAAAATATTATTAAATTGGATTAATTGATTGGGTTGATTGATTAGGGGGGTTTAAATTGAAAATATAAAAATTGATTAACTATTAATTATAACTAAATAAAACTAAATTACTAATTAACTAAGAAACTGAAAATAAACAAAAGCTGCCGAACTGGGTTGGAACTCTAATGAGGAGAAAACTGGTAACCTGGGTAGAATCCCTAGACTCTGGTTATAAAAGCTGACTTATGTAATCCGGTTGGAGACCCTGTTCTCATCTAATAAACCTCCTGTCAAGGATAGCTGACTAGACTCAAGGCGGGACAAGTATTGAGATGCTAAAATGAAAGTGGATCGCCCCAGCGAAACCAAATCCCACAGTAATCCTTTAATCGACCACTCTTGGATCGAAAACTCCCAAACTGTGAAGCAGACTTAACTAGTACGAATGAAATCCTAGGAAAACTCTAAACACGAATAAGTAACCGGTCTCGCCCCAGCGATAACCAAGCTACCAAACAATGCCTAGTTAGTCAACCTAGCAATCCCGAATTATATTCCTAACCTTCGGGAAGGGATTGCACACCTTAGCTAATTGATTTTAAAAACCTGTTAAACTTGCGCTATTCCTAACTGCAAGAACTAGCTCGACAATAAAAGTTAATCAAACTAGAATGATTTCTAGATCTAGGGGATATTCCTATATGCCTAGAACATCAAAACCAACAAACAAGTAATCAAACCAAAAAGTGCCAGCACACAAATATTCAAAATCAAACATAAAAATTAAATCATGTAACCCAACACATCCAAAACGGAAAACATAAGTCTTTAATTAAAAACCATAATCTAGTTCATCATCCCAAGTTACCAATAAAGGTTTAGCCAATAATATTTAAAAACATCTTCACAAAGTTTATAAAAAAACAATTTCATCATGTCTATAAAAATATAGAGCGAAAACTAAACCTAACCCAAGGCTCGTTGGCTTTTGATCTTTAACGTGCCCGTGGCCTTTTCTCCTTCCGTGCTCGTTCGATCGTCACCGCTTGAATATTGACTTTTTGCTTCTGTGCGATCGTATGGAATTGCCAATTGTGAATGAATGTCGCTGTCCCCCCTTTTATAAAAATTGCGCCGCTTCAATCTTGTAGATTGTTGTATTTAGGTTTTACTTGGGCCTATCCCTTTTGTTTTTTTTAAGAGCAAAGTCACGTTTACATTTTGTTATTATTATTAGTAGTAGTAGTAGTAGTAGTAGTGGTAGTAGTGGTAGTAGTGGTAGTAGTAGTAGTAGTAGTAGTGGTAGTAGTGGTAGTAGTAGTAGTGGTAGTGGTAGTGGTGGTAGTAGTAGTAGTAGTAGTAGTAGTAGTAGTAGTATAACTCCGTACTTCTCGACTCGGGTGTTCTTGGCTTGACCAAAGTTCATCGTTTACGCTCCAACGTTCATACGAGCACCTACCAAAATATAAAATAAATAAATAAGTACTAAAAATTAATAAAAAACTATACAATGACAAAAATAGGCCAACAAACGAATACACGCCTAAAACTACTAAAAACTATATACAAAAGACTCAATTATAACAAAAAATACATAAGAGAATAGATGTGTTTTACGACACATCAAACATCCCCACACTTGACTCTTTTTCGTCCCTGAAAAAGAATTATGCTATGGAATCACAGTTAGGTTTACATCCAGTTTCAAAATATAGGTTACTTAATTAATAATCTACTAACGTATTGATTGCGATTGCGGGTATATTGATCCTCTTAAACCCACACTGGTTTCCAAGCCCCCTTTTATTTATGTTAAGTTCATGTAGATTAGTCTATCTAGGGTCTCACTCGAAGGAAGCCACAGTTCCTCCTAATCCCGCCTCAAGCTTATGAAGCTAAAGGAACGACCAATTGACCATTTCCCAACCGTCTTATGTAGAAAACCAAGAGAATTTAAAATCATTTTTTTTGCATACTTAACTCAGAGGGTGTGACCAATCCAAGTCGCTATCCCAGTGGCCAGGCACCTTAAGCTTCAGCATTTTTTTTCATCTCAGCATACTTAACTCAGAGGGTGTGACCAATCCAAGTCGCTATCCTAGTGGCCAGGCACCTTAAGCTTCAGCATTTTTGCTTTGATTACTAATTTTTTTTAATTGATTAGAAATTCTAACGGTTTTCTACTTATAACGGTGCTTCTTATACTATTTTTGGCGGTTTCGGTCTCCCCGTTTCTCCTAGATGAGAACCCACAAAATAGCCTAACATAATTAATTTATTACTTTTAAGGAAACCTTTCTACCGGCCGAGCCTACCCACATATCCCAAATCAGACACGTTTTCAATCAATTTTAATCTCTTATTATACATACTATTTGAAAACCGGACAGCTAACTTTACCTATCATTTTCCATATTTTATATAATGCAAAATTCAAAATCAGGGACTTTTTTTTTTCAGTTTTTTTTTTTTTTGACTTAAAATGACTTTATATACAGACTAAACGACAGTTTCCCATCCCCACACTTAAACTCTACATTGCCCTCAATGTAGGAATAGAGAACGACTCAAAATAAAAAAAAATAAATTCCGAATACAAAAATAAAAAAAAAAAAAAACAAGGGCAAATTGGAAAGGACTTAGCTGGTTAATTAATGCGTAAGCTCCAAAAACTCTAGTCCAATCCAGCTCGATCGTATAGCATTTTGGTCGCGATCGGCTCTGACACACTGGTAAACTCTGGGCTTGCCTTGACAAATGATAAACAGCTCTGGAATCACCCGAATGGAGATTGAGTACGGGCGGTGCAATCCAAACCTGCGCAAAACGAAACAAACAAAACCCGAGCATAATACCAAACCACAAATAATAATAAAAAGACTAAAACTACTACTTAGACTCATAATATAACAACAAACAAGAAGACGTACCTGCTTGGCAACATGGCGGTGAATGTTGGTAGAACCAAATGGGTAGAAAGAAAAAAAAAATGGTTCCCGCTCAACGTGAAGGACACTGGTGATCACAACACGCGTTGCAAGCGAAAAAAAAATATAACTTTCCGGGGTAATAGCTGGTCGCATGAGGCGAACACGTCAGCCCAGACTCCTCACATTACGTGAAAAGTCTTTTTTCAGAGAAAGTTAATTAATTTTTTTTTTTTAAGAAAAAATCTCTTATTACCCAAACCTTTACCAAAACTCTCACTCATAAAATATATAAAGATAATACATGGGATCCGCTCATTGTGAAATTTCCTCTACCTAAGCAAACACGCAAACAGACTAAAAGACACAAAAAAACAAAGATAAAATAGAAAGATAAAAACCTACAAACTACTACCAAAGAACGACCACATATAAAAAAAATGAAAAGCTAGAAGAAAAAAAAATAAAAAATAAATAGGTGTACATATAAATTTACAAACTCTACAGAGCCTCCCCACACTTAAACTTAATCAGGGGGCTTCTCTTTTATCTGGACCCGATCCAACCCGTTTAATTCCACCCGGTCCATGTTATTTAGTAAAATTACATTAGTGGAATTGAAAAATATTTTATCAAATTTAAATGGGTCGGGCCACCAATATTTAAATTTACCTGGACCAAACCTGATTCTTGGCATGTAATGTGGGGATTTGTTGTCTCTACAACTCCTGACCCTCACCCTGTGTCGGTCCAGGTGCCTCTTCGCCTTCTCCCGTGGTGGTGGCCATGGTGGTGGCACTAGTAGCAGTGTAATATTCAATGCCTGCACGGGCCGGCTGTGGTGTTCTTCTTCTTCCTCCACCACTGCTTGTTTCTCATCTTCCTTGTTTGGTGACACTTGGTCAAAATCTTTTTCAAATCAAATAACTCGTCACCAAACTCTACTTCCCCATCAGCTGCTTCTTCAAGCAGGTCAGTGGTGTCTTCCTCTTCCACCACTTCTTCCTCAAACAGCCAGCCTGTCGATTCTGAAAAATCCATATCTTCCTCAGCCTCCCTCCAGACATCTACCCCCCAAGGATATGTTGCTGAACTAGAGATCTGGCAAGGCTGCTCATCCCGCTGAACCAAAGGTGGGACTAAGGCGTCCATTATGGTCTCTGGCTCTAACCCTGAATCCTGCAAAATATCATCCTCACAAGACAAGTGTAAAGAATCATATGGGTCAGTTAAATCATGCATAGAATCAGATGAGTAAGGACAAACAGTTTCAGCAACGGGACTAATACAATCAGGTAATGTAAGTGTTACCATCTCGTCTGGGTCATCATATGTGAAATAAACCTGCTGAACTGAAGGTGGGACTTCAACGTCCATTATGGTCTTCAGTTCATCCACCTGAGCCTCTAGCCTCTTAAGTGCCGCATCTTGTTCCCCCAGATAGCCGGTGCGCTTGGATAGAAAAGAATCGATATCCTCGAGCATGAGCTGTTGGTTAGCAAGGAAGGCGGCAAAACCGGGTCTAGTGTGAGACGAGACATCCCGATAATCGGGATGTGGATACAAATGTTGGCTAGGTGGATACTCTGACGAGCAACCACCATGCCTTTCCTCATACATCTCATCTTGTAGATAATCATGCCGACTTTTTCTTCTATCTAGTGACTCAGATGTTGCAGGGTTAAACCACCGGTTTGCCTGTGGGTATGAAGGCCGGTATGACTGATATGGCTGCGGCTGCAAATACTCGTTAGCATAATAATCTGTGGAATACCCCGATGAATATGAGTGAGGGCATCTTATGGTAAAGTGGGGTCCTCCGCAGATCTCGCACATGATAAAAAAAAAGATTATATATTAAGAATAAAAAAAATAATAATAAGAAAAAAAAACAAAAATTATTCACAAAATAGTAGACCAAAAACGGATCGGATAATTCTCAAGAGTGCTAATTGCGTCCCCGGCAACGGCGCCAAAAACTTGATGTGTGCAAATAGGTATATAAATAAATTGATCAAGTTAAAATCCTAGACTTTTCTAAGACCACACACTATCGGCAAGTGTACCGATCGCAAGTAGCAAGTAGGCAAGACCAGGTATCGAACCTAAGGACTTTATCTAACACTTTTGAAATTACTCCTAATGAATTACCTGATAAAATATTATTAAATTGGATTAATTGATTGGGTTGATTGATTGGGGGGGGGGTTTAAATTGAAAATATAAAAATTGATTAACTATTAATTATAACTAAATAAAACTAAATTACTAATTAACTAAGAAACTGAAAATAAACAAAAGCTGCCGAACTGGGTTGGAACTCTAATGAGGAGAAAACTGGTAACCTGGGTAGAATCCCTAGACTCTGGTTATAAAAGCTGACTTATGTAATCCGGTTGGAGACCCTGTTCTCATCTAATAAACCTCCTGTCAAGGATAGCTGACTAGACTCAAGGCGGGACAAGTATTGAGATGCTAAAATGAAAGTGGATTGCCCCAGCGAAACCAAATCCCACAGTAATCCTTTAATCGACCACTCTTGGATCGAAAACTCCCAAACTGTGAAGCAGACTTAACTAGTACGAATGAAATCCTAGGAAAACTCTAAACACGAATAAGTAACCGGTCTCGCCCCAGCGATAACCAAGCTACCAAACAATGCCTAGTTAGTCAACCTAGCAATCCCGAATTATATTCCTAACCTTCGGGAAGGGATTGCACACCTTAGCTAATTGATTTTAAAAACCTGTTAAACTTGCGCTATTCCTAACTGCAAGAACTAGCTCGACAACAAAAGTTAATCAAACTAGAATGATTTCTAGATCTAGGGGATATTCCTATATGCCTAGAACATCAAAACCAACAAACAAGTAATCAAACCAAAAAGCGCCAGCACACAAATATTCAAAATCAAACATAAAAATTAAATCATGTAACCCAACACATCCAAAACGGAAAACATAAGTCTTTAATTAAAAACCATAATCTAGTTCATCATCCCAAGTTACCAATAAAGGTTTAGCCAATAATATTTAAAAACATCTTCACAAAGTTTATAAAAAAACAATTTCATCATGTCTATAAAAATATAGAGCGAAAACTAAACCTAACCCAAGGCTCGTTGGCTTTTGATCTTTAACGTGCCCGTGGCCTTTTCTCCTTCCGTGCTCGTTCGATCGTCACCGCTTGAATATTGACTTTTTGCTTCTGTGCGATCGTATGGAATTGCCAATTGTGAATGAATGTCGTTGTCCCCCCTTTTATAAAAATTGCGCCACTTCAATCTTTTAGATTGTTGTATTTAGGTTTTACTTGGGCCTATCCCTTTTGTTTTTTTTTTAAGAGCAAAGTCACGTTTACATTTTATTATTATTATTATTATTATTATTATTATTATTATTATTATTATTATTATTATTATTATTATTATTATTAGTAGTAGTAGTAGTAGTAGTAGTAGTATAACTCCGTACTTCTCGACTCGGGTGTTCTTGGCTTGACCAAAGTTCATCGTTTACGCTCCAACGTTCACACGAACACCTACCAAAATATAAAATAAATAAATAAGTACTAAAAATTAATAAAAAACTATACAATGACAAAAATAGGCCAACAAACGAATACACGCCTAAAACTACTAAAAACTATATACAAAAGACTCAATTATAACAAAAAATACATAAGAGAATAGATGTGTTTTACGACACATCATCCGTATACCACCGACACATAAAAAGTCAATTAAACCCTAAAACACACAAACACATATAAAGTCAAATAAACCGTAAATAAAATAAAATGAATCTATAAAATGAATTGAAATGCAAAATCAAATCTATACGGTTAACCCCAATCGTAAACATATTAGGGTTTTAGAATACAAAATAAAAAAAAAACATAAAATAAATCTAAGAATCATAAAGATAATCAAACCTTGAATCAAAGGAACACTAGTCGTTTGTTATGACTTGAAGATATTCAAACATAATCAAATCAGATGCTACAGAGAGAGAGAGAGAGAGAGGGAGAGAGAGAGAGAAAGAAGAGGTGATGAAGGCGAGGGAATGATGATAGGGAGAGGCGCGGTGCAAGAGAATGGAGTTTTAGGGTTGAACAGAAGATTTGTGAGTGAGAAACCAGATTCAAACTTTTATTAGCGGGTATGTGGGTACAAAAATCGGGTTATGGGTCGGGTAAGAGAAACCAAACTCAAGTTAAACAGGCTTGAATGGTGCCACCTCAGCCGAAGTTACTCCTTTATTATATATATATAGATATAGATATACTAGTAGTGTGGCCGCACGTTGCGGCGGGGAACACAACTACTTTTACGGGTATACATGATTCGGTTCAATCCAGTTATTAGCTTCAACCATAACCAAAGTCACCGGTTAATAATCTTATTAACCGATCGGTTAATTGATTCACTTTATTTGATTAGATTGTTGTTTTTTAGTCCGGTTAAGTTAATTTTATTAATAACCAAACCTAAAATTTGGCCAAAGTATAAGTCTACTAAAGTATGGGCTTAGTGCCCCATCTTTTTGGGGGCCCATTCTATGATGTTATTTTATACTTGTATCAAACTTGTTTATGTAGTATTGGATCGTAGCTCGTTCCAAAAAGAGGCAACACGGTTAGGTTAAAAATGAAAGCGGGAAAGTGAGGAATGGAACTCGAATAGAATTGAATTGAATCGAATCGTTTAGTAAAAGTGAAAGGTCGTACACCTGAATTATAAAATCACGATCTTCAAAGTCCAACTATCTTATGTTGCATTCTTGCTCTGATTCTTTTTACAATTAAAATCAAAATCAAAATCTAAGGTTTGTAGTTAGCAACTTAGTTCTTTCGAAATTGTCAATCTAAATTTTTAATTTGCTACGCATCCCTTGAAGGTAAATTGATAATCTATTACCTTTTACTACTCAACTATTGATTTTTGCAGCTTATGAATTATACAAATAAAATATGACATAATGTGGATGTTAATTCATATTTTAAATAAAATGTTAGGTCTTTACTGATATTTATATGTGATTAAAATAAAGATCGAAAATAAAAATTATGATTAAAATTTTGTTATGTTTATGGTATTATAATCATAGCTAATACTTAAATTTTGATATTCATATTATGTTTTGGATGTCATATACTCTTGGTTTTGTTTATATCATCCGATTTTAGTGTTTAGTAAATTAACTATTATGATTCTGCTTATAATTGATTCTTTTTACAATCACAATTCACGATTCATTAACAATTATATATCCATTGTAGTCTATGACTTCTTTTAGCATCATTGCGCTAACCAAAGCATCTGGTTTGTCAAAATTTCATACTGAGAAAATAAGGAAATCAATGAACGTGTAAGCCGATTGGGTAAAGCTTCTTGTGTGTTATTGATTTATTATTCTCACACCAATAAAGATGATTGACGAAACAATAGTCTAACCTCCTAGTAGGGATGTCAGACAATTCATACATATGGTTGATCCTTCACCGATGAAGCTAGGGCTGAGATAAACTTGAAAGATAAGGTGCATGCCAGGGAGTGTGCTACAATCGTAGACGTTTATAACAAAAATGGGTGATGTTGTATACTAAATGTAACATCACACAAATTTTCTTTATATATATATATATATATATATATATATAGAACTCCATCGTTTATTCATCCGATTCATGTTTACAGTATCTTTACCATCCATTTTGTTAATTTTTTTTGTTTATATAATGACTTATAATCAATATTAAATTGGATTGTATTAAAAATTCTGATTTAAAAACGTTAAAAAAATGTTTGCCTGTGCCAGGATTCGAACCCGAGTCCCTGGCGGGCTAAACCTTAACCACACCACACAAACCACTACACCATTTGGTGTTTTGTGATGTTAATTAAAACCCATTAAACTTAAACCCTTTCAAGGTCCCTTAGTCAAACCTGAAAAGTCAAACGTAGTCTCCTAGTCAAGTCAAGTCAAGTCAAGTCAAAGTGTTAGTAAATATGGTCTCCTGGTCAAGTCAAAGTGTTAGTAAATATGGTCTTCTAGTCAAGTCAAAGTTGTTCCTAAATTCTAGCCTAGTCAAAGTAGTCCCTAATTACAACTCCAAATTATACACTATAAATACTATAGCCTACCATTCAACTCTTTATACCATTCAATAAAAAAAAACATTATTATCCCATCTCCTATATACTAAAGTTTTCATCCATCATTATCTCCTCTAGCTAGTTCCGAGTTTTCCAAGGCATTATTACTAAGTGTTTGCACGCTCAATAAAACGCACGAACTCATTATGCACCTAAGGTGAGTTTACATAGCCCCTTTTCCATTCACTATTTTTTTTTGGAGTGAAACATGTTACAACATTAAATTTACAATTCAATCACAAGTGTCTATATGTTATGCTATGTTGCATTATGTCTTAAACATTACTAGGGTAAGCACAATATTCTAGCATAATCATTAACATTGATTAGCCGACGGTATACAATGATAGATCTATTGGACTGACAATCCCACCCGGATACGTGTACCTCCTACATAGGTAGCGTGGGTGATTGTTATCGAATTTATAACATAATCGAGTGAACCATGAGCGTATGGGATGGACCACAATATTCAAGTCACGAGGCTTGATTATGCACTCGATTTACCCGATTGTTTTGTTTTCACATATGGACTAGACTTGCCATGACACTCGAATTGTACAAGTTTTTATTCAATTATCAAAACCTATGTAATTCTCACCAACTTTTGTTGACCCAAAATATTTTCAAACTTAACATGTTTCAGGTTATGGCTTATTCGAAGATTAGAGTTAATGCTTGAAGATGCGTAGCTAGTATATTTCATTTTGATGTACAAATTTTTAGAACAATTGTATGTAGTTCATTTAATTCATTTATTGAAACTTATTATTTACCATGTGCTACTGAACAATCATCAATACGTGACATCCCGATGTTTCCGCCATCGGTTGGGGTGTTACACTATAGTTGTTGCTTCTCGTGTTAGCAAAAAGTGTCCTCCATAAGGTGATCAAGACCCCCTTATATAGTTAGAAGTGACATATGCCAACATCACCAAACCCTAATCTGGTGGGCTGAGGCCCGATTAGGTTCTCCCTACCGAATGCAACTTAGTAATCATAATTAGGAAACAAATACTTAAATATGGAAATGGAATTAGTTTCGCCTTAATTACTGAATGTATTCCTAGAAGGGGCACGTGTCTTCTGTTGATTGGCCACGTGTCCTAAGCTTATGTCTAATCATGTAGAAATGTAGTTAGTGGAGATATCTGATGACGTGACATGCAATCTATCATTAGCGATCGTGTAGAGGCGTCCATGTTGCACGTGTGACTTTCTGGCTCCGCGCGTATGATACACTACGCGCACTGCCATTAGGTTGTAGAGTACAAGGCCTATGTTACGTTTCCGGATGTCTGCACCCAGGGCTTCCTGGCGCGGGACATCCTTAGAAACGTGTGATTATGCTCACCCAAGTGGTCACTCTTGGGACTCGCGTTGTATGAGTTGGGCCAATCCATGTGAGAATTTGGTACCCAGTACTTGCTCCTTTTACTTGCAACCTTACTTGTTTCTATTCTCTATCCTACTTCTTATCCTTACTTTAGTCCCTACAAGAAGAGTGCTCTCCATCACAAGATCTACTCTTAGACTAGTAGGACAAATCCTCAGGTTTAGCCTGAACCACCTTGAAGATCTCGTCGAAGTTCTAAATTTTAATAACGAACACGTGCAATCTGGAAGGGTGAACACCTGTATTCTGAGTTTTCTGTCTAGGACTGGCATTGCGCATAAATCCCAATCAGACGAGGGACCCGGATGCCTACCTGGGAATTCTCGGGATGAGTGTTCACTTATAGGCTAAAGCATGTCTGCACTATGTTATTAGAATCTAGAAGTTTTGATAAGTCAACGTTTTCGTTTATTCGTTTTAATTAATGAATAAATGATTACACTCACTTTCCTTAAACTAAGCTCTAAAATCTCAAAATTTTACAGCTTAAATCAATCTCATTTCATAACCATCTATGGATTTCACAATCACACTTCACCTTACCATCTTAGCCACTTTTTAAATATTCAACACCCTACCCAAATCATATTATTTCATTTCATTTCTCCCCATGTTACTTATTTTTAAAAACTATAACCTCATACCTTAGCACAAACTAAAGATTTCTAAATCTTGTTGTATTTTCATTACCTAGTAACTTTACAAAGTACATATTTTTGTCAAAAGATGTCCTCGAACTTAAATTCAATTGTTTATTTATTGACGTAACAAACAATTTTCTATATAATGCTTTAAACTATTAAAAATCACTTAATAGAACCTTGATCTTCAAAACCTAATGTCATGTTTGAAATCTCCAACTAACGGGAATATTTTAATCAAAGCCCACTTAGCTTGTACTATTTAACAACTTTTGCTTTATGTATAAAACCAATTTTGAAAATAAGATTTTTTTTTTTATCCATAGGAATAATATCTAGTCTCTAAATTCTCCATCGACACTCACTCATTTTCAACTTGTTCAATTTTTTACAATATTTGGCATATACCACAATCATGTTTTCTTATACACTTGATTATAACCTTTGATCCAAACCCCAAAATTTACACTGCTACATAATCTCCTTACTATAAAATAAACTCTTTATCAACTATCTTCACATTCACTATCTCTCACAACCTTGATTCTGCTTCAAGATTTTTCATCATCCACTCAAGAACTAAATTCATATCCTTCACCTTCTCACACATGAGCTAGTTACCCATGATAACCAAACTATTGAAACTTGATTGTGTGTTGCATCAAACATAATCCTTAGTTATACATGAGGATTCGACTATCTACCATATTTGAACATTTGAAACTAGAATTCATGGAATATAAACTATTTGCTATAGACACACCTAGAGTCATTAACCTTGTCTAGGGCAACTCTATTACAACTCGTATGCTATACTTGATACTTGATTGCTTACATGTACATATTATCAATTTGCAATTCATGTGTGTAATAATTCGTACACTTAATCAAACAACTGATAGAGGATGAAGTACTTGCTCAACAGTTAGTAGAGTACCAAATAACCTACTCAACGATTGGTAGAGGTCATCATGCCTGCTCAACAGTCGGTAGAGGCCCTACAACCTGCTCAACGACTGGTAGAGGCTATCGCACCTGCTCAACAATCGGTAGAGGTTCTTACTCACTGACTGGTAGAGGTCTTTTTCCTGCTCAACAGTTGGACTTATTTTTGGATACATTGTATAAGATTCAATCACAAGGCTATTTTGCATTACTTACATGTGTGTTTAGAGTCATAGAAGGACACAAAACCCTAATGTAAGGTAAATTGGTGATTGCGGTCCGGAACATAATCATGAATTTACAGGTACATTAAGGTAGTGTGAAATTCTATTAAGGTTTTGGGAGATACCCCGTATGTTTTCGAAGTATCAGAGGTGTGATGGGTTAGCTGCGGTACAACCTATATATAAACACTAATGATACGTGGAAAGGGATACTGTAGGGTCAGACCAATAACAAACCCTAGTTATTTGGTAGTCCATCTAGCATTTATGGTTATCTTATACATTCCTTAAACTCTTACCCTACTCTGAACCATAGTCACCCTAACTATCCTCAACACTATTCAAATGTTTCTTCTTAAAATAAACTTCGGGACGAAGTTCCTAAAAGAAGGGGAGACTGTAACATCACACAAATATTCTTTATATATATATATATATATATATATATATATATATATATATATAACTCCATCGTTTATTCATCCGATTCATGTTTACAGTATCTTTACCATCCATTTTGTTAATTTTTTTTGTTTAAATAATGACTTATAATCAATATTAAATTGGATTGTATTAAAAATTCTGATTTAAAAACGTTAAAAAAATGTTTGCCTGTGCCAGGATTCGAACCCAAGTCCCTGGCGGGCTAAACCTTAACCACACCACACAAACCACTACACCATTTGGTGTTTTGTGATGTTAATTAAAACCCATTAAACTTAAACCCTTTCAAGGTCCCTTAGTCAAACCTGAAAAGTCAAACGTAGTTTTCTAGTCAAGTCAAGTCAAGTCAAAGTGTTAGTAAATATGGTCTCCTGGTCAAGTCAAAGTGTTAGTAAATATGGTCTTCTAGTCAAGTCAAAGTTGTTCCTAAATTCTAGCCTAGTCAAAGTAGTCCGTAATTACAACTCCAAATTATACACTATAAATACTATAGCCTACCATTCAACTCTTTATACCATTCAATAAAAAAAACATTATTATCCCATCTCCCATATACTAAAGTTTTCATCCATCATTATCTCCTCTAGCTAGTTCCGAGTTTTCCAAGGCATTATTACTAAGTGCTTGCACGCTCAATAAAACGCACGAACTCATTATGCACCTAAGGTGAGTTTACATAGCCCCTTTTCCATTCACTATTTTTTTTTTGGGTGATACATGTTACAACATTAAATTTACAATTCAATCACAAGTGTCTATGTGTTATTCTATGTTGCATTATGTCTTAAACATTACTAGGGTAAGCACAATATTCTAGCATAATCATTAACATTGATCAGCCGACGATATACAATGATAGATCTATTGGACTGACAATCCCACCCGAATACGTGTACCTCCTACATAGGTAGCGTGGGTGATTGTTATCGAATTTATAACATAATCGAGTGAACCATGAGCGTATGGGATGGACCACAATATTCTAGTCACAAGGTTTGATTATGCACTCGATTTACCCGATTGTTTTGTTTTCACATATGGACTAGACTTGCCATGACACTCGAATTGTACAAGTTTTTATTCAATTATCAAAACCTATGTAATTCTCACCAACTTTTGTTGACCCAAAATATTTTCAAACTTAACATGTTTCAGGTTATGGCTTATTCGAAGATTAGAGTTAATGTTTGAAGATGCGTAGCTAGTATTTTCTTTTTGATGTACAAATTTTTAGAACAATTGTATGTAGTTCATTTAAATCATTTATTGAAACTTATTATTTACCATGTGCTACTGAACAATCATCAATACGTGACATCCCGATGTTTCTGCCATCGGTTGGGGTGTTACACTATAGTTGTTGCTTCTCGTGTTAGCAAAAAGTGTCCTCCATAAGGTGATCAAGACCCCCTTATATAGTTAGAAGTGACATATGCCAACATCACCAAACCCTAATCTGGTGGGCTGAGGCCCGATTAGGTTCTCCCTACCGAATGTAACTTAGTAATCATAATTAGGAAACAAATACTTAAACATGGAAATGGAATTAGTTTCGCCTTAATTGCTGAATGTATTCCTAGAAGGGACACGTGTCTCCTGTTGATTGGCCACATGTCCTAAGCTTATGTCTAATCATGTAGAAATGTAGTTAGTGGAGATATCTGATGACGTGACATGCAATCTATCATTAGCGATCGTGTAGAGGCGTCCATGTTGCACGTGTGACTTTCTGGCTCCGCGCGTATGATACACTACGCGCACTGCCATTAGGTTGTAGAGTACAAGGTCTATGTTACGTTTCTGGATGTCTGCACCCAGGGCTTCCTGGCGCGGGACATCCTTAGAAACGTGTGATTATGCTCACCCAAGTGGTCACTCTTGGGACTCACGTTGTATGAGTTGGGCCAATCCATGTGAGAATTTGGTACCCAGTCCCTTCAATGATGTTATGATTCTTTACTATGGTCTCTGTTATGCTAAAAGAGCCTCAAATTTAAAATTCGTTTTAGGCCCCAAAAATGATCGAGTCAGCCTTAGTAAATCACATAATACATCAATTTGTTAAAATTAAAAAAAAATAGCATTGCTATTCTTAAATTAAAAAGAATAAAATTCTCATTTTTATGATATTTTTTAAATTATCGTATGAAAAAATTATAGCCGTTTAAAAATCGTGGGGATAGTTTCCTTAAAATAAGGGGAAAACATGTAACTATTATTTTTCGTCTAATTCGGTTCGTTTTCGTTCCAGTTAATACTTAAACCTATCATATCATTTTTATATAAAAAAACTTCACCAATACTATACTCAAATTAAAGAGAACAAAATGTCCGTTTATATGGTGTAATAATATCGAGAAAATATTAATGCACGAAAAAGTTATGGACATTTAAAAATCACGGGGGTAGTTAGTTAAATTAAGGGTGAAAAGTGTAAATACTATTAAATAAACAAAAGTTGAGTAAAGATGAAGACCACATGTGTAAGTATTTTTTAAAAGACCTTAAAAAATAGTTAAAATCTGCATTGTGTTTTGTACTCTAAAGCAATATATTTGTAAAACTTGAATTTTAAGAGATTATTGTAAAATTTATAATAATAAAGTTTAGATAATTTCAGTTAATTTTCGTTTTTTCCTTTGTTTTCGTTTTGATTATTGCTTAACCTTAACATATATTTTTTTTAAATTAAAAAATATAGCAATAATATACTTAAATTAAAGAGAATAAAATGCTCTTTTATACGGTGTAATATTAAGAAAGTATTATCGTCTGAAAAAATTATGAACGTTTAAAAATCGTTGGGGGTGTGGTTAAAATAAAGGTGCAAAAGTGTAATTACTATTTAAATAAATAGAAGTTGAGTGAAGTTGATGTGGAATGTATGTAAGTATTGTATAAAAGACTCATTTGCCCTCAAAAAGTAATTATCATGTGCATTATGTGTTGTACTCTAAGCAATTATACTTGTAAAATATAAATTTTAAGAAGTCCTTGTGAAATGTATTATAGGGTTAGGATCAAATACACAAGACACTTTTTCTAGGAAGAGTTAGAAGGATTGTGATCCATTGATCATATATTTGATGGGTTGAGATTAGTTTGTTTGAAAAAAAATAAATAATAAATTAGAGGAATGGCATAAAAGGAAAACCACATTTGTTGACTTTCTCTCTCAATATGCAATGCACATGTCAATTTCCCTTATCATTTTAAAATGTCTATAACTTTTTCATACGATATTTCTTTTTCATAAAAATTTCACCATATTAACGAGCATTTTTTATCTTTAATATGAGTACCACATTGCTACATTAAAGTTGAAAAAAAAATCGTGTTAAATGGGTTTTCTTCTCCGTTGTGTCTTCTGCTCGTTCATTGTATTATAGTATGCATGTGTGCTTTATAAATATGTTATTTATGTTTTTTAGTCTACACATGATTTAACTTTGTCCATTGTGTTTTTGTTATGCTTTTCATTGTGTTTTACGCAAATGAGTTTTGTATTTAGGTGTACATTGTGTTTTATTATGTTGTTCATTGTGTTTAAGTCTATTATTCATTGTGTTTTAGTCTTTTGTTCATTGTGTCTTTAGTATGTCGTCCATTGTCTTTTATTAGACTGTTCATTGTATTTTATTCTTTATTGTTCATTACATATTTAATTGATACTCATTGTGTTTTACGTTATTTCCATTGTGTCTTACGCAACTGGGTTTTCAACTTTTTCCCCCAAAAGTATTCATTGTGTTTTAGTCTTTTTTTCATTGTGTTCTTATTATGTCGTTCATTGTGTTTTACGCAACTGGGTTTTTGACTTTTTTTTTCAAAAGTATTCATTGTGTTTTAGTCTTCTGTTCATTGTGTCTTTAGTATGTCATCCATTGTGTCTTACGCAACTGGGTTTTCAACTTTTTTTTTTCAATGTATTCATTGTGTTTTAGTCTTCTATTCATTGTGTCTTTAGTATGTCATCCATTGTGTTTTATTAGACTATTGATTATGTTTTATTCCCTATATTTAATTGGTGCTCATTGTGTTTTACACTCCATTGTGTATTACACAAGTGGGTTTTTTACCTTTTTTTTTCAAAAGTATAGCAATATGGTACTCATATTAAAGATAAAAAGACGCTCATTTTTATGGTATAATTTTGTTTTTAAAAAAGATGACATATAAAAAAGTTACAGGCATTTAAAATGAAGATGGAAATGACATGTGACTTGCATGTGCATATTTTTTTTACAAAATTACCCCTCCCACTTGTTTAATCCTTTGGACACATATCATTTTATAGTGGCTTCTCACGCTTCTCATTTTTTGTAGCCTTTGTAGAATAACCCAACCCATATATTATAACATAGTATATATATAGGGTTGTGTCATTCTACAAAGGCTATAAAAAATGAGAAGGGTGAGAAGCCACTAAAAAATGACATGTGTCCAAAGGATTAAACAAGTGGAAGGGGTAATTTTGTCAAAAACATATGCACATGCAAGTCACATGCCATTTCCACCTTCATTTTTAAATGTCCTTAACTTTTTTATACGTCATCTTTTTAAAAAAAAATTATACCATAAAATTGAGCGTCTTTTTATCTTTAATATGAGTACCATATTGTTATACTTTTGAAAAAAAAAATTCAAAACTCACTTGCGTAAGACACAATGGAGTGTAAAACACAATGACACCAATTAAATATAGGGTATAAAACATAATAAAGAGTCTAGTAAAACACAATGGATGACATACTAAAGACACAATGAATAGAAGACTAAAACACAATGAATACTTTTGAAAAAAAAAAGTTGAAAACCCAGTTGCGTAAGACACGATGGATGACATACTAAATACACAATGAACAGAAGACTAAACCACAATGAATACTTTTGAAAAAAAAAAGTTAAAAACCCAATTTTGTAAAACACAATAGACGACATAATAAGAACACAATGAACAGAAGATTAAAATACAATGAATACTTTTGAAAAAAAAAAGTTGAAAACCCAGTTACGTAAGAGACAATGGAGATAACGTAAAACACAATGAGTACCAATTAAATATGCAATGAACAATAGGGTATAAAACACAATGAACAGTCTAATAAAACACAATGGACGACATATTAAAGACATAATGAACAGAAGACTAAAACACAATGAATAATAGACTTAAACACAATGAACAACATAATAAAACACAATGTACACCTAAATACAAAACTCACTTGCGTAAAACACAATGAAAAGCATACTACAAACACAATGGACAAAGTTAAATCATGTGTAGACTAAAAAAACATAAATAACATATTTATAAAGCACACATGCATACTATAACACAATGAACGAGCAAAAGACACAACGGAGAAGAAAACCCATTTAGCACGAATTTTTTTTTTCAATTTTAATATAGCAATGTGGTACTCATATTAAAGATAAAAAAACGCTCGTTAATATAGTGAAATTTTTTTGAAAAAAAAATGTCGTATGTAAATGTTATAGACGTTTTAAAATGATGGGGGAATTGACATGTGCATTGCATGTGGAGAGAGAAAGTCAACAAATGTGGTTTTCCTTTTATGTCCTTCCTCTAATTTATTATTTATTTTTTTCAAACAAACTAATCTCAACCCTTCAAATATATGATCAATGGATCACAATCCTTCTCACCCTTCTTAGAATAAGTGTCTTGTGTATTTGATCCTATCCCTATATATATATACTAGCTGATTACCCCGGGAGGGTCCCGGGGTTGAAAAAACTAATTTTACGTGATAACCTATTGCAAATGGCTCAAGTTAACTAACCACAAAATCTCTCAATCATTGCATATTCATAGTATTCTAATAAGTAATAACTCATATTCCTTAATCTAAAATCTAATCAGTAATCATCTAAAGAATCACTTATGTAAGCTACAACTATTCAAAAACTCATCACATGTCTTTAATTTCTCACATTCTAATGGCTCTTATAATTCCTAACCTAATCAACTAAGCAAACACTTAAGTTGAAAGTTGTAACCATTGCATCTCATTATGCCACGTGGCATAATCAAGAGATGGTTGAGACCACCATTGAACGCCACGTCAGCAACTATCAATTCTTCCCGGGAGCGTCCCGGGGTTGAAAAATATAACCATTCTAATAATACTAATACTAATAGTAATAATTATTACTCTTGTAATTAAATAAATAAATAAAATAACCTTGCTATAAGGTGACACCATGTGTTGCAGTGTTGCGCGATTCTTTCTTCTAGCCTCTCTTGATGAAGTATACCTAGTAAAATTCCAATGATAACATGGCGATTGGGTTGATTTTCAACATCGTAGATAAGAACCTGGTTTAAAAGAAAAAAACATAATTAATGAATACATGAACACTTTGTGTGTTTTTTTCCTGTATGAACGAAACCCCACAAAAAATAGTTGATTTTTTCTCCGTTTTTTATATAGCACTATGGTACTCGTTGGAAAGATAATAAAACGCTCGTTAATTTGGTGTAATTTTTTTCTTTAAAAAATCTCGTATATAAAAGATATAAACGTTTAAAAATTATGGGAGGAAACATGAAAGAGAAAATTTTAAATTTATTTTTAAATTATTTTTTCCTAAAATAACTCAATTTAATTAAAAAAGGAAATAATTCAAAACACTAAAATCTTTCAATTATAATGCCACGTGGCAGTTTCATTGAAAGATTGAAGGCACCATTGCACGCCACGTCATCAATGCTCAATTCTTTTATATATATTAATATATATATATATATATATATATATATATATATATATATATAGGGTCAAGATCCTGTACAAATGGTGTTTTTTGTGAGAAATGTAAGAAGTGTTTTGGACCATTGGATCATCTTAATCAATGGTTTAGATTTAATGAGTGGCAATCTTGTAATTAGTGTTTAATTATTAATGATAGAAAACAATGATGAAGGGTAGTAGTGTCATTTGTCTATACACATTAATAAAGATGATATCAAAAACCATATAAGAAACCGTTTGACTGCTAAAATATCGGTCAATTATTAACAAAACAAACATCCCTATTATCTTCAACAAAATATCTGAAATAATGGAGAATCAACAAAGATTCGTTTTATTATAATTCAATTTATGCATTGATGTTTTTGTTGTTATGTGTTTTAATTGATATGAAGGTGTTTTATATGAATTGGTTTTTTCACAGTGATATAGTGTTTTATACATACAGATAGTGTTTTATATTTAAAGTAGATATTTTTTTTTCACATAGCGTTCGGTGTTTTATTATTCATGTCAATTTCGTGCGTTAGTCACACATGGTGTTTTTATCAATCATAGTTTTTATGGTATATAAAATAAAACACACCAATATGATTGTCTTTGAAAATAAAACACAATGATAAGAATGTAATACAAACTTTTAAGATGAAAATAAAACACAATGATATGAAAATTGATACATTAAGTGACCTACAATTCTCAGAATCATGGTATTGAACACCACAATACACACATGCTTTCTAAAATAATAACAGATAGAGTTTTGAAAAAACACAACATGCTTTTATCCTAAGTGTTTTGCTGGGAACAAAAACATGCTTTAAAACAAAAAAGAATTGTCCATGATTCGACTAAAACACAACAGTATGATATTTGAATTATGGCTGGAGATGACGATGAATTTTGATACGTGAATAACTGATTCTTTTATAAAGGATGCAGTAAAAATCGTGTGATGTAAACAAATCATAGACAAAATCCCTATTATTACTCAAAATTAATAACAAAATTAATTAGAGAATTATCTACTAAAAATAAGTTTAGGTATACAATTTACAATGATGCCCTTCTAGTTAAAATAAATAGATGCCATGTGTCACTCTATGGTTGGTTCTCACACTTCTCACAAATAATAGGTGTTGTACATGATCCTAAACCTATATATATATATATATATATATATATATATATATATATATATATGTATGTATATGTACACAGGGTTAGCATCCTGAGTAAACCCTTATTATAGTGAAAACTCCGAAAACTCTGACTTCCCAAGTTTTTTAGGGTCTGGAAATTTTAGGGCATGTAATATACATGATTTTAAAAAAAAAAAATCAAAAACGCGCCGAGCACTTTTTTTTTTAAAATAAGTTTTCGAGTAACACATGTTAAGCGAAATTAACATGTGTTAACAATGTGTTACCCGAAAACTTATTTATTTATTTTTTTAAAATAGTGTTCGGCGCTTTTTCGATTTTTTTGGCTCAAAATGCTTAAAAATTAAAATCATGTATATTCCATACCCTAAAATTTTCATAAAAAAAAAGTTTGGGAAGTTAGAGTTTTTAGACTTTTCACTTTAACAAGGGTTTTCAATATAACCTTATGCTATATATATAGGGTCAAGATCCTGTACGAATGGTGTTTTTTGTGAGAAGTATGAGAAGCAATTTTGTCCATTAGATTAGATTAATCTACGGTGGAGATTAAATGGATGGCAATTTTGTAATTTGTGTTTAATTTTTAATAGCTAATTAGTTGCTTGGAGGGTGTAATGGTAAAAACACATCTTATATTTAAATTAAAAAATAAAAAACCATCCATCACTTCCTACATTCACTCTTCTTCCATATCTAGAACCCCCCAATTTAGGAAACTATAATAAAAAAAAAACAACTCATTAATATTTTCAATAACTATAATCTCTCCTCTCTCTCTCTCCTTTAATGGAATCAGATCAAAGATTGCTGATGAATATAAAACACACGGCCAGATCTTTATTATCGGTGTGCTTTTTTTTAACGAACGATGATGAAGATGCCGATTGCTGATGAAGGTGTGTTTTAACATAAAACACCATGTTATGTAATTTGTACACGAATATAAAACACAATTGAATTTGTACTCAACGTTTATTTTGGTTGTTAACAAATGATGTGTTTTATATTGAATGTTCTTAACTGGGTGCTTTGTAATAGTGGTTTACACCCATATTTTATTGTTGTGTTTTATACCTCTTTAGCAGCAAGACATTGTAGAACACCATACTTCAACATAAAAACACCATGTTATGAAATTTGTAAACGAAATATAAAACACAATTCAATTTGTACTTAGCGTTTATTTGGGCTGTTAACAAATGATGTGTTTTATGTTGGATGTTCTTAACAAAAAAGGATTTAGTATAAAACACAACGTGTTTTGCATTTTTTGCTTAACATGAATATAAAACACACCAGTATGAGATTTAGAGAATTGTTGTAGATGAAAGATGAATGACAGAATGTGCAGTAGATATTTTATAACAATTCAAAGATGATTCTTTGACATTAGAAATAATATCCCTAAAAAAACTCTAAATTAATAACAACCATAATTGCAAAATTATCTCTAAAAATAACATTAAGAAGCAAATTACATTGGTGCTCTTTTAATTAATAATTTCGGCTGCCACATGTCACCACCCTATTGCTTCTCACCCTTCTCACAAATTTTTGACTTTGTACAAGAACCTAACTCTCTCTCTCTCTCTCTCTCTCTATATATATATATATATATATATATATATATATATATATATATATATATATAGGGAAATTATAAACTGAAAACCCCCTTGAGTTAAGAAAACTAAGAAAACCCTTGTAAAAACCATCTAAAATTTTGTAATTTTTTTTGAAAAAAATACACAAAGTAACATACATGTATTAAAGCGTTTTGGGCAAAAAAAATAAAAAAAGCGCCGATAGAATATTTTTAAAAAAATAAACAATGTTTGTGCTGTTACATATGTAACAGCTCTGTTACATATGTAACATCAGTTGTTACATATGTAACAGCGCAAATTTTGTTTATTTTTTTAAAAAATATTTAATCGGCGCTTTTTTTAGTTTTTTGGCCCAAAACGCTTTAATACATGTATGTTACCTTGTGTATTTTTTTCAAAAAAAATTACAAAATTTTATATGGTTTTTACAAGGGTTTTCTTAGTTTTCTTAACTCGAGTGGGTTTTCAATTTATCCTCCCCCTATATATATATATATATATATATATATATATATATATGGGGTTAAGATCCTGCACAAAATGTTTTTTTTTTTGTGAGAAGTGTGAGAAAGTGTTTTGGCCATTAGATCATCTTAATCAATGGTTTAGATTTAATGTGTGGTATTTTGGTAATTAGTGTTTAATTATAATACAAGGTTGAAGGGTATTAATGTAATTTGTGCACCCACATTAAATGAGCATATGAATAAAACCAATTGAATGTCATTAAAACCAAAATGCCAATTATTCTTTCTAGTAATCTTACGTCTAAATTGTTGGTCAAGTCAACCTTTTGATCATTTATGGTAGACTAAAACATTGGAATATGGTTTTATTATGCATATACCATACAACAATATAGCCGAATTTTTTTTTTCTAATTCAGCCAAGAGGATGAAGAAGGTCAGTGATGAAGTGGTAATATAGATAAAACACACTGAATTATGTATGATGAAGATAAAACACTGCGTCTAGTGTGTTTTTTTAATGTGTTACTGATTTCGTATGATAAAGATAAAACACACTGGATTATGGAGAAGATGATGATAAAACACACGGGACTATTAAAACACAGAGTTAAGAATATGTTGATAAAACACACGGGTATGAACGTAAAACACATTCTGGATGAAGCAACTTACAAGACTATAATAAAACATCATACCTTGTATAAAGAATACCTAAAAATCTACCTTAAACATAAAAAAAATAGCATTCCGGTTGGCTTTCTTGTCAGATGGTTTGTGTTATTTTTAGTTTATACAAGGTTTTATGGTTTTCAAATTGTAGTGTTTTGGGTTTATATTATAGTGTTTGTGTTTTGGGGGTTGTATATGCAGGTTGTTGTATGTTCTTGTTTTGTGTGTTTTAAGTTTAGGGACATTCAAATAGTAGTGTTTTTAATTCATGTGATATTTCAATAAAAACATTGTGAATATGAATCTGGATATGGACGTTCAAACAACAGTGTTTTATGGAGAAGATGATGATAAAACACACGGAACTGTTAAAACACAAAGTTGAGAATATGGTGATAAAAACACATGGGTATGAACATAAAACACCTTCTGGATGAAGCAACACATAATATGACAAATGAATAAACACATTCATTTAAAACACCCTAGTATGAACGTAAAACACCACAGTATGAGATTTGGAAAATTGATGTAGTTGAATGTGAATGGCAATACGAGCAGAATGATTCTTTATAAGAAATCAGTAAAATTCTTGTAAATTCAAACAAATATCCCTAATAGAACTCTTATTTAATAACAACATTAATTACACAAATTATCTCCTAAAATAAGTTTAAAAACCCAAATTACAATGATGCCCCTCTAGTTAAAAAAACCAGCTGCCACATGTCACATCTAGATTGTTTCTCACACTTCTAAAAAAAATTGGTTTTGTACAAGAACTTAAACCTATATATATATATATATATATATATATATATATATATATAGGCTAAGTATTTAAAGAAAACCCAAAAATTTGAAGAAACCCTTGCAAACCCATCTAGTGGCTCACATTTAGCCACATCACCCCATAATTTTAATAAGCAAAAGGGCATTATAGTCTTTTTGAATCATCTCTCTCTCTCTCTCTTATTTACTTTTCTTGACACCACATTCATTCACCATTTCTCTTTCTCTCTATTCCTTTAAAATTTTCAAATGAAGATCCATAGCAAGTTTTCATTTCATCCATAACTGGATTGGATTTCATTGCATGAGTTCTTCAAACAATCATCGACAACATCTATTGCGGCATTCGACTTGCAACAATGGTTCAAAGGTGGCCGAACAAGATATGGTTCAGACCAGAAACGTTGGTGATCGTTTGGAACTACAAGTTCGTTTTTAACCAAGTCTGAAGGTATGTTTGTGGGTTTACAATGAAATCCTTTATAAGTCTATGATTTTTGGTGTTCCAGCTGGCTTGCTGTGTTTTTTTTGGGTGTTTATTTGGTGTTGTGGGTGATGTATTGGGTACTCTTTTGACTTGAATCCTAGCATTTTGCTATGGTTCTATCTTTTGGTGCATAATATATGCTATATTTGGTTGTTAAAAAAATTATAGATTATAGGTCTTTTAGTGGTGGCATGAAAGTGAAGAAGTTGTGGTCTCGAGAAGAGTTAAAAAGTCAAAAATAAAGGCCATGTGAAATAGGTTGTTTATTATGGGTTTGTTTATTATTAGATAGCTGCAAATATATAGGATGATAATCATACATATTTCACATGTACACAGGACCAAGACAATATGTGTACAACCTAGGGTATGTAAATTTTGGTCTTCAATAGTTTTGTCTGTGCTTTTATTGGATTATGTAGTTTTAGATGTTTGGTATTCTTAGATGACTTTATTAATTGGGGGTTTTTGTTCTCAGGTCATGGATTTGTGAATCTATCTATTGATCCCAAATCAGGTATAATTTAAACATTGTACATAATAGGGGTTTGGTGTGTATGATGATCAATTGTTTATGTACTGTGTTTGAATCAGGGAAAGACGTAAAATTGCTAATGTGGTTAATAGTAGAGTATCACAAAGCATCGAAAGAAATGTTGTGGTATTAACTGATGACATGACCAAATCAAAGAAGAAATGGAAACCGAAGATCATTGCCGTTACTGACGACGATACAACACAAAGGCGTATTGGAAGAACAAAGCGTGCACTAGGTAAATAGTAATTTGGACTCAGCCTATTGTTTATAAAAGGTTTCAATTATAAAAATGATGATTTTAAAGTTGTTTATTGTTTCATGTTGACGGTTTGCATATGTAACACTTCGTCCCTGATGTCGTTGGACAAAAAGAACCTCTTAATGTTGATATTGCCAAAAAGAACCGTAAGTTTATTTTGTTGGCACAATGGACGATTGCGTTATGCATGCCTTGTTGCTTACGTAAATGTTGGTTGTGACAGGTTCTATTGATCCCTTAGGCGGCATATCTGAATGGAAAAGTGTTAAAGCAACAGGAATTTACATGGCCAGCGAGATTTCCCCAAACTGGTATGGTTTAAGTTATTGACTTTTACATTGTATCAAGTTTAAGAGGTTGCAAATGTGCAAAAGGGTTTAATATGAAAAACTTATATATGATTATGCTTGTAACTTATGCAGGTCCATTGTCCGTCCCTGACATGGTTGGACAAAAAGAACATGTTAGTGGCCTTATCATTGCTGTTATGTGCAAAACATCATTACTATTTTGGATGCCAGATCTTTTTGCTCAACAACTAACTACGTTGCGTACTTTTTTTTATATATGTACCTGCTAAACTTGCATCTCTGTCCACCTCTTTTGCGTACAACTTAGGTTTGAATATAACATGTTTGAATTTTTTCCATTAAACTAATTTGTATGATGTGCTTTATATTTACTTAGACATATTTTTTGTAATATATGTAACGTAAACCGAATCTCCTTTTACATTCAACAACCTTTCGCCTTCTCAATTTGATTGACAGCACTTCAGCTCAACGTCTCTTCAATTAATAGGCATGCCACCTACAACTGTCCAATGGTAGATAGCCTTTTCCGCTTTTTCCAAGTACACCTTTTGCAATCCCGTGTACAATTGAGTAATAAAAACTCAAACGTCTTTTTAATATCAAATTGAGGGGAGAGCGAGAGGGTGTAAGAGGGCACAATATGTTTTTTTTAAGTACATCGATTTAGGTGTGTGAGTTTTGATCAACGTGTAATACTTGCAAGGAAAAATGAAGAAGTTCATGCAAAGCCAAATTTTAGCACCTTGTAACACATGCAACACCATAATTAGATTTAACATATGCATCAGGTGCATACTTACCTTGCATCATTCTATAGCACATACTTACCTTGCATTGTTTTTACACTTTGTTACACATGCAACATTTTATGCAACATTAACATATGCAACAGGTGGTTACTTACCATGCATTTTTTTTCTAGCACATGCAATATGTGCAAGCTTAACGTGTAAAATATGCAACATTTTCCATACTACACTTTGTTACACATGCAACATTTTTATGGTTAATTTAACATATGCAACAGATGCCTACTTACCATGCATTTTTTTTTCTAGCACATGCAATATGTGTAAGCTTAACATGTAAAAGAAGCAACATTTTTCCATACTACACTTTGTTACACATGCAACATTTTTATGGTTAATTTAACATATACAACAGATGCCTATTACCCTCATTTATGGTCTGGCACATGCAATCTGTGCAAGCCCATACTACACTTTGTTACACATGCAACAATATGGGTAAACTTAACTTGCAAAATATGTTAATATGTGCATATTTATCACATACAAGCCCTTCACACAGAATGTACATATTTTACTTTTATGAAATAATGCAGACATGCATTAAGGGTTAATTTGCACTAAACCTATTTATTGTTGTTTTACACATGCAACATTGTAATTAAAATTAATTGTTGCCTCACCATTTAGCAAAACAAACCAACCATAATGTTGGTTATTACCATTAACCCACATGCAATACGTGTAATTAACTAAATCTATTTTAGAATTTGTTTACACATGTAACATTGTAATTAACTTTAATACCTGAAAACATACGTTCATACATAACAGCTCCATATGCAAAAATAAACCAACCAGAATGTTTAATTAGTACCATTAACCTACGTTAACTTATCTAACATTAGTTTGTTAGGCAAAATACACCACTATCCATCTTGAAGTGAAGTAGTCTACCAAACCCCATCTCTTTCATAGCACGACGTTGTTCTTCACTCAAAATACTTATGCACCTTGCAAACTGGAATGGCGAAGACCTCGTACGTATACCAGGGCATTCATCCTTCTTCCTTCATTTACGTTGTTTACCAAGTTTAACCTTTCCACGCGCAGCTTTACCACTCCCCTTTCTCTTCGCCTTACTAGCTTCCGTCCTTTTACTTCTCTTTCGCTTACTAGGTCTAACTGGCTCATCCACAGGTTCTTTGTCCTTAGGTGTAGATCTTGTTAACCTCTTTGAAACTGCCAAAACATCGACATGCTTGCCTGTTGATGTACACAGAACAAAGACACCAGCCTCAGGTTAGTACGTACTTTTTTTAAGATAAACTCAGGCATATATATAAGTGTTACATATGCAAAGTCACGCTTTATTCCTACCTTGATTATTTGCAGATTTGCAATAACAATCCTATACAACTTTTACATATAAGTGTTACATATGCAAACCTTCAGGACATACAAAACTCACCGGTCTTTTCACACGGCTTAGCATCTCCTTCTTCATTTGGTAGCTCGCCTTTAGCGCCCACTTCAAGTTTGCAAATCATATTAATATCTTAACATATGAAACATTTTTATTTCATAATCAACACATACATGTCAGCTGATCCGTAACATCCACGTCCAACTGTGTTAAGCCAACGCTGAAGCTGGGCCCATCGTAACCCTCATTTAACGTTGTTTTTCCAATCGCACTACTCTCTATGTCGACTACTGTCTGTACCAGACTTTCCATATCCGCTAGCGTCATTCTAACCTCCCCGCTCCCTTTAGCTTCACCTGTTTCTATGACACGCGAACAACACATTTATAACACACCTCAAAAACTAATTTATTGTTTAATTCATTTCAGGTTGCAACCGTCCTTATCACTAGTTATATCATGTCCCGATGCACCCATGCCATCATGTTGCATATGTATCTTCATCTGCAATGCCTGAAGTACAGCATGACTCATACACCTTCTGTACACTGGTAGTAGGGTTGGCTTAAATATGGAAGGTGGTTTATTAGCAACAGCCTCTGTGACATCCGTCACTTTTTATTTTAATAATAATAATAATAATAATAATAATAATAATAATAATAATAATAATAATAATAATAATAATAATAATAATTCATATTATAATATGTTAGTCTTTTTTTTTACCAAACAACTAAACCATCCTTCTCTTTTCCTTTAAAACTTTTGGAGCCCACTGTTGAGCCCAAGAAACGAGCCCAACAGCAGGTCTGGCCCATCCCAAGTCTGGCCCATTAGCCCCCTTCCCCCTTGTTTTTAAAAAAAAAAAATATATGTTGTCAACCGGGTTCGAACCGGTGACCACATACACAACACACTCATACTTACACCAACTAAGCTACATGAATGATCTGTTTAAGAAACCCACTACAATTATTATATAACATAATTAAAGAATCGAACAGTTGACTACAAAAGTCAACTGCACGCGTTGATCATCATCATCACTAGTGTTGACGCGTTAATTGGCTCGAATATGGAAAGGGATTGATTACGTTGACTGAGTCGCACCCTCATGCCCATGATTTCAGTCAAAACTTTCCAATTATCGATCAATTGGCCGAGTTATCGTCGTCAACGAGTCAAGACTTACCAAATCCCTCAATCCGAGCTATCCCTAAAAATTGAACCTTCTTACAGAATTCCTAGAGGCCGATATACATCTTCCCAGTCCCAATTTCTATCAAAACCTTGTGATAAATCAGCAATCGTTCGCGTTTGACATTTCCTTTTGACCCGATCAATCACGCCTCTAAAGCATTGTAAGTCGAAATCTCTTGGTTGGTTTTACACATCGGCACGTCACGAACAATAGCCCCATGATTACAGGGGCTATTGATTTCGAATTGTAAAGGTTTGATAATTAGGGTTTATACTAAACGATTTGGGGATAAAACCTGCTGCTGGCAGTATATAAAAATATTGCAGAACGAATCAGATAACCAACTGATCCACAGATCAGTTGGCAACGAGATTGAGTCTAAAGCTTGAACCGGCCGTAGGCCAAGGGTTCGAATCCCACATATCACATTTTTTTTTCTCTTCATTTAATCATTTTAAACAACTAAGCTATATAATCAAATCCAATCCAATATAACTCGTTCTCAGGGTGTGGCTCAGTTGGTGGCCACGCTTGTGATAAAACCCGAACCGGCCAGAGGCCCGGGTTCGATTCCCATAACCAACAAGTATTTTTTTGCTATTTTTATATATATATTTAATACATTAAATCTTTTAAAATCAGTTTTAAATACTAAAAGTGCTTTATAAATTCTACAAAAATTATCATATGATCTTCAAATGATAAAGATTATCACCCAAATTTTAGTTTTTCAAAAATAATTTATTTAATATGTATTATTAATAATACAAGTTTATTCAGTTATATTTATTAAATTCTATAAAAATATCTAACCGATTTTATTAAATCTCACAAAAATTATCCTAAACTTGTATATTCTTAAAAATTCCAGAAAATATTTTTATTTCAGAAAAACCGTTTATTTTATATTTTTAATTAATTTTTGTTAGTTTTAATCATAAATAAATCATAATAAATTCATTTTTCAATATTTCTGCACCAAAAATTTATATAAATTATTTCTAACTATCTAGAACTTAAATACAATTTTTAATTCAGAAATTCTTTGATTTTAATATTTTTGGATATTAAAGTCATATTTTGACAATTTGAAATAATTAGATTAAATATTCTATTTTCAAGAAAATAATTTTATAAAAATTATTTTCATACTTAAAACCTTATGTTGTGACTATATTCAATTTAAAATTTACAAAAAGACTTTTGTTTATATATTTACCGAATTTCTCTTAATTATTAAACAATTTATTTATTGACCAAAACGAATACTTATCCCCAATTCAAAGCCCTGGAAATACATGTATCCTAGAGTTATTGCCCTTACACATTATCAAATTCTTTAGGTTGATCCTTTGGAATAAGTTCCAACACATATTTCGTTGTCCAAGTTCAATTTCAAGCTATTACGTAAACAGTGAGTATTCCTATCCCCTTTTTACTTTTATACATTTTTGGGGTGATTCATGTACACTATTACAAGTTCAAATTCAAATTTACATATTTACAAATACAATTCTAGTACTATGTGCATTGCTTACAACGTGCTTTATGCTTAGACATTACATGTGGATTACATTTGTACTTAGTGAAATCATTAACATGGTACAAGCCGACCTTAACATTGGATAGCGCTATTTGGATTGACAACCCGCCTAGATTGATTCTCCCCCTTTTTCATCGGAGAATCCGTGGCCAGTGTTAAGTTATCATCCATTTATTGGTTGAGTACACTACAGTTCATATAGTACATTATACAGTCACAGGGTTGATTTCGCTCATTTGTATGATACATAGTTTACATATTTGCACTGTAGCTTGCACTTGAATTGTATAACTTTTTAACCTACTACATATATCAAAACTAGGAATGCTCACCAACATTTCATATGTTGACCAAATCTATTTTGTACATGTTTCAGGTGCAGTTTGATCTAGTGCTTTAGCAAGGAACATTTAGTGCCTTATTTTAATTCAGTTATTTCAATATTTACATTTCATTTAGACAATGTAATTTCCATTTCCATGTAAGACAATTTTGGATTATTCAATAATATTTACATTTTAGTACCATGAGCTTTTGAACAATCGTCACTACGTGGCACCTCGATGATTCCGCCATCGGTTGGGGTGTTACAGATTGGTATCAGAGCCATGGTTATAGGGAACTAGGTTACTAGATAAAATAGGCCTAGACTATAACCGAATTTCAACTTTCATGCATTATATTTCCTAAATTACCTTATCCTCACTTCCCTCTACTTTCCTTCTTTTATCTCTCCTTTCTTCTCCATTTTTCCTCATCTTTCATCCTGGTGCATAGAGATGGTGTCCTACAAGGGGTGGAAAGCCTACATCACCATGGAACGGGAGTAGTACCTTTCATGAAGACACTCTTAGGCATAATGCCTACTCTTATTTTTGCTCCTTCAAAGTCGTTGAACTTTAATGAGTGTGATAAGGACACGTGCAATCTGGAAGGGTGGATGCCTGTACACTGGGTTTTCTGGCATAGGCAAGCATAGCGCATAAATCCATTGACGGACCTGTTATGCTTACCTGGGGATTCCTGGAGTGAGTGTCCACTTATAGGCTAAAGCATGTCTTCGTTGATCACCATTGGGTTCAACTCCTTTGAAAAGTCAACGTTCTTGTTGGGCTTTACAGCTAGACAAGGGCACTCCAAGCATCTTATGCAAGTTTTACAATAATACTCTCTCGTTTCATATACAATCATGATTTTCATATATTGCTTACAAGTTCATACTTTCATGATCATTTGTACAATTATACACTCACATTTTCTAATATCATGATTATTCATTGACTACCTCATAGATGTCTGCTCGCCGCATGCTCCGTGATGTCCGCCGACGCCCTGTTCATGCTTCTAGACAACGTTCTGATCGTCGCCTCGCATCTTTAGTCGCTGAGCAAATTGCTGCAGTAATCCCAAACCTTGTCAGTGAGATAACCCAGAATAGTAACAGTGCCAACACAGGGAGTACTACTCAATTTCGGTGCACTTTCAAACACTTTAACTCCTGCAACCCCACAAAATTTACCGGTGAGGAGGGTGCTACTGGCCTCCTCCAATGGTTTGAAAGCATGGAGAGTACTTTTGTGAACAGTGAATGTCCTGATGAACTCCGCGTTCGCTATGCTACTAGTGTCCTTCAAAAGGGGGCGCTAACCTGGTGGAATGGCGAAAAGCGCAATCGAGGAGCTGATACTGCATTATCTTTGTCATGGGCTGAAGTTAAGGAACTCATGATCGCCAAATTCTGCCCGAGGAACGAAATCAGGAAGCTGGAGGATGAGTTTCGTGAGCTCAAACAAGACAGTGGAGAGAATCTTGCGTACAATACCCGATATCATGAGCTTAGCATATTGGTTCCACACATGGTCACCCCGGTCTCTCGAGCAATCGAAAAATATATCGAGGGATTACCTGACCTGATACAAGACGTAGTCACTGGGAGCAAATCTACTACGGTGGAGGAAGCCATCCAGCTTGCAGCCACTTTAACAGATAAACACGTAAGGAAAGGAAACTTGGTTAGGAAAGACACCAAAACATCTGCTGAGAAAGCCACCAGTGTTGTTGTATCATCTAAGACTGTTTTAGCAAAGGCCGCCACTATTACTTCGAACTCTAAGAAACGTATGGGCGATAATCAGAACCAGGCTGATGTGGATCCTGTGACTCAGTCTCCTATCAAGAAAGCCTACACGGGAGTCCATCCTCAATGCAACACCTGCAAATATCATCACCCTGCAAATCTTCCATGCCGTCAATGCACTAGATGTGGAAGGTTTGGACACTTTGTTACCACTTGTCGAGTAATGGTTGGGACACAGAGTAATCATCAAACAGCTGCCCAGGGACCACTACAGATTACTAACGTTCGGGCATGTTATCATTGTAGAGACCCTAACCACATGCTACCTCAATGTCCCAAATTGAACAATATAAACCTGATGGCACATGGACAAGCTTTCAATTTTGATATCAACGAAGCAGACGACCAGGATGACGTTAATCCCACTGGTTAAGCCATGGATGAAATCTTCCCAAGACTCGAGAAATCCGATACTCGTGTTTTCATTTTCTTGATCCTATTATCATTTTGTACCCAATTTTGTCGCACTCATTAGCATACAACATCTAGAAATTTCCTTGCATACTATTGTGTATTAACACAGATTGGAAATTTATCATATTGATTACATTTATCATACAAGACTCTACCTTACATTTATTTGAAACACTTACTTGACCCTACAGAATTTTTCTCAAAACATCATTGGTTATTACATGAAACTTGATTTTTCCCTTAGTCTGACTTTCCATTGAACATTTAATTATTCATGATACTCGTAAACATTTAATTATTCATGATAACACTTACACTTAATGGTTGTAGTACTTACAAACTTGCTTGCATAAACATGCTATCAATTTGCAATCTATGTGAATAATAATTGCTGCACTTAATAGAGGTCATCATGCCTTTTTCAACAGTCAGGAGAGGCCCTACAACCTGCTCCACGACTGGTGGAGGCTATCGAACATACTCAACGATTGGTAGAGGTCACTATGCCTTTTCAAACAGTCGGGAGAGGCCCTACAACCTATTCCACGGCTGGTGGAGGCTATCGAACCTGCTCAACAATCGGTTGGGTCATAGAAGGACGCAAAACTTTAATGTAAGGTAAATTGATGATTCCGGTCCGGAACGTAATCATGAATTTACAGGTACATTAGGGTAGTGTGAAATTCTATTAGAGTTTTTGGTAGGCGTCCAGTACGTTTTGAAGGTATCAAAGGTGTGGTGGGTTAGCTGCGGTACACCCTGTATACAAACACTAATGATGCATTGAAAGTGAGACTGGAAGTCGAACCAGGAACAAACTCTAGTTACTTGGTAGTTCATTGGTTTTTTTCTTTTTTTTTTTTTTTTTTTTTTTTATAATCAATCAATTCATACATTTATTTTAGAATGATTAGTGTCTTACTAGAATCTTATTCTCCCTATTATTCGAGACGAACCTAATCCAAATCCGTAACTCACATCTATCAACCTCATATCCAAATCATTCGAATTTTTCCAAACCACAGTTATCTTAATTCCTACCCAAGCATCCATAACCCTATGTTTCTAACAACTTCGGGACGAAGTTTCTAAAAGTAGGGGATGCTGTGACATCCGTCACTTTTTATTTTAATAATAATAATAATAATAATAATAATAATAATAATAATAATAATAATAATAATAATAATAATAATAATAATAATTCATATTATAATATGTTAGTCTTTTTTTTTACCAAACAACTAAACCATCCTTCTCTTTTCCTTTAAAACTTTTGGAGCCCACTGTTGAGCCCAAGAAACGAGCCCAACAGCAGGTCTGGCCCATCCCAAGTCTGGCCCATTAGCCCCCTTCCCCCTTGTTTTTAAAAAAAAAAAAAATATGTTGTCAACCGGGTTCGAACCGGTGACCACATACACAACACACTCATACTTACACCAACTAAGCTACATGAATGATCTGTTTAAGAAACCCACTACAATTATTATATAACATAATTAAAGAATCGAACAGTTGACTACAAAAGTCAACTGCACGCGTTGATCATCATCATCACTAGTGTTGACGCGTTAATTGGCTCGAATATGGAAAGGGATTGATTACGTTGACTGAGTCGCACCCTCATGCCCATGATTTCAGTCAAAACTTTCCAATTATCGATCAATTGGCCGAGTTATCGTCGTCAACGAGTCAAGACTTACCAAATCCCTCAATCCGAGCTATCCCTAAAAATTGAACCTTCTTACAGAATTCCTAGAGGCCGATATACATCTTCCCAGTCCCAATTTCTATCAAAACCTTGTGATAAATCAGCAATCGTTCGCGTTTGACATTTCCTTTTGACCCGATCAATCACGCCTCTAAAGCATTGTAAGTCGAAATCTCTTGGTTGGTTTTACACATCGGCACGTCACGAACAATAGCCCCATGATTACAGGGGCTATTGATTTCGAATTGTAAAGGTTTGATAATTAGGGTTTATACTAAACGATTTGGGGATAAAACCTGCTGCTGGCAGTATATAAAAATATTGCAGAACGAATCAGATAACCAACTGATCCACAGATCAGTTGGCAACGAGATTGAGTCTAAAGCTTGAACCGGCCGTAGGCCAAGGGTTCGAATCCCACATATCACATTTTTTTTTCTCTTCATTTAATCATTTTAAACAACTAAGCTATATAATCAAATCCAATCCAATATAACTCGTTCTCAGGGTGTGGCTCAGTTGGTGGCCACGCTTGTGATAAAACCCGAACCGGCCAGAGGCCCGGGTTCGATTCCCATAACCAACAAGTATTTTTTTGCTATTTTTATATATATATATTTAATACATTAAATCTTTTAAAATCAGTTTTAAATACTAAAAGTGCTTTATAAATTCTACAAAAATTATCATATGATCTTCAAATGATAAAGATTATCACCCAAATTTTAGTTTTTCAAAAATAATTTATTTAATATGTATTATTAATAATACAAGTTTATTCAGTTATATTTATTAAATTCTATAAAAATATCTAACCGATTTTATTAAATCTCACAAAAATTATCCTAAACTTGTATATTCTTAAAAATTCCAGAAAATATTTTTATTTCAGAAAAACCGTTTATTTTATATTTTTAATTAATTTTTGTTAGTTTTAATCATAAATAAATCATAATAAATTCATTTTTCAATATTTCTGCACCAAAAATTTATATAAATTATTTCTAACTATCTAGAACTTAAATACAATTTTTAATTCAGAAATTCTTTGATTTTAATATTTTTGGATATTAAAGTCATATTTTGACAATTTGAAATAATTAGATTAAATATTCTATTTTCAAGAAAATAATTTTATAAAAATTATTTTCATACTTAAAACCTTATGTTGTGACTATATTCAATTTAAAATTTACAAAAAGACTTTTGTTTATATATTTACCGAATTTCTCTTAATTATTAAACAATTTATTTATTGACCAAAACGAATACTTATCCCCAATTCGAAGCCCTAGAAATACATGTATCCTAGAGTTATTGCCCTTACACATTATCAAATTCTTTAGGTTGATCCTTTGGAATAAGTTCCAACACATATTTCGTTGTCCAAGTTCAATTTCAAGCTATTACGTAAACAGTGAGTATTCCTATCCCCTTTTTACTTTTATACATTTTTGGGGTGATTCATGTACACTATTACAAGTTCAAATTCAAATTTACATATTTACAAATACAATTCTAGTACTATGTGCATTGCTTACAACGTGCTTTATGCTTAGACATTACATGTGGATTACATTTGTACTTAGTGAAATCATTAACATGGTACACGCCGACCTTAACATTGGATAGCGCTATTTGGATTGACAACCCGCCTAGATTGATTCTCCCCCTTTTTCATCGGAGAATCCGTGGCCAGTGTTAAGTTATCATCCATTTATTGGTTGAGTACACTACAGTTCATACAGTACATTATACAGTCACAGGGTTGATTTCGCTCATTTGTATGATACATAGTTTACATATTTGCACTGTAGCTTGCACTTGAATTGTATAACTTTTTAACCTACTACATATATCAAAACTAGGAATGCTCACCAACATTTCATATGTTGACCAAATCTATTTTGTACATGTTTCAGGTGCAGTTTGATCTAGTGCTTTAGCAAGGAACATTTAGTGCCTTATTTTAATTCAGTTATTTCAATATTTACATTTCATTTAGACAATGTAATTTCCATTTCCATGTAAGACAATTTTGGATTATTCAATAATATTTACATTTTAGTACCATGAGCTTTTGAACAATCGTCACTACGTGGCACCTCGATGATTCCGCCATCGGTTGGGGTGTTACAGCCTCCAATGCGTTTTCAGCTTATCATCATACCCAGAACAAATACAACCCCCTGCTTAACAATAACATTTAACCTCTGTGTTCATAATCATGCTTATTCCCAACTCTCCATTTGATCTCTTGTTTATAACACACTAACAACCCCCCCCCCCTGTTTAACATCATCATGAACAATTACCCCCCAAAAAAAAAACACTATATGAACCATGTTACACACTATATTAACAACCCCTATTTTATAATCATGCTTATACGTACCCCCCAAACAGACGAACATCATAAAAAATATCAAAATAATAATAAAATCAATACTAACAGTACATCCAAAAAACATACATGCGATCATATTTCTTTAGCTTCCAGTGTCTTCTCTTTGAAGACATTGACCAGAAAAGAGGTTTCATTATTATCTTGATCGTTGTACAGGGCTTTGTTTATCTACGTATAGTGCAATGATTAAAGGTCTTTGATGTTGGTCGATGATGGACGTAGAAGGAAGGGATTAACAGGTTGTTTATGGAGCTTGATGATCGACGAGGGTTGGATGTGTGAACAGGTTGTTTATGGAGCTTCAAAGCTTTGGGGGGGATTTGAATTTTGGATTGAAAGAGGAGAGAGAAACATGTTTATATAGGTTGGAGATGACCTTGATGTTGATGGCTGCCATGCAACAGAGGAGAGAGAAGCATGCTCAAAGCCAAATGGCTATAATACCCTTTTGCCCACTTGTGTATTATTTTAATTAGAAAAATAACCAAGAATCAATTGTAGCCATTGATCTTGGAGATCAATGGTTTTGATGAAGTTTCCATGGGTTTCTTCAAATTTTAGGGTTTTCATTCTAACCCTTCCATATATATATATATATATATATATATATATATATATATATATATATATATATAGAGGATGGTTCTGTAATAAACCCTAAAAATTTAAGAAAACTCTAGTAAACCCATAAAAAATCCTACTTCCCGAGCTTTTTTTTTTTTTAAAAAAAATAGGGCATGTAATATACATGTTTTTAAGTGTTTTGAGCCAAAAAAATCAAAAAAGCGCCGAAGGGTTTTTTTTTTAAAAAAAAATTAAGTTTTGCATCATAACATATGTTACCAGTGCAAAAATAAGCTAACATATGTTATGGTGCATAACTTATTTTATTTTTTTAAAAAAAAAACCGCTCGGCGCTTTTTTGATTTTTTTGGCTTAAAACACTTAAAAACATGTATATTACATGCCCTAATTTTTTCAAAAAAAAAAGGCTCGGGAAGTAGGTTTTTTAAGGGTTTACTAGAGTTTTCTCAAATTTTTAGGGTTTACTATGGATACTTAGCCTATATATATATATATATATATATATATATAGAGAGAGAGAGAGAGAGAGAGAGAGAAAATAAAATATAAGTGACCGTTGACACTTTTTACTGTCGTCAACGGTCATATATTAATTACAAACGTTCGAATTTAAGTCGGTTTACTTTTTCCAGTTATAACTCGCTTGGGCCGTAGCCAATGGGGTGACAACAGTGTAGCCGTTCGGCTACGATAGACGACCACGCCTGTCAGTGCCCTGTCCCCCTAATCATGAAAATTCAGACCTTAGAGCATTCACACCCCCTTCACCAAATCTTCTTTATCAAATTACATTAAAAATCACTACTCCACTCTTAAATTTTCTCTCTCCTAATTAAAATAATAATATTTTTTCATACTTTTATCATTATATTTCTCTCTACTCACTCACAACCACTTACAAAAATATTAAAATATATATAGGGGTAAACAGTAGTTTTTCATATATAGGGGTGAACAGTGATTTCCCTAAATATTTTTCATTTCCTCTACTCACAACCACTCACACTCATCCCATATAATTAAAGAGAACCCCACACGTAATTTAGAAAATATATACACATTCCATATTTCATTTTGTTCCTATGTATGTGGGACGATAATTCAACCAACTTTTTTTTTCGTATGACAATCCAAAGTACGTATTTATTTTGAAAATTATTTCAAAAAGAAAAAAAAAAAGTAACCTTCATTATTTTTCAACTTTTTTCCCTTTTTTTAAAGGCTTAGTTCAGTGGAAATCATTGTACAACCCTAACATAGTGGTCCCAAGTTCGAATCTCTACCCACACACCGATGTCCTCCTTGCCTATGCTTAAACAATTACGGGGAATTTTTTGTGGTGTGCATTGATCGAAACTGTGACCTACCCCCGAGATGAGAACCCTAAGGAAAAACCCACCCTACCTCAAACATAAAACTATTTATTATCAAATCTAATTTGAGAAACATATTTTAGGATAAGCGTCCACAAAAGTGTTTATATTGATAACTTTCATATAATTCCACCACATACATACACGCTAAAAAGTTCCAGATACGTATACTATAAATTGTTATCCATTCGATGAGCATATACACTAACGTACTTACTCTGCCATTATTTTGATAGGACCTTAACCATACGGACGAATCATATAATATTACATATAGAGACTCACATCAGGTAATCTTTGAGACGGGATAGCAATGAGCGGGTTTCTTTTCTTCATTATAAGGCTATGATTTTGGGCAAAGTCAAGTTTTTCGCCCTTGGGCAAGCTCCAATCAAACGAGTGCAAGAGTGAAGCCATAATAAACATTAACATTTTCTCAGCCAGTGGTATACCTGGGCACAATCTTCTTCCTGACCCAAACGGGAAAAACAATAAATTTTGTCCCTTATAATCCCATTTGTTTGTCAAGAACCTCTCGGGGTTAAATTGCAAAGGATCATCCCAATACCTAGGATTGCGTTGGATTGCCCAAATATTAATATAGACTGTACAACCTTTAGGAATGGTATATCCACCTACCACACTTGTCTTGCTTGGCGACCGTGGGACTAGGAGAGGGGATGTAGGATACATACGCATTGTTTCTTTGATTGTGGCATCTAGGTATTGTAATTTTGGAAGATGAGACTCTTCGACCATATTATTTGGTCCTACAATTTCTGCTAGTTCTTCTTGAACCTTTTTCATTATGTTGGGATTTTGCATAATATTTGACATTATCCATTCTATGTTTATTGCCAATGGTTCTGTTCCAGCAACCATAATGTCCTGATACAACAAAGCTTACGTTGTGAGTATAGCAAATCAAACACAAATTAGTAATTATTCTCATGTCGAATATACTATAAATAAAATCTTCGTGCATATTGAAAATGTGTAAAAATTAATCAATTTTGTCAAAGTTGTTAATTTAACAAACTAAGACTTAAATTAAATTTCTCAAAATTATAAAAAAGTTTGAAAATAATAGAAATAGGAGTAATGGAAATAAATAATCCCAACTATTGCTCTTTGGCCGATAATGGTCCTAACTACGAAAATAACCACTAGTGGTCCTAACTTTCGACATATTGGCCACCAACGGACCCAAATTAACTGATGCTAACTCCGTTAGGTTGTGTGTAGTGGTTTAGTTGTGGGGCGCTATGAAGCCTATAGCGCCCGGGCACACCACCCCCCGGGCGCTATAGGGCGTTTTGGGGCCAAGGCGTTTTCCCTATAACGCTCGTTATGTTTTGATTTGTGCAATATGACCGTTACCAACGGTCTCTTAATTTAAAAAAAAAAATTAAACCTATATATAAACATACACTACACACATACAATTCACACACATACAACCTTCAACCCTCAAACAAATTCAACACACAAACAAATCACCAAAATGTCGTCCCCTCCCTCCGATGACTTGTTTGTCGATCTATATAATCGGTTTTTTCACGATGACGGCGCGGAAGAGGACGAAGCCGTTACGAGTGCGGTTCAACTAGCGTCTAGCGCGGTGCAACTTGTAAGTACTTCCGCCCCACGACCGATATTGTCTAGGCAATATATAGAGCGAGAACGTGTAGCCGCCAATGAGCGTTTGATGAATGACTATTTCAATGCCAATCCGGTTTACGGCCCTAATTTGTTTAGACGAAGATTTCGGATGCGTAAAAACTTATTTTTGCGCATCACCGAAGATTTAGAGTCCGCCTATGACTACTTTAAGCTAAAACCCGACGCTAGAGGGTGTTAAGGATTCACCGCAATTCAAAAGGTCACTTCCGCAATACGTGTACTCGCCTACGGGAACACATACGATATCAATGACGAGTATTTGAAGATGGCGGAGAAAACCACACGCGATACCTTGGAGTATTTCTGCTACGATATTTACAACTATACATATATTTTTTGATACATTAGTAATTACATTTTATATTATATATATATATATATATATATATATATATATATATATTTGATTTTTTAGGTATATGCCAATTATACGGAAAACGATACTTGAGAAACCCGACATGGAGCGACCTTCAACAACTATACGAAACGCATTTAGAAAGACATGGATTACCCGGTATGATTGGTAGAATAGATTGTCGTCAATGGCGATGGTATGCTTGTCCAACCGCATGGCAAGGTCAACATACACGCGGTGACCAAAAGGGACCAACGTTGGTTTTACAAGCAGTTGCCTCATAAGACCTGTGGGTTTGGTCGGCCTTCTTTGGTCTCGCTGGGTGTATGAACGACATAAATACTTTTCAGTTTTCGCCATTGCTAGAGTCTTACATTGGTGGAACAATACATAAAGCTGGTTTTTATGCAAATAATAATTACTACGAGCATGGATTCTACTTGGTGGATGGTATATATCCGGAGTATTCAATGCTCGTCAAAATGTTTAGTCAGACACAAGATGAAAAAAGGCAATATTTTAAAAGAGTTCATGAGTCTGCAAGAAAGGACGTCGAGAGGTGTTTTGGCGTTCTTCAAGCACGATGGCATTTTGTTAGAAATCCTTGTCGTATGTGGGAAAAAGAAAGGATTAGAATGGTGATGTATGCTTGTATCATAATGCATAATATGATACTTGAAGATGAAGGAAAGGCAATATGCCCAAACTATGTAGCAGAAGAAGATATTCAAGGAACGCAAGCGACACAGGAGGAGAGATTTCAAAACAGTTCCATGTTGCGTTCCAAGAATATACATAACGCGTTGAAGGCGGATTTGGTTGAGGAAGCATGGGCGATTCGCCTGATTCATCACAACCAAGAAGAAGAAGAAGAAGGAGAAGGGGAAGGAGAAGGAGAAGAAGAAGAAAATGAAGATGAAGACGACGACGAAGACTAGTATTTTTAAATATTTGTAGTTTTTTTAAGTATTTGTAATTTTTTTAAGTATTTGTAACTTTTTTTAAGTATTTGTATTTTTTTAGTATTTGTAATATTTATATATTTAATGGAATATTTAAACTATTTAATATTATTATTTAAATAAGAAAAAGAATAATTAAACAATGATTACCCAATTATTTATAACCCCCCATAACCCCCCTTCCCATTACACCCTCTTTTTTCATAACCCCCTTCTATTACTTTTTAATATTTTAATACTCATAACCCCCCATAATCCCCCATCACTACACATACACTTAGTGTGATGCTGACATGACATGCCATGTAGGATGCCACATAGGATGCCACGTCGAATCAATTTGCCACCTAAGCATGCCATGTCAGCATCACACTAACGGAGTTAGCCTCAGTTAGATTGGGTCTGTTGGTGGCCAATATGTCGAAAGTTGGGACCGCTGGTGGTTATTTTCGTAGTTGGGACCATTATCAGCCAAAAAACAATAGGATTATTTATTTCCATTACTCCATAGAAATATTAATAGAAAGACTCACATGGGGGCTGCGGTAAAAATCGTAGATTGGATAATTTGGATGTGGCGATTGTAAGGACTAGGACTTACCATAAAAAGAAAAGAAAAAAATATTCTTTATCAAAATGTTGTGATGAGAAAATGGTTCTTTTTTTTTTTTTTTAAATAAAGTCCATAGACTTCAAAACTAATTATTAAAGCTATTTATGATTAAAATGGGACACAAAAATCACATCGGCAATTATTACCTGAAGAAGTGTCTTTATTTGGGTCATGCTAAGAGGCGTTGCATCTTTTTCGTCCTTGTAGTCTAATAAGACTTGTAAAAAATCTTTATTTTCTTCTTGCCTCATTTCATCCTGGGACTTTTTTAAGTTGGATTCGATTCGATCTTCAATGATTCTCGTAAAAATTTGATCCAACTTGTCACGTTGCTTCTCCATGTCCCGTGCGATTCCTTGAAGATCTAACGAAGCAAGAAAAGGGAAGAAATCAGACATATTCCCTTGTACGAGTAAGTTGAAGATGTTTGTAGACACCATATCTATCTCGTCCGCAAGATTCTTGTCTTTCACCCCTTTACTTTCCCATATTGTTCTTGTTAGGACTCGCATCTCTGTTGCGAAAGCAATATCGCGAATGTTAATGTTGGTACCAATTTTTTCAAAAACATTCTTGACGGTTTTTCTAACTTCCTCCATCCTATAAAAACGAGTTGCTTCTAGATTCTTGTTGCTTAGCATCTCGTAAGCAAATATCTTACGAAGCTTGCGCCAGTTGGGGTTGTTGTTGGAAAATGCTATATCTTGGCCACCATTACTTACTACTAAACCTGCAATGGTTTGTTCACGGTTAGAGAAGGTCTCATCTTGGTCGCGAACCACCTCCTTTGCTAACTCTGGGGTACTTATGACAATGTGAAGTTTGCTTCCCAACTTGAACTTGAAGATGGGACCGTAGGTGCGAGCCATGTCAGTGAACTGTGTGTGCACGTAATTGGGACTAAGAAAGGGAAGGTACCCAACGATCGGGAGCGAACGGGGACCTGGGGGCAATGGTGGTGCACCATTTGAGGAGTGCGAGAGTTTGAACTTGTACCATAAAATAGCGAAGATCAGTATTGAAGTGGTGACAACTAACATGGTTAGCTCGGTGTCTTTGCAAATGATTAAACTTGAGTATAATGCAGCAACTTCATGGATGCATTTATAGCCCATGGGTGGGCCATAGTCATGCATATATGGTGATAATTTGTAAATAATAAGAATTTGGAAAAATGCTATAGTTTATTAAAGGGGAAATTGATTTTAATACTCCCAACTATCGCCTGTTGTTGGCAGATATCACTCCGAACTTTCACTTTAGCCAATAGCACTTCCAACTTTCAACTTATTTTCTTCCATCACCCCCAAACTAATAGAGGTCTAACCTGGTTAGTCTTCGTGGCCAAAATGTAAAACCCAAAACTTCTGTGTGGCCAAAATGTAAAACCAAAACTTAAGGGGTATTTTTGAAACTTTTTATTATTATTCAGCAAAACAATAAGGTAAGGCTATCGATTTATTCCTCAACAACTCTACACAACACGTAAACAAAAAAATCCAATACATATTCCTCAACAAACAAATCAATTATTATTATTCAGCAAAACAATAAGGTAAGGCTATCGATTTATCGACAAATAAACAAATCGATTATTATTGTTGTTGATCAGAAAGTGTATTTGCTTTTCTAGTCTTGATGAGCTTTTATTCTCTTTTTTTTTTGCAGGAATTATTTGGTTAGCATAATTATTTTCAAGAATTTTGTTCTTGTTCTTAGTGGGTTGTGCTAATAAAGCTTATAAAGCTCTTAAATCATTGCAACTTTCTTTGGGTTTCTGTAATCTTTCAAAAAAAGTTAAACAAATTGGTGAGTGATGTGGTTTTAATAATAAAGTTCCAATCTTGAATTTCACCATTTTCTTGATTTCTTGAAACTTATATTTTATAAAAGATTCTTGCTTTGAATAATAAAGGAGAGAATAAATAATAATAATAATAATAATAATAATAATAATAATAATCGAAAGGAATGGAAAGATGTAGAAACCTACAGATCGATAGATAGAGAGAGACTGGGAAGAGATAGATGTGTGTTTAGGGTTTTTAGTAGGGGGAGAGAGGGGGGTGGGTTTTAAAATAAAAACTTTCAAAAAAGGTCCCTTAAGGTTAGTTTTTTATATTTGTGCCACATAGACTGTCACTTAAGTTTAGGTTTTTACATTTTGGTCACGAAGACTAACCAGGTTAGACCTCCGTTAGTTTGGGGGTGATGGAAGAAAATAAGTTACAAGTTGGGAGTGCTAATGGCCAAAGTAAAAGTTGGGAGTATTATCCGCCAATAGGCGATAGTTAGGAGTATTTAAATCTATTTACCCTTTATTAAATACAAAAGAAAAGAAAATGTTATGTGTACGAGTCATGGGTTTATCATAGTTGGCCTTCGGATGGTGGGTTTTGTGATACCCCGAAAATTCAGGTTCTCACTTTAACTAAACTCTAGTTACATTCTTTGCATTATACTTAACTAGGGTTAGTTAGATAAGACATACGTGCATGGTTATGAGTCAAGGTGTGATTGCATGATTAGTGAACCTCGGACGTTGGTGAATAATAAACTTATGTGTCTCGGTGATACCTGACAAACTTATGTGAAAACCATACGTGATTATGTGAACCTAAACCGAACACGTTAAAAGTGGAGCATGAGGTTGATTAGGGTCTTAATGCACGGGGTTACACTTGTTACGGTCCGAAATAACGAAAACGTCGAAGGATAACGCGTCGGGAGGCGAAACGAGGCAAAAGCGCGCCACCCGGACCTGTGAGCGGCCGCTCACAGGCTCCGAGCGGCCGCTCGAACCTATCTGACGTGTTTAAACCGCCTCAAACTCGTATATAAGCATCCTTAATCCCCATGTAGCCCTCATACTCAACCCTAATCGCCCCCTTACTGCCCCACACGAATATTTCACTCCAAAAACTCCTGCTAAGGCTCAAGATCATCAATTGGGAGGCTCCAAGGCGCGCGATTGATTGATTTGAAGAGCTAAGGGTATAACTCATGATTTCTTACGCTTTTTACTTTATGTTTTATTGTAAAAATCATATAACAAGTTTGTCCAGGTCTGAATGGGTTTAATAAACATTAAAACATGAGTCTTTTTGAAGATTAAACGGATTAAACCTATTAATAAACGCGTAGTAACATCATAGGATGCTTGTTGCGCAAGTTATTGGTGTTTTGATCCTAAAAGCTTTGATCTTGACACGTTTGATAATAGGATCTGATGGGAATAGGTATTAGGAAAGTTGTATGATGATTATTAGGTGTTATTGATTGATAATATGCAACTAGGGTTTGATATAATTGATAATATTGCACGATCAGAATCTGGACAGATTCTGAATGTCGACTTGTAGGGTCTGTTTCGTGGCTTGAAAATAATTGGTTTGATCGATTCTTTGCATGATTGTAACGTACAAGGTCTTAGCTTTTCATAATGGGCAAAACCATCGAATTTGGACATCGTTTGAGTCGTTTTTGGAATTTTAATTGATTAGGGGTCATATCAGATTTTCGGATTTGTAAACTGGGCTAACTTTAAATGGTCATAACTTGAGATTTACAAGGAGTTAGGTTATGAAATTTTTACAGTAGGTCAATACTGGAAAAATAGAGCTTTTCCAAGTGGATTCATCTCGTTTGGATGAATACACAATTTTTAAGAATTTTCCTACTAAACTGACCTGTTGAGGAAATTTTCTGAACACTGCTGTGTTGTACAAATTTTCATAATTTTTGTGTTTGGAATTAAGACAAAAAAAAAATAGGTATTGCCAAGTGAATCCCAAAGAAAATTCAGTAAAAATTTGGGAGGATAACTCACTGGTTTACTATTTTAAATAAATTCGTTTTGATGGCGCACAATCTGTCCTGAAAACACAGATTGTGTATTATGTGCTTATGTGATTACTTGAGGTCTTAGGTGATCTAAAATTGACATAAATCGGAAGTACACATGTTTATGACACATACGGGCTGTAGAAACTAATTATAACCAATTCATTCACCAACGAGTCCGTAGGGTTTACTATTGCATGTAGAATCACTAGGCGTCGCATACACACTTTTGAATATTAAAACGCCTTGGACAAACGAGTTATATGGTGTAATGATGTTACGCCTATACTCACGTAGTGACACTGTTATTAGGGTGTCGGTAGCATATAATACTTCCTGTTCGGATTCTTTGCTTACGCGATAAGGTGAGTTTCACTACTCTTTTCTCAAAAGCATGCGTCTCGGGTTGAGACAACTACTTAACGTTTCTAGTCCGGTTCGGGACTACTTTTACACATCCCGGGTTTGGGGTGCATGGTTCACGTGGTGAATCTATTTTTACTAATTCATATATATGTCCTTGATGAACTAAACCAAACACATCGTTTAAGTCCTTCAAAATACCGAATCAATTGCCGGTTGGGCAAGCGGGTTAATTAGTTGATAGCGCTATTAGGTCTAACAAACCTCACATCGTGCTGGGAGCACGGATGTGAACTATTAGCTTCAAACATAATCATTGTCGATGGACAATGATGCAAGGCATCCTTATCCCGGTTATGGGAACTTGTTCATAAGTAGTTCGGTATTCGCCGGTTTTAGTTATCATGAGTGGGCTAGCTACCCCTGGCATATGAATTAGCTATTTACTTGTGGCCATGGAGGCCGACGTTCTTACGAACTGTTATGTGGTCTGGGAGACCGACGTTTTCATTTGGTTACATGGTTTGGGAAACCTACGCTTTTACTTACTCACCTACTTTACTCAGTGAACTCACCAACATTGTTTGTTGACCCACGATTTACATGCTTTTGCAGGTAGTTAGCTTCCGGTGCCAGGATTAGAAAGCACTGTACACTTCACTGCATTTGGGCTCTCGGGCATACACATAAATTATATATTATGCTTTCGTATGGTTTTAATTTGGGTGCGTTGCTTTGCGCATAGTTTTAAAAGGTTTAAATTTGGTTTACGCTTCCGCAGCTTAACTAAACTTGGTTTTTGAAAACGAACTAAATGGTTTGGGCATTTAGAGTTCGTTCCTGTGACTTATGGCTATGGGATCCTGGTATGTCACGCGCCTCGCGGTATAAACCCCGCAGTGGAAATTTGAGGGTGTCACAGGTTTCCCCTAGAATTGGTAATGGGTCGGGTCACCAGCACTGCTTGCAATCACAGGTGTGGTGGCCTCTTGCCTATGGGTGTACCGGGGTGGCCGGGCTTACGTTAGAAAAGCGAAACAAAATGGTGTGCGTTGTTGATCAAAATGAAAGTGATATTTATGAGTGAAATAGTTGAGTTTCATAAAGGTTAACATCCATTTTTGGCGACCCAATATGTAGTGAATTCCCATTGCTACTGCTTTGTCAAGATGGGGCATTAATGTGGGTTCACGGTCGTGCAATCCATGGTTTTTGTCTGTGAGATTGCAATTGCTATTTCGCGGTTAATTTGTCAATGGTGCAATATCCATCCAATTTATGATTTCTATTTTAAGGGCTTACCTCAAAGGCTCAAATCCACAAGCACGATGTGTATAATAAGCACTCGTACCGATGTTAGGTATTCGGTACATGTATTGGTACCCAATTTTATTGGTTTCGATATTCAGTATTTTCAGTTTCGATATGGGTACGGATAAAAAAAAGGGTATCGGAATGAGGAACTTTTCAATCACAGAAAGTTACATATTTTCAAAATCGTAGAAGATATTAAGGTGAGAAGTTTTTTTTTTTTTCTTTTTTTTTTAAGATATAAGGTCTACATTCTTTGAAGTGGTCGCATTGTTGTATGTTTAAATGTATAACTGTTGTCTCCTTTTAAGTTCTAAACATATAATTTCGCCCGCACTTTAAAAAGACAGAAAATTCTCTTGTATAGAAGTGAACTGTAGTAGTGGAGCCATGCTAACATGCACCATTCACTCTACTAACATGAACCAACCTATTTTTGTTAGTCACAGCTAACATGCACCATCCTTTTTGTTAACGTAAACCGCCACTATTTTGCTAACGTGTGTCAATATTTTAAAAGCCTTTACGTTTTTTTTCTCTTCGTAAAACCCCATTTACTTGCTACTGGATACATTTTTTTTCCTTCTTAGAGATAAGCATTTGGTACATGGTACTGTCTTAATACCGGTACTTTCAGTATCAAAATAGTAATATCTTTCTTTATCATGGAGAATCGAAACGGTACTGTCTTAATACTGGTACCTATACCATATTTATTTTCATAGCTTCTCAACATGAAAGTATAAAATCCATTGACATTAGAGTTATATTGGCACTAAAGAATTTGTTCGGTGTTAACCTTTTTGCTTCAGTAGTACAAACAACTGTTACCTAATGTTATCTCTAATAGTCACTAAACCCTCAACAAAACAGACGTCCCCGCAGCAAAACTCAGAAAACTAACACTAGTTTCAGTTAATATGCCAATCACAAACTTTTAAGGTTACTTAAATGAAAAAAGAAAACAAAACAAAAAAGAAAAAAAAAACGATAAATAATAAGAGTCCATGTGTAAATAGTTCTTGGCGGTCCTTGTTTTTTAAGGCCTGCCGGTTTTAATAAAAGTTTCTGTTAAAAAAAAAAAAAAAACAAGAGTCCAATTTAAGCTAAACTAATAAAAATGTAGTTTCTTTTTCAAATGATTATCTTGACTTAAATTCAAATCGGTTTTAAATTTTTGGTGATTATCTATATGTGAAATAAGTGATGATTTGATCATTCTTGCTCAAAAAATCTTTAAGCTTAACTTAGGGGTTGTTTGGTAGCCTTTTAATCAGCCTCTTAACCATTCAGGTCTGAATCATTCAGCATACAGACTGTTTGTTTCAACATATGAATGGAATGATTAAGTTCTGGACCATTAAGCTAATAAAGGATGTTGAATGATTCAGCTCTTAACCATTCAAAGTCTGTTCACCATTCAGACCATCTTAATGATTCAGCACTTAATCAACCAAACAGCCCCTTAGTCTTTCTATTGATTTATCGTGGTTCTAGAATGAATCTAGGTTTTAATCAATTCATAAGTCTTAACAAGAGAATTCCTATCAATAATAAATAAAAAGAATATAATAAACATTACAGACAAAAACAAATAAAATAAAAGGAAAGAAATAAGGAAGAGAGAATTCAAAAGGCCCGTAAGAATCAAGATAAAGATGACTAAGAGGGTGTTTGGGTTTGCGTTTTGAATCTGATTTTTAGATTATTGCATTTTGAAAACGCATACAATCAGTTTTTAGTGTTTGGATTGCGTTTTGAAAACGCAGATAAGCAGTTTTTTAGGCTACCAAAACGCAATAATCTATAAGCAGCTCCACCCCTGCTTTTCCAAAACGCATAATCTATTTTGAATAATCAATCCCAAACACCCCCTAAGCCAACTTGATATTTTTGTATTATCGCCACAAAGAATAACGTTCGGATTTGTTTATTCATATATTCATAGCAGATTGATTAAAAAAGTAAGAAGTTTCAAACTTTCTATTAAATATCCTTTCCAGTTAGTTTTTTTTTTTTTTTTTTTTTTTTTTTTTTTTTTGAGCTGTACGAAATGAAGGTCTCATATAGAGTTCTCCAAGGGGGATTGCACATGTCTTAATAAAGTCTATGATTGGTTTGGAGAGCGTCTTCAGATTCAGGCGATTGAGGATAATACAACTAGTAAATATGTTCCTCCTCATGTAAACATATTTTATTGTCCAGAGGGAAAAAGTAAAAGAAAGAAAAGAACTTAAAGAAATTAACTAAATTGCAAATTATTTCCTTTATAGATAAATTATAGATTATGGGTATGTTTGGCAAGTAGCTTTTAGGAGCTTCAAGCTTTTAAAAAAAAACTCATACTCAACAAAAAGTTTTTTTTTTTTTTTTTTTTTTTTTTTGGTTGAAAGAGCTTGAAGCTTTTAGGTTATGAGAAAAAACTCTATATTGAAACACTACTAGTACTACTGTACTAGCGTTTAAGAAAAAACTCCTACCAGCTACAAATTTTTAATGAGTAAAATGACACAAATACCCATTTTACCATAAAAAAAACATGCATAGAAGCTTTTAATTATGCCCATTTTGATGATTTTATATATTTTATTAAAAGCTTCAGTTACTCTGCCAAACACCAAAATATATTTAAAAACCTATAGCTACCGGCTTCCAACCACCAGTTTCCATTCCAGCCGCTAGCAACCACCAGTCACCGCCCACCGGTCAGTTTTGCTAAACATACCCTATATCTTTTAGATAAAATGGCCATGTTGCGTTATAGTTAAATGAAAAATTAAGACCCGTTAGGGTATGTTTGGTAATGAACTTTTATGAGATTTTAGGAGCTTATAGCTTCAAGCTTTTAAGAAAAAACTCATACCTAATAAAAAGACTTGTTTGGTTGCAGAAGCTTGAACCTTCTAGGTTGGGAGAAAAAGCTCTTACTAGCTACAAGTTTTTAATGAGTAAAATAACACAAATACTCATTCTACCATTAAAAAAATGCATAGAAGCTTTTAGTTATGCTTATTTTGATCATTTTATACATTTTATTAAAAGCTCCAACTACTCTACCAAACACCAAAATATGTTAAAAAGCCACAGCTACCAACTACCAGCTTTCAGCCACTAAACATACCCTTAGTTTTAAGGGTAAAAGGTGTGCAAAATTTAATTACAGAGGACATTTTATATACGTACCGAATATAAAGCATAACAAGTGCAAATTTTAGAAGATTCAATAGATAGAGATTTGTAATAAAGGACAATTTGTAATTTAGTAAAAAAAAAAGTATGGTTTCAATTTTTAAAGTGTATATTTTTAATCTTCCAACTCATTTGGAGGACCATACATTAAATACCATTAATATATCTTTTCTTGAATGATCAACGAGTAAAACCTCGACTATTTGGAGTAACCCAATGGTAAAAGGTGACCTTATACACACGCGAACACATATAATTCTAGTAGCCCATGCCCACTATCTTCAGTTCGGGGGAAACCCACTGCCCAAATGTTCACTACGATAAATTCGGTTAGGATCAGATTCGAACGTAAGATCCCCGCCCTTTAGCCTGAATCTTTAAAATAAATTAAAATAGAAGTCTTGTATAATTAATATGCTTTAAATGTGCATTAACACAAAGGAAAACAACTTTTTTTAAAATTCACTTTCAATAAAAACCGACAGAGTCCTCAAACCGAGGACCGCAAAACCAACTACAACATATACAACGGTCACTTATGCCAATCTTCCCAACATAATTCTTTAAACAACGACGTATTTTTTAGCCAAAAAAAATGAAAGGTTCTTAAGATTGACCACTATAGACCTCCCCGCCAACGCTTTCTTGTTGAATATATTCTCATTACGAGCCAACCAAATGCACCAACACGTAACTATACATGCCATGAACAGTAATCTTGCTCTTCTTTCCTCCCGTCGACTCCTTGTAAAGCATCAAGAAATCTCGGACATCAAAAGTAAAGACATTACTCAACCTGTACCATGAACCAATGTTCATCCAAACCTCCATAGCATACGGGCAACTATAGAGAAGGTGATCGACAGGTTCATTCCCAGGTCGCATAAGGAGCATGCCGGGTCTCCCACCAGGGTGTTCCTTTTGAGCAACTCCATTTTTACCGGTAGACGACCCATTTCGGCTCGCCAGGTCGTCTGTTTCACTTTAGTGGTACCCAATTAATCCACTTGAGAACAAATTGGCTCCAATCTATTTTTCAAAGGAAAACAACTAGTGTACTGATGCGTTTGGTTTTAGCAATTAAAAAGATGTCAATTTCCCCGGTGCCAAAAACTTTGATTTATCAATCCCAAAACAGTGGTTTGGGGGAAACTACTGATTTTACTAAAGCCTCATTAACAAAGTTTTAAATTTATAAAGTAAACAATAATTACTTTAGAAACTAAAACCAACATTTAGGCAGAGAACCTGACGTGCATAGTATAGTCTCTGGGGTAAGCATTGAGTATCGTATTCCAGAGTTCACATTTTCTCCAACTCAACCTTTCATCATTTAATCGATCGGGTTTTAAAAAGAAAATAAAACGGAGGGGTTCTTTGTTACACCCTCAAATTTCACTGCAGAGTTTATACCGCGAGGAGCGTGACATACCAAGATCTCCATAGCCATAAGTCATATGAACGACTCTAAATGCCCAAACCATTTAGTTCGTTTTCAAAAATATAGTTTTAACATTTAACCAAAGAGTTTAGATAAGTTGCGGAAGCGTAAATCAAACATAATCGTTTAAGTTCATGCGCAAAACAACGCGCCCAAAATAAAACCATTGAATGTAAAGCAACGTATAAGTTAAATAATGTACACAACCCATGACACAATGATGCATGTCCTATCGTGCTCCGAACCTAGAGAGTGAGTTCACAAAGTAAAGTAAAGGTGCAGGTTTCCCAAACCAAGAACGACAGTTAGGTTTCCCAAATCCAAAAGTACTAATCAATAACCAAAACCAAGAACCACTAGTTCAGCGTACGCTAAGGGTAGCTAACCCATTCATGATAACTAAACAATGATATACCGAATTGCTATTGAAACGATGCACTCGCCCCGCGAGCTGGTTTTTGCCTCCCATCATTTCCTATCAAAAATGATAAAATCTAAGAGCATAGTTCACGCCCGGCTCCCAGCACGGTGTGAGGTTTGTCAAACCTAATAGTGCTATCAACTAGTAACCCGCTTACCATAACCCGGCGACTCATTCGGTAAATAGTGAAGGACTTCCATGATAGTATGCAGTTTAGTTCATCAAGGACAAAATATGTGAAGCTAGCAAAAACCTGATTCACCCCGTGAATCCATGTATCCCAAGACCCGGGATAAAATGTAGCCCCAAACTGGACTAGAAAAGTAAGTAATTCCCAACCAGGAATTAGTGTTGTCTCCAAACCCGAGACGCATGCTTTTGAGAAAAAGTAGTGAAACTCACCTTAGGATGCAAGCAATTAATCCGAACTTCACAAATAGGATGTTCTTCCGACTCCCTATTACATTTGTCACTAAGTGAGTATATGTGCAATATCATTACACCATATGACCCGTTTGTCCAAGACGTTTAAAAGTTCAAAACCGTGTGAGTGACACCTAATGATTCTAAATTGTAACACCCCAACCGATGGCGGAAACATTAGGATGTCACGTAGTGACGATTGTTCAAAAAGCTCATGGCAACTAAAGTTTAAATAATTTATTAATCCAATTCAAAACAAACCAATCCAAAAACAAACACATTGTTCAACAAAACAAACAAAATAAATGTTCATTATTAAATCTAAAGGCTTCAACTAAGTGATCCAAAAGCTGCTAAAATCTTCACGCATCATTATTACCTGAAACATGTTAAGTTTGGAAAATGGAGGGGTCAACTATAAAGTTGGTGAGAATACATAAGTTTTCATCAAAACGTAGTATAATATAAAAAAATGTAAGCATACAATTCTGTGTCAATATGTAACAACTAGGGCATACATGTGAAAACATAACTACAGCAAACTGGGGCATAATCAACCCTATGTTGACAAAGTGTAAAGGTCCATCCCATAGACATGGTTCACCTAAGTTTAAGTTGCAGTTCCAATCACCCGCGCTCCCCATAAACATGGTCAACGAATCTAGGTGGGGTTGTCAATCCAATAGATCTATCATTGTTACTGTTGGCTTGTACGGAGTTAATGATTATGCAAGTATTAGTTGAGTTTACTTAGCAAGTTTAAGACACGTAGCACAAAGAATCACACAAGACACATAGTTGAATTGCATAAGTTTATAACATGTTTCACCCCGAAAAGCATTGAAAAACTGTAAAAGAGTGGGGATATGTAAACTCACCTTAACAATCAAGCAAGCAAAATCCCAAGTATGCAATAGTAGGAAAATATTCCCAATGAAATCAACCTAGATTTAGCATTGTAAAGTCTAAGTGTCACAAGTCTAATAAGTCTAAGATTTCTAAGTTGTTCGATTATGGTTTACTTGTTTTGGGGAAAGACGCTTAAATGTTAATGGTTTAGTTAAAATATAAAAATAATATTTAAAACATTATTATTTTTATATAGACTAAAAGATATAACTCTTAAAAGTATGGAAAATCTTTTCTATAAATTATTACCTATTTATTTTGAATAAAACAATTTATTCATACAAAGGATTTAAATATAAAAGCATTTTTTTTCTTTCTTGAAACGTTTATATCTTTGATCCATTAGCTTAGAAATAATTTTAGAAAATTTTTGCCTTTTGAATCGTTAAAAACGGAGTTTTTATGAGTTAGTTATGAATAAAACAAGTTTATATTAATAATTAATAATAAAAACAGATAAGATTTTTATAACTTAACTGATCTAAAAAAATGGGTTTCGAATCCATTATAATGAGAATCGAACTCGGGACCTTTGGTTGGAATACAGGCGCACAAACCATCTGATCTAACTGATCAGATGTTTGTTAAACCAGTTAGAGATTTTTTTATGTATATATTGATTCAGTTTTTTTTTTACTTAAAAAAATACAAAACAATAACTTGGTTCCCACTAGAATCAAACTCGGGTCTAGGCTAGTTAAAAGAACAAGAAAACCAGCTGGTCTGCGAGACCAGTTGGTTAATATTCTGATCAGAATGTTTATATCCTATCTCTGTTTTCGTCATCTTCCCCAAATTAAACCAATCCCAAACCCTAACCCATGCACATGTTCAATTGACCCAGAAAACAGACTTGTTCACTAACATACGATTAGGGCTTTTGTTTATCTATTATTTTCGACCACTATAACATGATTTAATCGAATTAAAACGTACCAGATCGATGCAAGGAGCGATGAACAGAGGACGAGTAAAAGCTTCGATTCCGGACGAATAGACGACGAACAGAGAGTATTTATTTGTGGTTTTCGATGGTATGATTGTAGAGGTAATGGAGAAGGGTATTTATAGGGTATTTATAGGTAATTAATAGATAAGAAGATCGTATTAGAATTGAATAAGGATGAGGGTTAAAGGCGGTTTAAGAATTGGATTGTTTATCCATTAATTGGCCTAGAGATCACAATTAGAACACGTATAGGACCGGTTTCAATGAGATAATCATGAATTTGAATCAGAATCGAGCTATATATAACAGATTTGGATTGAATTAGTGGATTGATTAGGGATAAGGGATATGGCTTTAGCTTTTATATGTTATAATCTGTTAATTTGAAACAAATACCAACTGATCATGTGGATCAGCTGGTTAGTGTGTTTGATTGAAACATAAAGGAGTCGGGTTCGACTCCTATGTCTGACCGGTTTCCTTTTTTTTTTTAACATAACTATATATACATATTATAATTATCCTCTAACACCTCAAGGATAGGTATTAATCAAATGTCACCTCATTTATGTTATATTATATGAGGAAACTAACTTTTGTAAATATATATATATATATATATATATATATATATTTAAATCACCAAATTTTAACACCAACGACAAATATAATAACGTTTCAAGGATAACATTTAATTAAAGAGAAATACAAGGAGTCTTATGAAATTGATTAAGAAATACGTTAAACAGAAAAATATGCGAGGTTACATAAATGCACAAGTAAACCCTATGGACCCGTTGGTGAACACAATACTTAACATCAGTTATGCACTTCATATACACCTCATATAAGTGCTCATACAAGTTCATGTCAAATACAAGTCATACAAGACTCCAAATAGCCACATAAGTGTATGTTACATAATCTGCATTTTTAGGGCAGATTATGCGCTGTGAAAACCAATTTATTAAAAATACTTATCTAGTGAATTAGACTCCCAAAATTTTACTATATATTCCAGGGGGTCTACCGGACAAGTCCATATTTTTAGTTCGTGATAAACCATGCACAAAAATTATGAAAAATCACACAATACAGCTAGGTCCAGAAAATACTCATAACAGATCCATTTAGTAGAAAAATTCCCAAAAATTGTGTATTCATCCCAACAGGATGAATCAAGATGGAAAAGCCAAGCTATTCCAAATTTGACCTAGTGTCCAAATTTCATAATTTAATTCTTTGTAAAACTCAAGTTATGATCGTTTAAAGTTGACCCAGTTTACTAATTCGAAAATCTGATATGACCTTTAATCAAAGAAAATTCCAAAAACCTATCAAACAACGTCCAAAATAGATGATTTTGCCCATTATGAAAAGCTTAGACCATGTACGATATTTTCATGCAACGAAATTATGAAAACAATTATTTTAACATCACGTTACAGCCTCTGCAAGTTGACCCAATCATTCTGTCCAGATTCTAAATCATGCATAAACCCTAGTTTTAACCATTATCTACGCATATAATCGATCAATAATACTTTAACAATCATCCTACCATATCCATAAGACTTAACCTAATCAAAACCTAGCACGATACGAGTTAAACATCATCAATCATAAACCCTATAAGTCTAAAACATCAAGAACATGCAACTCATGCAATACATACAATCATTATCACATAACATCATGTTTATCCCTATCAATCTTTTTGAATAACAAGTTTTAATCTTTATGAAAATGCTTCAGACCTAGACAAACTCGGTTACTGTAACATCGCAAAATTTTCCCCCAAATTTTTATACATAAAGCCCTCATTTTATACATCTTTATCCTTAATTTTATACAAATATGCCTAACACACAACTTATATATATAAATGTATATATAATAATAATAATAAAAATAATAATAATATTTCAGATTTTATTTTAATGGTAAATATATATATATATATATATATATATATATATATATAATTATGTATGGTATGAACACACTTACTTAAGCCCAACCAAACCTAACCATAACCCAAGCCAAAACCAACACCCTACCCCCTTTGAGCCCATTTCGTAGCTGGCCCAAGAAGAACAACCAGCCCAAACCCTTCCAAATTGCCCAGCCCACACTCCTCTCCCCCTTCCCTTACTGCAAAAAAAAAAAAAAAAGGGTTTCGTAGGAGCCGGGACTCGAACCCAACTCCAACGCGGTCTAACCTCTCTTACCACACAACCAACAACCTGTTGAGCCATGACCAATTCCTGATTTAACCCCAACATAAAATATATAAAAGCACACTTAAACCCTGTTGATCTTCCTGTTCTTCTTCGCTGCAACAAGAGCCGAACCAAATTCTTTTTGGTTGCCTACTATAACTGAATTTATATATGGTAAACTCGTGATTTCTTCGTCATTATGGTATGACTAATTATACGCATCATTACCACACCAATAATTGTTTAAAATCATACCAAAAATCATCCTTCACGCGTAATTATAATCAAGCACGGGTCAACTTACCAATTCAATCACACGAGGGTTACACTATAAATTGAACCCTACTTCACTGTAACGACCCGAAAATTAACGAGTCATTACGGATTGGTAATCGTGACACGTATTATTAATTACCAATTTATTTATTCTAATAATTCTTTATACTTAATAAAACGCATTCTTATTTATTTCACATGGGCCGAGCCCACATAAACATACAACCGGGCCGAGCCCATTACATTTGCTTGCCTTGTTCCGAGTTTTAACCACTTGGGCCGAAGCCCATTAAGACTTAAAACATGACTTTTAAACATCCTTATTTATTACACACTTGGGCCGAAGCCCATTTATTTAATAAACCGGCCCAAGGGCCATTTTCTTAACTACACTTTTAAAACTTGAACTTGCACTTTATCGAGCTCGGGTTCCCCATAATCTAATCAACCTGAAATGCATGTTAAAAATACGTTAGCCACAAAGCTAGTGAGTGATGCCAGATTTAGACTCGTTTATAAATAATAACAACAATTCTCATATGGTTCGGTCATTCTAAGGTGGAACATATTTAACGATGGAGCACCATACAAATGCTTAATGTGGTTCCAAACCTCTACTTGGTTTAGAAAAATACATCCCGTTGATACCGAATGGATCCATTCTACGTGATTTCTATTCGACCGATTCTATTAACTCTTTCATGATCATGAACCAATATTTTATCAAATCACACGTAAAAACTAACATGCATTCACCCCGAAATCATTTAAACATAGGGGTACATGCACTCACGTTAATTATTTCCGAGTCTACGGTTTCACTCGAAGCAAGATTTCTATTTTCCACGGGTTCCTGTTTCAACACAAATCAAGTTATTGCACACATATATAAATAATCATACGTATAGCTGGCCATTACAGCTTAGGCGTAAAGATCTAACTAAAAGCTGGCCATTACAGCTTGGCACACGACCTTAAGGGACTCTAGACTCAACTTACTCAAGAAAACAACTTGATCCACAATTGCTTGGTTAATTAATATGAGAGCCGATTACTTTTAGGTTTGGTTTGGTTGGGTTTTTGTTGGAATAAGAGGTATTTTAGACTTAAAGGAGTAAGTTTAGAGGGTTAATAAGATAGGTTGGAGGTGGTTGCATAGTTGCCGATTGGTTTTGGAAGTTTAAGGGTGGTTTGCATGTTGTCAAGAGTGGTTTAAAGAGTTGGAAGTGGAGTTCTAAAAGGATGGGCCGATGGTTTTGTGGCTTCTTATAGGCCTTGGTTCATGCATGTAATCATGCTACTAGATCCATAGGGGATGAGGTGCTTGTCTTATATAACTTGGAGTGTTGAGGTGTCTCACCAAGACAAGATGGAAGATTCTTGTGTAATGGCGGCAACTTACAACCATCCTACGCATGGGCCGATCAAATACCTAGGCTATTGGGCTTCAATCCTCATGTTACACCTTTGGGCTTATGGTTCCCTTTTATTATTAAGTTAAACTAATAGGTTAAGCCCAATTCATGGCCCATATATCTATCGGGTTCTATATAAAAGCCCACTACTATGTATCGGGCCCTAAATATAATAATTGTTGGGCTCGTTTAATTCTTATCGGGTTCTAAATTATCCAGCCCATTACTATCTATTTAGCCCAAACCATATAACCCACTAAGCTATTGGGCCGAGCAGATTGTCCTAGTACGTTATTGGGCCCATAGGTGGCCCAATCACTATATTAATTAATTACTATTAATTAGTCTAATTTTCGTTAATTATGACGTCATAAATTTCCGGTTGTTACACTCTCCCCCCTTAGGAAATTTCGTCCCCGAAATTTTTATTTATAATACCTGATTCTCAAATAGGTGGGGGTATTTGGCTTTCATCACGTCTTCTCTTTCGAAAGTAATTTCAGGCCCCAATCTAGCATTCCATTTCACTTGTACAATTGGAATTTTTCCTCTTCTCATTTTTCTTTCTTGTCGTGCCATAATTTCTATGGGTTCCTCAGTAAAATGGAGTTGAGGGCTAACTTTCACATTATCTAATGGAATGATAGTTTGGGTTTCTATTATACATTTTCTTAGATTTGAGATGTGGAACACATCATGAATTTCACTCAATTCGGGCGGTAGTTCTAAACGATAGGCTACCGGTCCTACCTTATCCTTAATTCGATAAGGTCCTATGAAACGTGGATTCAATTTACTTCTTCTTTGGAATCTTATCACTCCTTTCCAGGGTGACACTTTCAATAGGACATAATCTCCTATTTGAAATTCCAAAGGTCGTCTTCGTTTATCCGCATAGCTCTTCTGCCTGCTTCTCGCTTCTTCCAATCTTTTCTTGATTTGCACGATCTTGTCCGTTGTTTCTTGAATAATTTCCGGGCCTGTGAGTTGGTTTTCTCCGATTTCGTTCCAGCAGATCGGAGATCTACACCTTCTACCGTATAAAGCCTCAAAGGGTGCAGCTTGAATGGAAGCGTGGTAACTATTGTTATAAGAAAATTCTATTAACAGCAGGTGTGCATCCCAACTCCCACTAAACTCCAGGACACATGCTCTCAGCATGTCTTCTAGTGTCTGAATTGTTCTTTCACTTTGCCCGTCTGTCTGAGGGTGATAGGCGGTACTGAGCTTAATCTGGGAACCTAACGCTTCTTGGAACGTTTTCCAAAATCGGGAAGTAAAATGACTGTCCCTATCTGATATAATTGAAAGAGGTATCCCATGTCGGGACACAATTTCTTTTATATAGATTCTTGCTAATTTTTCTGTTCCAAAGGTCTCTTGTATGGGTAGGAAATGGGCAGACTTGGTTAATCTATCAATGATAACCCAGATGGTATCGTTACCACTTTGGGTTCTTGGTAATTTGGTTACAAAGTCCATAGTGATTTGATCCCATTTCCAGACTGGAATCTCTGGCTGGATCAATAACCCACTGGGCTTTTGGTGTTCAGCTTTCACCTTTGAACAAGTAACACATTGAGCCATAAATTCTCCCACACTCTTTTTCATACCAGGCCACCAGAAGTTTTTCCTCAAATCTTTATACATCTTATGGTTTCCTGGGTGAATGGAATACTTAGAGTTATGGGTTTCGCTCAAAACTATCCCTCTTTGTTCACCATATCTGGGTATCCAGATTCTTCGGTTGTACCTAAAGATTCCATCCGTTCCTTCCTCCAATCTTGCTTCTTCTCCATTCAAAAGTTCTTCACTTAACTGGGTAGGTTCTAATGCTTTTCTTTGACATTCCCGGAGTTGGTTTAGAAATTCGTTAATCAAAGTGACCTTAAATGCTCTATCTCTTAGGGGTCTTTCTTTTCGGCTCAAGGCATCTGCTACAATATTGGCCTTTCCTAGGTGATATTTAATATCACAGTCATAATCACTTAGAACCTCTATCCATCTCCTCTGACGCATGTTTAGAAGCTTTTGATCAAAAATATGTTGAAGACCTTTATGGTCAGTGTAGACGGTACACTTGGTTCCATATAAATAGTGTCTCCAAATTTTTAAAGCAAATATGATAGCTCCTAACTCTAAATCATGCGTAGCATAGTTCTGTTCATGTCTTTTTAACTGTCGAGAAGCGTATGCTATAACCTGATCTTCCTGCATTAATACACATCCTAACCCTTGTTGAGATGCGTCACAATACACAGTAAAAGCTTTTCCTTCTACTGGTAATGTTAACACTGGGGCTTTACATAATCTTTCCTTAAGTCCTTGAAAAGCTTTTTCTTGTTTTTCTTTCCACTCATACTTAGAATTTTTCCTGGTCAAAGTGGTGAGTGGTAAGGCTAGTCTAGCAAAGTTTTCTATAAATCGCCTATAGTATCCAGCTAGCCCTAAAAATTGTCGGATCTCACTTGGGTTTTTAGGAGCTTCCCACATCTGTATTGCTTCTATCTTGGTTGGGTCTACTTGAATTCCTTGATCGTTGATCACATGCCCTAAAAACTTAATTTCTCTTACCCAAAATTCACATTTTGAAAACTTGGCGTACAGTTTTTCGTTTCTTAAAGTTTCTAGGATTTCTCTTAAGTGTTTTTCATGCTCACTTTCGGTTTTTGAGTAAATCAGAATGTCATCTAAAAATACAATCACACACTTATCCAAATAAGGTCGACAAATCCTATTCATTAAATCCATGAAAACGGCAGGAGCGTTGGTTAAACCAAATGGCATCACTAGGAATTCATAGTGTCCATACCTAGTTCTAAAAGCGGTTTTTGGAACATCTTCATCTCTTATCTTCAATTGGTGATATCCGGACCTAAGATCGATTTTTGAAAAATATTTCGCTCCGTTTAATTGATCAAAAAAGTCGTCTATTCTAGGTAACGGGTACCTATTTTTGATTGTCAACTTATTTAATTCCCTGTAGTCTATACACATCCTCATAGAACCATCTTTCTTTTTGACAAACAGTACTGGTGCTCCCCAAGGGGAGGTACTTGGCCTTATAAAACCTCTTTCTATCAATTCTTCCAACTGGTTCGTGAGTTCTTTCATTTCTGTGGTGGCTAACCTATATGGGGCTCTAGCAACAGGTGCGGCTCCAGGAACTAGGTTAATTTCAAATTCCACCTGTCGGGATGGTGGTAAACCTGGGAGTTCGTTTGGAAATACATCTTTGTATTCCGATACTACCTTAATTTCATTAATCTCTGCTTCTTTTTCCTCATTTCCTAAATTTACATGGATTAAAAAGAGTTGATGTCCCTTTCTTAAATACTTCATCATTTTTGCGCTAGAGATTAAACTTAAGATACCTCTTGGTTTTTCTCCCTGGACTACCAAAGTTTCTTGATGGGTTAAGGGAATTCTTACAAGTTTTTCCTTACAGACTATCTCTGCTTGGTTTGTAGCTAGCCAATCCATCCTTATAATCACATCAAATTCTCCTAGACTCATAGGTATTAAGTTTATTTTAAACTCTTGTTCTTCCATGGTTAAAGTCAAATTTTTAAAGACTTCATTAGCTTGCAAAATCTTACCATCGGCTATCTCTATTTCATAGGTTTGTGTCATAGGTTCGGGAAGGACGTTTATCTTTTCGACTAAACCTTTTAGAGATAAAACTAAGGTTAGCACCTGTATCGAACAAAACATAAACAGGTAATTGATTAATATAGAACATACCCGTGACTAGATCCGGTTCGTCACGTGCTTCTGCAGCATTGATTACAAACGCTCTTCCCCTTGCTTGGTCTTTCTTGGGCTGACCCTTGAGTTTTAGGCATTCGTTCTTGTAATGCCCCGGTTCCTTGCACTTATAACAGACTCGAGGACGGTCTGGATTGTATCGACATTCTGCTGTGGGGTGTCCTACCTTTTTGCATTTTTGACAATGGGATCCCCTACACTCACCAAAATGGTACCGACCACAGGTATCACATTTTTGCTTGCACTCACCAACATGATAGTACTTACACGTGGAACAGTAGGGATTATTTCCTCGGTAGGGTCTTTTTCCAGGATTCCCTGTTCTCTGGGGATTTCTTGGCTCTTTCCTGATGTATTATAATTTGTAGACCTAAAAATTTCATTCCATCCCCTTTTACTTCCTACCGACACTTTATCCCTTTCCCTGTGTCAGACTATGTCATCGGTCAAGCTTAAAGCTAATTCACAAGCAGTATCGTACCTGGTCGGTTTAGCTCCCCTAACGATTCCTTGAATTTGAGGGATTAATCCCCAAATAAACCTCCTAATTCTTTTTGGTTCGGGAGTAACTTGGTGGGGTACTAATCGAGCAAGTTGGTTGAAACGGTTTATGTAGCCTACACAGTCTAAACTCTTCATTTCGAGTCCTAGAAATTCCATTTCAATCTTTTCAATTTCGTTCATAGGACAGTATTTTTCGGTCATGAGGGTTCGGAATTCTATCCAAGTCATAGCGGCTACTATTTCTCTACCTCTAACTTGTCGAATCATATTCCACCAGTTTAGCGCCTCAGCTCGTAAAGAGTGAGTAGCAAACTTCACTTGGTCTCTAGGGGCACAGTTGCTTATTTCTAAGCTAGCTTCCATCTCTTCTAGCCAACGGGTGGCTCTGGCAGCTCCCGTGCTACCGTCGAAGAGTTCTGGCTTACAAGCCATAAAGGTTTTGTAATCACAAGGTCGAGGCCTTGACTGTTCCTCCTCAACATTTACTACAACATTTTCCGGGTTTTTCTCTAAAGTTCTTGAACCGGGTGACTTTTCTATCATACTTATGAGGGTAGGAATTGAATCTTGCAAACTTTCTAGAACTAACTTTCTCATTTTCTCTTCTAGTTCACTAGTTTCCGGGGTTATCGGGGTTTCTTCGGTCAAGGGTTCCTCGGCCGTGGTTTGTTTGGATGAAGAAGCGTTATTTCTTTTTGGGATCTCTGGTTCTTTGCCTCTCTCGGATCTTCGAGGCATTTTCTATAATAATACATTTTACTTAGGTTAGTATTATTGTTATAACAAATTACTACTATATTAGCTCGAATCCTTTATAATTTGCGCCTATTATTTTGTACACATATACTTTAACTTGTCATTTTATCGTCGGAATTTTTATAGTCATATCTCATGTTACTTCTTGATTTTTACCACAATCTCATTTTTGATTAAGCATACTAGTTTCTACATCCAAATATAACTATTTTATAACAAAACTTTTTGGATGTTACATATTATCGTTCCAATCACCACATCAAACATACTACCATCATAACCACATACTTAAATTACCACACATACTACTACCACAAAGACTTAAGTTAACACATTCACACATACACGCCTACCCCATTTATTTAACTCCCGCCACTTCTCTCGCCCCACCCCTACCATACCACCCTTCGACCCCTTCTAAGGAAGTGGATACTTCGACTCATCGATCAATTGTCGGGATTGATATCCGAATCGTTTGATCAACCTCCTTAAATCTTCCGCCGTGTTTAGTGCTTGGTCTCTTTGCGTTTTCATTCGATAATAATTTTCCACAAGCTCTAAATAGTCTTTCCTTGGCACAAATTCGTTGGGTGGAAGTGGAATATTATTATGGTTGAACATGGCGGCTTCATAATAGGGGTCTACCACGGGCGTAGGTGGCGCCATTGGATAAGGGGCCGTGGGATATGGGCCTTGTTGGGCCGTGGGATATGGGCCTACAAATGGCGAGAGGTATGGGCTCAAATTACTCGACCCTTCCATAGATAAATTACTTGATGCACTAGTAAAGTCTTGAAATGGCGAGTTCGAGTAGTAGTAAGGAGAGGGCCCGTAAAATGGCATCTCGGGTATAAATGGATTGGGTTCGGAGTTGGTGAGGATAGGCTCGGGGAGAGGACCGATCACGCCAACCCCTCCTAAATTTAACTCCACCCCATTGTTTCCCCATGTTAAACCCGGGATCTCATTCACGAGCGCTTCTATGTCGGGGAAGCGTAAATTTTCGTTGTCTTCCACAACTTCTTCACTTCTTATTTCTCCTTCTTCGTACTCCATTGGGGCTTTTCCCCGGGCATCTTGTCCCTCTTGATTTCTTTCTTCCCCTCGAGTCATTCTATTACAAATAATCACAACAAGTATTATTAAGTTAGTTCTATAAACTCCCCACTATACCCGAACCCGAGCTCTGATACCAACCTGTAACGACCCGAAAATTAACGAGTCATTACGGATTGGTAATTGTGACACGTATTATTAATTACCAATTTATTTATTCTAATAATTCTTTATACTTAATAAAACGCATTCTTATTTATTTCACATGGGCCGAGCCCACATAAACATACAACCGGGCCGAGCCCATTACATTTGCTTGCCTTGTTCCGAGTTTTAACCACTTGGGCCGAAGCCCATTAAGATTTAAAACATGACTTTTAAACATCCTTATTTATTACACATTTGGGCCGAAGCCCATTTATTTAATAAACCGGCCCAAGGGCCATTTTCTTAACTACACTTTTAAAACTTGAACTTGCACTTTATCGAGCTCGGGTTCCCCATAATCTAATCAACCTGAAATGCATGTTAAAAATACGTTAGCCACAAAGCTAGTGAGTGATGCCAGATTTAGACTCGTTTATAAATAATAACAACAATTCTCATATGGTTCGGTCATTCTAAGGTGGAACATATTTAACGATGGAGCACCATACAAATGCTTAATGTGGTTCCAAACCTCTACTTGGTTTAGAAAAATACATCCCGTTGATACCGAATGGATCCATTCTACGTGATTTCTATTCGACCGATTCTATTAACTCTTTCATGATCATGAACCAATATTTTATCAAATCACACGTAAAAACTAACATGCATTCACCCCGAAATCATTTAAACATAGGGGTACATGCACTCACGTTAATTATTTCCGAGTCTACGGTTTCACTCGAAGCAAGATTTCTATTTTCCACGGGTTCCTGTTTCAACACAAATCAAGTTATTGCACACATATATAAATAATCATACGTGTAGCTGGCCATTACAGCTTAGGTGTAAAGATCTAACTAAAAGCTGGCCATTACAGCTTGGCACACGACCTTAAGGGACTCTAGACTCAACTTACTCAAGAAAACAACTTGATCCACAATTGCTTGGTTAATTAATATGAGAGCCGATTACTTTTAGGTTTGGTTTGGTTGGGTTTTTGTTGGAATAAGAGGTATTTTAGACTTAAAGGAGTAAGTTTAGAGGGTTAATAAGATAGGTTGGAGGTGGTTGCATAGTGGCCGATTGGTTTTGGAAGTTTAAGGGTGGTTTGCATGTTGTCAAGAGTGGTTTGAAGAGTTGGAAGTGGAGTTCTAAAAGGATGGGCCGATGGTTTTGAGGCTTCTTATAGGCCTTGGTTCATGCATGTAATCATGCTACTAGATCCATAGGGGATGAGGTGTTTGTCTTATATAACTTGGAGTGTTGAGGTGTCTCACCAAGACAAGATGGAAGATTCTTGTGTAATGGCGGCAACTTACAACCATCCTACGCATGGGCCGATCAAATACCTAGGCTATTGGGCTTCAATCCTCATATTACACCTTTGGGCTTATGGTTCCCTTTTATTATTAAGTTAAACTAATAGGTTAAGCCCAATTCATGGCCCATATATCTATCGGGTTCTATATAAAAGCCCACTACTATGTATCGGGCCCTAAATATAATAATTGTTGGGCTCGTTTAATTCTTATCGGGTTCTAAATTATCCGGCCCATTACTATCTATTTAGCCCAAACCATATAACCCACTAAGCTATTGGGCCGAGCAGATTGTCCTAGTACGTTATTGGGCCCATAGGTGGCCCAATCACTATATTAATTAATTACTATTAATTAGTCTAATTTTCGTTAATTATGACGTCATAAATTTCCGGTTGTTACATTCACATACTACAATCGCCGAGAATCTTAACCCCACTCTCAATTTCTTCTAAAACCTCGTAATTAGCAAGCAATATTCACAGTTTGACTTTTTTGTTGACTTCTCTAAATCACACGAGAATCAGTTTGTAAGTCCAATCTTGTTGATGGGTTTCATTGATCGGCTATAGAGCAGCAATAACCCCATGTATAATCAAGTTATTGCTTGCTCATTTGGATTATTGTAAAATCTAGGGTTCTTGCAATTGAAATTGGGGATAAAACTTCTGTTTCTGTGCGTTTAATAATTAATATGAAACAAAACAAACACAACCACTAACCTAGATCAAGTGGTTGTGTCGTCTGATGTACAAATGAAGGGCGCGGGTTCGATCCCCACGACCACCACTTTTTTTTTTAAATTATTCCTTAATAGATTTAAACATATATTTTAATTTTAACATTTTATTATACATTTAAAGTACCAAAACAACTCTATAAATTCCGCAAAATTATTTTTATGATGTTTTAATAGAAAAGTTTATTATACAATTTTTAGTTTTCCAAAAATTATTTATTTAATATATATAATAAATATTTCAAGTTTATTCTATTTTAATTATAAAATTCTATAAAAATATCAATACGATTATATAAATTCTCACAAAAATTATTCTGAGTTTATATAACATTAAACATTTCTGAAATGATTTTTATTTCTGAAAAATCATTTATTTAATATTTTTAATCAATTTTTGTACGTTTTAATCATAAATAAATCATAATAAATTTATTTTTCAATATTTTTGCACCAAAATTTTATATAAACTATTTCTATCCATTTAGAACAGAAATACAAATTTTAATTTAAAAATTCTTTAATTTTAATATTTTTAGATATTAAAGTTATATTTTGACAATTTGAAATAAATAGATTAAATATTCTATTTTTAGGAAAATAATTTTATAAAAATTATTTTCATACTTAAAACTTTATAATGTGACCATCTTTAATCTAAAATTTACAAAAAGACTTTTTGTTTATTTATTTATCGAATTTCTCTTATTTATTAAACATTTTATTTATTAATCAAACAAATACTTATCCCCAAATTCGAAACCCTAGAAAATACTTGTAGACTAGAGAGACTTAGACTTATTTGTTACCTTATACATAGGGTAATACTTGGCAACTTTGGGGCTACACTTATACTTTTTCTCGAGACTTAATACTTTGCTAAGGTGAGTTTACGGAACCATGTTTATGCAATTCTTTATACTTGCAACATTATACTTAAGCAATTCTACATACATGTCTAGTTGTAAACTTTAATGCCTCATGATTTAGACAATAACAACAGTTAGACTTACGCTTCAACATACAGAATCATTAGCTATGGCCAAGCCGGCGATACTCAATAATAGATCTATTGGATTGACAATCCCACCTAGATTCGTTGACCATCTTTTATGGGGAGCGCGGGTGATTGTTATCGTTCCAACATGATATGAAGGTGAACCGTGGATGACGGGATGGACCTAAACTAGTCGGAGGTTTGATTATGTGCATACAACACTTCATGTTTATTCATGTAGACTTAAACTTACGATAGACATATGAATTGCTAAACTTTTATTCTTAAACTTAATTGCTTGACATGGCTTATGTATTCTCACCAACTTCTAGTTGACCCCCCCCCCCATTTTTACAACTCAACAGGAAATAATGTTGCTTGAAGTCTAGCATGAGGAGACAAATTTGAAGTTTATGCCTTGTTTGGCTTTTTGATGTATTAGAATTTCATTCAAGACTTGTTATGTATTTTCAATTTTGGATATTTTTACTTTAAATAAATTTCAATTAAAACTTGAATACCATGTTCTACTGTATACTCATTCTTACGTGACACCTCGATGTTTCCGCCATTGGTTGGGGTGTTACAGATTGGTATCAGAGCCTTGGTTATAGGGAATTAGGTTATTAGAAAAATAATCTAGTCTATAACCATAGGATTATAACCAGTATTTGCTCCTTTTACTTGCTATTCTCTATCTCCCTCCTACTTCTTATCCCTACTTAATCCCTACTCTAAGATCGCTCTCCATCACAAGATCTACTCTTAGACTAATAGGACAATTCTTAGGTTTAGCCTGAACCACCTTGAGAATCTCGTCGAAGTTCTAGATTTTAATAACGAACACGTGCAATCTGGAAGGGTGAACGCCTGTATTCTGAGTCTTCTGTCTAGGCTGGCATTGCGCATATATCCCAATCAGACGAGGGACCCGGATGCCTACCTGGGAATTCTCGGGATGAGTGTTCACCTATAGGCTAAAGCATGTCTTCACTATGTTATTAGAATCTAGAATCTTCGATAAGTTAACGTTTTCGTTTATTCGTTTTAATTAATGAATAAATGATTACATTCCTTATATTACCTCATTCATTTCATTGTGTCTTTTACAGATCATGCCTCCACGTCGCAGCACTCGCAATAGCAATGGTGAGAATCATGAGGAAGGTGGCGACAACCACAACCATAACCACGACGCTAACAATAACAACAATAACAACAACAACAATGGCGTTGATGCTCAACTGGCTGCGATCATCTCTCAACAAATGGCACAACAGATCGCAACTCTGGTTCCTAACTTACTGGCTCAAGTCATCCAGATGAACGGAAACGACAATGGAAACGGAAACGACAATGGAAACGGCAATGGAAACCACAATGGAAACGGGAATGGTCTCCCGGCTTGCACTCTTAAACACTTTAATACCTGTAATCCTCCTAAGTTCAGTGGAGATGAAGGAGCTACTGGACTCCTACAATGGTTCGAGGGTATCGAGAATACGTTTATAAATAATGAGTGCCCTGATAACCTTAAGGTCCGTTATGCTATGAGTGTTCTTCATAAACGAGCACTCACTTGGTGGAATGAGGAAAAGCGCACCCGTGGAGCTAAAGTCGCACTTGCCCTAACTTGGGAACAAGCTAAAGATGTTATGAAGGCGGAGTTCTACCCCCGTAATGAAATCAAAAAGTTAGAAGATGAGTTTCATGATCTTGCTCAGGACAGTGGAGAAAACCTTGCCTACAACACTCATTTTCACGAACTTAGTCTACTGCTACCACACAAGGTCACCCCCTTGCCTATTGCGATCGAAAAATACATTGGTGGTTTACCCATGTAGATTCAGGACACGGTGTGGGGAAGGAACCCTGCTACTCTGGAGGAAGCAAAGCGTTTGGCGGCCACCCTAACAGATAACCATGTGAAGGTAGGAACCCTGACTCGGAAAGGGGAAAAGAAAACTATTGCGAAGGATACTCCCCAACCTGCCATTGAAATTAAAACTGAGGCCTCAACCAATGGAAGGCGCAAGGTCAGGAATTTTGCAATAGACGCCACTGTCCCACCCAACAAGAAACAATATAACGGGAACCAACCTAAGTGTGACACCTGTCATTATCACCATCCAACCCAAGTGCCCTGCCGTCAGTGTACCAATTGTCAAAGGTATGGGCATCTTGCGAACGTTTGTCGAATTCCTGCTGCAAACGCCCTTGCTGCTCCAAATAATCCTGCTAGGGACCCTCCAGCTACTTAACAACAAGCTCCACCGTTTGAATGTTATTTTGCATTTAAAATTCTATGTATTGACGCTTTGATTCAATTATTGGAATTTTTGTCTTTTACATGAGAGTCGTTTATCTAGTATGATCACAACACTTGGATGCATGCTTATTTGAATGTGAACTAATTGCTATATCAATATCTAAACCATACTCGTTATACTTATAAACTTGCTTACATAAACATACTATCAATTGGCATTAAATACTACACTGATAGTGGATGAAGTACTTGTTCAACAGTTAGTTGACTACCAAATAACCTACTCAACGATTGGTAGCGGTCATCATGCCTATTCAACAGTCGGGAGAGGCCCTACAACCTGCTCAACGACTGGTGGAGGCTATCGAGCCTGCTCAACAATCAGTAGAGTCATAGAAGGACACAAAACCCTAATGTAAGGTAAATTGGTGATTGCGGTCCGGAACGTAATCATGAATTTACAGGTACGTTAAGGTAGTGTGAAATTCTATCAAGGTTTTCGGTAGTTGACTAATTATAAACTTTAGTTACCTGGTAGTTCATTTAGTCTTCAATAGTCCATCAACTCATTCCTTTTAGGACTCCTAAAACTTAAGATTCTTATTCTCCTTGCGATTTCAAGACGCACCTAATCCTACCCTCTTATCCAAATTATTTGAAACAAGATTATTCTATTCATGTCGTGTCCTAACACAAAATTTCCAGACCACACTTGTCCTAATTTCTACCCAATCACCTTCAACCCTGTGTTTTCAATAAACTTCGGGACGAAGTTTCCAAAAGTAGGGGAGACTGAACATCGCAAAATTTTCCCCCAAAATTTTACACATAAAGCCCTCATTTTATACATCTTTATCCTTAATTTTATACAAATATGCCTAACACACAACTTATATATATAAATGTATATATAATAATAATAATAAAAATAATAATAATAATATTTCAGATTTTATTTTAATGGTAAAAGAATATATATATAATTATGTATGGTATGAACACACTTACTTGAGCCCAACCAAACCTAACCATAACCCAAGCCAAAACCAACACCCTACCCCCTTTGAGCCCATTTCGAAGCTGGCCCAAGAAGAACACCCAGCCCAAACCCTTCCAAATTGCCCGGCCCACACTCCTCTCCCCCTTCCCTTACTGCAAAAAAAAAAAAAAGGGTTTCGTAGGAGCCGGGACTCGAACCCAACTCCAACGCGGTCCAACCTCTCTTACCACACAACCAACAACCTGTTGAGCCATGACCAATTCCTGATTTAACCCCAACATAAAATATATAAAAGCACACTTAAACCCTGTTGATCTTCCTGTTCTTCTTCACTGCAACAGGAGCCGAACCAAATTCTTTTTGGTTGCCTACTATAACTGAATTTATATATGGTAAACTTGTGATTTCTTCGTCATTATGGTATGACTAATTATACGCATCATTACCACACCAATAATTGTTTAAAATCATACCAAAAATCATCCTTCACGCCTAATTATAATCAAGCACGGGTCAACTTACCAATTCAATCACACGAGGGTTACACTATAAATTGAACCCTACTTCACATACTACAATCGCCGAGAATCTTAACCCCACACTCAATTTCTTCTAAAACCTCGTAATTAGCAAGCAATCTTCACAGTTTGACTTTTTCGTTGACTTCTCTAAATCACACGAGATTCAGTTTGTAAGTCCAATCTTTTTGATGGGTTTCATTGATTGGCTATAGAGCAGCAATAACCCCATGTATAATCGGGTTATTGCTTGCTCATTTGGATTATTGTAAAATCTAGGGTTCTTGCAATTGAAATTGGGGATAAAACTTCTGTTTCTGTGCGTTTAATAATTAATATGAAACAAAACAAACACAACCACTGACCTAGATAAAGTGGTTGTGTCGTCTGATGTACAAATGAAGGGCGCGGGTTCGATCCCCACGACCACCACTTTTTTTTTAAAAAAATTATTCCTTAATAGATTTAAACATATATTTTAATTTTAACATTTTATTATACATTTAAAATACCAAAACAACTCTATAAATTCCACAAAAATTATTTTTATGATGTTTTAATAGAAAAGTTTATTATACAATTTTTAGTTTTCCAAAAGTTATTTATTTAATATATATAATAAATATTTCAAGTTTATTCTATTTTAAAAATAAAATTCTATAAAAATATCAATACGATTATATAAATTCACACAAAATTATTCTGAGTTTATATAACATTAAACATTTCTGAAATGATTTTTATTTCGGAAAAATCATTTATTTAATATTTTTAATCAATTTTTGTTAGTTTTAATCATAAATAAATCATAATAAATTTATTTTTCAATATTTTTGCACCAAAATTTTATATAAACTATTTCTATCCATTTAGAACAGAAATACAAATTTTAATTTAAAAATTCTTTAATTTTAATATTTTTAGATATTAAAGTTATAGTTTGACAATTTGAAATAAATAGATTAAATATTCTATTTTTAGGAAAATAATTTTATAAAAAATATTTTTAAACTTAAAACTTTATAATGTGACCATCTTTAATCTAAAATTTACAAAAAGACTTTTTGTTTATTTATTTATCGAATTTCTCTTATTTATTAAACATTTTATTTATTAATCAAACAAATACTTATCCCCAAATTCGAAACCCTATAAAATACTTGTAGACTAGAGAGACTTAGACTTATTTGTTACCTTATACATAGGGTAATACTTGGCAACTTTGGGGCTACACTTATACTTTTTCTCGAGACTTAATACTTTGCTAAGGTGAGTTTACGTAACCATGTTTATGCAATTCTTTATACTTGCAACATTATACTTAAGCAATTCTACATACATGTCTAGTTGTAAACTTTAATGCCTCATGATTTAGACAATAACAACAGTTTACGCTTCAACATACATAATCATTAGCTATAGCCAAGCCGGCGATACTCAATAATAGATCTATTGGATTGACAATCCCACCTAGATTTGTTGACCATCTTTTATGGGGAGCGCGGGTGATTGTTATCGTTCCAACATGATATGAAGGTGAACCGTGGATGACGGGATGGACCTAAGCTAGTCGGAGGTTTGATTATGTGCATACAACACTTCATGTTTATTCATGTAGACTTAAACTTACGATAGACATATGAATTGCTAAGCTTTTATTCTTAAACTTAATTGCTTGACATGGCTTATGTATTCTCACCAACTTCTAGTTGACCCCCCCCCCCCCATTTTTACAACTCAACAGGAAATAATGATGCTTGAAGTCTAGCATGAGGAGACAAATTTGAAGTTTATGCCTTGTTTGGCTTTTTGATGTATTAGAATTTCATTCAAGACTTGTTATGTATTTTCAATTTTGGATATTTTTACTTTAAATAAATTTCAATTAAAACTTGAATACCATGTGCTACTGTATACTCATTCTTACGTGACACCTTGATGTTCCCGCCATCGGTTGGGGTGTTACAGTTATGATGTTTTAAAACATATTAGAGATGATTAAAACATAAGATATTGAATATTATACCGCAAGCACTTCAAAACCACCAACCGATTGCTCTCCAAGCTTCCCGATCGATGTTCTTGAGCCTTAGCAGGTGTTTGAGGTTAATATTTTCGTAAATAGGCAGTAGGGGGCGATTAGGGTTGATTTTATGGGATACAGGGGCTTAAGATTGTTTAAATGGTGGTATGAGGCGGTTATGTTTCGTCAGACACCCGCGAGCGGCCGCTCAGTCCGCCGGGCTCGCTCCGGGTGGTCTGATCTGTTGTACCGCTTGTTTTCTTCGATGTTTTCGCTATTTTGGACCCTAACAAGTGTAACCCCATGTGTTAAGACCCCAACCATCCTAATGATCCACCCATTACGATTTTTATTAACGCTTTCGGTTTAAGTTCACGTAATCACATACAGTTTGCTCATAGTTTCACACAAGCACGTAATTGAAATCAATCTCAATCAATTAATTCACAATTATCTAATTTCACAATTCACCAACGTCCGGGGTTCACTACTCATGTATATAGTTTCGTAATTCCCCGAATTACCACTTCATGCAGTTATTAACCTATAACTGTGCAACGTGTGACTTATCTAGCTAACCCTAGTTAAGTAGAATGCAAGGAATGTAACTACATGTAACTAGAGTTTAGTTAAAGTGAGAACCTGAAATTGCGGGGTATCACATTCTTTAATAAAAATAGTTTTTGAAAAAGGTTTGGTTTTATAAAAGATAAGATAAAATATAATAGTAGATAGATATGCATATCTCGGGGCCCTCCGTATAAGTAGTTAAGTTTATTATTAAGATTAATAATTTAAATTAATTAATTGTGCGGAAGACAAGAGTGGTCTTTAAGTGTTGACTCCTTGATAGAGAAGCGGAGGCGACTACTGAGTAGAATGCAGAACCTCTCTAGCGTGCGTCCACCTGGGGTACTCCGCCAGGGCCTCGCGTATAGCGGGCTCCTCAAACCGCGGTCAAGTCTCTGGTCCTTGAACTTCTCATCTTCTTGAATTGGAGGCTTTATTCCCGAACCGGGACACGATACACCTCCCTTAGTTCTCGTGTTCCGTACCGAAAGGTCTCTTTATCCTGGCAACCTCAGATCCCCTAATAGGCTAACGGTCATGAAGACCGAATGATCTCTATTACGGCTGTCTCAGGCACTTGGGCCCCCATTGGTTAACGGTGTTGTAATAACGAGAACTAGATAAAGAATCTTTATTTTATTTATCTTTTAAGTGATACTTTATTATTTATTGATCAATTAAATATAAATTTGCTTTAAATAAATGATGACTTAATTACCTAACTCATAACCTCCCGAACTAAATGAAATCCTTAACAAAGGCGGCACATAATCCTAAAGGCGTTCAATCCGGAGATCACTGGTGCGCCCGTAGGGAAACCATCCTTTGCCAAAAAGATCACTCAATCATCTGGTAAGAACCAGAAATGTGTCACTCGGATCTGGTCCACTTCAGAAGCCATTGCTTAGCATCCGGTTTGGATATCAGAAGCCCGAAGGATCTGTCTCACTACCGGTTTCCTTGCCTTGGATCTAGCTCGGGACTACCAGAAGCTGATTATACCTCTAGTTATTTAATTAATTAAGTTAAGGTTGATTTTAGTTATTAAGTTAATCATCATTCAAACCTGCCACAAGATAAGACTATAAGGAGTGGTGGGGGGGGGGGGGAAGAGGGAGATGAAGCGCCATGTGGCACTTGTGGGCCCCTTTTGGGGGGGGGGGAATAATTGTGGGGAGTGGAAGGGAGGGGGGAAGAGGTGGGGGGAAGTGACACTTGGCATTTCTTTTTTCTTTTTTTTTGTTGTTTTTAATTTTCTTTTTTAATAAATATAAAACAAATTTTTAAAAAAACATAATATTAATTCATAATAAACTACAAAGTTAAATAAAAAAAAACACTTACAAACCAAAAATACATGAAATTTTAATAAAAACATAAAAAAAAATACACTTTAGTTATCGCTATCGTCTTCATCAGATGCGTAATCTCTTGGTACACTCCAAATATGATCAACCAGATCCGCTCGAAGGTTGTGATGTGTTTGACTACTCTTGATTTCAAAGTTGTTGGCGTTTCTTTCTTCATCCGTAATGTTTGCTTGACTTTGCTGCGTTTCCTCACCAAAGTACTCGCATATTGCACGCCCTTCATCCTCCAAAATCATGTTATGTAAAATAATGCATGCGTACATCACATTTCGTATATGCGTTTTTTCCCACATTCGGCAGGGTGTGGCCAAAATATGCCATCTTTTTTTTAGCACACCAAAAGCACGCTCAACATCTTTCCGTCCAGCCATTTGAGCTTTGTTAAACTTTTTCCTCTTAGGGTCTAACGTCGTCCTCCGTGTAAACGATTTTACGAACACGGCCCAATCAGGGTAAATTCCATCTGCTAGAAGATACCCGTACTTATATTCTACCCCATTTAAAAAAAAAACTTCCTTTTGGTGAAATTTCGTTTATAAGATCGTTGAAGATTGGGGACTGATTAAGAACAGTCCTATCGTTCAACGAACCGGGCACACCAAAAAACGCATGCCAAATCCAAAGATCTTGTGACGCAACCGCTTCAAGCATCATACACGACCTTTTATGAAAACCGCTAGCGTGTTGGCCTTGCCACTCAGTTGGACAAACTTCCCACTCCCATTTCATACAATCTAAACTCCCGAGCATACCGGGAAAACCATGTTTTTCCTCGTGAAACTGTAAAAGTTGTTGGACGTCACTAAATGTTGGTTTTCTCAAATATTTTTTTAAATATAAATCAATGACGCCCGCACAAAAAAACTGAGTAGTTTCTCTAGCCGTTCTATCGGCCATCCTTAGATACTCATCCATTATGTCGGAAGTCATTCCGTAAGCCAATGCTCGAAGCGCGGCTGTGACCTTTTGCATCGCGGTAAATCCCATCTGACCACGTGCATCGGGCCTTTGTTTGAAATAATCAAACTTATTTTCCAAATCATTTGTTATTCTTATAAATAAATTACGACTCATACGAAAACGACGCCTAAAACTTCTTTCATCGAATGTTGATTCGGGTGAGAAGTAATCACGTACCAATAACTCATTTCCGGTTTGTCGTTCACGAATGATATACTTTCTACGCTTGGGTGGTTCGGAGGTCCCTTCGTCGTCCGCTATAGCTTTAACGACGTTCTGAACGGTCGCCATTAACATTTCTGCGGCACCTTCGCCCAAGTCATCCAAAGCGAGTTGATCAAACATATCGTCTGAACTCGAAGAATCGCTCGACATCTTGCAATTTTTTTTGAAAATATATGATAGTATTGAGAGGATTTTATGAAAAAAATGAGTGTGTTTGTGTATAGGATGTTATTGTTATATATATATATATATATATATATATATATATATATATAATAAATTTTTTTTTAATACTAGCCGTTAACCAACGGTTACATTTTTTTCTTTTTTTTTAAACGGTAAATAAGCCTCCTCCAATTACATCGCGCCACGTGTCCATCATCACTCCCCCCACGCCAGTGGCTTCCCTCCCGCCCCCCCCCCCCCCCCCCCCCCACTCCCGCCCCTCTCCACGCCAGCGTATGGCGGTGTTCCCCCCCTTCCCGCCCTCTATCCCGCCCCCACTCCGCATAGTCTAAATAAATAAGGATTAGAAGACGATAACACAACAAATAACTAAAAATAAACTACTACTACTACTACTACTACTACTACTACTAATAATAATAATAATAATAATAATAATAATAATAATAATAAAAGTCTACAAATCGAAGCGGGTTCGCGAATAATAGAAAGATACAACCATAGAAATGATCAACACAAGGATCATGGCTGCTCATAGACAAGCTATCCATCTCCAAGTGATATGTAGTCTCTCATGATCCTCATGACCCCCCGATGTTTATTGCATACTACTCTACGATCCCTTACTTGGCCTAAATGATCAAGGTAGGACGGGGCCTAGCCTTGTTGGGTGTGTTAGGATGGCCATAAGGCCTCCTAGAAGACCCCAAGACCTTTGGAAGACTCTTGGAAGTCGAAAAAAGAAGGCTCAAGTCAAGAAGTGAAGGGATAAAAGGGATGAACAAATGGTGGGAGTTAGCCTGCTATTTATAGAGCTACAAGGGCAGCACGGGCGTGCCATAGAGTGTCAGGGGCGTACTCGTTGTCTCACGTACGTTCTGTTGCTGCATGGTAGACTCTTGTCTGTACTTTTGGTCTGTTCACGGGCGTGCCTATGAAGTTGGCACGGACGTGCTTATGTTCCAGACTTTGTTTTCTTGCTCTCCAAGTTTGCTACGTTGTCTTCTTGCGTGCAAGGCCTTTGTGCAGGTGAGCGTGGGCGTGTTTGGTCACTCCAGGGCTGATTTTTGAATTGTTTAAGTCTCGGGTTTGTCTTCAAAACATACAGTGAATTGGCTGGAAGTCTCGTATCTTCAGGAATCTCCCGATTTTGCCTGTTTTTACCCAGAAATCCTCTGTTTCCGTCTCGGAGCTCCATTTTCCTGATAAATACAAATAGGAATGAATTAAGTATCAAATATTAATAATATAACTTTAATTGTATCCTATTATGTGACTGTTTATGCCCGTTTTATATGTTAATTATGTGAGTTATCATGTACATCATGGAAATTTAGAAGGTTCAACACTCAAATCTAGAAAGTTCAACAGATAGAGATGTGGATTTGAATAAATGTTGATTGTAAAGTAGTGGAGAGTTCAATTAATCAATCAATCATACCCAGTAAATCTCGCCCGTAGCCCAGCTACTTGTAGGGTATAGGGAGGGTGGGATGAGGCAGACCATACCTCTATCCCAGGGCTGGAAAATCGTGTCTTAACTGGTTTAATAGGTCTCTGACAACGCGAACAATTAAAGTTCTACATATGACCATGGCTCGTTTAACTACATTATATCTCATGTTTATAACACAGTTATACATTTTATGTACCAAAAAAGAGAAATGATGGAACTTTGCCTCTTAATTCTAATTATTTAAAAAAAGTAAAAAGTGGCATAGTGTATTTTTCAGTTAACAGGTCTAATCGTGTCTTATACAGGTTACACATTGCCAGCCCTACTCTATCCATAGGATAAAGAGGTTGCTTCCAGTGAGACCCTCGCCTCCACAACCATATCACAGTCGGGAAGTTAAATTAAAACAAATATAATACCAAAAGACACAAAGACCAAACTCATATATATATATTCAGAGACCATTAAAAAGTAAAAATAAATAAGTAAACAAATGAAGCTCCCAAGGAAAAGCTAGGGCAGATCTATACTCTCTAAAAGTCTTTGGCCTTAATTCTACGTATCCATAAGGTCCTATCATCGACCATGTCCTCAGATAGATGCAAGTCTATCAAATCCTTCCTAATCTGCTCATCCTAAGTTAGCTTTGGTATGCCTTTACTCCTCTTCCCCTCCACCGTAATGGTTTTAACTACTCTAACTGGTTCTAGAGTATGTCTTCTTTTCACATGCGTGAACCACCTTAATCTCTCTTCCCTTATTTTATCAGATATACTAGCCACTCCTAATCTATCTCTAAAACCTCATTTCTAATCCTATCCAACCTTGCCTGCCCACACATCCACCTCAGTATTCTTATCTCCGCTACCTCTTGCTTACGGCTTTGTGTCATCTTGATGGCCCAACACTCTGTACCATATAACATAGCCGGTCAAACTGGAACCCTGTAGAATTTCCCTTTTAGTTTAGTAGGGAACCCCCTATCACACAATACCCCTATGGCTGCTCTCCACCTACACGAACCTTCTTAAATGTGATGGGCTACATCACTATCTATGTCCCCAATGCTCTGCCAGGGCCGGCTCAAGGGGGCGTGAAATAAAGCAAGCGCTTTAGGTCCCCACTTCCTTAAGGCCCCAAATTCTAAAATGGATATATTATATGTAGATGATTTTAGCTTTAATATAATTGACATTGAGATTTATGATCTATAATTATGCATACATAAAGATATTATATGAATCATAGGTTTTTTTTACGAAAAGGGCCTCATGTTTGTTATCTGCTTTGGGTCTCGGATTTTTTGAGCCGGCCCTGTGCTCTGCACAAATGATCCCAGGTACTTGAACTTGGTTGATTGCAGGACCGACTCGCATCAATAGTGGACAGTTCAAATAAGAAGAAATTTCTTGTAAGAAGAAAAAGAAGAATTTTAAACCAATAAGAATCCTTCATTTTAATACATGTATTGAATGTTAAATAAATGATTAATTTATTGTAACTCCCATAAACTAGTTAAATAAATGAAATTCATAATTGCTTTTCAAAATATTTTTTTTTCAAACCCGGCCTAATTTGAAATGAATGATAATTTCGACATATGTAGGATGAAATTTCAATATGTGTAGGATAAACGTATGATAATTTCGATATGTGTAGGATGAATTTTGATATCTGTAGGATAAATTGATATATGTGTAGGATAAAATGTTAATGACTAATTATTTAAAGATATAATAATTAATGTGAGAAGTGTTAAAAGATTTAATGTTTATAGTTTTTTTTTTTTTTTGAAAGGCGAATTTCTTGCTCCTTGTGAGACTTGAACTCAAGACCTCACACTTTTAGTGTATTAAAAGACATTGCCTTACCACTGGACCACCAACCCCAATGCCATTTAATGTTTATAGTTATGGAGAAAGTATCTGGTACAAAGTACCTTATCGTACAAACTGTAGGAAGCCACTAGATGTTGACACGTGGAACTGGTGGTTACAACCATAAAATTCGTTGATAATCCTTACTAGGGTATTATAGACTTTTACACATTCATTAATCACGTTCTATTTTGATCGAAAATACGTATCCCTGTTTTCACATGAAATTGAATTCAAAGTTTACTAACTGATTACACAATTTTCTTTCATAATTCTTTTACCAAATTCAAATTCTAATCACAGGAAACTTATTTCGATCAAAATATTGTTTCAAATTTGATATTCAAATTGAAGAGTTTATCGATGATTGTTAGGTTACACTGTTTTTTTCATTAATTCGTAGAAGATCCAGTTACAAGATTAATAATATTTTTTTTAAGTTATAGGTTCGAGGGTTATCAATTGAAACGAAGATAATTCATTCTTATTTGTTACAGCAGCATGCGTTCTATATGTTTAATAAGGTGTGTTTTGTTGTTTTGTTGCATGCGTTTTATAGATATGGTATATGGTTTTGATATATATGTTGAAGCTAACGTGTGTTTTATTTCATAGTGCATGCATTTTATTTAATTATTTCATGCGTTTTAATTATTGAACAGTATGTGCGTTTTGTTTTGTTTTTACTGCATGCGTTATATGGATTAAGGTGCGTTTTGTTTGTTTTACTGCATGCGTTTTATGGATTAAGGTGCGTTCTGTTTGCTCAAACATGCTTTATTTTTTTTATTAATGCTTGAACATTCTCTGTATTTTTAATTTTCAATTAATTAATGCTTGATTGCAATGATGGCAAACGTGCGTTTGTTTAGGGTAGCAAACAATTTGTTATTCTTTTATTTTAGAGTTTTTTTTTCAATATCAGTATCATGCTCTATTTTATTTTTGTTTAAAAAACAGAGCATGTTTCAGAGGAAATTGACTGATCGACTGATCGCTTGTTATGAAACGAGAATTGCAAATCCACTGATTGTCTGTAAATGTAATCGTTTTCAAGAATTAATGAGATTTGAGCGGTTTAATTAAAAAAATTAATTGATTATTATAATTTGTCTAATTTACCCTTCGACTATTTAACTGAACATTAATCATGTTTAGATATTACGATCATGTCACCGCTAGTTTTTAAACTAATCAATGGCTGATAATCCTTTTCACACTTTGTACGTTAAGAATGTTTTGTAAAATAACCACTCTCTATAGTTATGTCATTTATTCCTTTTCTTCTCATATAAAAATTACTAGTTTTTTTTTTTATCCCAGGAGCGTCCCGGGTTGAAATATCTAATATGACATAATAAAATATCTAATATGACAACATAATTAATGACTTGCCAATATATTATTATTATTATTATTATTTTAAGCAAATCTCTGCCATAAGTTATCATATTCAAATAAAAAAAAAACAAATCTCTGCACTGGGGTATAAATCTAGTGCCATTACAAAATATTATATAATGTCAAATGAATGTGGAAGTTTGTAATCGATCATTCTAAAAAGAACTAACATGAAATAAGGAAAAAAAAGTTATTTATTGAAATATTGAAGGCATTAGTCTAAGAGTTATGTGATGCGTTATAAAATTCATGGGTATATGATCGGGTATATAGTTCGGGTATTTGGGTATGTGGTTTCGGGTAATTGGGTCGGGTATCACCTAATCCCAGGTCCGACCCAAACCCACAATTTTTTTTTAACTAATTCCAAACCTGACACAATATATGTCGGGTTACAAAAAATAGTCGTTTTTTTTCTCCGTTTTTTATATAGCACTATGGTACTCGTTGGAAAGATAATAAAACGCTCGTTAATTTGGTGTCATTTTTTTCTTTAAAAAATCTCGTATATAAAAGATATCAACGTTTAATAGTTATGGGAGGAAATATGAGATAAAATAATAAAGGTTTAATATTTAAATTTAGTATATTAGGTATTTAATAGATTAGGTTAAACCATATTTATTCATTTTTTTAATTGGTCTAGAGTTGCCACATCATATCCTATATGGCATCTCTCAAAGGAGAGATTGAGGGTTGAGGCCTCCATTGAATCTCACCTCAACAATATTCAATTCTTTTATTATAAGTTACTAGTTTATACTCTGGAAGAGTCCCGGGTTGAGAAAAATCTAAGTAAAGTGAGTAAAATTAGAAGTATCTAAACTATAAAAATGACATATGCTAATATATAATTAATGAATATTATTATTATTATTATTATTATTATTATTATTATTATTATTATTATTATTATTATTATTATTATTATTATTATTATTATAAACAAATCTCTGCCATAAGTTATCATATTCTAATATAAAAAAAAAGGTAATTGGGTCGGGTATCACCTAATCCCAGGCCCGACCCAAACCCACAATTTTTTTTAAACTAATTCCAAACCTGACACAATACCTGTCGGGTTACAAAAAATAGTCGGTTTTTTTCTCCGTTTTTCATATAGCACTATGGTACTCGTTGGAAAGATAATAAAACGCTCGTTAATTTGGTGTAATTTTTTTCCTTAAAAAATCTCGTATATAAAAGATATTAACATTTAAAAGTTATGAGAGAAAACATGAGGGAAAAAATAATAAAGTTTTAATATTTACATTTAGTAGATTAGATATTTAATAGATTATGTTATATCATATTTAAACCATATTTATTTCCTTTTTTTAATTGGTCTAAAGTTGTCACATCACTTCCTATGTGTCATCTCTCAAAAGGGAGATTGCATAATATCATGACATGTCATTAAAAATGCTTTAGTTTATTATATACTAGTTTATACCCTGGGGCGTCTCGGGTTGAGAAATCTAAGTAAAGTGAATAAAATTAGAAGTATCTAAACTATAAAAATGGCATCTGTCAATATAATTAATGATTATTATTATTATTATTATTTTAAACAAATCTCTACCATAAGTTATCATATTCTAATATAAAAAAAAGTAATTGGGTCGGGTATCACCTAATCCCAGGCCCGACCCAAACCCACAATTTTTTTTAAACTAATTCCAAACCTGACACAATACCTGTCGGGTTACAAAAAAATAGTCGCTTTTTTCTCCGTTTTTTATATAGCACTATGGTACTCATTGGAAAGATAATAAAACGCTCGTTAATTTGGTGTAATTTTTTTCTTTAAAAAATCTCGTATATAAAAGATATTAACATTTAAAAGTTATGAGAGGAAACATGAGAGATAAAATAATAAAGTTTTAATATTTACATTTAGTAGATTAGGTATTTAATAGATTATGTTAAATCATATTTAAACCATATTTATTCCTTTTTTTTAATTGGTCTAGAGTTGCCACATCACATCCTATGTTACATCTCTCAAAAGAGAGATTACATAATATTATGACATGTCATAAAAAATGATTTGGTTTATTATATATATATATATATATATATATATATATATATATATAGACTATCTGATTACCCCGGGAGGGTCCCGAGGTTGAAAAATCATATTCCCCACAAAATCTAATTTTACGTGATAACATAAACACTTTGTATGTTTTTTTCTTGTATGAATGAAACCCCACAAAAAATAGTCGATTTTTTCTCCGTTTTTTATATAGCACTATGGTACTCGTTGGAAAGATAATAAAACGCTCGTTAATTTGGTGTAATTTTTTTCTTTAAAAAATCTCGTATATAAAAGATATAAACGTTTAAAAATTATGGGAGGAAATATGAGAGATAAAATTTTAAATTTATTTTTAACTTCTTTTTTCCTAAAATAACTTAATTTAATTAAAAAAGAAAACAATTCAAAAACACCAAAAACTCTCAATTATGATGTCACGTGATACTCTCAAAGGAAGGTTGAGACATCCATTGCACGCCACGTCAGCATATACGTTTTCTTTTATATATATAGATAGATACATATAGATATAGATAAATAGATTATAGATTATAAATTCTCAAATGATACTTCGCTTGTAAAAGTATGCACTACAAATAAAGATGTGGACTTAAATAAATGCTCATAAACTCCGGTCAGCCAGTTGAGCTATTGGGGACCATCTAAATATCTAAACTATTTAAAATAAATTAAAGAAAAATGTAGCACAATTATTTTGATTCGTGATTTGTACACCAATCGTGGAAATATAGAATAATCAACAATAGAGTTGTGGATTGGAAATGTTGATTGTAAAGTATGTACTACAAATTAAGCAAAGTCGATGTACACTTTAATAATTTATTATTGTTTTCATAAGATTTAATTTCACCCTCGTTACATGTACAATATGTGATACTAGTTTTTATCCCGGGAGCGTTCCGGGTTGAAATATCTAATATAACATAATAAAATATATTATTATTATTATTATTATTATTATTATTATTATTATTATTATTATTATTATTATTATTATTATTATTATTTTAAACAAATCCCTGCCATAAGTTATCATATTCCAATATAAAAAAAACGAATCTCTGCATCGGGGTATAAATCTAGTGCCATTACAAATGAATTCGGAAGTTTGTAATCGATCATTCTAAAAAGAACTAACATAAAATAAGAAAAAAAAGTTAATTATTGAAATATCGAACGCATTAGTCTAAGGGTTATGTGATGCGTTAAAAAATTCATGGGTATATGATCGGGTATGTAGTTCGGGTATTTGGGTATGTTGTTTCGGGTAATCGGGTCGGGTATCACCTAATCCCAGACCCGACCCGACCCAAACCCACAATTTTTTTTAAACTAATCCCAAACCCGACACAATACATGTCGGGTTACAAAAAATAGTCACTTTTTTCTCCGAATTTTATATAGCACTATGGTACTCGTTGGAAAGATAATAAAACGCTCGTTAATTTGGTGTAATTTTTTTCTTTAAAAAATCTCGTATATAAAAGATATTAACGTTTAAAAGTTATGGGAGAAAACACGAGAGATAAAATAATGAAGGTTTAATATTTAGATTTAGTAGATTAAGTATTTAATAGATTAGGTTAAAGATTATAATAGATTAGGTTAAATCATATTTATTTTTTTTTTAATTGGTTTAGAGTTGCCACATCACATCCTATGTGACATCTCTCAAATGAGAGATTGCATAAGAGTATGACATGTATGATTAATCACTTTACAATATATATATATATATATATATATATATATATATATATATATATATATATATATATATATATATATATATATATATATATAGATTAATCTAATCTATTTGATTTTGCTAAATTAATTTTTTTAAACAACTTTTCGCACTTAAAAAAAATAGGCATTTACATATTTCTCCTTTCTAAAATCATGTATTACATACTAGTAAATTACACCGCGCGTTGCGGCGGTTTTTAAACGTGACTAAGTACGTAAAGATAACCTAAGTTAAAAAAATATTTTTTTTACCAAAATGGTAATTTTAAATTAAAAGTATTTGATACATAAATCAGGATATTAAGTTTTCTTTTAGTTAGTTGTAATACACAGAGAGAAGGAGATAGAATTATTGGCAACAAATACATATATTATATGAGGTTAGACATCATGCTTTAAAGAGTTATACAATTCAATAAACAAAAAAAAAAGACAAAAATGTCCAATTACTACAATGTTTATAAGCTCCAACAAAGCCTAATAGAATCATCACAAACATTGCTTGTTATTATTAAATAGATAGATGTGTAGAAGGATTCAATGAAAAGCTTGGATTTTATTGAAATTGAATTGGGGTTTAATTAGGTGTTATGAAGGGGTTACATGTTGAAATGGATATGAAGTATGCATTACACATATATACAATAAGCATTATAGGTTGTACACAAGGGCATAAAGGGAACAAAATGACAAAATATTGGAAATTTGTGAAGGGGCTCTTCAACTCCCATCTTAAAAATTGTATAAAATTACCTTCTTACCTATCTCTCCTCCTTAATAAGGTAGTAGAGATATTTCCCTAACTTAAAATGTTAAATATATATTTCTCTTTTCTTAAACATATAAATGTAAAACGTCAACTACATATTTTTCCTTGCTAATAGTACATACATACATGCATACATACATACATACATACATACATACATACATACATACATACATACATAGGGATATACTATACTAACTATACGGCTATACCACACACACGTAGGGCCGTTTTTTTAACCAGTACCCAAAAAAAACATAACGTACCTGACCCGATAAAAGGCGAGACCTGTATCAATCGAACCTGGTCAACTGTACTACCTAAACCCGTTTTTCCTTTGTCGGTTTGGTTATCGGATCGATTTTATAGCATATAGGTTAACATGTAAAACCCTATCTAGATTAAAAAAAAAAAGACCCAAAATTTTCTAAGTGTGTCAGGTACACTTGTTTTAGCTTCAAAAGTTCTCATTATAACTATAATAATAAACCAATGGATTTGAACAGTGATTATGGCAGATTCGTAATTATACTTTTTATTTGAGGGTATTTAGGTCATTTAATTCAATTTACATAAATCTGGCTTCTCTTTCTGTGGCTTCTTTGTTTCGTCTTTCCTCTTTCTCTGGCTTCTTTGCCACCGCCATATACCTGGGGCCTTGCAACGTCGTGGATATGACGCCGCCGGTGGCCGTCTTTGGCCGCCTTTGGTAGTGTCTATAGCCACGGCTCTTTTGCCTGGTAGATCTGACTTCTAATTCTGTTTGCAAGTCTTTTGCTGGGTTTTTTTCCGGCCGGCTACCATAGCCGGCGAGCTATAATAATAGAGCTACATGACGCCGCCGGTGGCCGTGCTTGACCGCCTTTGGTGGCGTCTATGGCCACGGCTCCTTTGTCTGGTAGATCTGACTTGTAATTAGTTAGACTATATTAATAATCCAATGGATTTGAACAGTGATTATGTAGATTCGTAATTATACTTTGCATGAATCTTTTGCTGGCTTTTTTTCCGGCCGGCTACCGTTTCCGGCGACCTATAATAATAGAGCTATGGATTTGAACAGTAACCCATTCCATCAAAAATCGAACCTCTTTTTGAACCACCACGACCACGTCCGCCGCCTGTGACGGCATCCAGGCGGATCCTTCCTTCAATTCTTCGTGTCTCATCATCAATTGAAGGTATTCACCATCTTTTTAGCATTTATTGTTTAATAATCGCATATTTTTTTATTAACCATGTTTTTAGGTTTTTTAATCGATTGTAGTGTTTCTAAATCATTCCGTTTGTTGTTCTGACTATTGATTAGTTACTGGTTTTATTAATTGGTTATATGTAAGTTACGGTTGTTGCATGTGTAATTAAACATTGGGAATTGTCTCTGGAACTCTAACCCTAGATCTTATTACTATTATTATTATTTTATTTTTTGTTTGATTGTTAGTTGGTTGTTCAGGAATCAAAAGGTGTGTCTTTTTGTTGCTAATGGTTGTTATGTCTATTAATGAAAGTGGAGGGTTGGGGCAAAAGGATACGAATGCCGGCTACATGTGCCGTTAGAATCTTTCAGCTCACTAGAGAGTTTGGCCACAAGTCCGGCGGTCAAACCATCCAGTGGCTGTTACAACACCCTGAATCCTCCATTATTGCCGCCACTGGCACCGGTTTGACCGTAAACCGGTTTGAGGGTTTTTTTTAAAGAAACTTTGATTATTATTATTATGGTTACTCTTCAATTCCGACCCAATTTTCGCAATCGTTAAGTTTTATCATTGACTGTTTACTAAGTCATTTGTTGCTTTATTTTGGGTTACAGGTTAATACCAAGGCTTTTACAGTAGAGCTGGTCGTATGCTAAGGCAGAGTGAGACTTGGTGTTGCTGGTCTCTGTTGATCTGTGGGCAGTGTTGATCTGGTTGGCAGCGTTACCTTGGCATGGCAGGGATGGATGGCGTCGGTGTTTACCCGCAACATCCTTGCAGCCATTGTGTGAATCTGAGCCTGTGGTAATTAATTGTGTAAATCTGAGCCTGATAATCCACCATATAGGTTATATGGTCTTGCGATGCTTATGAGGTAATATCTATATATCTATAGCTCTAAATCTCTCTAGGCGATGAAGATATTATTCTGCATATAATATTATTCCGATCATATTAATAATACTCCAATACGGTTAGCTAAGGACATTGTGTGACAGTGGGCCCGTGTATCTTTGCGGGGCAACACACGAGTTGTGATGCAGCCATGCCGGAGCCCTGACCCACTTTGTTCCGCTTCTTTCACATTTATGCAGATCTGAGCCTAAATTTTCACTCAAACGAAATGAGGCTCCTTCTTGAAGCCCATGATTTTCTTAATATATCGACAACCGATTATATCCGTAGCACGAAAGTGTAACAACAAGCCCATGATTTTCTTCATATATCAACAACCGATTATATAAGATTGGTTTAGTAATAAAACTGGCTGCTCGGATAGTTAGTTTTCTGATAGTTTTGTAGAGGTTTGTTTGTTTGTTTTCTGATAGTTATTTTTGCAGAGGTTTGTTTTTTTGTTTTCTGATAGTTTTCCGAATTATTGAGTAATTTGCTTGATGTTTATATAATGGCATAATTAATGAAAGGTTTTGTCTTTATTAGTTTAAGTGGTTCTATACACATTATCAATTTTGACTAACTAGGATTCAAACAGGCACAGAGTCTTTGAATTTTTGAGAAATTAGAAGATTGTTGTTGAACTTATTTTAGAATGCACGCATCAGCAAGTGATGTGACTGATGTAGTCTGATGCGTGATGAGGTCGAATGTGACATATTGCGCATCACGCGTTGGCTTTTGCCCATCACGTGATGAGGTTGAATGTGACAAATTACGTATCATGAACGCCTCACATATGTGATGTGCACGCATCATACATTGTGCATCACGCGTCGGCTTTTGGGATTAACTTCTTGCCTGCTTCTCCATATCATATCATATCAGATTAGTTTAGCCGTAACTGTTCGTATATAATAAGTCGCCACATTTTTATCACAGGTTGCGTTTTATCTGATCACGTTGATTAGTAGGGTATAGATGGCGTTTTGTGAGTCTGTTGTTGAAACGGGTTCTCTCGGTCACATAAACAGTAATTAAATAAGTAATTGGTAGCTCGATCATTTTCATTTTTAGCAAAATGCACAAAACTAGAAATTGTGTGTTTGTTTGCAATATTATGTTTGTATTCGTATGTAAACATCCGCATAGTGACTTGGATGATTTGTATAATCAGGGCAGTGGAATTTGTACGACCAACTGATATTTGATTGTTCAAAGTCAAACTAAGAAAGCGTTTTTACTTCATGAAATTAAACATTTCGATTTGTCAATGGAGTCTTCATGAAATCAAAGTATGAAACTTTACATTCCTTCCTAGAATATCGTTGAAGTACTTGATCTTTTAATTTACAAAATCATAATCTTTTGTCTGCAGGTATGGTAATCAAGCGGTTTCCGATGAACTGACTTCTCTTTTGTAAATCATTGTAAGCCAGGTTGCTGCAGGGTCAGGTGTTGTTAAGGTGCGGACACTTGCAAAAATGAATGTAACAATCAACGGATTTGGAAGAATTGGCTGTGCACGTGTGATGAACCTAATGACTAGAAGTGGTGGAGATGCTTTAAGAGGTTCTGCATCCTGTAGTGTGCGATCATTTAGAAATCCAGATATATCTGTACGATCAAAGCCAAAGGTTGAGAAGTTTAACACAACTGATCTTAATTGGACAGATAAGATGCCTGGGTGCCTTGTATACTTTCCACGTAAGGTAGAGTTTGAGGATCCTTTGGTGTATCTGCAAAAAATCGCTCCAGAAGCTTCAAAATACCGTAATGGCTTTGCATTGGAACGATGTGGTCTCTCCTCACAAGTGTGTGTCTATGTGTCTTTGCGAACATCATGTTCGTTAATTTGGAATACCTTTGCTACTATTGCTAGCCATAGATGTGACAGAAGGATTACACATGTGATAGAATTTGAACGCAAACTAAATATAGCTGAGGGTGTACAACTCTGCTATCCTATCATGACATTCTTCTGTAAATGTTGATATCTACCATATGAAGGTTATGTAAATTATTTTCTTGGAATCATTTTTCAGGTATATGCAAGATTGTTTCGCCTTTGAGTGCTTCCGTACCTGTAGGAATGGTTTTAATGAAAGAGAAAGTTGGTTTTAGGTTTACAACTACAGTGCAGCCTCTTCGCCTAGCTGAGTGGAATTCTGATGATAAGGTTACCTTTTCTCTGAGTGGAAGGTGAGTTTCTATTTATTTTTTTGCTATTATTTTTTTGATCCACACTTTCAGATTTTGAGTAGCATTTTACATCCAGAAACTATACATTCCGTGATTATGAGAAAATGGCGAACAAGGTTTTTGCTCATAGATATTATAGTTCTGGATGTCTTCCTGCTACTTGTTTTTAGTAAGTTGTTTAACAATATTGAAACAGTAATCAATTACGAATGATACACACTCAGTCCACACATATCCACATACATTGTTTGGTTACATTCTCAAAGCTATGCACTATCTAACAAACCTCTATGTAATCATAAAAGATAATTTGAAATACTAAATGAAAATTATAGGATCTTAATCTTAATCAAATCTTATATTTGTTTTCATAATGTAAACATAGTTATTGCAATTAATCAAATCTTTATTTTGTTTTATATATTCAATGCTTAATCACTTACGAAATATTAATCCATGGCCGCAACGCGGCCGTAAAATACAACTAGTTTACTAAGTTTATAAAACTCTTTGCTAAACATATTAAGTTTATAAAACTCTTTGCTAAACATATATGATTATATGGTTTAGGGTGAGGCTAACTAAAAAGGAGTTAAGGGTACAAAGTATAAGAAGGATTATTAGCCATAGATTAAACTAGATAATCAGGGGCACGATGGTAAAATCATTGCGTCATTAAAGTTTCACCGCTTTTTTAAAACGGCCATAACGTTTTCATACGACATTGTTTTTTTTTTTTTTAAAATATATCATAAAACAAATCTTTTTATCCTCTTTCATTTGCATACCATATTGCCATACTTTTAAAAAAATTATACATGTTATAAATGATAAAACGCAAGTTATACAACCTAATAAAACGACCTGATAAAACACAAGTTATAAATGATAAAACGCAAGTTATACATGTTAAAACGCAAGTTATACACGATAAAACGCAACTTATACATGATAAAATGTAAGTTATATCTGATAAAAAGATGCAAGTTATACATGATAAAACGCAAGTTATACCTGATAAGAAAGATGCACGTTATATTTGCTAAAAAACGCAAGTTGTATCATGATGAAACGCAAGTTATCAACCGAGTATTTTTTTTAGGGTGATACTATTTACACAACCAACAAAAAACCCTAAACAACCTTAGGACGGGTCGTCGAGGCCTAGATGGGCCGTTAAGAAAAATTAGGGTTTCAGGACGGGGCGTGCAGGCCTTGATGGGCCGTCTGTTTACAGAAAAGACAAAACCGACGGGCCGTCGAGGCCCAGACGGCCCGTAGAAGTACGAGGTACGAGGTGATCAGTCTGAACTCCTGCAAAAGCAGACAGTTCAGACTGAAAAGTCTGAAAAAGGTGCTTAAGGACGGGCCGTCCAGGCCCCGACGGCCCGTTGAAACGTGTTAGGTTAGGGCATTTAATCCCTAGACGGCCCATCTAGGCCTCGACGGCCCGTCGACATTTCCTGATATAACCATTACACGATCAGCTTCTTCCCCATTTGAACCAAACTTTAAAACATCACCACCACCAAAACCCTCGACCCATTTCGACTTCCCGGTCTCACGATGACATATTTACAAAGCTTTTCAACCGTTGACCTGTCTGAGAACGAGTCTTACGTCTCTGAAAGCGTAGGGTATGAACCCGAGGTTCAAGTTGGTGAAGATGAGGTTAAATCCGGGGTTCGTGGTAATGACGGGAACATGCTGCCCGATCTCAACGAGGAATATGTAGAGGAACAGGAGTCTTTTTTCGTGCCACCAAGCTACCCGCAGTACACGTACGGGAGTTACCATTCGCGCGGGAATCGTGCTAATGATGACAACCAGGAAGATGCTAACATAAAAGTTGAACCTAACCCGGATGTTTCGTATGAAACCGAGCAGGTGCGTTTATTTATTTACACTAGTATATCTTTACAGTAGTATATATTTTCAGGTATTTAGACTAGTATGAATTTAGACTAGTATATCTTTACAGTAGTATATATTTTCAGGTATTTAGAGTAGTATGAATTTAGACTAGACTGTTGTGTAAATTTTCAGGTATTCGGGTCTGTTGAAGAGATGAAACAATGGGCTTACGATAGAGCCCTTGCTAGCGGTTACGTCCTAGTGACAGGACGTTCTGTTTCAAAAGGCAGTGGAAATAATGCAAGAAAAATTAGGATAGACCTGAGATGCGACCGTGCTGGCGAATACCATACTACAGCCACAGTAAGGTCTACGGGTAGCAAAAAGATTAACTGTCCATTTATGTTAATAGGGAGGCTACGCAAAGAGGGTTGGAAGTTGGAGGTTAAACACGCGAATCATAACCACGACCCTTTTATACATGTTGAGGGTCACGCTTTTGCTAGGCGGCTGACACCACAGGAAGAAGAAATGGTGGAAACACTTTATTTTCAAGGCCTGGAACCGGCAAACATACATTTGGCCATCAGAGCACAAAACCCGAATAATAAATGTATTCTAAGAGACATACACAATACAGTGAGCAAGATTAAACATAGAATTTACGGCGATAAAACCCCAATGCAGGTATTATTATTAATTACTATTATTGTCATAGACTATTATTAATTTTGTTGTTGTTAAATATTAAATATTGTTATTATTATTGTTATGCAGATACTCGAGAGTATCCTGGTTGAAAAGAAATTTACTTATTTCACCAAGCAGAATCCAGAGACAGATGCTGTTGAGAATATTTTCTTTTCACACCGGGTCTCGTACAATCTCTGGCGTGCCTTTCCACATGTGATGCTGATCGACGCCACCTACAAAACGAACGAGTACAGAATCCCGTTTGTTCAAATTGTGGGTATGACGTCGACAAACCAGTCGTTTTGTATCGCCCATGCATTTATCGTTAAAGAGAAAACGAGTAACTACACATGGGTGCTTGAGAGGCTCAAAGATTTGCTGGAGGGGAGTACGGAGCCACGTGTAATTGTTACAGATAGAGATCTGGCTCTGATGAGTGCATGTGCTTCAGTTTTCCCGGATGCTACGAAATTGCTTTGCAGGTGTCATATTCAACGAAATATTATTATTATTATTATTATTATTATTATTATTATTATTATTATTATTATTATTATTAATATTATTGTTGTTGTTTTGCAGGTATCATATTCAACGAAATATTGCAAAATATCATAAAGCAGGATTTCCAAAAGAAGAATGGGAAATATTTTTGCAGTATTTTGGTCGACTGTGTAAATCTCCTGACAAAGAGGCTTACGAATTCAATCTTGAAGCGCTCTACAGACGACTTTGGGGGCAGGATCGAACGGGTATATATTTTATTTTTTATTTTGCTTTACAAGCGTACATATTTTCTGTATTGACATCACTATTCTGTTTTTTACAGAGGTTTATGACTACATGGAGTCAGTTTGGCTCCGAGATTATAAAGAAATGTTTGTGGAAGCATGGGCAAATGAAAACCTTACGTTCGGTCAGACTACGACCAACAGGGTCGAGAGTCAGCATGCTCTGATTAAGAGGTATATAAAAGGCCCGAACAGCTCGCTCCACGCGCTTGTGATGCAAATAGACAAAGTTATGGAATCACGGCGCGTAGCGATAAAGCACTCCTTCGAACAAAGCCGATCAACAAGAATGTGGAAACATGATCTACCGTTGTTTCAAGACGTAATCGGTAGGGTTTCCCATCTAGCGCTTAATTTGATGCTCGGAGGGGTCAACAAGATAAATTATTATATGGAACAAAAGAGGTCTTGTGAACACCGACTCAATAAGACTTATGGATTGCCTTGTTCCTGTCAATTGCAATTGTATGATACGAAAGGTAACATCATTTTTTAGACTTATTATAAATGTTTGAAGCGTTTTGTAGACGACTTGTGTTGTCTGGTTCGTACAAAAACAGAGGAAACTCTGCCAAATTTTTATAAAATTATTGATTTGTTGTTGTTGTGATTGAATATATATATCAGATACACGAGTGTCACTGGCTGATATCGACGTCTTCTGGACACGACTTGACTTTATGCCAGAAGTAGCTGAGAATCCCGAGTTTGACTTTCAGCACCAAATGAATGCATTCGCTGAGCAGCTAAGGTCGCAACCGGTGCAAGTGAAAAAAAGCATGTTGCAGAAGATGAAGGAGGTGTTGAAACCGATTATGACTAAACATAAACCTCCTGAGGTACAAACCGATACTCGGGGTCGGCCAACAACAAGTGAAAAGGAAAAAAAGGAAGATAAGGCTGCGGTTCGTATTATTATTATTATTATTATTATTATTATTGTTGTTGTTGTTGTTGTTGTTGTTGTTGTTGTTGTTGTTGTTATATAATTTTTTGCACGTAGGGCAAAAAGCCTTCTAGAAGAGGTAAACAATCAAGGGACAAACCGATTGTTTACGATGAAGATTTTCCACTGTTGGAAAGGGAGAGGTACAAACTACTAATATATAAATTCACACATGCATACATATTTATACACATATTAAATCTCACTTTTTGATGGGTACAGGTACAAACTGGAGATCGAAAGGTTTAAGAAATGGCTTCCACCTGCATATCATAGATACATTACAGACATTCGGGATGTCCATGGAGACGGTCACTGTGGCTTTCGATCCGTAGCTGTGTGCTTAGGGTGGCAACAGGATATGTGGTACTTCATCCGCAAACAGCTTAAGGAGGAGATCGTCGAGAATGAAGACCGGTGGAGGCTAATTTTAAACGAAGTGGATTACGATACTTACGACAGAGTCTCCAACTCATTCGATCACATTGGAGTGGGACCAGCAACGCACGACCAATGGATGGAGATGCCCGCCTCAGGATTACTGATTGCTCAGAAATTTAAGGTGGTTGTTCAATTTCTCGCTCCGTATGATCAAAGTGAGACGTACTTCCCTATGTTCGATGGTCCACACAGCGTTGAAGAACATGCGTTCGTATCGTTTGCTTTTGTTAACAAAAATCATTTCATCAAGATTGAGTTGGCAGAAGGCGCCCCAATGCCAAAACTGAATCCGTCATGGCGTAACTGGCGATATGAAGAGGCAAGTGAGTGGGAGACGGTATATGACGACCGTATACAAAGGGTTGATGTTCGATCACCTCAATACTTCGACTTAACTTAGCTTATCGTATGTTACCGGACCGGACGAACGGAAAAATTTGTTGTATGTGTTCATTTATACTTATTATAAAAAATATACTCCTTTTTTTTATAAAAACTACAAATACCAAGCTTAAAATATACAAAATACACTAAAAATTTAAAAAAAAAAAAAATTATGGTCGTCCAGGCCTTAATGGGCCGTCCAAGGCAAAAAATTGGCCACAGACGGCCCGTCCAGGCCTAGATGGGCCGTCACTTGTGGACCACAACGGACCGTCTAGGCCTAGACGGCCCGTCTCAAACACAAAGTTTTTGTCTCGTTGAGGCTGGACGACCCGTCCTCTATCTATCAAGACGGACCGTCCAGGCCTCGACGGCCCGTCTCAAACACAAAGCTTCCAAGGGAAGCTTCCTCTATTATTTAATTAAAAAAAAATTAAAAACCAACGGACCGTCGAGGCCTGGACGGCCCGTTGTGAAACACCAAAAACCCCCAAATGTAGCAGACGGTTTCAAAACATTTCACTCTTTCACTTTCCCCCTCTCTCTCTCGTCCCTCCTCCTCCACGAACCACCCAGATCCTCCACCCTCCTCCACCCTCCTCCACCCTCCTTCACCAACCGCCACCCTCCTCCACCTCCCTCTCGGCCACCTCCCTCCCCCACCAATCACCACGAACCACCATCCTCCTCTTCCACCTCTCTCTCTCGTCCCTCCTCCTCCACGAACCACCCAGGTACATTCTGTTTTTTTTTGTTATTATTATTATTGTTATTATTATTAGGTTTTTTTTGTTATTATTATTGTTATTATTATTAGGTTTTTTTTAGTGGTGGGTGAGGGAGGGGGTGGGCTGTGGTGGGTGGTGGGTTGGTTGTGGTGGTGATGTGGCAGTGGTGGTGGTGTTGGGGCAGTGGTGGGTGAGGGAGGTGGTGGGCTGTGGTGGTTGGTGGCTGTGGTGGTGAAGGGCAGGGGGATAGGGTGGTGGTGGTGGTAGGGGATAGGGTGGTGGTGGTGGTGGTAGGGGATAGGGTGGTGGTGGTGGTGGTGGTAGGGGATAGGGTGGTGGTGGTTGGGTGGTGGTTGGGTGGTGGGGCAGTGGGGCTGTGGTGGTTGGGTGGAGGGGCTGTGGTGGTTGAGTGGTGGTTGGGTGGTGGGGCAGTGGTGGTCAGTGGTGGTTAGGTGGTGGTTGGTTTGCATTTGTGCGCGTTAGGCGCCTAAACCTAAACGCGCGCCTTTATGTTTAGGCGCGCGTTTGTGTTTAGGCGCCTAAACCTAAACGCGCGCCTTTATGTTTAGGCGCGCGTTTAGGTTTAGGCGCCTAAACATAAACGCGCGCCTTTATGTTTAGGCGCGCGTTTGTGTTTAGGCGCCTAAACCTAAACGCGCGCCTTTATGTTTAGGCGCGCGTTTAGGTTTAGGCGTTTTACTGTTTAAGCGATTTATTATTTAGGCGTTTTAATGTTTTGTTTTTGTTTTGCAGATATGGCAAACAAAAACAACCGAAGACGCCGTAACCAGCCTGCGGACGGGAATCCTCTTGCAGGTGGCGACTTGAGAGATTGGCCCTACAGGCACGATAACGACGACTACGAGATCGCGCGCTGGGGTCAGATGGAGCTGCGTCCGATACACGGATCGCGCAGTGTTGACTGGTCCGCATTACGCGCGATCGGTGGAGCGGAGAGGTTTGAGGAGTGGATCCCAGACGACAGCCCTTGGGGGCGGATGTTAGCTGACCTCGACCATGAGTCGTATCGGCCACTGACGATCGAGTTCATCTCGACATTCCGCTACACGCCGCATCCAGCAGGTGTTGAGCCTCCAGTAGGTCCTGACGGCGAGCCTGAGCCTGAGGTACAGTTCCGATTATTCGGACAGCTCTACGCATATACGATGGACCAGTGGGCTACTACTTGCTGTTGGTACAGAGAGGAGGAGCTTGTCGAGGATATGTACACCACGGCCTTGACGACCTTGCCAGACGACATGCTGATGGCCTGGTGGCCCACTATCGGTGGTCGAAAGTATGGGGAGGACGGCGGCGAGAGGTATTATTATTGTTATTCTTTTCATTTAGTTCAGTTTGTTATTATTATTGTTATTTAGTTCGCTTAGTTAATTACTATTATTATTTAGTTAGTTTAGGTTGTTTGTTTTTGGATTTTTGTAGACGACTTGTGTTGTCTGGTTCGTACAAAAACAGAGGAAACTCTGCCGAAATTTTTATAATGTTATTATTATTCTGTGCAGGATGGATAGGTCCAGCAACATCCGGGACCCTCTGATCCGTTACATACACCGTTTGGTTAGCTGGTCGATTGCCGGACGGTGTAACTGTAACGAGAGGGTCCAGCAGATTGACCTTTTCTACCTCTACTGCATCTTGAGGGGTAGGCCGGTTGCGCTACACAGGTGCTTTGCCGAGTACATCGCGACCTACCCTCATAGGCACCCGGCGGGGGAGATTCCGATTGGTGGGATAGTCACCGCCATCGCGTTGCGTCTTTGCCCGGGCGAATTGTGGACGCATGCTGAGGAGAACAACTTACCTCGTCCGATGATGGCCAGGTAATATTATTATTATTATATATTATAATTTAATATTATTATTAATATTATTATTATTATTTATTATTATTATTTAATTTTATATATTATTATTTAATATTATTATTGTTGTTTTGCATTTCAGGCCGTTAAATATTAGGACTATGACGCAGATGAAGGTGGCAGCACGGGTCCCTCGCAGCAACCCACACGCTTATTACCAGCGTGCCTTCGGACCTCCTGGCGACCGTGGCGAGCATTTTGTGCCAGAGCCGCTCAGACATCTCGATGGGCCGATTGCCCCTGAGGTCCAGATGCCACACGTTGCCGACGGCGACCCACCGGTGGATGTAGAGATGCCAGACCCCCCGTTGATGAGCTACAGCGTACTGCCCGCGTTTATCATGCTGTCAGGTTGCATGATAGCACGACCCAGGTACTTCAGCAGATCCTGGATCAGTTGGGGTCGATGCGGGGTGACATGGCGTCGATGCGGGGTGACATGCGGTGGCTGTTAGAGAGCGAGAATGAGAGACGACGAGCAGCTGGTTTGGAGCCGCGTCCACTTCCAGATTGGGCGTCTAGCAGTCAGCATGGTGGGGCGTCCACCAGTCAGCCGGGTGGGTCGGATCAGCCGGGTGGGTCGGGTTAGACGGGTGGGTTATATTTCTTTGGTTGTACATTTTGAACTCATAGTTTATGTAAATTTTTGGAATATTTATGCTTATTTATGCTTTATTGTTCGTTTTGAATGTTTGGTTTTTATAGATGTTTATTGAACTCATAGTTTATGTAAATTTTTGGAATATTTATGCTTATTTATGGTTTATTGTTCGTATTTTGGTTTTGTTTAGTTCGGCAACATAAACGACATTCGTTCATATTCATATACACAATTATATAAAAAAGATCATATTATACAAATAAAAAAAAAACATTTATAAAAAACCAAACATTTATAAAAAACCAAACATCTATAAAAACCAAACATTCAAACCCATTTTAAACATCCACACTACACTTTTAAAAAAACCAAATAATCATCACCTAATCATTGCCAATGATTACCAATGATTGGATTGGATTTAAACCATTAGACGGGCCGTCTGGGCCTGGACAGCCCGTCCTTTTGCCTTTAGACGGGCCGTCTGGGCCTGGACGACCTGTCCTTTTTCCTTTTTGGCCCTCCACGGGCTGTCCAGGCCTCGACGACCCGTGGAGGGGTTGTGCAAATAAAAACCCTAGTTGTGCAAATAACCGGACCCTTTTTTTAAAGTATAGCAATAGGGTATTCAAATTAAGAGGATAAAAAGCTTGTTTTTATGTTATATTTAAAAAAATAATGTGGTATGAAAAAGTTATGGATGTTTCAAAAATGGGGTGGAACTCAACAATTGTGGGTTATACCTATTTTGCCCTTCTCCTCCTCTTTTAGAAACTCGACGTATGCGTTTTCCATTTTAATCTTATTCATTAATTTATTTTGATCAAAAGCCCAAAATCATTCTTATCCTTTTTTTGTTAATCTTCTTTTTACGCTAACTTTCTCATATGGTTTATATCTGAAACAAAGGCTATAAAAGCGTTTTACAGCCCATCAAGTGAGAAGTTTCTGGGTCATGACTCATGTCTAAATCACAAGCTGATACAATGTGAATCTTAAAATATACATATGTGTTTAACATATAGTTACAACGTATTCATACTTTTTTAACAAACTTGTATAACTGTGAGTGCTATATCTAAATAAGATGAATGTTGATCAAGCTTTGGAGTTGATTTAACCGTTTTATGTAACGCCTCAAATTCTCTTATTAATCATAATTCTTCCTTAAACAAATAAAAGGATGTTCGTTAACGGAATACGTGATGAGGAAATATTAGTATTTCCCAATATAGCATAGAACCGGGTTAACTCCGTTAGTAGAACATGGCCTGGTTAGACTTCTAATGTAAACTTGGTTAGTGCATTGTCAACACAAAGGAAAACAATTAGTGTACATCATGGAAATGTAGAACAATCAAATCTAGAATATTCAACAGACAGAGATGTGGATTTGAATAAATGTTGATTGTAGAGTATGCACTACAAATGAAGACGTGGATTTGAATAAGTGTTTATAAAATCCAGTTAGGCCGTTGAGCTATAGGGCACCATGTAGATATCTAAACTATTTAAAATAAATTTAAAGAGAAATGTTGCACAGTTATTTTGCTTTGTGAATTGTCAACACAAAGGAAAATAACTACTAGTGTACATTGTGGAAATGTAGAAGGTTCAACAATCGTGGAAGTCTAGAGTAATCAACAGATAGAGATGTGGATTTGAAATGTTAATTGTAACGTATGTACTACAAATTAAGCAAAGTCGATTTAATAATTTATTTAGTTTTTTAGTAAGATTTAATTTCATCCTCATAACATGTATAATATGTGATATGCATCTAATTTATTTGATTGTCTACTAAATTAATTTTTTATCAACTATTTTAGCTTTAAAAAATGAGGCATTTACGTATTTCCCCTCTAAAATCATGTATTACATATTTTCCTAACTTAAAATGTCAATTATATATTTCTCCTTTCGGAAACATATAAATGTAAAAAGTCATATTTTTTCCTTTCTAATACATACATACATACATACATACATACATATTGGGAGGGTAATTAATACACGTGGGTTGGTAATTGAATTGTACAGGTTATTATTAAAAACTTGTGTTTGATTATCACATGAATTGAAACCGTTTAACAAAGCCATGTCTATGTGATATCCTATCATTTAACCAGGTTTGGGTGAATCATTGAACCGGAAACTCGGAGGGGGTTACTTCTTTCTCTTTTTACAAATTTTCAAATTCATTTTCGAAATTTCAATTTAAAAACAAAGCAATTAGGTTTTAGTTTAATAGTTCACTTTACAAAACTACTCTTTCCACCAATTCCCTGTGGAGACGACTCGACTTGCATTATACTACTTATTTTTATATTTTTTTACCAACCAAACGACATCAATCAAAATGGCGCCGTTTCTGGGGAATCGGTGCACTTAGTTAGATAGTTTTGTTTTAGTTTTACTTGTTTTTCTGAAAAATCTAAAAAACCAAAAATATTTTCTTTTTCAGTCTTTTAGTTGAAGTATTGTTCAGTTTTGTGTAGTTCGGTATTACGCGTCGTTCGGGCAAAACTCCACCATTAATCTACAATCTTGAAATCGAGAAGAAAGCTAGAAAAAACAGAACAATTCGTCAAAGTAAACCAACACCAATCATGAACCATCACAGCAACCGAGATAACCAACTTCTACCTAACCAACCTGACCCAATCCCAGCACAACAATCATTGGGCGACATGCCCGCACCACCATTTCAAACAGTACTATCTCCACAACCACCACCATTTCAACAATTTAACCCAGATCCTAATACTGGTAGCTGTAGGAAATTGCAACGAGGTCGTCAAGAGTTTAATAAGTGGGAGGAACATTATGAAAATGACCCAGCTTTTGATGCCCTACAACATCAACAAATCAATCGATCACGACCCTTCTAAAAGTATGCACTACAAATAAAGATGTGGACTTAAATAAATGTTCATAAAATCCGGTCAGCCAGTTGAGCTATTGGGGACCATCTAAATATCTAAACTATTTAAAATAAATTAAAGAAAAATGTGTCACAGTTATTATGATTCGTGATTTGTACACCAATCGTGGAAATACAGAATAATCAACAATAGAGTTGTGGATTAGAAATGTTGATTGTAAACTACAAATTAAGCAAAGTCGATGTATACTTTAATAATTTATTATTGTTTTCATAAGATTTAATTTCACCCTCGTAACATGTACAATATGTGATATGCACCTAATCTATTTGATTCTACTAAATTAAATTTTTGGGGCAATTACATATATCCCCCTCCAAACTTCATAAATTACATATATACCCAAGTCAAAAATTTATTTACATATTTCCCCTTTCCAAACTTCATAAATTACATATATACCCAAGTCAAAATTTTATTTTACATATTTCCCATTCTCAAAAACTAAAAATATCAAATATACCCATTCTATTATTACGAACCTCATATCATTACATGTTATGATGAATGTAACGATATGAGGGCTTAGTAATGATTATGTAAGGGTGTTTGAACACTCGTTTCGGTGAAATCAAGTTGTAGGATGCATAGAAATATTTTGCTTGTTACATGTTCCTGGTGTTCATAACTTACTAAGTTGGAAAGATCGTATGAGATATAAGTTGTAGAATGCAAGGAATGTGTTGTATGACTTGTCGTGAATATAGTTTAGTAAAATAATTGGGGTGCAATAGTTATTTTCCAATGTATTTTTAATAGAATGGGTATATATATAATTTATGAAGTTTTGTAGGGGGATATATGTAATTAAAATTTTGGGTTGGGTATATATGTAATTATAGTTAAATATAGGGGGATATATGTAATTAATCATTTTTAATCAACTTTTCGCACTTAAAAAAATAGGTATTTACATATTTCTCCTTTCTAAAATCATGTATTACATATTTCCCTAACTTAAAATGTTAATTATATATTTCTCTTTTCTTAAACATATAAGTGTACAATGTCATCTACATATTTTTCCTTGCTAATAGTACATACATACATACATACATGCATACATACATACACACATAGGTATATACTATACTAACTATATGGCTATACCACACACACGTAGGGTCGTTTCTTTAACCAGTACCCAAAAAAAACATAACGTACCCGACCCGATAAGAGGGGAGACCTGTATCAACCGAACCTGGTCAACTGTACTACCTAAACCCGATTTTCCTTTGTTGGTTTGGTTATCGGATCGATTTTATAGCATATAGGTTAACCTGTAATACCCAATCTAGATTAAAAAAAAAACCCAAAATTTCCTAAGGGTTTCAGGTACACTTGTTTTAGCTTCAAAAATTCTCATTTACTAAGTTTATGAAACTCTTTGCTAAACATATATGATTATATGGTTTAGGGTGAGGCTAACTAAAAAGGAGTTAAGGTACAAAGTATAAGAAGGATTGTTAGCCACGCATCTTTGCAAAACTTTTTCCAATTGACTTAGGCAAGACTCAAATGATGACCCAAAAATAGAAAAATCATCCCTGGAGATTTTCAATGACTCCCCCACCATTTCTGAAAAGATACTCATCATATACCTTTGAAAGGTGGCGGTGGCATTACTGTTGGGTCTGCTGACCTGAAGAAGAACAGATGATTGAAAAGCCAAAATATACTAACAGATGATTCACATAAATAAATAGCCTTTACAACATACGCTTCCCAAAAGACTGTTGACCCTAACAACTGATCCACCCAAATAACTGCTATGACAACTGCTGCTACAAAGGACTGCTGGATAACAACTGGTAGAGAACAACTGCTGACCAAAGGTCCGATAAAGAACAACTGCTGATCAAGTGCTGAAGACTAAAGGTCTGTTAGAGCCAACAGCACTTAGGCTCCAAAAGATAATATAAGACCATCAGAGTTTTCCTCAACAGTAGTTTACCTTACAGTGTTTTGTAATATAACAGTAGTTTGTATAGGGCGGATGTTTTATGTTGTTATTCTGTTAGAGGTCACTATCTTAGGTGACGTCAGCCTAGGTCACCAGTGGTTTAGATTTGTCTATAAATAGAACAGTGCTTGAACTGTTCTATTGGTCACTAACAACATTCTCCCAGACAAACAATCATAGAGTGATCAGGCTGAGGGGGAGTACTTGTAATTGATTGTAATCTTTCAATATAATGAAAGCATTCGATTAAGAAAACATTTATTCCTTTTGTTTTGATTAGAGTTTATCATTCCGCTGTACTTTCCATATATATTCACTTCATTCATATTTCATTCTATTTTAAACAAATCAAAACAATCAAACTCAGATCCTAACAATTGGTATCAGAGCTTGGTCAATTAAATTCGATCTAATCAATCAATTTAATATAAACAGATCAGCTCACAATTATTGATATCGTTTGTTTATCGGATTGAAAACAGAGTAATAGTTTATTTTCGATTCAACCGCTTATAAACAGACTTTGTTTTTGAAAAAAATCAGAGAATGGCTTCAATCAATCACGATCCACACAACATTGGCACGGAAAACAAGCCACCGATGCTTGTCAGATCTGAATACAATATCTGGCAACGTCGGATGAGCCATGTTCTAGCTCAACAGAACACTGGGTGTTGGAAGTCGGTTATCTTCGGACCACATGTTCCGATGGTGCCGAGTACCGAAGATCCCAAGGTTTAGGAGCCTAAGAAACTTGAAAACTACTCCGACCAGGATTTTCAGAAAAATGAGTTAGATGCTAAGGCCTTCAGTATTGTGGCCATAGCTCTACCCAATGATATATATGCTGGGCTGTTACACTGTAACAGTGAAAATGAGTTGTGGGATGCACTGAAAGAACAATTTGGTGGGACTGAAGAGGTTATTGAAAACAATCATGAAATACTTAACCAACAATATGAAACATTCAGTCATGTTAAGGGAGAGTCATTAACTCAACAATTTGAAAGGTTTAACTGTCTCATTAGTTAACTAAAACTGGTTAGTCTAACTTATCCTCATTCAACCTTGAACCATAGGTTTTTAAGATCATTACCAGATAAATGGGACACTATTGCTATAGTTATAAGAAACTCAATTAGATTCAAGGACCTATCACTGACCCAACTTCATGGTAAGCTCTTGACCTATAAGAGAGAGCTTAACCAGAAAAAGAAGCTCCATGACTCTGGAAAAGTGTCTAATGATTATGTATTTGGTAATACAACACTTTTGGGTCATGATGAGGTGCCTGGAAATACTAAGGATCAGAGTTATGATCATTTCATTGACATAACTTCAGGTTTTAACTCAGAACTCTGATTCTTATTCACCAAACTATGCTTTTACAGCAAGTGGTGGTGATATCCAGGCATCTGATAACATATCCTTTGAGTATGATGACCTAAAATACTTTGACCTTGATGATTTGGAAGAAATGGACATTATGTACCAATTGGCCCTTCTCAGTGTAAGAACTAACAATTTTTACAAGAAAACTGGGAGAAGGTTTCCAGGGTTAACTGGCAGATCAAAGGTGGGGTTGGATAAATCAAAGATAAAGTGTTATAAATGTCATAGACTTGGTCATTTTGCTAGGGAATGTAGGAGTCAACATGGTACACCTATGATTACCTATCCAAATCAAAGGCCTCAGACCAACACTTATCAAAATTCCTATAATTCCCTGGACCCAATGTGCAAAACACTGCCCATTTTGCACAGTCCTCAAACACTGTTCCTGTCCAGTTTGTCCAAACCACTGTTCCTCAGATCCAATATGTGCAAACACCTGTTGCTCAGGCACCTGTGCCAATGACAGCTGTTTCATCCTCTGCTCCTGCAGAGACCAGTCAACAGAGTTTCTTCACACAAGGCTTTGTTGATTGGAGCAGTCTACCAGATGAGTTGACAGATGAAAATTTTGCATTAGTTGCCAAAGCTGAAAATGAACCAGAAATTTTTTGTTTCATGGCTATGGTAGAAGAAGTTGAATCTGAGGAGGTGGTGACTGAATCTATAGTTGTGACTGATGATGTTGTTGATGAAGTAGTTGCAGGTGAAAAACCTGAAGAAGAGGTTGTGAATCTCTCAGATCCCTGGGGTGCATCTGATGATTGTGAGTGCAAGTGTGATTGTGCATTGATGGCTGCTGCTAAGGTATCTCCTCAAATTCTTAAAGATTTATGTTCTGACAAATGTGTAATAACATTTGCTAACATCAAAGAGGTGAATGAAAACCTTAGAAAGAAAATTTTAGATGATGAAGCTAAATTTGAGAAACTTTCAAAAGAGTTAAAAACAAATTTAACTGAAAAAGAATCTGAAATAAGCAGCTTAAAACATGAAGCAACCATAACCAAAGACCAGCTCCAAACTATGATAACTAAATATCAGAGTTGAAAAAGTGAGCTTGAGTCCACCCAAGTTGAATGTCAGAAATGGGTGGAATCATGTAGAGGTTTTGAAATGCTACTCAACAAACAAACCAAAAGTCATGTGAAGTTTGGTTTTGGTTTGAAACCACTGCTCCAGCTTTTGAAAACACTGACAAAAGGGATCAAAAGTTCGTTGAGGTAGTACCAACAAATTTGAAGGGACAAGAGATTAAAATCACTGAACCTAATGTTTAGAAAATTGTTCTAGAAAAACCAGAAGGCTCCTCATCATTCACTGAACTTGAAAATTATGAATTTAAACCTACCTGGTCTGATGAGTGTGGTACTCTTGAGAACTTTAAACCAGTTGATTTCAAAACTCCTGAGGGGAAGACAGCACCACAGGCAAGGATCATTCCCTTGAAAAACCATCCAGCAGATGCTCAAACATCTGTTGAAAAGAAGGTTGAAAAAGGGAAAAAGAAAGAAAAGTCTGTCCACGTGTTCTGTGATTTCTGTGAAAAGAAGAATCATGTTACTAAAAACTGTTTTCTTCTAAAAGCATATGATATAAACAAAGGAACAAGTGCATGTGATTCCAAGGCCACATGTTCAATATGTGGTAAAAAGAATCATAAAACCAAAGAGTGTATGTATCTCAAAAATTTTGATGTCAAAATACAAGAGTACAAGGCTAAAACTCTTGCAAGTCAAGTGGTGAGTACTTCAAAAGGAAAGCCCAAACAGACTTTTACACCAGTCCAAACATCTGTTACCAAAAGTCTTGAAACATCTGCTCCCAGGGATGTCCAAGTAACAGATGCTCCACCCACAAGGAAGTACCCAAGAGGATATGGACAACCACCATGTCATAATCTGTCACATGTTTATGAGGAACCAAAAAGACCTTCTAAACCAAGAGTGAACAGAAATCCCTATGGGTATTATCATCTGTCTGGAAGTGATCAAACAACTGTTGCCCCAAGTGTTGACATTCAAGCACTTGCAAATGGTCAGCAACAGTTGTTGAACTTGATTCAAAAACTAGTTCAAACCACTGATCACCTTCCCAAGCTTGAGTCTGAAAAGTCTGTGGACCCATCCAAAGCCAACTTGGCTTTGGACACTCACCAAAACTAATTCATTACTGCTGTGCAGGGAGCTTCTGCTTGTTTAGATAGTCTTTGGTATGTAGATAGTGGAGGCTCCAGGCACATGACAGGATGTAAAGCCCTTCTTCTGGACTTCTTAGCTCATGGAGGGGGATCCTTTGGTAATGATTCAAAAGGTAAGGTGTTGGGTTCAGGAACTGTTCAGGCTGGGAAACTCAAGTTTGAAAATGTCAATCTTATTGATAATTTTAAATTTAATCTTCTTAGTGTTTCACAAATGAGTGACAAAGGTTATGGCTCATTCTTCACTAAGAAAACTTGTAAGATTATTAGGCCAGAAGTGGTGAAAAAGATTGATACTATCATTGCTGAGAGCAAAGCACAACTTGTTGCTCATAGGAGTGGCAATGTGTATGTAGTTGATATGTTGAAGGACAATCCTATGGCAAATGTCTGTTTGTTTTCTGTTGCCTCCACAAAGGAAACAGAATTGTGGCATAGGAGACTGGGTCATACCAACCTTCAAACTATAAACTCACTCTCCAAACAAAGCCTTGTCAGAGGTTTACCATCAAAAGAATTCAAATGTGATGAGCATTGTGTTTCCTGTTTAAAAGGAAAACAACATAAAAGCTCTTACAAATCCATTGATGAGTCCAAAACAAGTCAATGTCTACAATTGTTGCACATGGACTTGTTTGGCCCAGTTAAAATCATGAGTCTAAGAAGAAAAAGATTTTGTCTTGTCATAGTTGATGATTTTTCTAGGTTTACATGGACTTACTTTTTACACTCTAAGGATGAGACTGCAGGTATCTTGAAGGACTTTGTCACCAAAGTTGAAAAACAATATGACTTGCCAGTAAAAGTCTTTAGAAGTGACAATGGAACAGAGTTTAAAAATAAGGAGTTGGATGACTTCTGTGTGTCAAAAGGGATTGTGAGGCAGTACAGCATCCCAAGAACACCAGAGCAAAATGGGGTGGTTGAAAGGAAAAATAGAACTCTTATTGAAGCTGCAAGAACCATGCTAGCATATTCTGGTTTACCACTGTCCTTCTGGGCAGAAGCTGTAAACACTGCTTGCTATGTTCAGAACAGAGTTTTGATCAACCCAAGACATCAAAACACTGCTTATGAAATTTTGTTCAAAATCATACCATTAATCTCATTTTTCAAAATCTTTGGCTGCCCATGTTTCGTTTTAAATCTCAAAGATTCCATTTCAAAATTTGCAGCCAAAGTAGATTGTGGATACTTTCTGGGATATTCTTCTACTGCCAAGGCCTATAAAGTGTTTAACACAAGGACCTAGACAATAGAAGAAACTTTGAATGCAAAGTTCAATGAACTTTCATCCCTAAAAATCCCAGCAAATCCTGCTGAGTTGTTTGATTTAGATAAATTCAAATTTGAAGATATCATTGTTAAAACTAACAATGCAGGTACTCCACAATCTCCACAACAAGATTACAGAATAGATGTTGTGATCCCAAGTCACTATAAAATCTATTCTGCATTAGAGGAAGCAGTTGTTCAAAACAACTGTCAAAACTCTGTCACAGCTGAGTCAGCCACTGTTGGCCAGTCTTACCCTCAAACCACTGCTTCACCCTTCACATCCACTGCACAATCATCTGTTGACAAAAGTCAAACATCTGTTGACAAAAGTCAGTCCAGTTTTACACCACTTGGACCCATTCCCCCACTTCCATTTCAAACATCCGATGGCACTACAGAAGTGCAAACAGATGTTTCACCAACAGAGTCACCAAACCTCTGTCCTTCACCTCAAAATGCCATCATACCATATCAGGGAGATCTAATCTACCTAAGAGCTCATCCACCAGATCAAATCATTGGAAACATCAGAGAGGGTGTGCTAACAAGAAGCCAATCCTCAAATATCTATCTTTTTGCAGGTTTTCTATCTCTCACACAACCTGTCAAGTACCAAGAGGCACTAAAAGACAACAGTTGGGTAGAAGCTATACAAGAAGAGTTCCTTTAGTTTAAAAGACAACAAGTATGGGAACATGTACCACTGCCTAAGGATGTTTGTCCAATAGGTACAAAGTGGGTCTTCAAAAACAAAACTGAAGAAAGGGGTATAGTTGTCAAGAATAAAGCCAGGCTTGTGGTTCAAGGCTTCAGACAAGAAGAAGGAATAGACTATGATGAAACCTTTGCTCTTGTAGCAAGGTTAGAAGCTATCAGACTCTTTCAAGCCTTTGCTGTCAACCACAACATCAAGGTGTATCAGATGGACATCAAATGTGCTTTCCTATATGGCAAAATTCAGAAGGAGGTCTATGTATGTCAACCACCTGGTTTTGAAGACACATTCCATCTTGATCATGTCTACAAGCTTAATAAAGCTTTGTATGGACTCAAGCAAGCACCTAGGGCCTGGTATGAAACTCTTTTCACCTTTCTCTTATCCATTGGTTTCACAAGAGGTAAAATTGATAAAACCTTATTTTTGAAATGGAAAGGGAAAGATTTAATGATTGTTCAAATATATGTGGATAACATCATTTTTGGATCCACATGTAACAAAATGTGTGAAGAGTTTAGGGAACTCATGACAGCAGAGTTTGAAATGAGTGCTATGGGTGAACTTCAGTGTTTCCTTGGTCTCCAAGTGAAACAACTGCAAAATGGCACATTCATTCATCAAAATAAATATGTAAAAAATTTGTTAACTAGATTTGAGATGAATGATTGTAAGCCATGTAGTACACCCATTAGTACAGTCAAGCTACTCACTATTGATGACAAGGATGAACTGGTCGACCAAACACACTACAGATGCATGATTGGGTCTTTATTGTACTTAACTGCATCAAGGCCAGACATTATGTTTGCCACTTGTGTTTGTGCAAGATCCCAGGATTCACCCAGAAAGTCAAAACCTTATTGCTGTGAAAAGGATATTCGGATACCTAAAAGGTGCTCCCACACTTGGTATCTGGTATCCTGCTAATGGAAACATTGAGCTTTCCGGTTATTCAGATAGTGATTTTGCTGGCTGCCACACCACTAGGAAGTCTACATCAGGAGGGTGCCAGTTTCTAGGGAATGCCTTAGTCTCTTGGCAAAGCAAAAAGCAAGCAGCTGTTTCAACCTCAACAGCTGAGGCTGAATATATTGTTGCTGCAAGCTGTATAGCCCAACTCATGTGGCTTCAAAATCAATTGCTGGATTTTGGGATAACTGCACTAAAGACTCCACTCATGTTGGACAGTCAAGCTGCTGAAAATATCATCAAGAATCCAGTTTCTCACTCAACCACCAAGCACATAGACATCAGACATCATTTTGTCAGGGATAGCTATGAAAAAGGTTTGATTTCTCTGCACCATGTTCCAACAGAGGACCAGTTGGCAGATGTGTTGACAAAAGCTTTAGACACATCTACCTTTACAAATTTGATTTCTAGAATTGGTATGTTAAACATGGATTAAACAACAAAAATGTTTTTAATAAAAGCATTAAAATGCTTCAGAAAATCAAAATCCATCCTTAAAAATAGCCTTTTGGTTGAATAATCTGTTAAGGATAAAACAACCACTGTTTCATCCATTCTATCCACTGTTATGTTGAAAAATCTGTTTCAAACATCTGATCAGATAAAACAACCACTACTTGGTTGAAAAATCTGTTTCAAACCTCTGATCAAATAAAACAACTGTTTCTTTATATATATATCTATATATATATATATATATATATATATATATATATATATATTATATCTATTAAAAAAAACCAAGGTCCGTTGGCTTCAGCACTTTGGACAACAACTATTTGCATCAGATCTTTGGCAACAGTTGTACACCACCAGATGTTTAACCATCAGATGTTTGCCACGTCTGCTCCTACAAGCAGAGTTTTGGCCACATCAGCGGTTTCACCAGAGCCAATGAAAACCATGTTTTATCACAACAGTCGTTATACTGTCTCATTGTATTCAAAATACTGAAAACGCCTTCTTCATTCTCAAACCCTTGCTCCAATTCAACTCACTCTCACACTCGGAATCCATTATAATGGATCTTCAAGCTAAAGCTACCCACAATTATCTCCCATATCTGGTAAAAACAGATGAAAACACTCCATTCCATTCCACCATCGACATCATTTTACAATCCAAATACCTGACAATTCTAACCGCTGATGCCCATATCTATCTTGATACCCTCCAAGAATTCTGGTTAAATGCTGAGTTTCTTCTTCAAGACAAAAATCCTACATCCATTATCTCAAAAATTGGAGAGACAAGTATCGTCATTACCCCTGACCTCATATCCACAACCTTCTCACTCAATGACCTGTCAGGTAAAGATTCTCTCCCTAAGGCAGAGCTTCACACAGAATTTCAAGAAAGAGGTTATGATGCACAGATGACTGGGTCAACACTTTTCAAAACGTTTTTCCCACCAGTCATGAAATTTTTCTTTCATACCCTCCTTCTCCGTGTCTCTGCTAAGTCCACTTCCTTTAATGAAATCCCATTGAGGATTCAGTACTTGGGCTATGCTATGATGTCAGATTCTGACTTCAATCTATCCCAGAGAGTGTTTATGGACTTAGTGTCAAATGTGAAAGCCATAAAGTCTGGGTCTAATAATGTTTTTTTGATTTACCCAAGAATTTTGAGTGTAATCCTTCAAAAGGTTTTACCTGAAAAAGATTTCAAAAAGAGTGAGTCTATTCAAATGAAGAGTCTAACTGATGAAACTTTCACAAGAATGCTGGGTTCAACCACCCAAGAAAAAGTATTAAAAGTGTCAAAAGTTTCCAAAACACAAATAAAGAGGACTAAGACAACAACTGTTGTTCAAACCTCTGTTGTTGAGCCCACTGCTCCTGGTGATCATGGCACTACATCCAGTGCTGTGAAACCCACACCAGCCACTTCCAAAAGAAAACGTCCATCCACAAAAACCACCACTCAACCAAAAAGGGGACTTCTGGAAGATGAGATACCAGAAGATAACCCTGTTGCAACACAAAAGCAACAAGAAACCACTGTTGTTACTTCCTCACAACAGTTGGTAATATCTCAACCTGACCAAACTCCTCATGCATCCTCACAAAAGGATCATGTTGAAAGCCAAGGGGAAACACATCATGATACATTTGAGTCACTTGGCCATATGTTCACAAGCCCATCTCCAGGGCTAATTCTCTTTTCACTCCTCCACCTTCACCAACACATGTTCCTCAAACCATGAAACCTCTGTTTGAGGCTATTGAAAAAACTCAGGAAAATCCCAGTTCCTCTTCTTCACCTATTAATGAGAGTATACCTCCACAAGTGACTGGGACTAAGGAAATTCAATCAGCCATCCCACAAGCAGAAGAGGAGGTTACACCCCTAGAGTTCAATGAAACTCTAGGTGAGTTTTCAAGTAGAGCAGCCACTACTGATGTAGAGACCATTGTTTCACAACAGGACAGTGGTTACATAACTAAGACTCCCTTGAAGGCAACAACTGATGAGGCCACTATAGTGTCCCCAAAATCAGTTGGAAGTCCCCAGAACCAAGAAAAAGGGGCATCTGGTTCTCATCCCTTGGACTCACCTCCTAGGACTGAACCAGTTACAACTACCACTGGTAGGAATTCAGATGACCCTATTAACTTAGGTGACGAGTTAAAATACCAAGAATTGACGGCCAGAGTACAGTCCATTGAAACCTCTGTTGCTGATATCAAATCAAATATCAAGACAATATTGGGATCTTTGGCTACTCTCACCAAAAGTCAACCATCCACAGCTAATATTGCAAGTGAGCTATGGAAATCTGTTTCTCCCATCATCATAGCTCACAGAAAACTAGCAGATTAGACTCATGAAAATTACATGGCTGAAATCAGAAATATGGTAGATGCTAGGTACAAAGATACCTATGCAGACATTCAAGCCATTAAAGATCATCTGCTGAAGACCACTGGCTCTGCCCCTACCACAATTCTCAGAGATGAAGATGATGATGATGACTTCACTGCTGATGATGCCAAAAAGGGGGGAGAGTGGCAGAGATAGATTGCCAAAGCTAGATCCCTTTGGTTGTCCATCTTCACAAAAAGGTCAATCAAAGTTTGCCAACAAACCAGGGTCTACCCAAACAGCACCACAACAACAAAAATCCAATGTCCAAACCAGCAAAGCTAAAGAAGTGGACAACTCTGCTAATGAAGAAGCTGAAAAAGCTACTGAAGATAAGCAAAAGAGGGCTGACACTTTGGAAGTCAAGGCAGAGGCTTTGATACAAAAGAAAAGGGAACAATAGCAGGAAGTAGAAGATTTGGGTTCCTCTAAAAGGAAGAAAATGCATGCCAAACATATCAGAAAACCACCATCTAAACTGGTTGTTAAAACCACTGCTATCAAATCCACTGCTGCCACCCAAACCACTGATACCACCACAACATCTGAACCTATCACCACTACCACCAAACCAACATCTGAACCTATCACCACAGCCACCAAACCAATCACTGAACCTACAACCACTCCACCACCTAAATCCCAAACATCTGCTGGTCCTACAAAAGTGCCAACAGACGTTAACACAACTACTTCCTCTACACCACCATCACCAAAAATCTTGTACAAAAGAGGAAATCTACCTTTGTTGTACAGGATGAAAACATTCACACATCACCACCTACTACTTCAACCACACAATCTACACCCATATCTGCCATTCCACTTTCATCATTCTGACCACACACATCACAATTCACATCCCATAGACCACCACCAACCATCACATAATTGGCTGTTCAGTATCCCCTTGAACTTGATCTACTCAAGGGGGAATGCAATCCTTCTATAATACTGAACAACCATCTGAAAGATCTTTCCCTTCTCTTCCACATTTTCCTGTTCCCCTAAACATAGACACATATCTAAAATACAAGGCTGAATAGGCAGATGCCATCATAAAAGAGAAATGCAAAGGGAAAGATGACAGGACTGCTCAGGGCATCCATTCAGCAGAGCTTAGCAAATTGAGAAGGATTGAAGATTTTGCTAAGACCCTGAGCAACTCCATGTCTACCATGCCTCTCAGTAGTGACATGGAAAGGGAGGTTAGGGAATCACTTCTTGAACAGATCTTGGCAACCATGCCTTATAAAGCAAACAAGAAACAGTTCGCAGGCTGGACCACTCATGCTCTCAGAGAAGAACTATTAAGAATTGAAGAGATGGCCAAGAATCCCCCAGCTAAGATTTCTGCCCCTGATTTCAGTAAAGGCAGAGATCCAGCCAGAGCCTTGAAATTCAAAAGAATGAGACAAGAAATTGTGGCTGCTGACTATGGGGAGATGAAGTCTGTTGTAAGGTGGTCTGAGCTGAGGTTGGTTGAAACCTACAAGAAACTGGAAGAAAACAGGAAGAAAGACCCTAACCTGCCCAGAAAACCTGTCTACTCTGATAAACCACAGATGAAGAGACCTCAACAGGCTTTTACATTAGACAGCCTACTTGATACTTCTGATCTATCAGCTGATGCTAGAAGACAATTCAAGAAAAAGAAAGAAATGTTTGAAGAGGATCTATTGAAGTTTTCTAATACTTATATAAAGGAGGGCCTCTTCAATCAAGTACACTTTTTCTCAGATCCCGTTACTGAAAAACTCAGAGAACTCATTGGGAGACCTCAATCACCAAACTCATCCAGAAGAAAAGTACATCTCAGCAAATCCCCTGATTCAAAAATTCTAAAATGGAAGGTCAACAAAGACACCCATGAATTGACTTTGCTCAGATCAGATGGAGAAGCTCAAAAGCTAAGCATGGATGATGCATATAGCCTGTGTGCAGATGACCTCCAAACACTGCTGAACCTTGAGCTTGAAAGAGATGCAGAAGACCTCTACTCTTTGAACTTTGAGTTACAATTCAAAGGTCAAATCAGAGAAAGTCTGATGAGGAATAAAGATCAAGAATAAAGTCTAGTTTTGGCATCATCTGTTCTAGGGGGAGATTGTTGGGTCTGCTGACCTGAAGAAGAACAGATGATTGAAAAGCCAAAATATACTAACATATGATCCACATAAATCAACAGACTTTACAACATACTCTTCCCAAAACACTGTTGACCCTAATAACTGATCCACCCAAACAACTGCTATGAGAACTGCTGCTACAAAGGACTGCTGGATAACAACTGATAGAGAACAACTGCTAACCAAAGGTCTGATAAAGAACAACTGCTGATCAAGTGCTGAAGACTAAAGGTCTGTTGGAGCCAACAACACTTAGGCTCCAACAGATGATACAAGACCATCAGAGTTTTCCTCAACAGTAGTTTACCTTACAGTGTTTTGTAATATAACAGTAATTTGTATAGGGCAGATGTTTTATGTTGTTATTCTATTAGAGGTCACTATCTTAGGTGACGTCAGCCTAGGTCACCAGTGGTTTAGATTTGTCTGTTAATAGAACAGTGCTTGTACTGTTCTATTGGTCACTCACAACATTCTCTCAGACAAACAATCATAGAGTGATCAGGCTAAGGGGGAGTACTTGTAATTGATTGTAATCTTTCAATATAATGAAAGCATTCGATTAAGAAAACATTTATTCCTTTGTTTTGATTTTAGTTTATCATTCTGCTGCATTTCCATATATATTCACGTCATTCATTTCTCATTCTACTTTAAACAAATCAAAACAATCAAACTCAGATCCTAACAATTACAAAGACCAAATGGTATTGTCCTAAATGCGAATGTGCCATATAGGCAAGTAAATGTAGTCTTTTGTTGATCCTTAGGATGAATAGCAATCTGATTGTATCCCGAATACCTATCTAGAAAACAATAAAATTTTTGTCCGGCTAATTTTTCTACAATTTGGTCAATAAAAGGTAAAGGGAAATGGTCTTTGGAAGTTGCAGCATTTAACTTCCTATAATCAATACAAATACGCCACCCGGTTACCAGCCGGGTGGCTACCTCCTCACGTGAGTCATTTTTCACGACTTGAATACCTGCCTTCTTTGGAACGGTTTGAGTTGACTAACCCATTGGCTATCTGAAATGGGGTAAACGATACCCACATCTAACCACTTCAACACTTCTTTCTTCACAACCTCCCGCATGTTAGGATTTAATCTCCTTTAAGCATCTCTTGTGGGAACCACTTTCTCATCTGTGATGATTTTGTGCATCACAATTGACGGACTAATGCCTTTCAAATCCACCACAGTCCACCCAATAGCAGCTCTATGGGTCACCAATACAGTCATCAATTTTTCTTCTTGCTCCTTGGTTAAGTTTGAAGCAATGATCACCGGGAGCATGTTGCCTTCACCAACATAAGCATATTTCAAATGCTTAGGCAACTCCTTCAATTCCACTTGTGGTGGCTCAACTAAAGATGGCTTCAATTTCGTATCAATGTGATCCGGAAGGCTCTCCACTTGATGAGTCCATGGTGGTCTTACCTCCTGCGTTGCCATTGCTTCTTGATTCTTTTCCTCCTCATCCATGCTCTTCAATGTCTCCACCTGTAACCTGTCAAACATAAAACACTCCTCTATTGTGTTTTCCTCATCTACAACAGTGTCGTATAGAGGTATACACTCATCAACAATGTCTGCCATATAGCATTCATCATTGACTAGAGGGTCAGTCTCATTTGAAAACAGGTTCAATCTAAACCTACGGTTACCAAAGGTCATGTCAACCGTGCCCGTTTTGCAATTAATTTGGGCATTGGATGTAGCTAAAAATGGTCGACCCAAGATAACCGTTGGTTGTTTGGTCAGGTCCATAGAAACATAATCAAGCACTAAGAAATCCACCGGATAATAAAAATCCTCAACTTTTACTATCACATCTGTAACCATCCCACGGGGTAGCTTAGGAGTCAAATCAGCTAATACCACGGTGGTGTTGGACTCTCTTAGTGGACCAAATTCAAATTAGTCATAGAGGCTAGCCGACAGAATGCTTACACTAGCTCCAAGGTCCAAGAAAGCCCGTGTCATTTTAAATTCTCCAACCTGAATAGAGATGATGGGCGCCCCCGGGTCCTGTAACTTTGGTGGAAGTGAACCCGAAAGATTAGAACTCACATTTTCTAGTTAAATCAATTTTCTTTGGAATTTTGTGAATTCTTTTCTGGGTACACAAATCCTTTAAATACTTTGCATAAGATGGGACTTGTTTGATTGCGTCTAAAAGTGGTAAGTTAATTTTTACTAGTTTAAAATTTCCTACAACTCCTCCTATCGCGGGCCCCTTTTTTTTGACCACTTTTTTAGACGGTTCCAACAATGCTTCAGGATAAGAGATTGTATTACCCTCCATACCCTTTTCCTTATGCTTGGTAACTTGTTCATTTTCAATGGGTTTTGGTTTGTCAGAAAAAATTTTACTTTCATTTTTACCCGTTTCCTCCTCACTTTCACTTTCATCACTCACATCTTCCACCACCCCTTCAACAAATTGGGGGTGGTGGTAGCTCAATTTTTTCCTCAATTTTATTGTCAACATTTTTACCACTATGAAGAACAGTTACTGTAACATCGTTATTTTACCTAAGTTTTTATTAATAAAAATGTGTTGGTTTTAAACAATATACGTTAAACTAATAGTTATTTAATAAAATCGTTGGATTACCGATGTTTAGTACGTTTTAAAAATATTTTGTATCATTTTTGGACTTATATAATCATATATATATATATATATATATATATATATATAATATAGTTTTAATAAGAGAAAGGTTTTAAAAAAAATAAAATGTGTGGACCGGGTCTCGAACCCGCGTCCACCATATAGCCTAGCAACATCTCAACCAGCTGAGCCATGCACCATTTGTGTTATTAATCCAAACCGATATAAATTTAAGCCCTCTATATTATCTTATCAGTTGACTTTGGAAAGTCAACACCCATATCTATATTCATTCGATTGAGGGTTCAAATTCCATGTTTTTAGGATAACCGAGTTTAAGGAGTGTTGTTAACAGTTTGTTCGGCATCATACTCACAACAATTTCAATCAAAACGAACAAGAAATCCTTTAATTACGCATAAAGATCGAACATTCAAATTCAAATTTAAACTCGTTCAATCCTTGTGTTTTAGTATAAATTGAACCCATAACCTACACCTAAAATCGCCGAATAGACCACACACAAACACAATTCGCCTGTTAAGTCCACCAAATTCACGTATTAGAAGACCGGTTGACTTTCTCTTTGGTCCACACAATCGAGCCTTTAAACATTCTGTAAGTTTAATTATAATTATGGGTTTTATTTGTTTCGTATTAGAGTTCAAAAGCCCTATGGTTAATTGCATTATTGATCGTTGGTTTGATTTATTAGATAATCTAGGGTTCATACGATCTAGTTTGGGGAAGATGACAACTGATCGCACATGTTTAAAATTATTGCAGATACAAGATTGAACAATCATCTGATCTAGATCAGATGGTTATGTTGTTTGTTATTAAATTAGTGGCCTTGGGTTCAATCACTATCACCAACATTTTATTTTTGACAATTATGATTTGATCCAAACAAATTATATAATTAACTGAAACCAAGAAATCTTGTTCTCAGGGTCTAGACCAGTTGGTCAGGCTTGTGATTTTAAAACCACTGAACCGGCCAGACTCGGGTTCGAGTCCAAGTGTCTTAAAAATTCTATAAAATTATTTTATGTTAATCTAATGAAAAAGTTTATTATATAATTTTTATTTTTTCAAAAATCATTTAATTAATATACAATATAAATATTAAAAGTTTATTCAATTATAATTTTAAAATTCTATAAAAATATCTAAACGACTTTATAAAATCCAACAAAAATTATTTTAAACTTGTAGATCAATAAGTATTTCAAAAATAAATTTTATTCCAGAAAAACCGTTTATTTAATATTTTTAATTAATTTTTGTTTTTTATCCTAAATAAATCATAATAAATTCATTTTTCAATATTTTTATACCAAAATTTTACATAAATTATTTTTGTTCATTTAGAACAGAAATATAAATTTTAATTTGAAATTTTATTAATTTTAATATTTTTAGATATTAAAACTATATTTTTGACAAATAGAAATAAATACACTAAATATCCAATTTTTGAGAAAATAATTTTATAAAAATTATTCTAATACTTAAAATCTTATAATATGATCATCCTTAATAAAAAATCTAAAAATAGCCTTTTATTTAATTATTTTCCTAATTTTCCTTTATTTGTTAACTATTTATTTAATTAACGATTAATCAATTATCAATCCCCAAATTAGGAACCCTAGAAATACTTGTAGACTAGAAAACTTAGACTTTTAAGTTTTCCCATTACTCAATTATTGCCTTATAAATAGGGTGACATTTGGACACAAGAGCCACAATTATTCTATATTAAGGGACTCAATTCTAGCAATAAGGTGAGTTTAAATAGCCCCTTTTTCTGTTTTACATTTTGGGTTGAAACATGTTTAACATTTATACACTATCATTTATTCATTCTATCATTTGACTGTAACAAAAAGACACAGTACAATCATTAACAATGATCAAGCCGCCTGTTTAGATTATAGCGCTATAGGTCTGACAAACCCATCCCCCCGCATAAATTCCGGGATGATCAATAACAGTTACACTTTTACTAACTTGCGAGTTAGGTCTCAGTCGACACAAGGTTTGGTTGTACAAAAGAGGCATTGTTACATGTCGGACACATATTCTATCATTACCGATTATTATACTTCAACTATGATTGCTATACAACATATTGTTTTCAACTATATGCAAAACCTATCTATTCTCACCAACTATTTATAGTTGACCCCCCATCTTTCCAACTCAATATGTTTCAGGTTTTACTTTCTATTGGAAGTTGTACAAGTCTTGGATCACATAGGAGCTTTGGACCTAGCTTATGTAAATCAAGTTTATCTATTAAATTGTATATTGTAAATTGTTTAGTAATATTCAACTTCCATTTAGTACCATGAGCTATTGAACAATTATCACTACGTGACACCTCGATGTTTCCGCCATCAATTTTATCTATCCTACACCCTATGCTACCTTAGCCTTACAAGTTGTCTACTATTATTCGTCTGCTGCAATCCTAATCCACGTTTAGATTAATAGGACATGATCCTCAGGTCTAGCCTGAACCACCTTGAGATCCCGTCGAAGTTCTAGATTTTAATAACGAACACGTGCAATCTAGAAGGGTGAACGCCTGTATTTTGAGTTTTCTAGTCTAGGACTGGCATTGCAAATTTATCCCAATCAGACGAGGGACCCGGATGCCTACCTGGGAATTCTCGGGATGAGTGTTCACTTATAGGCTAAAGCATGTCTTCGCTATGTTATTATAATCTAGAATCTTTGATAAGTCAACGTTTTCGTTTATTCGTTTTAGTTAATGAGTAAATGATTACATTCCTTATATTATCTCATTATCCTTGATTCATTCCATGTCTCATTGAACCTTCATTGTGTCTCTTACAGATCATGCCTCCTCGTCTCAACACTCGCCTTAACAATGACAACGACCATGATGGTGAAAACAACAATAACAACAACAACCATGACAACGATGTCCAACTCGCTGCAATCATTTCCCAGCAAATGGCTCAACAAATAGCGACATTAGTTCCCAATTTGGTGGCTAAAATCGTTCAAATGAATGGAAATGAATGGGTATGGTAATCACAATGGGAATGGCAATAGGAACGGGAATGCTCATCCTGTTTGCATCCTCAAGCACTTCAACACTTGCAACCCTCCTAAGTTTAGCGAGGACGAAGGAGCCACTGGCCTCCTTCAGTGGTTCGAAGGTATCGAAAATACCTTCATTAATAGCGAGTGTCCTAACAATCTCAAAGTTCGCTATGCTATGAGCGTCCTCCACAAGCGGGCACTCAGATGGTGGAACGAAGAGAAAAGAACTCGCGGAGCTGAATTCGCACTGGCTTTGACTTGGGAGCAAGCTAAAGACATCATGAAGGCGGAAATTCTGCCCTCGTAATGAAATCAAGAAGTTAGAGGATGAATTTCACGTTTTGGCTCAGGACAGTGGGGAGAATTTGGCCTACAACATTCGTTTCCATGAACTGTGTCTATTACTACCACATAAGGTCACACCCCTACCTATTGCTATCGAGAAATATATTGGTGGCTTACCCATGCAGATTCAGGACACGGTGTTGGGAAGGAACCCTGCTACCCTCGAAGAGGCCAAGCGTCTAGAAACTACCTTAACTGACAATCACGTAAAGAACGAGACCTTATTTCGGAAAGGCGAGAAAGCAAGTATTGTAGCCGCAGTAACTACTGAGAACCAGAAGCGCAAGACCAGGGATCCTGATGCAAACCTCACTACACAAGCCTCTAACAAGAAACCTTATACGGGAAACTTTCCTTTGTGTAACACATGCAAACGTCATCATCCCACCGTTTCACCATGTCGCTTGTGCACCAATTGTGGTAAGTATGGCCATCTAGTCAACACATGTCGTGAAGCTCCAAACCCCAATACCAACCAACCCTGCTCCGGCTGCTAATCCTAATCGTCCCAGCAGATACAACTATGGTCAGTGCTATGAATGTGGAGACCCAAACCACTTCCGTAATCGGTGCCCTAACCTATACCGAGATCAAGACCCTCCAGCTACCTAATGACAAACCCCTACTCTTAGAATGTTATTTACTTTTGAATTCCATGTAATGACTCATTTGATTCAAGCAATAAATTCTAGTATTGAAACTTTGTCTTTTATATGAGAGCTTGTTTATCTAGTATGTTCATGGTACTTGAATACATGCCTGGTTGAGTGTGAACTAATTGCTATATTAATATCTAAATCTATACAATTCCAACTTACACACTATATTTGTTACACCTATAAACTTGCTTACATGAACGTATTATTAATTTGCAATTTATGAGTGAAATAATTGTTACACTTAATCAACAACTGGTAGAGGAGGAAGCACTTGCTCAACAGTTAGTAGAGTACCAAATAACCTACTCAACGATTGGTAGAGGCCCTAACAACCTGCTCAACAATTGGTAGAGGTTCTTACTCACTTACTGGTAGAAGTCTTTTTCCTGCCCAACAGTTGGACTCATTTTTGGATACATTGTATACGATTCAAACACAAGGTTATTTGGCACTGTGTTATAGAAGGACATAAAACCCTAATGTAAGGTAAATTGGTGATTGCGGTCCGGAACGTAATCATGAATTTACAGGTATGTTAATGTAGTGTGAAATTCTATCAAGGTTTTTCAGTAGCTAACCAAACTCTAATTACCTGGTATTTCATTTAGTTTTCATATAGTCAATCAACTCATGCATTTCTTTTAGGATTCCAAAAACTTAGGTGTAGTGTTTTACCAGATTCTTATTCTCCTTGCTATCTCAGACGAACCTAATCCAACCCTCAAAACTCATAAATATCAAACCACTTATCAAAATTATTCGAAATAGATTATTCTATTACCTATAAATTTATATCGTTGCCCTAATATCTACCCAATCACCCTCAACCCTGTGTTTATAATAACTTCGGGACGAAGTTTCCAAAAGTAGGGGAAACTGTAACATCGCATATTTTCCCTAAATTTTTATTAATAAAAATGTGTTGGTTTTAAACAATATACGTTAAACTAAAAGTTATTTAATAAAATCGTTGGATTACCGACGTTTAGTACGTTTTAAAAATATTTCGTATCATTTTCGAACTTATATAATCATATATATATATATATATATATATATATATAATATAGTTTTAATAAGAGAAAGGTTTTAAAAAAAATAAAATGTGTGGATCGGGACTCGAACCCGCGTCCACCACATAGCAAAGCAACATCTCAACCAGCTGAGCCACACCCATTTGTGTTATTAATCCAACCCGATATAAACTTAAGCCTTCTATATTATCTTATCAGTTAACTTTGGAAAGTCAACACCCATATCTATATTCATTCGATTGAAGGTTCAAATTCCATGTTTTTAGGATAACCGAGTTTAAGAGTGTTGTTAACAGTTTGTTCGGCATCATACTCACAACAATTTCAATCAAAACGAACCAGAAATCCGTTAATTACGCATAAAGATCGAACATTCAAATTCAAATTTAAAATCGTTCAATCCTTGTGTTTTAGTATAAATTGAACCCATAATCTACACCTAAAATCGCCGAATAGACCACACACAAACACAATTCGCCTGTTAAGTCCACCAGATTCACGTATTAGAAGACCGGTTGACTTTCTCTTTGGTCCACACAATCGAGCCTTTAAACATTCTGTAAGTTTAATTATAATTATGGGTTTTATTTGTTTCGTGTCAGAGATCAAAAGCCCTATGGTTAATTGCGTTATTGATCGTTGATTTGATTTATTAGATAATCTAGGGTTCATACGATCAAGTTTGGGGAAGATAACAACTGATTGCACATGTTTAAAATTATTGCAAATACAAGATTGAACAATCATCTGATCTAGATCAGATGGTTATGTTGTTTGTTATTAAATTAGTGGCCTTGGGTTCGATCCATGTCACCAACATTTTATTTTTGACAATTATGATTTGATCCAAACAAACTTATATAATTAATTGAAACCAAGAAATCTTGTTCTCAGGGTCTAGACCAGTTGGTCAGGCATGTGATTTTAAAACCAATGAACCGGCTAGAGTCGGGTTCGAGTCTTGGCACAAGCAATCATTTATTTAGTTTCCTTTTTATACATAAAAACTCTAGAAAAAATATTTTATGTTAATCTAATGACAAAGTTTATTATATAATTTTAATTTTTTCAAAAATCTTTTATTTAATATACAATATAAATATTAAAAGTTTATTCAATCATAATTTTAAAATTCTATAAAAATATCTAAACGAGTTTAGAAAATCCCACAAAAATTATTTTAAACTTGTAGATCAATAAGTATTTCAAAAATAAATTTTATTCCAGAAAAACCGTTTATTTAATATTTTTAATTATTTTTTGTTTTTTTAATCATAAATAAATAATAATAAATTCATTTTTCAATATTTTTATACCAAAACGTTACATAAATTATTTATGTTCATTTAGAACAGAAATATAAATTTTAATTTGAAATTTTATTAATTTTAAAATTTTTGGATATTAAAACTATATTTTTGACAAATAGAAATAAATACACTAAATATCCAATTTTTGAGAAAATAATTTTATAAAAATTATTCTCATACTTAAAATCTTATAATATGATCATCCTTAATCAAAAATCTACAAAGAGCCTTTTATTTAATTATTTTCCTAATTTTCCTTTATTTGTTAACTATTTATTTAATTAACGACTAGGTTAGAGACCCGCGTGTACACGCGGAAAATCCCCAAGTAAAATGAAAAATCATAAAATATACCGTTACATGCCAGTTTATACCATACATAAGCCTATATGTTCGATATTAGTAGTTGTTATGTTAGATGACAACGGACAGTATAAAATTATTTGTTTGTAACTTGTAAAATATGTATATCAATAACTATATATTTGTAGAATCGGATATGAACACTTTGTCTAATATGTTGTAACGAAATCACTAAATGGATAATGAATTTCAAGAATATGGTAAGTTACAAATAATATGTTTAAAAAATAAGACCTGGATGTATTCATAATTACGCTTACGACTCTATAATAATATGGAGCATAACATAGATATCCAAATGCCAAAACCACTACGGGGCCTTCATAAATGGAGTTATAATATTAAATTACATATTTATAATTCTAAACATGTCAAACAATCATCCCACATGCAGCTAATTCCAACAGGTTTTTAAAACAAAACCTTAACCAAATGAATAATAAAATATTTATCTAAATAAATAAAAATCAACATTAAAGTTCTTATATCTTAGAAATTGTTTAGCAAAAGTCCACTTCATGGAACCTATTATTGTAGTAATCATAGTTAGCAGCACCTTAACCATTTGGTAAACAATAGGCAAAAAAAATGTGTGTAACACACCCTAACCCGTCTCATCCCATGAAGTGGACCTTCGTAAGTCATTTCAACCCAAACCTGTTTTGACTTCTTATGAAATGCAATTAACCAGTTGTTATGTTCATTCTTGTTGCGGATTTTAAGGTTTCTCTTTCTCTTCTTCAATCTTGGTTCGAGTGTTAACACTTAACCCTCTACACACAAGAATAAATCAAGTCATATTTCTAAGTAGCAAGCATAGCGAAACCAATAATGGTTTTGATAGTGAAACCAATAATGGTTTTGAAATCAATCATTCACCTATTTAACATAGTGCGCTCTTATAACTAACATAACCATATCCATCTTGAATGCAGTCTCAAGGATCTAATCAATTTATTTCAAAAGTGTGCACCATCACATGATCAATAGAAGACATCCTTAACGAAATTATCACCAATTCTACAACTAATTCTTTCACAAACCACAAATAAAAATAAGTGTTTGAGATATATAACAAATTTATTGCCTTTTATCTACTTTCAGCCAATGTAGACTCCAAGACCTGCCCAAGTTCTGCAAGCCAAAAAAATATCATCTAAACAAATATTTGATAAAAAAATTAATTGATTTCGGCTAGTAATGTTGATAGAACCCATGAGGATTACTAAAATTGGGAAGTACAGCCAAGAGAATCATACTTGTGAATTTGGAAGATATATAGTTCTCAAGTTCTAATATAACTTTTCTCCACATTAGAAGTTAAAAGCATGTTTTTCAAACATTTAAACAGATTTAAACAGGTCATCTCTTTCTTGTTATTGTATTTGTTTTATACTTTTAGATGTATGGTACAACTATATATTAAAATTTTCATTTAGATGCAAATTTGTAACTAAAATCACAAGTATAATGGATCTAACCTATTTATACAGTACCACTTGACTCATTTTTAATAAAACATTTTTAATAAAACATTATATAATATTTATTATAAATGGTTTGATTTTTAACAACAATCTTGTCCTAATCTTAATAATGCACCCTATTAAGTTGAGATTTACCATCAGGTTTCTTTAGAAAATCGTTTAAAGATGGTGATAATCACCAAAATAAGATATAGGTGGGTAAATCAACACCTTAAAGAACATCAAATTCATTTTCATATTGATGAAAAATAACATGTATGGTATGAATTGAAAAGAACATTAGTCATTATTAGTTTAGAATATAAACTGAATCCTTCTGTACCTTGTATTAAACCTAATACCGAACCTTAGGAACATACTCCCGCTCTCTTGTTCGATTAGTTTCTTCTGCATTTGCTTAGTCAGCATCTCTCTTTCGCACCGTAAAGCCCTTTCACTGCTTACATATTCACCAAACCAAACATATGTTAATGATTAATAAAAACTTAACTATTTGACACTTAATAATTTTCTAATTCTTACATGGAGGCGCGAGTGATGGCCTGGCCACTGTCTACAGCCACATTAACATGTGCAAACATGTATTTTACAAAGTTAATCGCCTGTTTTCAACAGCCAGGTGGCAGTTGAATAGCAAAAAGAAATTACGTGCACAAGGGATAAACTGCAGTCATGCCAAAATTATAGGTTTCTTCTGCAGCATTTGAACTTTGAATGCCAGACGTTGCTGTGAAATTATTAGAGTTCAATGGGTACGACACCTAGAATACCTGCTAATATCAAAATGCAGTAGGTAAATCAATACCATTTTACAAAATAATTTAAACATTAAATCTAAATATTAAAAACACAAATTGTTTTTTTATTGCTTAGGCAATTGTTAAAAGAGATTCACAATAAACATATAATACTCTCTTGTATGGCATAGCATGGTGTTGTTAAATTGGTACAAGCAAAAAAACAAAAGAAAAATAGCAAGGATAGCAGTGTGTTGTTAAACGGGTTAAGAAACTTTTTTCTCAAGTATTAAATCTAAAAGTAAAACATTAGCATATGTGAGTCAGGGATCAAGAAAATCTTGAACTAAAAAGTTGTGAACTTGAATTGATTTTTTTTAATGTTCTCTTAATATGATCAGAGTTAAACATCAAAAGATATTAAAAAATAAACATTTGTTGTAGGTAACATAACAATACAATCAAATACTTTAAATACAATTTACAAACTCAATCAATTAAGAAGAAATAAAGCAAGAGTTTTCAACATGTGTTTATAAACTATGAGGAATATTTGCAAACTTAAAAAGAAGTAATAGAAACGATGAACCAACCTTAATTAACAATTAACCCAACAAAAAGAATGAAGACACTCGTTTGAGCTCCCACTCACTTCAATCACCACCTATGTAAATCAAATAAAAAAAAACAAAAAACAACATTATTCACAAACAAATTCTTGAATATTTATTCAAAAACCGAATCCTGGAAACCCCGTATTGAAATCTTTATTGACTCAACTTCAATCGGAACAAAGTATATATACATAAAGAATGAAAGATTAATAAATCGTTGAAGATTGGTAGTGACTTTATGTGTATATCTAGAGAAAGCATAATTTGTCACTCTTTCAGCTCCTGCAAAATTTTATTGCTAGCAATTTTACTTCTAGCCTTATCAGTCGACATCAAAGTAATTAGAATATATATAATCCACACACATACACAATCTCTCTCACTCTCATTATTAGATGCTTATGAATGTTCTGCTGGTCTGATCCACCATGTCAATACCAGATGAACCAACAACTGATATTCTGCTTTGGTCTGACCTGCCAAAGAAAATGAACAAAACGATTGTATTTCTAAATCCAAAACAACCTATTTTAACCCACGCCAAAAGGTACCAATTTTGACCCTTTACAAAAAGCATACCCTTTCTTCTTCCTCAACATTGCACGGGTAACCTCCAATCCGTTGAACCAGGTACTCGCACTCGACATATTCATGATCATCTGCTGATGATGGCTTTTAAGAATGTCCATTTAAAAAATAGAAACTAATCACTACAGAAGATGACGGGCTAGGTTCAGTTGCATTTCCTTGATCCCGAAGCAACAATAATATAAACTAAATTAACAAATATATTATATATTTTTAAATTCAGAAGCTAATTAAACGATGATGTGTTTTCTTCTCAAAAGTTAATACAAAAGTTTCTAACCGGACATCAAAAATGATCATTAAACTAACTGTAACAACATATTACAACAATAGAGAAAAAGATACCTCGGTATTAGATTGTTTATTAGTTTGTTCATCTAAGCGGGTTTCCAAGTAACCAAGACGTTCTTCCATTTTGACCTCCACCAATAAGCTCACCAACCTAGCATAATTTTATAGCTAAAAGATTTTTATTTGATTTCATACATTCAGTAAAATGAGTAAAATTAAATGATTAAGCTAAAACGAAATAGGTCAAACAGTTTAGAAGACATCCAGTGTATAAGAGTTAATAAATTTTGAAATTTGCATTAGTTAAGAGATGGTTTTGATAGTATCAAGGGAAAAAATACTTAGTAAGGTTTGGCCCTTGAAAATGTGGGGAAAAAAATATAATGGAAAACCTTTAGGGATTTAATTACCACCTTGATCTTCATCTCCCTTATGTGTTTGAATAATCTTAGAGCCTTGAACCCTCTGATCAATATTTGGTCCAGATAAGTTTTCTTCTAGACTGAAAAAACGACCAGAAATAAAAGTCTATTGAAAGAAATAAAAACACACCACATGAAGCTCGACTGTACGATATTTAGTTGTGAGTATATTTGAACTAAAGTGAATGGCTTCGACCTCCATCTATGTTATCGCCTAAAGATCATATTTGGGAACAATTCATGGCTGGGAATTACAGTTTTACTTTCAATTCTCAATTCAGTTTATGATAACTTAATACTATATTACTATAAGAAAACACTGTTTATTGTTACGCTTTTGTAATTGTCAATAGTAGTTATCTTATAGCGACATATGAATCGGAAAAAACTTCGTCGAGCGTCTAACAGTTCCTTTTATGCCCATCAAGCAGTGCTCCTTAACGTAGATGATTGGTAATTTTGCAATCAATATTTTATTATTTACTTTTTGTGTTCATAAGGTAAATGAAATAAATAAAAAGAAAGAAAACAGCCAACCTTAGAACGTTGAAATCCAGGTGTTGCAGTGGTTTTGTTTGATTTCACCCAACATATATTTGCACACCTACAGAAGATATAAACAACAAAAATTAGCTGAACATACTCTAAAACTGTTCTTTTCAACCACAAATGCCGCAATCAAAATTTTACTAATCTTTTGTTTGTCAACTTAAACTGAAATCAAATAGCAATAAGGTAATAACATACATAAAACAATTAATTATGTTTATGAATCATACCATGTTGTCATGCAAGGTTAGGTATTGTATCCTCCAACTTCTCCCAATGAACCTGACACAAGCACACATTACATAATAATATATTTAATTCTAAGGGAATATATTTGAAGTCTTGTAAGCTACCTTAACCTGGTACTCCTTTTAAGTCCTATGATATTGCCTTGCATCCAAACCATGTGTAGAGGAACTATCACCATCTGAATCTACATGGAGCTAAACAAAACAATGAAACAATTTCAACTGGTTTAGTTAACTAAAAAAAAAATAAATAAATAAATAAATAAAACATTCATACTTCTAAGATGACTACAAAAAGAACTGCATTGTTCTATTTTGATGCCTGAATGGTCTGAACATGAACCAAAGAATGTTTACTTGTGGTTTAGGCGGATGCAAGCAACCAACATTTTGTCCGAAAGCCGGTTGAATACCATTGCTATTAGATTGAAAATACCAAAACAAACCTTAACAATCTCAATGACATTGATATGCAAATTAAAGATCTCATCCGGTTCATATATTTCTAATTTGCACAGTTTTAAATTAGTAACCAAATTAGAAATAAAGCCAACAATCTTTTAAATAAAAAAACATAAGCTAACAGCCTTTTATGTAACAAATTTAAAAAAAAAAACAATAGCTTGTAGCATGAAGAGAACAAATAATCAATTTATTGATATATAACGCTTATCTTACACAGATACACAATGTCGATTAGTGAACTACATGGCTGTTATTGTACATCACAAGAAGATTAATAAAAGTAATATAAACTTCAGGTAATAACTATAGACCTATAAAATAATTAAAACCAGTTTTTTATGGATGTATTTCATAACCTGATATACAAAAAAAAAATGTTTTAGCTAATCAACATTAAAGATTTAATAATGGCAACAGATTCAAGGATATTATAGTCATATGATTGTTACACATCATAGAAATACCCAACCAAACATATGAAGCTCAGGCACCGGTTAATTTTATAAATGCGTACTAATAACTCACATATTGGAAGATGATGAAATCCAATTTAACAGTCACAAACTATCTTTAATTAAATCGTGTTCAGATGAAGCATAAATAAATCTAGGGTTTGTAAAACGACGTCTGACAACACAAAGAAGCGTTTACGACCTATTGGTTCATAAAAAAATAAACGACATTCAAAACAAAAAACAGAATTACAGGAGGATTAACTATTATATGTATTACCTTGGACGAAATCACAAGTGAAACACTTTATCGATGTTATATCTGAAAAAGACAATCTATATGAAAACCTAATTGCAACGGAACAACCATATTATAAATATTAGGATCGAATATCATCTCTAAATTGAGGAGATAAAGCTGATTGAGGGGATACTTTAGAAGCAGCACCACGCAGCGGCAGCTGATGAAGAGGAAGGTTATGAAAGACTTGTAATATTTAGGGTTTGATATTATGAAGCGGCGAGTATGTTGAGGCTCTTAAGTTTATATATGACCGGGTCAAGGATGGATACGGGTTAAACGGGTTAAAAGGTGGGTTTGGATAGTATAGTATATGGTTGCCATGTGGATTAGGAGCTCTAGAATGGGGACAAGTGTCCCCCTAGCTACTCCTTTATTAGAAGAAGGAGATTAATCAATTATCAATCCCCAAATTAGGAACCCTAGAAATACTTGTAGACTAGAAAACTTAGACTTTTAAGTTTTCCCATTACTAAATTATTGCCTTATAAATAGGGTGACATTTGGACACAAGAGCCACAATTATTCTATATCAAGGGACTCAATTCTAGCAATAAGGTGAGTTTACATAGCCCCTTTTTCTGTTTTACATTTTGGGGTGAAACATGTTTAACATTTTATATACTATCATTTATTCATTCTATCATTTGACTGTAACAAAAAGACACAGTACAATCATTAACAATGATCAAGCCGCCTGTTTAGATTATAGCGCTATAGGTCTGACAAGCCCATCCCCCCGCATAAATTCCGGGATGATCGATAACAGTTACACTTTTACTAACTTGCGAGTTAGGTCTCAGTCGACACAAGGTTTGGTTGTACAAAAGACGCATTGTTACATGTCGGACACATATTCTATCATTACCCATTATTATACTTCAACTATGATTGCTATACAACATATTGTTTTCAACTATATGCAAAACCTATCTATTCTCACCAACTATTTATAGTTGACCCCCCATCTTTCCAACTTAACATGTTTCAGGTTTTACTTGCTATTGGATGTTGTACAAGTCTTGGATCACATAGGAGCTTTGGACCTAGCTTATGTAAATCAAGTTTATCTATTAAATTGTATATTGTAAATTGTTTAGTAATATTCAACTTCCATTTAGTACCATGAGCTATTGAACAATCATCACTACGTGACACCTCGATGTTTCCACCATCGGTTGGGGTGTTCCTGTTACCTTATTAATTGGAGCATTGTGATTGTTCTTCGAACTCGAACCTTGATGTTGCGGGTTGATAGTGGTGTCACTAGGAAATTTCCCTGTGCTTCCTCTCAATTGGGCCATCTCTTCTGCGAGTTGCCCCACTTGTTTTGCTAGGGCCTCATGAGATTTATCTCTCACCTCATTCCTCTTATCATTCTCTTTGAGCAAATTCAAGATAGCATCGATCTTTGACTCATCACCTCCACTTTGATTGTTTGATGAGCCACCTTTATTATACCCTTTTTGATAACCACCACCTTGATTATAATTTCTTTGATAACCACCTTGATTGTAATTACCTTGGCGGTTTTGATATGATCTGCCTTAGTTACCCCCTTGAGTGTTTGGTTGAAAATTTGGGTTCATTAGATTCGAAGCATTACCATACCTGAAATTAGGATGGTTCCTTAAACCTGGATGACAAGTATTGGAGTTCATGTCATATTTCTTCTCCCCTCCAGACACTTGTTTTACATCTGCAGTTTCTTGAACCGAATTTTCTGGGTACTCATCAGTTTTATGACCCATCTCTTCACATACTCCACACACCGCATATGGCCCCGATGATACTTCCCTCTTCTTCATACGAGCCAACTCTTTTTCCAAAGTAGCAATTCGGTCTTTTGCACTAGCATCCACATATGGAAGAGACCTTGAAATGGGATCTTTGGTTCTTCTGTTTGCGGATTCTTCAGCCTTGGAGTTTTTGGTCATTCTTTCCAAGAAACCCCAATCTTCCTGCTCCGGGTTAGATAATAAAGTCCCATTGCTAGTGGACTTTAGATACTTCTTTTCCTTTTTGTTCAACCCATTCACAAAACTGTTGACCAATTCCTATAATTCGATATTGTTATGTGGGCATTTCCGAATCAATTCTTTAAAACGGGTGAAAGCTTCATGAAGTGGCTCCCCTTGTAATTGTTGAAAGGAACGGATCTCTAATCGAGCCCTATCCGTCTTGAAACTAGGGTAGTACTCATCCAAGAATGCTTGTTGCATATCTCCCCAAGTATAGATGCTGTGTGCAGGCAACGTGAGAAACTAAGTCTTTGCCTTATCATTGAGAGAGAAACGAAACAACCTTAACCGAACTTCATCTTGGGAGAAATTGTGACCTCCCATAGTACTACACATTGCTGTAAACTTGAAAAGATGATCATATGGGTCTTCATTAGCCATCCCATGAAAGTGAGGAAGAATGTTGATATAATTTGGTTTACAGTCAAAAGGCCTTCTTCCTCGAGGTGGAGGGACAATGGGTGATTCATTTTCAGAAGCAAGTGGTCTAAATCGACTATTAACTCCTTGCATTGGGACATGAGGCCTTCTTTGTGGTGCATCAACCTCTTCTTCCCTTGGTTGTCTTCTCACATGAGGTCTTCTATTTTCCTCACCCACATAATGTGCATCCCGATGTTAGTTAACCTGATGATTTCGGTGCCCCCTTGGGTGATTAACAAAGCCACGACTGTAATATTCTTCATTGCCCACATTTTGGTGCGCACCCACATTGGAGTGATGATCACTTTGGTAGTCTTCTTCATCTTCATAACTACCATTACCATTGCCATACCCCCAACCTCCTTCTTCTTCGGTATACTCCCTTTCCGAATGTTCATCCTCCCCCGAATGATACGTGTGAACACTGACTTGCTCCGATGACTGATAACTTGGAACACTAAATGGTTCATCATCGTTGATATTTCTTCTTAGTATCAATCCAAGGAGCGTGTGGTTAGTGAATGTTGTTTAGTTGATTGGAAAATATTTATGAAGGTGTCTAATTGATTATGAAGGTTGCTATTGTATTCATTTAAGATGATGTGAAAATATTTTGATTGTTTTAGTAAAACTTGAAATTAAATTGCAATGAAAGTAATTAGTAGAAATGAGTTGTAAACAATGATAAATAAAGATTCACACCACAGTTTCAACAATTGATGACTAAGGCTCTAACAAATGGGTCAATTATAATTATTGCAAATGATGTACGCGGGTTGGTTGTCTCATTAGGTGTAGGTATCAAGAATCATCAACATCTATGATGGATGATAATATACTTTATAACTCTAGAACATACAACCCTAGATTTGTGTTGAAGCAAGGAACCATGTTCATGACACTAGAAATTGGCACAAGATCAATTAACTAAAATGGCTTCAACATAAGATTAATCGCAATTCAACACAATTGTTTGACATTCAAAAGTAAATATAAAATATAAAATAGAAAATACCTAAATGATTAGAACCCTAGAATAAATATTTACACCCAGATATAAATAAGAGTTTAGCCACTCATGACCATGGAGCTTGATTTCCCTTTGTCTTCGATCTCGTCCCTTTTCTGATCTGCCTTCTGTGCGTCCTCCTTCCCTTCAAAAAAATATGCAATCCTCCTTTTTGATAATATTCCCCCTTTGACTTTCCAAACCTGCGTCCCTTTTCTTTTTGCGTCCAAAAATTTCATTTTTAAGACGTTTAGATCCTTCTTTTCGATTGATGTTTAGCTGTCCTCCTCCATTCCTTCCTTTGCTTTACCTCCCAAAAATAAATAAGTCTTCCCCCCAAACTTTACAACGACGTTTCTTTTTTTCTTTTCTATTTGTTTGATATGGCCTAAAGCCAATTATTATTATTATTATTATTATTATTATTATTATTATTATTATTATTATTATTATTATTATTATTATAAATGTTATTATGACCCCATACGATCACCTACCAAAAATATAAAATAAATAAATTAATAGTAAAAACAACCAAAAAGTAATAAAATATATACAATACTAAAATAATAGAGTACATGCATAAAACTAATAAAAATACTATTTATTCAACTAAAAAATATACAAAACTGACAAATAAACATGATGCGTGCAACCGCGCATCAGCAACCCAAAGGAGTCTGATCTAACAGCTATAAAAAGAGTGTTCAGGTATTTGAAGGGAACTCCAAATCTTGAATTATGGTATCCAAAAGGTACAAATTTAGATCTTATAGCTTACACTAATGCAGATCATGCATGCTGTAAAATGGACAGAAAGAGTACCTTTGGAAGCTGTCAAATGCTGGGAGAAAAACTAGTGTGTTGGGCTTCAAAGAAACAGAATTGTGTATCAACATCCACAACAGAAGCAAAGTATGTAGCATCAGCAAGTTGTTGTTCACAAGTGATTTGGATGCAAATTCAACTGAAAGACTATGGATTAAACATTGGTAAAAAAACCAATTTTGTGTGACTCAAAAAGTGCAATAGCCATTAGATCAAATCCAGTTCAACACTCAAAGACCAATTAGCACATAGATATCACGTATCATTTTATTAAAAACCATGTTGAGAAAAGTGATGTGGAAATGTATTTTGTTCCAATAGCTGAACAAATTGCTGATATTTTCACCAAACCTTTGGATTAAACACATCACAACTATATCATAAGCAAGTTGGGTATGCTAAACATGGACTTAAGTCAAGAATCTGGTATGAAAATACAAGAATCTGTACTTAATGAGACAATTTTAGATGACACAAAAATGGAGATCAAATCTCATGTGATCATCTAAAAACTGAGACGGTTATCTTAAATGATAAGCCATAATCTGGAATTAAAATCTCAAACTGTGATAATTCTAGAGAACTGTTGAAAAAATCCCAGAAATCTGGAATGCAAACATCTGATGCATCCCAGATTTCCAGGTGAGAGAAAAAGTGACTCACTCTCCATGCATGCAAGCACGTATATATCTATAAGTATAGTTAAATAGATAAGTTGTTTTGACTTCTTATGAAATGCAATTAACCAGTTGTTATGTTCATTCTTGTTGCGGATTTTAAGGTTTCTCTTTCTCTTCTTCAATCTTGGTTCGAGTGTTAACACTTAACCCTCTACACACAAGAATAAATCAAGTCATATTTCTAACTAGCAAGCATAGCGAAACCAATAATGGTTTTGAAATCAATCATTCACCTATTTAACATAGTGCGCTCTTATAACTAACATAACCATATCCATCTTGAATGCAGTCTCAAGGATCTAATCAATTTATTTCAAAAGTGTGCACCATCACATGATCAATAGAAGACATCCTTAACGAAATTATCACCAATTCTACAACTAATTCTTTCACAAACCACAAATAAAAATAAGTGTTTGAGATATATAACAAATTTATTGCCTTTTATCTACTTTCAGCCAATGTAGACTCCAAGACCTGCCCAAGTTCTGCAAGCCAAAAAAATATCATCTAAACAAATATTTGATAAAAAAATTAATTGATTTCGTCTAGTAATGTTGATAGAACCCATGAGGATTACTAAAACTGGGAAGTACAGCCAAGAGAATCATACTTGTGAATTTGGAAGATATATAGTTCTCAAGTTCTAATATAACTTTTCTCCACATTAGAAGTTCAAAGCATGTTTTTCTAACATTTAAACAGATTTAAACAGGTCATCTCTTTCTTGTTATTGTATTTGTTTTATACTTTTAGATGTATGGTACAACTATATATTAAAATTTTCGTTTAGATGCAAATTTGTAACTAAAATCACAAGTATAATGGATCTAACCTATTTATACAGTACCACTTGACTCATTTTTAATAAAACATTTTTAATAAAACATTATATAATATTTATTATAAATGGTTTGATTTTTAACAACAATCTTGTCCTAATCTTAATAATGCACCCTATTAAGTAGAGATTTACCATCAGGTTTCTTTAGAAAATCGTTTAAAGATGGTGATAATCACCAAAATAAGATATAGGTGGGTAAATCAACACCTTAAAGAACATCAAATTCATTTTCATATTGATGAAAAATAACATGTATGGTATGAATTGAAAAGAACATTAGTCATTATTAGTTTAGAATATAAACTGAATCCTTCTGTACCTTGTATTAAACCTAATACCGAACCTTAGGAACATACTCCCGCTCTCTTGTTCGATTAGTTTCTTCTGCATTTGCTTGGTCAGCATCTCTCTTTCGCACCGTAAAGCCCTTTCACTGCTTACATATTCACCAAACCAAACATATGTTAATGATTAATAAAAACTTAACTATCTGACACTTAATAATTTTCTAATTCTTACATGGAGGCACGAGTGATGGCCTGGCCACTGTCTACAGCCACATTAACATGTGCAAACATGTATTTTACAAAGTTAATCGCCTGTTTTCAACAGCCAGGTGGCAGTTGAATAGCAAAAAGAAATTACGTGCACAAGGGATAAACTGCAGTCATGCCAAAATTATAGGTTTCTTCTGCAGCATTTGAACTTTGAATGCCAGACGTTGCTGTGAAATTATTAGAGTTCAATGGGTACGACACCTAGAATACCTGCTAATATCAAAATGCAGTAGGTAAATCAATACCATTTTACAAAATAATTTAAACATTAAATCTAAATATTAAAAACACAAATTGTTTTTTTATTGCTTAGGCAATTGTTAAAAGAGATTCACAATAAACATATAATACTCTCTTGTATGGCATAGCATGGTGTTGTTAAATTGGTACAAGCAAAAAAACAAAAGAAAAATAGCAAGGATAGCAGTGTGTTGTTAAACGGGTTAAGAAACTTTTTTCTCAAGTATTAAATCTAAAAGTAAAACATTAGCATATGTGAGTCAGGGATCAAGAAAATCTTGAACTAAAAAGTTGTGAACTTGAACTGATTTTTTTTAATGTTCTCTTAATATGATCAGAGTTAAACATCAAAAGATATTAAAAAATAAACATTTGTTGTAGGTAACATAACAATACAATCAAATACTTTAAATACAATTTACAAACTCAATCAATTAAGAAGAAATAAAGCAAGAGTTTTCAACATGTGTTTATAAACTATGAGGAATATTTGCAAACTTAAAAAGAAGTAATAGAAACGATGAACCAACCTTAATTAACAATTAACCCAACAAAAAGAATGAAGACACTCGTTTGAGCTCCCACTCACTTCAATCACCACCTATGTAAATCAAATAAAAAAAAACAAAAAACAACATTATTCACAAACAAATTCTTGAATATTTATTCAAACAACCGAATCCTGGAAACCCCGTATTGAAATCTTTATTGACTCAACTTCAATCGGAACAAAGTATATATACATAAAGAATGAAAGATTAATAAATCGTTGAAGATTGGTAGTGACTTTATGTGTATATCTAGAGAAAGCATAATTTGTCACTCTTTCAGCTCCTTCAAAATTTTATTGCTAGCAATTTTACTTCTAGCCTTATCAGTCGACATCGAAGTAATTAGAATATATATAATCCACACACATACACAATCTCTCTCACTCTCATTATTAGATGCTTATGAATGTTCTGCTGGTCTGATCCACCATGTCAATACCAGATGAACCAACAACTGATATTCTGCTTTGGTCTGACCTGCCAAAGAAAATGAACAAAACGATTGTATTTCTAAATCCAAAACAACCTATTTTAACCCACGCCAAAAGGTACCAATTTTGACCCTTTACAAAAAGCATACCCTTTCTTCTTCCTCAACATTGCACGGGTAACCTCCAATCCGTTGAACCAGGTACTCGCACTCGACATATTCATGATCATCTGCTGATGATGGCTTTTAAGAATGTCCATTTAAAAAATAGAAACTAATCACTACAGAAGATGACGGGCTAGGTTCAGTTGCATTTCCTTGATCCCGAAGCAACAATAATATAAACTAAATTAACAAATATATTATATATTTTTAAATTCAGAAGCTAATTAAACGATGATGTGTTTTCTTCTCAAAAGTTAATACAAAAGTTTCTAACCGGACATCAAAAATGATCATTAAACTAACTGTAACAACATATTACAACAATAGAGAAAAAGATACCTCGGTATTAGATTGTTTATTAGTTTGTTCATCTAAGCGGGTTTCCAAGTAACCAAGACGTTCTTCCATTTTGACCTCCACCAATAAGCTCACCAACCTAGCATAATTTTATAGCTAAAAGATTTTTATTTGATTTCATACATTCAGTAAAATGAGTAAAATTAAATGATTAAGCTAAAACGAAATAGGTCAAACAGTTTAGAAGACATCCAGTGTATAAGAGTTAATAAATTTTGAAATTTGCATTAGTTAAGAGATGGTTTTGATAGTATCAAGGGAAAAAATACTTAGTAAGGTTTGGCCCTTGAAAATGTGGGGAAAAAAATATAATGGAAAACCTTTAGGGATTTAATTACCACCTTGATCTTCATCTCCCTTATGTGTTTGAATAATCTTAGAGCCTTGAACCCTCTGATCAATATTTGGTCCAGATAAGTTTTCTTCTAGACTGAAAAAACGACCAGAAATAAAAGTCTATTGAAAGAAATAAAAACACACCACATGAAGCTCGACTGTACGATATTTAGTTGTGAGTATATTTGAACTAAAGTGAATGGCTTCGACCTCCATCTATGTTATCGCCTAAAGATCATATTTGGGAACAATTCATGGCTGGGAATTACAGTTTTACTTTCAATTCTCAATTCAGTTTATGATAACTTAATACTATATTACTATAAGAAAACACTGTTTATTGTTACGCTTTTGTAATTGTCAATAGTAGTTATCTTATAGCGACATATGAATCGGAAAAAACTTCGTCGAGCGTCTAACAGTTCCTTTTATGCCCATCAAGCAGTGCTCCTTAACGTAGATGATTGGTAATTTTGCAATCAATATTTTATTATTTACTTTTTGTGTTCATAAGGTAAATGAAATAAATAAAAAGAAAGAAAACAGCCAACCTTAGAACGTTGAAATCCAGGTGTTGCAGTGGTTTTGTTTGATTTCACCCAACATATATTTGCACACCTACAGAAGATATAAACAACAAAAATTAGCTGAACATACTCTAAAACTGTTCTTTTCAACCACAAATGCCGCAATCAAAATTTTACTAATCTTTTGTTTGTCAACTTAAACTGAAATCAAATAGCAATAAGGTAATAACATACATAAAACAATTAATTATGTTTATGAATCATACCATGTTGTCATGCAAGGTTAGGTATTGTATCCTCCAACTTCTCCCAATGAACCTGACACAAGCACACATTACATAATAATATATTTAATTCTAAGGGAATATATTTGAAGTCTTGTAAGCTACCTTAACCTGGTACTCCTTTTAAGTCCTATGATATTGCCTTGCATCCAAACCATGTGTAGAGGAACTATCACCATCTGAATCTACATGGAGCTAAACAAAACAATGAAACAATTTCAACTGGTTTAGTTAACTAAAAAAAAAATAAATAAATAAATAAATAAAACATTCATACTTCTAAGATGACTACAAAAAGAACTGCATTGTTCTATTTTGATGCCTGAATGGTCTGAACATGAACCAAAGAATGTTTACTTGTGGTTTAGGCGGATGCAAGCAACCAACATTTTGTCCGAAAGCCGGTTGAATACCATTGCTATTAGATTGAAAATACCAAAACAAACCTTAACAATCTCAATGACATTGATATGCAAATTAAAGATCTCATCCGGTTCATATATTTCTAATTTGCACAGTTTTAAATTAGTAACCAAATTAGAAATAAAGCCAACAATCTTTTAAATAAAAAAACATAAGCTAACAGCCTTTTATGTAACAAATTTAAAAAAAAAACAATAGCTTGTAGCATGAAGAGAACAAATAATCAATTTATTGATATATAACGCTTATCTTACACAGATACACAATGTCGATTAGTGAACTACATGGCTGTTATTGTACATCACAAGAAGATTAATAAAAGTAATATAAACTTCAGGTAATAACTATAGACCTATAAAATAATTAAAACCAGTTTTTTATGGATGTATTTCATAACCTGATATACAAAAAAAAAATGTTTTAGCTAATCAACATTAAAGATTTAATAATGGCAACAGATTCAAGGATATTATAGTCATATGATTGTTACACATCATAGAAATACCCAACCAAACATATGAAGCTCAGGCACCGGTTAATTTTATAAATGCGTACTAATAACTCACATATTGGAAGATGATGAAATCCAATTTAACAGTCACAAACTATCTTTAATTAAATCGTGTTCAGATGAAGCATAAATAAATCTAGGGTTTGTAAAACGACGTCTGACAACACAAAGAAGCGTTTACGACCTATTGGTTCATAAAAAAAATAAACGACATTCAAAACAAAAAACAGAATTACAGGAGGATTAACTATTATATGTATTACCTTGGACGAAATCACAAGTGAAACACTTTATCGATGTTATATCTGAAAAAGACAATCTATATGAAAACCTAATTGCAACGGAACAACCATATTATAAATATTAGGATCGAATATCATCTCTAAATTGAGGAGATAAAGCTGATTGAGGGGATACTTTAGAAGCAGCACCACGCAGCGGCAGCTGATGAAGAGGAAGGTTATGAAAGACTTGTAATATTTAGGGTTTGATATTATGAAGCGGCGAGTATGTTGAGGCTCTTAAGTTTATATATGACCGGGTCAAGGATGGATACGGGTTAAACGGGTTAAAAGGTGGGTTTGGATAGTATAGTATATGGTTGCCATGTGGATTAGGAGCTCTAGAATGGGGACAAGTGTCCCCCTAGCTACTCCTTTATTAGAAGAAGGAGATTAATCAATTATCAATCCCCAAATTAGGAACCCTAGAAATACTTGTAGACTAGAAAACTTAGACTTTTAAGTTTTCCCATTACTAAATTATTGCCTTATAAATAGGGTGACATTTGGACACAAGAGCCACAATTATTCTATATCAAGGGACTCAATTCTAGCAATAAGGTGAGTTTACATAGCCCCTTTTTCTGTTTTACATTTTGGGGTGAAACATGTTTAACATTTTATATACTATCATTTATTCATTCTATCATTTGACTGTAACAAAAAGACACAGTACAATCATTAACAATGATCAAGCCGCCTGTTTAGATTATAGCGCTATAGGTCTGACAAGCCCATCCCCCCGCATAAATTCCGGGATGATCGATAACAGTTACACTTTTACTAACTTGCGAGTTAGGTCTCAGTCGACACAAGGTTTGGTTGTACAAAAGACGCATTGTTACATGTCGGACACATATTCTATCATTACCCATTATTATACTTCAACTATGATTGCTATACAACATATTGTTTTCAACTATATGCAAAACCTATCTATTCTCACCAACTATTTATAGTTGACCCCCCATCTTTCCAACTTAACATGTTTCAGGTTTTACTTGCTATTGGAAGTTGTACAAGTCTTGGATCACATAGGAGCTTTGGACCTAGCTTATGTAAATCAAGTTTATCTATTAAATTGTATATTGTAAATTGTTTAGTAATATTCAACTTCCATTTAGTACCATGAGCTATTGAACAATCATCACTACGTGACACCTCGATGTTTCCACCATCGGTTGGGGTGTTCCTGTTACCTTATTAATTGGAGCATTGTGATTGTTCTTCGAACTCGAACCTTGATGTTGCGGGTTGATAGTGGTGTCACTAGGAAATTTCCCTGTGCTTCCTCTCAATTGGGCCATCTCTTCTGCGAGTTGCCCCACTTGTTTTGCTAGGGCCTCATGAGACTTATCTCTCACCTCATTCCTCTTATCATTCTCTTTGAGCAAATTCAAGATAGCATCGATCTTTGACTCATCACCTCCACTTTGATTGTTTGATGAGCCACCTTTATTATACCCTTTTTGATAACCACCACCTTGATTATAATTTCTTTGATAACCACCTTGATTGTAATTACCTTGGCGGTTTTGATATGATCTGCCTTAGTTACCCCCTTGAGTGTTTGGTTGAAAATTTGGGTTCATTAGATTCGAAGCATTACCATACCTGAAATTAGGATGGTTCCTTAAACCTGGATGACAAGTATTGGAGTTCATGTCATATTTCTTCTCCCCTCCAGACACTTGTTTTACATCTGCAGTTTCTTGAACCGAATTTTCTGGGTACTCATCAGTTTTATGACCCATCTCTTCACATACTCCACACACCGCATATGGCCCCGATGATACTTCCCTCTTCTTCATACGAGCCAACTCTTTTTCCAAAGTAGCAATTCGGTCTTTTGCACTAGCATCCACATATGGAAGAGACCTTGAAATGGGATCTTTGGTTCTTCTGTTTGCGGATTCTTCAGCCTTGGAGTTTTTGGTCATTCTTTCCAAGAAACCCCAATCTTCCTGCTCCGGGTTAGATAATAAAGTCCCATTGCTAGTGGACTTTAGATACTTCTTTTCCTTTTTGTTCAACCCATTCACAAAACTGTTGACCAATTCCTATAATTCGATATTGTTATGTGGGCATTTCCGAATCAATTCTTTAAAACGGGTGAAAGCTTCATGAAGTGGCTCCCCTTGTAATTGTTGAAAGGAACGGATCTCTAATCGAGCCCTATCCGTCTTGAAACTAGGGTAGTACTCATCCAAGAATGCTTGTTGCATATCTCCCCAAGTATAGATGCTGTGTGCAGGCAACGTGAGAAACTAAGTCTTTGCCTTATCATTGAGAGAGAAACGAAACAACCTTAACCGAACTTCATCTTGGGAGAAATTGTGACCTCCCATAGTACTACACATTGCTGTAAACTTGAAAAGATGATCATATGGGTCTTCATTAGCCATCCCATGAAAGTGAGGAAGAATGTTGATATAATTTGGTTTACAGTCAAAAGGCCTTCTTCCTCGAGGTGGAGGGACAATGGGTGATTCATTTTCAGAAGCAAGTGGTCTAAATCGACTATTAACTCCTTGCATTGGGACATGAGGCCTTCTTTGTGGTGCATCAACCTCTTCTTCCCTTGGTTGTCTTCTCACATGAGGTCTTCTATTTTCCTCACCCACATAATGTGCATCCCGATGTTAGTTAACCTGATGATTTCGGTGCCCCCTTGGGTGATTAACAAAGCCACGACTGTAATATTCTTCATTGCCCACATTTTGGTGCGCACCCACATTGGAGTGATGATCACTTTGGTAGTCTTCTTCATCTTCATAACTACCATTACCATTGCCATACCCCCAACCTCCTTCTTCTTCGGTATACTCCCTTTCCGAATGTTCATCCTCCCCCGAATGATACGTGTGAACACTGACTTGCTCCGATGACTGATAACTTGGAACACTAAATGGTTCATCATCGTTGATATTTCTTCTTAGTATCAATCCAAGGAGCGTGTGGTTAGTGAATGTTGTTTAGTTGATTGGAAAATATTTATGAAGGTGTCTAATTGATTATGAAGGTTGCTATTGTATTCATTTAAGATGATGTGAAAATATTTTGATTGTTTTAGTAAAACTTGAAATTAAATTGCAATGAAAGTAATTAGTAGAAATGAGTTGTAAACAATGATAAATAAAGATTCACACCACAGTTTCAACAATTGATGACTAAGGCTCTAACAAATGGGTCAATTATAATTATTGCAAATGATGTACGCGGGTTGGTTGTCTCATTAGGTGTAGGTATCAAGAATCATCAACATCTATGATGGATGATAATATACTTTATAACTCTAGAACATACAACCCTAGATTTGTGTTGAAGCAAGGAACCATGTTCATGACACTAGAAATTGGCACAAGATCAATTAACTAAAATGGCTTCAACATAAGATTAATCGCAATTCAACACAATTGTTTGACATTCAAAAGTAAATATAAAATAGAAAATACCTAAATGATTAGAACCCTAGAATAAATATTTACACCCAGATATAAATAAGAGTTTAGCCACTCATGACCATGGAGCTTGATTTCCCTTTGTCTTCGATCTCGTCCCTTTTCTGATCTGCCTTCTGTGCGTCCTCCTTCCCTTCAAAAAAATATGCAATCCTCCTTTTTGATAATATTCCCCCTTTGACTTTCCAAACCTGCGTCCCTTTTCTTTTTGCGTCCAAAAATTTCATTTTTAAGACGTTTAGATCCTTCTTTTCGATTGATGTTTAGCTGTCCTCCTCCATTCCTTACTTTGCTTTACCTCCCAAAAATAAATAAGTCTTCCCCCCAAACTTTACAACGACGTTTCTTTTTTTCTTTTCTATTTGTTTGATATGGCCTAAAGCCAATTATTATTATTATTATTATTATTATTATTATTATTATTATTATTATTATTATTATTATTATTATTATTATTATTATTATTAATGTTATTATGACCCCATACGATCACCTACCAAAAATATAAAATAAATAAATTAATAGTAAAAACAACCAAAAAGTAATAAAATATATACAATACTAAAATAATAGAGTACATGCATAAAACTAATAAAAATACTATTTATTCAACTAAAAAATATACAAAACTGACAAATAAACATGATGTGTGCAACCGCGCATCAGCAACCCAAAGGAGTCTGATCTAACAGCTATAAAAAGAGTGTTCAGGTATTTGAAGGGAACTCCAAATCTTGAATTATGGTATCCAAAAGGTACAAATTTAGATCTTATAGCTTACACTAATGCAGATCATGCATGCTGTAAAATGGACAGAAAGAGTACCTTTGGAAGCTGTCAAATGCTGGGAGAAAAACTAGTGTGTTGGGCTTCAAAGAAACAGAATTGTGTATCAACATCCACAACAGAAGCAAAGTATGTAGCATCAGCAAGTTGTTGTTCACAAGTGATTTGGATGCAAATTCAACTGAAAGACTATGGATTAAACATTGGTAAAAAAACCAATTTTGTGTGACTCAAAAAGTGCAATAGTCATTAGATCAAATCCAGTTCAACACTCAAAGACCAATTAGCACATAGATATCACGTATCATTTTATTAAAAACCATGTTGAGAAAAGTGATGTGGAAATGTATTTTGTTCCAATAGCTAAACAAATTGCTGATATTTTCACCAAACCTTTGGATTAAACACATCACAACTATATCATAAGCAAGTTGGGTATGCTAAACATAGACTTAAGTCAAGAATCTGGTATGAAAATACAAGAATCTGTACTTAATGAGACAATTTTAGATGACACAAAAATGGAGATCAAATCTCATGTGATCATCTAAAAACTGAGACAGTTATCTTAAATGATAAGCCATAATCTGGAATTAAAATCTCAAACTGTGATAATTCTAGAGAACTGTTGAAAAAATCCCAGAAATCTGGAATGCAAACATCTGATGCATCCCAGATTTCCAGGTGAGAGAAAAAGTGACTCACTCTCCATGCATGCAAGCACGTATATATCTATAAGTATAGTTAAATAGATAAGTTTTATTTTTGTTACATTTTTTTACTTAGATTCGTATTTATCTAAAAGTTACATAGTTATATTATATTTCAATTTTTTTTAAAGATAATCATTAGTTTTGTATTTTATTTTAAACGAATACACAAAGTCTAGGTCTAGAAAATAAGTAGCTTTGCCATCTGGGGGATAAGTAAATGAGGAGCAGTAAGTAATTAACGTAGGGTCTCTTACAAATATTTCCATATACCCAGGAAATCCTGACATAGCTACCTGAGTGCAGCGATCGACTCAAGTAAAGGGTTCAAAAATGGATTTACCAAATCTAACCATTAATGGACACATGATATTGTTCATAAATATATCCACACTTATGATCACTTTCACTGCAGATTCTCTGAACTACTTCTTCCTCTCCAGACCAAAACCCTAATTTTCTTTACTAAAAATGGCATTGGAAATGGCTGCCACTCACAATCTAAGGGTAACAACCAGCTTAAACAATGAGTTCGAGGAGGTTAAGCCCATGCTTCCATTTATTCTGAACAGCCCCATTGGGTATACCATCAGTGTACACATTGAAGTTTACATAGAAATCCTTCATGTCACACCCTCAAATTCCGTTGCGGAGTTTATACCGCGAGGAGCGTGACACACCAGGATCCCCATAGCCATAAGTCATATGAACGACTCTAAATGCCCAAACCATTTAGCTCGTTTTCAAAAATATAGTTTTAACATTTAACCAAAAAGTTTAGATAAGTTGTGGAAGCGTAAATCAACATAATCGTTTAAGTTCATGCGCAAAACAACGCGCCCAAATAAAAACCATTGAATGTAAAGAAAAGTATAAGTTAAATAATGTTCACAACCCATGACACAATGATGCATGTCCTATCGTGCTCCGAACCTAGAGACCTGCAAAAGCATGCTATCGTGTGTCAACATAAAGTTAGTGAGTTCACAAAGTAAGGTAAGTAAAAGTGCAGGTTTCACAAACCAAGAACGACAGTTAGGTTTCCCAAACCCAAAAGTAGTAATCAATAACCAAAACCAAGAACCACTAGTTCAGCGTATGCCAAGGGTAGCTAACCCATTCATGATAACTAAACAATGATATACCGAATTGCTATTCAAACGATGCACTCGCCCCGCGAGCCGGTTTTTGCCTTCTATCATTGCCTATCAACAATGATAAAATCTAAGGTCGTAGTTCACGCCCGGCTCCCAGCACGGTGTGAGGTTTGTCAAACCTGATAGCGCTATCAACTAGTAACCCGCTTGCCATAACCCGGCAACTCATTCGGTAAATATTGAAGGACTTCCGTGATAGAATGCAGTTTAGTTCATCAAGGACACAGAGTGTGAAACTAGCAAAATGCGATTCCTCCCAGGAATCAGTGTATCTCAACCCGAGATAGAATAAGCAAAACCCAATTCCTCCCAGGAATCAATCCATCCCAAAACCCGGGATAAAACAGTAGTCCAAACCTGGACTAGAAAAGTTAAGTAAGTTGTCTCCCCGAGACGTATGCTTTTGAGAAAAGAGTAGTGAAACTCACCTTAGGTCGCGTTAAGTGCTAAATCCAAATCCAAGTAAGAAGTAGAGACTCGCTACCGACTCCCTATTATACGTGTCACTATGTGAGTATATGTGTATACACGATACACCATATAACTCGTTTGTCAATGACCATAGTTTATGCGAAAACGTTTAAGTGACACCTATCTTAACTACATGCACAAGTAGGCCCTATGAACCCGTTTGTGAACGTCACGTTTATTATCAAACATGCACTTCAAATACATCTCATACAAGTGTACATGCAAGTTCAACTCAAAATCAAAGCATATAAGACTCCAATTAAGCACATAAGCATCTATGTCACAATCTGTGTTTTTAGGACAGATTGTACACTGTGAAAACGATTTTTCTAAAAATACTTGCACAAAGAATTAGACAACCAAAATTTTACAAAATATTTTTATGAGTCCATTTGTCATTTCACTATTTTTATTTCACAACAAAACCTTGTTGAAAAATTATGAAAAATCAATTACTACAGTTAGGTTCTGAAAACTTTCACAACAGGTCAGTTTACAATAAAAATTCCTAAAAATCGTGTATTTATCCAAACAGGATGAATCCACTTGGAAAAGCCGAATTATTCCCATATAAACCTACTGACCAAATTTCATGACCTAACTCTTTGTAAAACTCAAGTTATGGTCGTTTAAAGTTGACCCAAAATTTTAATCTAGACCTTTATTCGAATAAAATTTCAAATAGACACCAGACGACATCTAAATCGCACAAACTTACCCATTCTGAAAATCCAAGATTATGAATAACATGTTCGAACCAAGAAACAATCAAAACAAGTAGTTTAAGATCATGTTATAAAGCCTACAAATCGAAACATGCAATCTGTCCGATTTTAATCATGTTAAGATTTTATTATTAACGCATCCTATAACCATATTATCGCCTAAATATTATCATAAACATGTAATACATCATGATCATACAACATAATAGCCCCAACATGTTTTGTTTTTGGTCGAATGGTCGAATGTGGATATATGGATGGTCGAATGTAGAAGCAGACGGTCGAAGGTACACATGGGAGGTCGAAGGAAGTTTTGTTGATAGATGTGTCTTGGTTCGTCCACCTTAAACGGTCGAACCTGCACATTTGACCAAGTCATTTGGGCGAATGTGCAGGCCTATATAAGGTCGAATCAGTTTTTGAATATTAACTTTTGGTCATTTGTTTTCCCTCCCTGTGTGTGTTTCTCCCTAGGGTTATTATCGAGTCTGTAACCGTGTTTAATCATTATTAACAACGTTTTGATGTGTAAATGATTATGATTATGAATGAAATGATTATGTTAATGGTGATTTCTGTGTTTTGCTAGTTTTATTATCATTTTGTGATCAACTCAGGGATTCCGCACCTGAATTGAACTTGTTTGATCATTATCTTTGTTGTTTAGACGATCCTACGCGCATACACCTATCGATGGTACCACTTTACCATGGTAATATAATGGTTCGTGTCCTCTGATTGGATAAGAAATGGCTACCACCCTCTGATTGGGCAAGAATAATGGTTCCCACACTCTGATTGGGCAAGAATAATGCTTCCCACCCTCTGATTAGGCAAGAATATTGGTTCCTACCCTCAAATTGGGCCAGAATGGAAATAGCGAATACCAGACAATACTGCCCTCGTCGTTTCTATGTCCCCTTTTCTATTATGTTTCTTTTATTATATAAATTCTATTATGTAAAGCATTATTATGTTTTCTTATAAATGACATGTATTCCCCTGAAAACACTTAACAAAACGATAAAAGTGGGGAGTTCACGATACTCACAGGTTTGCGTATAATCTTCTGCTTAATCTCTTATTACAATTATATGTCGTATATATATTGATACGTGTTACGCTTGGGACTTGTTAGGATTATAATACTTAGGATATATATATATATATATATATATATATATATATATATATATTTACAAATAGAAATCGTTATATATTAGATAGTCCTAAACTCGGGGTTCATTATTGATAGCTATTATATGAGACACGGCCCGGACATCCTAAATCTAGCTGGCCATTACAACTTGGCACTCGTAAACTAATAAGCTGGCCATTACAGCTTGGTAGATCTAAATTAACAAAAGAATAGAAAATATTATTATTAACCCGAGTCTAGAATATCGTTCTATATATCAACTTGTTACAATATAAATATATATTATATATATATATATATTATTATCTTATTATTATTATTATTATCAAGTCTAACGTTATCCGTATTCTATATATAATCTTTATAGTTATAATACGGTCATCGTCTAGGTATTGGACCGGGTTCTATTCCGGTAGTTGACCGAGTCACTCAGTCGACTCAGTATCGGACTCGTATTCTCCAACTTGGTTATCAGTACCTCGTAATAATCATGGAAATAGTATTATAATCGGGTATCAAATATTAATACCAATATATCTATACTATATTAATAAGCATATAGGAAGGGCAAGAATGGTCATTTGCCACTTTACAAGCCTTTAAAGCATATTGTACAAGGATCAATGCATAAAAACTCTTAAACTTTTAAAGGGTGCAAGCTATGATGCATCATGTACAAGTCTGTTGTGCACATAAAAAAACACAAGATGCATTCATTAGTTTAGGGTTTCATATCAGATCTCACATCTCAAAAAATTATCCGCCCCCTTCTCTCTTTCTCTCTGGCGATTCAATTACCTCAAGCTTGTTTCATCACGATTGCATCATATGGATGAATATTTCTTCATATTGACGAAGATTCCGACCTTCATCAATGGTAAGGTGGAGGCAGTCCCAATGGTGGTACGTGGATTTGTAGGCGGCGACTAGGGCAAAGGTGGAGACCCGGTACGCTCCGGTGAGAACTCAAGTCCTGCGACCGTGGCATTGGGTTTCAGATCTGTTGAATCAAGGTAACATCTGACGACTTTCATTCTTTTTCCAGTCAGCTACAACACCTTCGATTGAGGTAGCTTTGTTTTCGGTTTCACACAATATTTCGTTTAGATCCGTAACATGTAAATTTGGATCTTTCACACCAGGTACGTTTGGGTTGTTTAATGATGAGTTTTCTAACAATCCTCATTTTGATATGTGTTTCGATTTTCGTATAGATTGGAATTTTTAATGACGATTTTCGTACGTTTGGGTTGTTTAATGACAAGCTTCTCCGACAAGCTTCTGGTAACCCAAAATGACTTCCGACGGCGATGATTCAAGACATCACAACTGCTCAAGTGAAGACTGGAATCAACCATGATTCAGGTTGTGATTGGGGTAGCCATTTGAACAGGTTATGTGGGTAAATCAGCTTTGGATATGAGATAAATCTAAACTCTTATTTTTTTGATTTGAGAAAGGTTATTTCTTTTCGGATTCTGGTTTTATATTCATTCTGTCATCACATATTGCAATTGCTTTTAGGTTATGTTTGGGTAAGTTTCTTGATTTTTAAGATTTTTAGTTGTGTTTAAACCAAAAATGACATGTTCAAACAGTGTTAGGACATGAGTGCCTTAGTCTTAGTAATTTGAATGTACAATACTGTTTTCATGTCAATTTTATATGTGATTATTCATTATTTCTTTTAGGTTTAGTAAAAGTAAAATTAGGCTAAGATATAGTGGTCTGTGTTTAGATCGACTTTTTAGTATTAATGTTAGTTTCTTGTTTAAGGTTATTCTATACAAACGTATTTAGAAACAAGGGTCTGATATGTGGTCGCTAAAGACAACTATGTTGTTCTCATGAGAGATACTAAAGAAAAGTTCATTTCGAGTAATATTTTTCTCACTTTATGTGATATCCTAATCGTTTAGTGTAGTTTAGTGATTGATATTTTAATTCTACTAGCTACGTATTTTTGGATAACTTGTTTTATGCATTTCGTATAAGCTAAAACCGTGAAACCAAACCGGAACCAAGTTAGTAACGGTTCGGTTCGGTTTTAGTTTTTAATGGTTCGGTGTTGATTTTTAATTACCAAATTTGGTGTTTATTTGTTGGATTGATGTGACTGAAATTTTCGTTAGCCGTTTACACTTGTATATTTTTAATTTAATTAATTTTTGTGTTCCCTTTGTAGGAATTTGGTAAATATTTTAGATGGGGTTTCTCAAAGTCGAAAATAGAGGCACATTCCATATCGAGACTCCAAGTTGATGTTTTACTAAAAGAATCTCTTGATGATAATGCAATGCTCGCCATGGTCTGTGAAACATCTTTTTCACAAAGGTATTGTGAAAGTTTCTTTTAAGTCGGGCTAACCTGGCTCGACCTGTTCACAATGGAGGCTTCTTCAGGTATAGAAAGTTTATTGCCTTTAATGGCTACACATGGTTTTATTTCTTTTTATGAGGTTATATTCAGATTACTCTTGTGAGGTTATTAGAATACCATGGAAGAGTTAATACAATTTATGAAGTATGTGATACTGTGTACCTTTTTTATGCTTAAACTCTTGAGAATTAGCAGGTGTCTTTGCTCCAAGGTTGCAAAAGAGAGTTGATGTTGTTCTGGGAAATTGTCTTTCTCACAAGGCTAAGAGTAACAATGGTTCTCGAGATAGTTTATATTCAAAGAAAATTAGCAAAGGTAGCATCTGTAATGAAGGATTCTTTCAGTAACCAAAGCTAGGCCCACAGATCGAGGTAGCAATGTAGAAAGCTATTTGGGTAAGGCGTGTACAATCACAAACTGACCAACAAGCATGGCAGGTTCAAGTTTTTCTTAGCACTTGCTATACTTCAGGCTAATTTGCTTCCAAGTGGGTCAATCTGGATTAAAGGAGACGTGTGAAGTTCCGGATGGGTTGGGTCATAACTCGCTAAGAGTGTTTCAATTCCACAAGTTAGATTATAATTGAAATAAAATGTTTTAATAGTATAAATTTTTGGACAAAAGAAAGCTTTGAGTAAACCGAACCTGATCCATGAAAAAGTAATCAGCTTTGACCCAAACATGTTACCCAGCCTGCCCATGGTGCCACCTTTACTGCAGATCTTTGGTGTAAATAGAATTTGTCATCATAATTTATAAAGTTGTTCTTGCTTGCTGAAGTTCGGATATAAAGTTTGGTTAGAGGCTAAAAAGGGAAGAGATACTTGTCTACTATTCTGCACCCAGGAAATTTGTTGAGAAGATAACTTGTTGATAGGAATTTAAGTTACTCATGTTATTGTACATGAGATTCACCAAAGTGGCATGAATGAAGGTATAAATGGTTTTTAGACATCCATAATTATTGATATGGGCTTGTAGCCTTAAAATGCTGTTTTTTTTTACAGATTTTCTTTTTATTGTTTAGAATGAAATATTTCCTTGTCGCCCTGACCTTAGGGTTGTTTTGATGAGTGCAACTATTGATGCAAGCCACTTACTGATGATAAATTTGTTTGTTTGTTTGTTTGTTTGTTTTTTTTTTTTTTTTTTTTTTTTTTTTTTGCAGATTCGAGCTTTACGCCGCCTTTGATGTATGCATTTTTGGGTAGTTCAAGAGATATAAAACTTGGCAAAATAACCTCAATCATTCCTCTTCTTGTTTACCAGCGACCAACCTATTGAAGACGCTAACTGATCCAATGGTCCTGATCTGATTTATTTTATTTTATATATGTTTGCTGTAGAGATGGGCTGTTAATTTGAACAATACCCATGTGAAAGCTAATATCTGGCCATCAATCTAATATATGTATTAACAGTAATATGTCAGCTTTGCAGGTGCCTGAAAGATGTTACGTTTCATTAGTTATTTTATTTTCTCCATTGTAGATAAAACTTGCCCAGTTTACATGTAAGTGTGAAAGACACACTGGGACACAATCTGGCGGAATGGACCAGGTACACATGTAATTCAATACTTACAATTTCAACCATTTGTTACCTTGCTCTCGCATATATTTATTTGATTTATAAACTGTTATATAAAATGTCAAAACATATACATCCGAAGATTGTAGTTTTGTTCTCTTCATTGATTATTATTTGGGTCCTTGGGGTCTACTTGTTCTCATGAAATGCGAAGTTGGATTTTTTTTATTTTTTTTAGGTTTGGAATGTATATTTAATGTATCTAGCTCTGTTATTGATCTCTATTAGTTGTCAAATCAGTTTTAGAATACAGTGGTTTATTTAGGTCATATTTGCATTATAGGATCAACATTACACTTCAAGTTTGGTAAGTATGATTATACTTGTTGGCTGCTCAACTGTATCAGAAAAAAATGAAGTTAAAATGTCAAAACATATGATTATACATGTTGGCGTTTATGACGTTGATTTAGATTTATAAACTATTACTAAAAATGTCAAAACATATGCATTTGAAGATTATAGTTTTGTTTTCTCATTAATTTGGTAATTGTAATGTATTTGAGGTTTATTTATTTTCAAGTTATTTTGTATATCTTCTACCTATATAACCTGTTGAAAGATAAATATCAAATGTGTTTTGTGGTTTTTCTGCCCCAACTTTTGCTTTGCCAGTTCATTCATACCCATTTTAAGCTTTTACTCTGTGGTTTTTAACTCTCATCTTTTTCACGGTAACCCAAACGGCTCTGCTCACCCTCTGCAGATTGCAGGCTTTGCTTAAATAGGTGATAGTAAAGTCAAACCTACCCTTCTCACTCACTTAGCATGCTCAATCTTCCAAAGCTTAGCTAAGGTCATTTATCGTTTAATTTTCACCTAATGTTTGGCTACATCTGTAGATTATATATACAAGCAAAGTTGAAGTGTGATGTTCATGTGATGATGTGACCATTTTCTAATTTGCAGAAATAATTGACCGGTACATTTTTTATATTTAATTATAGCAGTCGAACTATATAAAAATTATCAATGTAGGATAAATTCAGCTCTTGTTAATTTTTATATTGTAGTACTAAAGCACAACTCAAGTTTCAGTGTAGCGCTGGCATGTTTTTGACTTTTTTTTGTTTTTTTTTTCTTTCTTTTTTCTTTTCGGTTGTTGTCAATTTAGTATTCGGTACAACTTGATACTGTATTATTGTTCATCCTATGTGCCAAAAGGATGACACATGAGAGTGTGCCAAAAAGACTTCAAGGTTAAAATGAACTAGACTATTTTGAACACTACATTGTACTTAGCTTTATAAAAAATATTTGATGGACGAAAGTTAAAAATATAAAAAAAAATTAAATGGAAGACAGTTGTAAAATTGTAATCTTAGGAACGGTTAGCGTCTTCTTTTCTTTGGTTAAAGATAAAACAATTGAGTTATAACATATCGCACGAATAAAAAAAATAACTCAAGTATTATAACATATATCATGAGACGATCGGTAAAGTAGCAAGAAACGAGTATCATGTTGAAATTTGTCACCCCCACCGCATCGCGTGGGTTCTCTGCTAGTGTATATATGTATGTATATATATATATATATATAATAACTGTTAAGATTATACCTTATTGGATCCTGATGTGTGTAAATGTATATATATATATATAAATAACACAAGTTCTAATTAAAACGACTCACCTAAAAACTACACACGCACGGCAAGTGTACCGGTCGCAAAGCAGTAAACAGATAAGACCGAGTATCGAACCCCAAGACGCGAATGCAACTCTAGATCACAACCTATACCGAATACTAGCCTAAATAAATATATACTTATGTGGGGGGTTAAACTAATAATTAAAAACTTAAAAGAAACTAAATATAAATAAAGTAACCTCAGCTGCTTATGGGAACTAGGAACTTGGAGAAATCGGATAGGAAGAAGGCTGGTTACTTAGGTAAAATCCCTAGACACTAACAATAAATCCTGAATCTGGTAATTAACTTGAGACCCTATTCTTATCTAATAAACCTCCTGTCAAAGATGGCTCACTAGACTCAAGGCGGGACAAGTGTAGAAATGCTAAGATGGATCTGGATCGCCCTAGCGTACCAAAATCCCATAGAAATCAAGTTACAATCTCTCCTGGACCGAAACCCTCTAACTATGAAGCAGACTTAAACTCTACTGAAGAAAACCTAGGAAACTCTAAACACGGACAAGTAGCGACTCCCGCCCTAACGCTTGTCAACTACCGAACAATGCCTAGTTATTTACCTAGCAATCTCGAGTTAGATTTCTCACCCTCAAGAATGGATTGCACGTTTTAGTTAATTTATTAAATTAGTTTGTTATACTTGTGTCGTACTCCAACTCCAAATACTAGCACGCTAACCTAAGTTGACAAACTAGATTGATTTTTAGACCTATGGGGTATCTCTACATGCCTAGTTCCATAAAACCAATAAGCAAACTTCAAATAAAATCAACACCAACACACATATATCAAATCCAACAATAGAATTAAAATCATGTAATTCTACACATCAAACTAAAAACCAAAAATCATTAAATACTGCAAATAACGTGTCTAGTTCATAAACCTAAGCAACCATGAAAGTCTAGTTCATCATTATAATTAGAAACATAGTCATAGAGTCTCGAAAAACAATAATAAACATGTCTCTAAATAAATAAAAACGATAAAACAAACCACCGGGTCTTCGAATAATATATCTTTAGTGCACCCGCTACCTTCTCCGTCTCCAAAAATTCTCCAATCGATCACCTTCTGTGTTGTGTCTTTCTGTGGTGCCCTTAATATTCTATGCTGCTTCCCGATGATAATATGTCCCGCGGCCAAAAAATATATCATCACACTTTTGTAAATAATAATCCTTTTAAAACTCCTTAGCCCTAATTTTGTTTTGTCACTTATTGGGCTTTTAGGCCGTAGAGACCTTGGTCACTTTTTCTTTTCTTTTTTTTTTTTCTCTTTTTTTCTATTATTATTATTATTATTATTATTATTATTATTATTATTCTATGATCTTGTATCGGGTGTTCTTGGCTCGATCAAAGTTCGTCATTTATACTCCAACGTCCATTCGAACACCTACTAAAATATAAAATAAATACATAAGTAATAAAAATGACACAAAACTAATAAAAATATATAAAAACCTATACTAAATAAAATAGACCAGTACAAGCCTAAAACTAATAAAAACACTATCTAAACGACTCAAAAATTACACAAACTTTACACTGTAAATAGATGTATTTTACAATACATCAAATATCCCCACACTTATCTCTTTTTCGTCCCTGAAAAAGAATTATGCTATGGAATCACAGTTAGGTTTACATCCAGTTTCAAAACATAGGTTACTTAATTAATAATCTACTAACGTGTTGATTGCGATTGCAGGTATATTGATCCTCTTAAACCCACACCGGTTTCCAAGCCCCTTTTTATTTATGTTAAGTTCATGTTGATTAATCTATCTAGGGTCTCACTCGAAGGAAGCCACAGTTCCTCCTAATCCCGCCTCAAGCTTATGAAACTAAAGGAACGACCAATTGACCATTTCCCAACCGTCTTGTGTAGAAAACCAAGAGAATTTAAAATCACTTTTTTTTTTTTTTGCATACTTAACTCAGAGGTTGTGACCAATCCAAGTCGCTATCCCAGTGGCCAGGCACCTTAAGCTTCAGCATTTTTTTTTCATCTCAGCATACTTAACTCAGAGGGTGTGACCAATCCAAGTCGCTATCCCAGTGGCCAGGCACCTTAAGCTTCAGCATTTTTGCTTTGATTTCTAATTTTTTTTAAGTGATTAGAAATTCTAACGATTTTCTATTTATAACGGTGCTTCTTATACTATTTTTGGCGGTTTCGGTCTCCCCGTTTCTCCTAGATGAGAACCCACAAAATAGCCTAACATAATTAATTTATTACTTTTCAAAGGAAACCTTTCTACCGGCCGAGCCTACCCACATATCCCAAATCAGACACGTTTTCAATCAATTTTAATCTCTTATTATACATACTATTTGAAAACCGGACACCTAACTTTACCTATCATTTTCCATATTTTATATAATGCAAACTTCAAAATCAGGGACTTTTTTTTTCAGTTTTTTTTTTTAATTTTATTTTTTCGTTTTTTTTTTCTAATTTTTTTTTTGATTTAAACGACTCTGTATACAGACTAAACGACAGTTTCCCATTTCCACACTTAAATTCTACATTGCCCTCAATGTAGGAATAGAAAACGACTCAAAACAAAAAATAAATTCCGAATACAAAAATGAAAAGACGAGGGCAATTTGGAAAGGACTTAGCTGGTTCATTTTTCTTTGTAAGCTCTAAAACTTTAGTCCAATCCAGCTCGATCGTATAGCATTTCATTTGCGATCGGCTTTGACACAATAATAAACTCCGGGCTTTCCTTGATAAATGATAAACAGCTTCGGAATCACCCGAATGGAGATTGAGTACGGGTGGTGCAATCCAAACCTGCGCAAAACAAAACAAACAAAACCCGAGCATAATACCGAACCATACAAAAATAAAAAGACTCAAACTACTAACTTAGACTCATAATTTAACAACAAACAAGAAAACGTACCTGCTTGGCAAAATGGCGGTGAATGGTGGTAGAACCAAATGGGTAGAAAAGAAAAAAAAATCTGGTTCTAGCTCAACGTGAAGGACACTGGTGATCACAACACGCGTTGCAAGAGAAAAAAAATATAACTTTCTGGGGTAATAGCTGGTCGCATAAGGCGAACAGGTCAGCCCAGACTCCTCACATTACGTGAAAAATCCTTTTTCACAGAAAGTTAATTAATTTTTTTTTTAAGAAAAAAAATCTCTTTTATTACCCAAACCTCTACCAAAACTCCCAATCATAAAAAATATATATAAAGATAATACAAGGGACCCGCTCATTGTGAAATTTTCTTTACCTAAGCAAACACGCAAACCTGCAAAAAGACTCAAAGAGACTACCGAATAAAAAATATATATAAAGATAATACAAGGGACCCGCTCATTGTGAAATTTTCTTTACCTAAGCAAACACGCAAACCTGCAAAAAGACTCAAAGACACTACTGAAGGACGGACCACAAATAAAAAAAATGAAAAGCTAGAAAAAAAATAGGTATAAATATAAATTTACAAACTCTACAGAGCCTCCCCACACTTAAACTTAATCAGGGGGCTTCTCTTTTATCTGGATCCGATCCAACCCGTTTAATTCCACCCGGTCCATATTATTTAGAAAAATTACATTAGTGGAATTTAAAAATATTTTATCGAATTTAAATAGGTCGGACCACCAATATTTAAATTAACCTGGACCAAACCTGATTCTTGGCATGTAATGAGGGGACTTGTTGTCTCTGCAACTCCTGACCCTCACCCTGTGTCGGTCCAGGTGCCTCTTCGCCTTCTCCCGTGGTGGTGGCCATGGTGGTTGCACTAGTAGCAATGTAATATCCAATGCATGCACAGGCCGGCTGTGGTGTTCTTCTTCTTCCACCACTGCTTCTTTCTTATCTTCCTTGTTTGGTGACACTTCGTCAAAATCTTTGTCCACTTCTGGAGCTGACAAATCAACAAACTCGTCACCAAACTCTGCTTCTCCATCAGCTGCTTCTTCAAACAGGTCAGTGGTGTCTTCCTCTTCCACCACTTCTTCCTCAAACAGCCAGCCTGTGGATTCTGAAAAATCCATATCATTCTCAGCCTCCCCTATCTTCTCCATCATGGCTTTCCTATGCGCGTCTCAAGCTATCCTTACTATCTCCTCATCATCACTCCAGACATCTGCCTCCCAAGGGTATGCTACTGAACTAGAGATCTGGCAAGGCTGCTCATCCTGCTGAACCAAAGGTGGGACTAAGGCATCCATTATGGTCTCTGGCTCTAACCCTGAATCCTGCAAAATATCATCCTCACAAGACAAGTGTAAAGAATCATATGGGTCAGTTAAATCATGCACAGAATCAGATGAGTAAGGACAAACAGTTTCAGCAACAGGACTAATACAATCAGGTAATATAAGTCTTACCATCTCGTCTGGGTTATCATATGTGAAATAAACCTGCTGAACCGAAGGTGGGACTTCAACGTCCATTATGGTCTTCAGTTCATCCACCTGAGCCTGTAGCCTCTCAAGTGCCGCATCTTGTTCCCTCAAATAGTCGGTGCGCATGGATAGCAAAGAACGCATATCCTCGAGCATGAGCTGTTGATTAGCAAGGAAGGTGTCACGCTTAGCAAGAAGGGCGGCAAAGTCGGGCCTAGTGTGAGACGAGACATCCCGATAATCGGGATGTGGATACAAATGTTGGCTAGGTGGATACTCTGACGAGCTACCACCATGCCTTTCCTCATACATCTCAGCTTGTAGACAATCAGGCCGACTTTTTATTATATCTAGTGACTCAGATGTTGCAGGGTTAAACCACATGTTAACCTGCGTGTATGAAGGCTGGTATGACTGATATGGTTGCGGCTGCAAATACTCGTTAGCATAATAATCCATGGAATACCCCGATGAATATGAATGAGGGCATCTTATGGTAAAATGGGGTCCTCCGCAGATCTCGCACATGATTAAAAAAAAATTATATATTACAAATAAAAATAATAATAATAATAAGAAAAAAAAATAAAGGCAAAAATTATTCACAAAATAGTAGACCAGAAACGGATCGGATAATTCTCAAGAGTGCCAATTGCGTCCCCGGCAACGGTGCCAAAAACTTGATGTGTGTAAATGTATATATATATATATATATATATATATATATATATATATATATATATATATATATATAAATAACACAAGTTCTAATTAAAACGACTCACCTAAAAACTACACACGCACGGCAAGTGTACCGGTCGCAAAGCAGTAAACAGATAAGACCGAGTATCGAACCCAAAGACGCGAATGCAACTCTAGATCACAACCTATACCGAATACTAGCCTAAATAAATATATACTTATGTGGGGGGTTAAACTAATAATTAAAAACTTAAAAGAAACTAAATATAAATAAAGTAACCTCAGCTGCTTATGGGAACTAGGAACTTGGAGAAATCGGATAGGAAGAAGGCTGGTTACTTAGGTAAAATCCCTAGACACTAACAATAAATCCTGAATCTGGTAATTAACTTGAGACCCTATTCTTATCTAATAAACCTCCTGTCAAAGATGGCTCACTAGACTCAAGGCGGGACAAGTGTAGAAATGCTAAGATGGATCTGGATCGCCCTAGCGTACCAAAATCCCATAGAAATCAAGTTACAATCTCTCCTGGACCGAAACCTTCTAACTATGAAGCAGACTTAAACTCTACTGAAGAAAACCTAGAAAAACTCTAAACACGAACAAGTAGCGACTCCCGCCCTAGCGCTTGTCAGCTACCGAACAATGCCTAGTTATTTACCTAGCAATCTCGAGTTAGATTTCTCACCCTCAAGAATGGATTGCACGTTTTAGTTAATTTATTATATTAGTTTGTTATACTTGTGTCGTACTCCAACTCCAAATACTAGCACGCTAACCTAAGTTGACGAACTAGATTGATTTTTAGACCTAGGGGGTATCTCTACATGCCTAGTTCCATAAAACCAATAAGCAAACTTCAAATAAAATCAACACCAACACACATATATCAAATACAACAATAGAATTAAAATCATGTAATTCTACACATCAAACTAAAAACCAAAAATCATTAAATACTGCAAATAACGTGTCTAGTTCATAAACCTAAGCAACCATAAAAGTCTAGTTCATCATTATAATTAGAAACATAGTCATAGAGTCTCGAAAAACAATAATAAACATGTCTCTAAATAAATAAAAACGATAAAACAAACCACCGGGTCTACGAATAATATATCTTTAGTGCACCCGCTACCTTCTCCGTCTCCAAAAATTCTCCAATCGATCACCTTCTGTGTTGTGTCTTTCTGTGGTGCCCTTAATATTCTATGCTGCTTCCCGATGATAATATGTCCCGCGGCCAAAAAATATATCATCACACTTTCGTAAATAATAATCCTTTTAAAACTCCTTAGCCCTAATTTTGTTTTGTCACTTGTTGGGCTTTTAGGCCGTAGAGACCTTGGTCACTTTTTCTTTTCTTTTTTTTTCTCTTTTTTTTCTATTATTATTATTATTATTATTATTATTATTATTATTATTATTATTATTATTATTATTATTATTATTCTGTGCTCTTGTATCGGGTGTTCTTGGCTCGATCAAAGTTCGTCATTTATACTCCAACGTCCATTCAAACACCTACTAAAATATAAAATAAATACATAAGTAATAAAATTGACACAAAACTAATAAAAATATATAAAAACCTATACTAAATAAAATAGACCAGTACAAGCCTAAAACTAATTAAAACACTATCTAAACGACTCAAAAATTACACAAACTTTACACTGGAAATAGATGTATTTTACAATACATCAGATCCTCACCGGAAAGTAACCGGATTCTTACCGAAACTAGTATCAAACTAAAGACTCAATCCGCCACTTCATAACCAAATGTAATACCACACACACATTGAAGTGTGTGTGGTTGATAAGTTCATTGGGTGAGTTTTGAAGGTGGTTCATGAGTACAAATCCGAACAGAAGAATGATACAAATTACTTTATCAAATACATACTATGAAACGATGACTATAACGATTCGATGGTTCCTGGAGACCCGATAACAATCAACAACGCAACCTGTATCAACGACTATGGTTCGGACTGGGCTGATTATAAATAACCAGTGGTTCATCCACCTGATCAGAAAAGGAATGAGGGTTACTGGTTCAGTTTGAGGGACTAGATGGTTACCGGTACGACTCGTAACAGAAACAAAAGGAAGTATTATCAGGTATTATTAGGTCAGACAAGGAAGCCATGATAGTCACCATAGCCGATGACTGTCTGACTTTGTTCAACAAAAGCTGAGGGTGCACTGTCACTGGTTTGTTTATCGGGTTACAATCAAAATAGAAATAGAGAAGAACATGGTTGTTATGAATTGGTTATTGATGATGGTTAGGATAGTGGTTCTATTGTTTACAATAGAAATAGAAGGAAGGTTTGTGGTGATTATCGATTTGAGATAGGGGTTTACGGGACAAGAGGGCGGCAGCGGCGCCAGCAGCGGCCGAAAGTGGTGACCGGCGATGACTTTCTTGACTGTCAACCGAACACACACAACTGTGAGTGTTGTTCGTGTGTTTATGCAGAGGAACAAGACAAGGGTGGAGGGTTTTATAAGAAGGATTAATGGAGGGTGTTTGGCAATAAGGATAATAGCTGGAACTTGGGTGTTTGGGTACGGTTATAACAGCAAATTAAGGAGCGTTTGGCAGCGATTCCAATAGCAGAATAAGGGGCGTTTAGCACAATAATAAACTTTATTATTATTATTATTATTTTATATACGGGTGGTCGGGTATGACCCGACCCGCATAACGAGACCCGTAACACTCGGGGTGTTACACTCTCCCCCCCCCCTTAGGAAATTTCATCCCCGAAATTTGAGGTGTATTACCCTTTATACCCTTAATCTTTAAGGACATTACAATTTAAAGCAGAATACTTGTCACGAGTCATGATTAGTACTCATGGTTTGCAAGGAAATCGATATTATATCAATCTAAGATCATATTTAATTAGAAATGTCAATCTGTAAGACTACATCATGATCATTCTACTAATTATGTTTTAACCTTTCTTACTATAGTCATGTTATTTCAGATACATGGATTATCTGTATTTTCTAATACGACTATTAAAGGGTTTTTCTTTTGAGATTCGGATCGTTTTTCTTTTGAAAGATTTACAAACCTCTAGCAAACCTCGTGTAACACCCCAACCGATAGCGGAAACATCGAGGTGCCACGTAGTGATGATTGTTCACAAGCTCATGGTACTAAAGTGGAAATATTATTAAATTCAAAGTTCAAATGCAAAACAACCAAATAAGAAAAATACATCAAATACCAAAACAATTCATGAAATTAAGTTTGTTTTATTCAATTAAGTCCCAATGCCTATGTGAAATCATCAAGCGTCTCCTGAAACATGTACAAAATACAATGTCAACAATAATACTGGAGAGTACACTTAGTTTTTGTGTACATATATATAAGTATAAAAATGTTTACAATTCAATTGTCATGAGTCATTCAAGGCAAATATGGAAAACACGTAAGTACACAATACGGGTCAAAATCAAACCTTTTATGTGACAAAGTTTAATATATTAACAATGACCTAGGACTTCCCACTACCATAGGTACTTTCCACTAGGCGAGTTGTCAATTCAAATAGCGCTATCCATTGTTAAAGTGGGCTTGTATGGAGTTAATGATTTTGTAATGATTGCAAGTATACTATGTTTATGTTTAAGCATAAAGCACACGAATTCGAAGCATAACACGTGTATGAATTGTATGTAAAACGTTTATGAATATGTGTAAGTGTAAGTTTCATAGGTGTACATGTTTCACCCCAAAAGTGTAAAAAATGAAAAGGGTGATAAGTATACTCACAGTTTTTGCTAAATGAATGGATCTAACAAACTCGTCACAAAATAAAAATTAGGAATTCCGAAAACTCAACCTATACGTATAAGAATTCTAATGAGGGAAGTGACTTAAAAAGTCTAAGGCATCTAGAATCTAAGGCATTAGGGTTTGCTAGTCTTATGTAGGGAAGATGACGTTTTACGATAACTCGACTTAAATATTCCGAATTCAAAAAGTATATTATGCTTTAAGATCAATCATACGACCAAGAAAATAATTATTACTATTCGAATATTTTTTAATAAACTATTCTAAGTAATTTGATTCAAAGATTTAGTTAAATAACTTAACTAATTTATATAATTACAATAATTGTAATTAATTACATAAATGTATACAAATAAATAAAACATACACAGTTAAGTTTTCCACACTTAGAAATTTATGTTTTATATAAAGAAAATTCATAAAACAGATTTTATAATTTATATATATTTATATTTAATTAAATAATTAGTTATGACTAATTGTATAATAATAAGCTAAAAAAATAAATGATATGGTCCAAAAATAATATTTTTGTGAAAATGATTATTTTTTGATGTAAAAGAATGAAAATAATTTTTCCATAATTTTTCTCAATTTATTTGTATTTAAAACAGATTTAATGAATTTAAATAATATTTTAATGATTAAAAATGATAAAAATAGCAAAAACAGCGATTTTCTGGAAAATAAATTTTATATCAGTTTATCATACATAGAAATATTTTTCCAGGAATTTTGGGATCAAAATCATTAAAACGAATTTTATATCAATTAAATATGATTAAAACAATTTAAATTATGAAAATTATGAAATTAAGATATTTTTCACAAACTAAATATATGATAATTTTCTTTGAGGTGTCAAGATGCTACACCTAAAATTTCATGATTTTTAGAACAAACATTAACTTATTATGGATTTTTAAAGATTTACACATATAATATGAATAAAAAACGAAATAAATAAATAAAAAAACGAACAGATGTGTCTGGGCTGGGAATCGAACCTGGTCCTTCAGTTTTGTTCAACAAGCCTACCACCACTACACTACAAGTTCATTTTGTTAATTTGTTTGAATAAAAATATATTTATATAATATAAACACTTCATTTTCTTCCCCAAATACAAATCCTAACCCTAGATTTTTATAACCTTTAATTCATCAACAATGGAGCCCGATTATTGAGGGTTTTTAAAGAAGAATGTATAAGGAAAAAAACGGCAACAAAAAGTTTAACTTACAAGCTCGTTTAATGATCGAATAATAAGCTTCAAGACCCGACACTAAAATGCTCGATTACACCTCTTTTTGGACGCGTTTTCTGTGATGTTTTTGTGGGTTTGGAACGTGTTTAAGTGCAGAAAACTAATGGCATACTTGATTTATATATTGGACGATTCAAAGGCGAGTTACAAAGCGTTCAAAGAATCCGGCGGTTATGCTTTAAAACCCGAATTAAAACTCAATAATCACACGTTTATGGTTGTTTTTATCATTCAAATTTGGTCATATGAAGTGGAGAAACGTTTGGGAATAAATTTTGAACCTTAAAATGCATTAAAAGTCGTTGAAACACTTTGCCGGAGCTCGCCGAAATTCCGTCTGGAATTCTCGCCGGAAAAATGTTTTTGCAGAATTTTTTTTTTTTTTTTTTTTTTTTTTTTTTTTTTACAAACTAGGAATTTTTTTTTTCTAAAAAAACGTTTAAAAAAAACCCTAATAGTTATACATTTTTTTTTCTTTATATTATAAAAACTTCCTGCTTAACCTTTAACGTTTCTCCAAACTTTTCTGACGAGTTTATCATACACGTTTAACTTATAATCTTTTCACAAAAATGTATAAAATAATATTAGAATTTAAAATGATGAAATTCACTTAAACGTCCAAGCATAATACGTTTAAATTACGATAAGTTTATGATTAATAATGACATTCAACCAAACAAGAATATACCAATCAACGACGTTTGACGCTTTATTAGAATTCAAAATGATAAACGTACAAGGACTAAAAATGCAAATATGTTAATGTTTAGGAAATATGCAAATGTTACAATCTTCTCTACTTTAAGAAATTTCGTCTCGAAATTATTTCAAGTGGAGGATTCTGGAAAAAGATGAGGATACTTCGTCATCATTTGGTCCTCACGTTCCCAAGTAAATTATGGGCCACGTTTAGACTCCCAACGAACCTTGACTATAGGAATATGACTGCGCTTAAGAGTCTTGACTTCACGATCCATAATTTCCACAGGCTTCTCTATGAAATGCATCGATTCGTCAACTTGAATGTCCTCAAGTGGAACATGGGGATTTTCATCAGCCAAGCATATCTTGAGGTTGGAGACATGGAACGTTGGATGAATATTGCTAAGCTCTGGAGGTAGTTCAAGTTTGTATGCTACCTTCCCAACACGCTCAAGAATCTTGAAAGGACCAACGAATCGAGGTGCAATCTTTCCCTTCTTCCCAAATCGAAACTTTCCTTTCCAGGGTGAAACTTTAAGAAGTACTAGATCCCCGACTTGAAATTCTAAGGGCTTGCGTCGTTGATCAGCATAACTCTTTTGTCTACTCCGAGCTACCTGCAACTTGTCACGAATACGAAGAATTTTGTCTGTCGTCTCCTGTATCAGTTCAGGACTGGTAATCTGAGTTTCCCCGACCTCGTTCCAACAGATAGGGGAATGACATTTGCGACCATATAAAGCTTCAAAAGGTTCCATGTCGATGCTGGCATGGTAGCTATTATTGTACGAAAACTCGACCAAAGGTAAATGCGTATCCCAGTTTCCACCAAAGTCAATAACACATGCCCTTAACATATCCTCCAAGGTCTGAATGGTTCTTTCAGTCTGACCATCCGTTTGAGGATGATAGGCCGTGCTAAGATTAAGTTAAGTACCCAATGCAGACTGAAGCGATTGCCAAAAGTGAGAAGTAAAACGACTGTCACGATCAGAAATAATGTTCAAAGGAATACCATGACGACTAACGATCTCATCAACATAGATCCTGGCCAATTTCTCAACCGGGCAGGTCTCACGAATGGGTAAGAAATGAGCAAATTTGGTTAATCGATAAACGATCACCCAAATGCTATCATGACTACGAGCAGTACAAGGAATTTTGGTAATGAAGTCTATAGCAATATTCTCCCATTTCCAAACAGGAATCTCTAGTTGTTCAAGCAAACCAGATGGACGTTGGTGTTCTGCCTTGACTTTGGAACACGTTAGAAATTTAGCTACATACATAGCTATATCCTTCTTCATTCCAGGCCACCAATACAAGCTACACAGATCCTGATACATCTTATCTGCACCAGGGTGAATGGAATAACGAGACTTGTGAGACTCATCCATGAGAAAAGTACAAAGGTTATCACGATCAGGAATCCAAAGAGGATTCATAAAGTAAAGTAAACCGTTCTTGGTTTCCAATTGATTTTCAGCACCACACGACATCTCCTCGTACATGTTGCCTTCAGTGAGAGAAATGAACTGAGCTTCACAGACACGAAGCTTGATATCAGTTTGGACTCGAGCACAACAAAGCTGGACATGATCCTTGCGACTAAGCGCATCAGCTACGACATTCGCTTTTCCAGGATGATAGCGAATCTCGCAATCGTAGTCCTTCAACAACTCGACTCAACGACGTTGACGCATATTAAGATCCTTCTGGTTAAAGATGTGTTGAAGGCTTTTGTGAACAGTGAAAACCACACATTTGGTACCATAAAGATAGTGCCTCCAAATTTTCAATGCCAACACGACAGTACCAAGTTCAAGATCATGAGTGGTATAGTTTTTCTCGTGGACCTTCAATTGATGTGATGCGTAAGCTATAACCTTGCCTCGTTGCATGAGAACACAACCAAGACCTTGGCCAGATATATCACAATAGACCATAACATCTTCAGTACCATTAGGATAGCAAGGATAGGAGCATCACAAAGTTTCTGCTTCAAGGTTTGAAAGGCTTCCTCTTGATCAGGACCCCACTCATAAGGTTTATCTTTGTGGGTCAAGGAAGTAAGAGGTAATGCAATCTTGGAGAAGTTGGAAATGAAACGACGATAATATCTAGTTAGACCAAGGAAAGTACGAACTTCCATTTGGGAGTAACCCAATCACGAATGGCTTTAATTTTTGTAGGATCCACATGTATAACCTTATCATTGATAATGTGCCCTAAGAATTGAACTTCCTTAAGCCAAAATTCACACTTGGAGAACTTGGCATACAGTTGCTCGCTTTTTAATAGACCCAGTACCTTTTTCAAGTGTTGCTCGTGGTCAGATCTTGTTTTAGAATAAATGAGGATATCATCAATGAAAACAATTACAAACTTATCCAAAAATGGTTTGCACACACGATTCATGAGATCCATAAAAACAGCAGGCGCGTTGGTCAAACCAAAAGGCATAACCAGGAACTCATAGTGGCCATAACGAGTACAAAAAGCGGTTTTGGGAATATCATCTTCATGAACTCGAAGTTGATGATACCCCGAAGGAAGATCGATTTTTGAAAAGCAAGTCACACCTTGGAGTTGATCGAAGAGATCATGTATGCGAGGAAATGGATAACGGTTTTTAATAGTGAGTTTATTAAGTTCACGATAATCGATACACATACAAAAAGATCCATCTTTCTTCTTCACAAATAAAACTAGAGCTCCCCAAGGAGAAGAACTAGGACGGATGAAACCCTTGTCTGCCAACTCTTGGAGTTGACTCGCAAGTTCTTGCATCTCTGAAGGTGCAAGGCGGTAAGGAGATTTAATAACAGGAGTAGCACCAGGAACAAGATCGATACCAAACTCAACAGGACGAACAGGAGGTAAACCAGGTAAATCATCAGGGAAGATTTCTGGGAAGTCTCGAACGATTGGGACATCTTGAATACTCTTGCCTTTATCCTTCTTTTCCACCACGTGCGCTAAAAACGCCACGTATTTCTTGCGTAAATATTTTCGAGCTTGAGTACAAGACATGAGCTTAAGACCCCTCGAAGGTTTCTCACCATAAACTTGTAGAAGGTCACCTAACGAGAGAGGGATTCGAATGAACTTCTTGAAACAAACAACTTCAGCATGGTACTTAGAAAGCCAATCCATACCTACTATAATATCGAAACTACCCAATTGCATGGGTATAAGATCAATGGAGAAGTCATGCTCATTAAGGTCAAGAGTGCAATTACGAATAACAGACTTGATTGTAATGGGAGTACCATCAGCAACTTCAACAATGAAGGGTTTTTCGAGTTTAGAACGAGGACGAGAAAGCAAAGATCACAAGGCTAATGACACAAAGATTTTGTCCGCACCAGTATCAAACAAAATCGAAGCATAAAGACCATTAAGTAAGAACGTACCATTCACGACATCATTCACTGCCTGAGCCTGATTTGCATTGATATTAAAGGCTCTCCCACGAGCTATCTGGTTAGCAGCAACTTGATTTTGCTGGTTAAGTCTTGGGCAACGAGCTATAAGATGAGTGGTATCACCATAATGACAGCAAGGACGAGCAGGAGCGGGTGCAATGGGTAATGGGTAATTTTGAGCCGCTTGTGGTGCTGCTTGCTGTGCTGCTGGTTGGGTTGCTGGTTGAGGATTCCCTTGAGGCGCAAGTATAACCCTGCAAGTGGCAACAAAATGTCCCCACTTTCCACACCTAGTGCACTGACGACAAAGGGTATGGGCTTGATGATGATATTTGCATGTGTTACATTAAGGATTTTTACCAACATAGGCTCGAGTAGTAGGTGGTTAAGTGGTAGCAGCAGCGACTTGAGCCATAGGAACTTGGCTAATAGGGGTAGGGGCAACAACAACATAATTTTGGTTATGACGTTTACGCTTCCTGTTGTTAGAGGAGGTTATAGCAGACTTGACCGAAGCAGCTTTGGAAGACTCAGCATCAGTAAAAGTTTTCTCAACAGTTTTCTTGGTACCCTTCCTAACAAGAGTTCCCTTCTTCACATGTTTACCAGTAAGAGAAGCTGCAAGTTGAATAGCTTCTTCCACCGAGGTAGGTTTGCTACAGTAACAACATCCTGGATAAGATCAGGTAATCCCTCGATATATTTCTCGATTGCTCGAGAAACTGGAGTTACCATATGAGGAACCAACAAACTATGCTCATGGTAACGACGGTTATAGGCAAGATTCTCCCCGCTATCCTGTTTCAAATGATAAAATTCATCTTCAAGCTTCTTAACCTCGTTCCTAGGGCAGAACTTAGTGATCATGAGTTCCTTCACTTGATTCCAAGTTAAAGCTAAAGCAACATCAGCGCCCCAATTTTGCTTCTCGCCATTCCACCAAGTCAATGCCCCCTTTTGAAGGACACTGGTGGCATAGCGAACGCGAAGTTCGTCAGGACATTCGCTATTAATAAAGGTATTCTCCATGCTTTCGAACCACTGGAGAAGACCAATCGCACCTTCTTCCCCCGAAAATTTCGTTGGTTTGCAAGAGTTAAAATGTTTGAAGGTGCAACGAGTACCTCCAACGTTTCCAGAATTCCCAGTGTTGTTGCTCTGGCTCAACTCAGCAACTAAGTTTGGAATCACAGCAGCAACCTGTTCTGCCACTAGTGACGTAATATGGCGATTAGATTGTAGACGAGAGTTACGCTTAGGAGTACGAGCGAAATATAGACCAGTCATCTACAAATAAAGAATACTATGAGAATCAACACAAGATAATAGAATCATCATAAGTATAAATGAGATTGTGCAACATGTGTTCATATGAAATAACCAAGTATGAGAATACATCACGAGAAGATAATCTCATAAAGCAAATCACCATGAAGTCAAGAAATCAAGAATTAAGCAATGAAACATTGGATTGTTCTTGTCTAGTTATAAAACCCGATAAAAACTTTGACTGTTCAAAGAATTAAACTTAATTGGAGATTAATGAAGACGTGCTTTAGCCTATAAGTGGACACTCACTCCAGGAATCCCTAGGTAACCATAACAGGTTCGTTGGTTGATTCGGATTTATGCACTATGCTTGCCTATGCCAGAAAACCCAGTGTACAGGCGTCCACCCTTCCAGATTGCACGTGTTCTCTCACGTAAAGTTCAATACTTTGAAGGATCCAAAAATCAATGAAAAACGAGGGCAGGAAATTAAGCCAAGAATACCCAGCATGCTCCAAAGTGTAGAACTTATCCCTATGTAATGTCATTCCTCAAAGCCGATGATGAAGAAAGAAAGAAAGAAAGAAATAGAGAGAGGTAGGGAAAGAATGAGAGGTGACAAAGGAGAAAGGTTAGTGGAGCAAATAAACAAATAAGCACGAATAAGGTCAAGTATAGGTTCTTAGTTATAGTCTAGGTCTTTTACTAATAACCTAATTCCCTATAACCATGGCTCTGATACCAATCTGTAACACCCCAACCAATGGCGAAAACATCGAGGTGCCACGTAGTGATGATTGTTCACAAGCTCATGGTAATAAGGTGGAAGTATTATCAAATTCAAAGTTCAAATGCCAAACAACCAAATAAGAAAAATACATCAAATACCAAAACAATTCATGAAATTAAGTTTGTTTTATTCAACTAAGTCCTAATGCCTATGTGAAATCATCAAGTGTCTCCTGAAACATGTACAAAATACAATGTCAACAATAATGCTGGTGAGCACACTTAGTTTTTGTGTACAAATATATAAGTATAAAAATGTTTACAATTCAATTGTCATGAGTCATTCAAGGCAAATATGGAAAACACGTAAGTACACAATACGGGTCAAAATCAAACCTCTTATGTGACAAAGTTTAATACATTAACAATGACCTAGGACTTCCCACCACCATAGGTACTTTCCACTAGGCGAGTTGTCAATTCAAATAGCGCTATCCATTGTTAAAGTTGGCTTGTACGGAGTTAATGATTTCGTAATGATTGCAAGTATACTACGTTTATGTTTGAGCATAAAGCACAAGAATTCAAAGCATAACACGTGTATGAATTGTATGTAAAACGTTTATGAATATGTGTAAGTGTAAGTTTCATAGGTGTACATGTTTCACCCCAAAAGTGTAAAAAATAAAAAGGGGGATAAGTATACTCACAGTTTTTGCTAAGCGAATGAATCTAACAAAGCTCGTCACAAAATAAAAATTAGGAATTCCGAAGAACTCAACCTATACGTATAGGAATGCTAATGAGGGAGAGGGATCCGAATAACCTTATCATAATAAACGATCTCCGCACGATACAACGATAACCAATCCATGCCCACAACGACATCAAAACTACCCAGAGGTACAGGCATAAGGTCAATCGGGAAAGACAAACCTGACAGTTCCAAGCGACATTCCCTAAGTATATGTGTCGCTTTGATGTTTTTACCATCAGCCAATTCTATTAAGTACTTAACCTCTAAAGGTGTGGGTACTATATCTAGCAATCGACTAATGTCCGCAGATATGAAACTCTTATCGGCACCAAAATCAAACAAGACAGAAACATAGCAATTATTAAGAAGAAACATACCGGTAACTGTGTCAGGATCCTGCTTGGCCTCTGCAGAGCCAATGACAAAGGCACGCGCATTCCTGCCGCCACCTCCATTGTTCCCGTTACCGTTCCCGCCCTTCGCATTTTCGCCCTGTCTCAGCTTTGGGCAATCACGCTTGAAATGCCCCGTGTCACCACAGTTGTAGCACCCCTGCTTTCCTGGAGTCCCCAGAGCAGCGGCAGGAGCAGAAGCGGCAGTAGGAGCATGAGTCGATGGAAGTGACACCCTGCAATCCGTAGCAAGATGCCCCAACTTATGGCACCGATGACAACGAGCCCGTTCACAACTCCCAGAGTGATGAAAACCACACTTGTTACACTTGGGATGCTTCCCAACATACCCTCTCGACTTTTGTCCCGAAGAAGACCGAGACGAATCAAACTTCTTCATCGGCTGAGATGGTGCTGGCACGACACTCTTCCCCACGTTATCCCACTTCCTCTTGTTCCCCTCAGAACCCTTCACAGTAGTATCCTTTGGAGGCAAAACACCCTCTGCCACCTTCAAGTTAGTCATCTGATGAGCCGATCTGACAACTTCAGCAAGTGTGGGAAGGTTCCCGGCAGCCACCAACCCTGCTATCTCCGGCACAAACCCAGAAATGTAGTGCTCGATTCTCCTATACTCGGGTGTGTGCAAATCAGGGCACTACACCGCTAGCTCGTTCCGCCTCACAGTGTACTCCTCTATCTCAGACCCAACCATCTTGTAGTTCCATACCTCATGTTCCAACTTCTGTACTTCCTCCCTAGGACAGTACTTGCTCTTCAGACGATGCACGAAATCCACCCAAAGCATAGCATGAGCTTCTCCCAAACCCATGTTCTGAGTAGTAGTATTCCACCACGACAACGCAGGACCCTCGAATGTCGTAGTGGCATACTTAACCCGGTCCCCAGCGGGACAGTTACACATCAAGAATACAGACTCAACCTTCTCCAACCATCGGTGCAGTCCCACCGCTCCCTCAGTTCCAGCAAAGTTATGGGGCTGACAGTCCCGAAACATCTTATTAGAACACTGAGGTGGAGGTGGATTAACAGCAGCACCTGAGACATGACACGCGAATATACCACAAGAGAAAAGACAAAACACCCAAGAACGAGGCAGCGTTGATAGAAATTAACTTACCACCTACAGCATTAAGCCCAGCCTGAAAAGTAGCCATGGCCATATTCACTTGTTGTTGCAACAAGTTGTTCAGTTCTTCCTGGGTCATGTTGATGTTACCACGACCACCGCCGCCACCACGGCCACCGCCATGACGTCCACCACCACGAGCGCCAGACATGATCTGACAATCAAAAATCGAGAGATTCAGATTCATCTTTAGTGTCAACCACTAGAAATTACAAGAGGTAGACCTAAGTGCAAATCCGGGATTATACATCCAAACTCAAAGCCCACTAGGATTTTCATGCATTTCAGTTTATGATTTCGTGTACACCCGAAATGATAAACTGCTCTACATGGTCCTCCAAGTGTCTCCCCGGTTCGAACTCAAATCATCGAATACTGGCACCTAGTATCATGCTACTACAAGCATATGTGTACGAGAACATGTGTAAGCATGTGCGTCTATTGGAGCATAGAGGAGAGATGTCCAAATCCTGGACAGATCTCAAGAGTACGCATAAACCACTCCAATACACAACACTGTCGTGCAAGATTCAACTAGTCAGTCCCTTCCTCTTCAAATCCCGTAGAAGAAGACAAGAGTAGGCAAGAACCCAAGTAAGAGTAGATGATGTAACACAGAAATATGATGATGATCTAAGGACACCCCGACAAGGTTAGTACGTATCCCACTAAGCGACTTAAAGTATGTGGCCGTCTAGTGTGTGTGACTCGGCTATAGACCAGACTCTACATGCAGTCCTAGTTCACTATAACCATTGGCTCTGATACCAATCTGTAACACTCTGCCCCTCTCAACACCAATATTGTCCGCTTTGCCCCGATGGGTTGCACATCCAAAGCTCACGGATTTGTTTTTGGTTGCCCAGTGGAGACTTCCCAAAAGGTCACACATCCTGAAATTTCTCCCACCTGAGCATGCTTAACTATGGAGTTCTCCTCTCATCCACTAATATTAAGCCCCAAAACGCATTGGTGATTTAAGAGGCAAGACATTACTTATGAACCAAGGATCTCTCCTAGCCACGGCCGATGTGGGATTTTCCTGGGGTGTCACACTTGGATTTTTCAAAACACTACTTGATTTGATTTCATTGTTTTCGGCTTAATGACTTGTTTAAAAAACCTCTAAGTCCTCTGAATAATCAATTCTATGCACACTAGCGCGCATTAGACATAGTTCTGGAATTAACTTACCTAATTTGCACCCACGCTTTATGTGGGTGTTTTAGTACCCATGCTACTTCGCCCGAAGGCGTTTATTTGACTACAGACTTATCGGGCGGCTTTGACCCATATCCATACCTTGTGCTCATCCCCCATGATTCTTGGCATCAAGTGCCATTTCTCAAATGCATTCACCTGTATGCTTTCTAGATTGACAAACATTAGTTTCTCGGAACTCAAATGAAAATACTTCACCATTTGATCCATTTAACCTCATGAAATCTAAATGCTTGTAACAAAAGCATAAAGTATTGGACTCAAATAATGAGGACATCACCATTTGATCCGTTTGGACTCATAGTTCAAATTACTATTTTATCCTAGCTTTTACCTATGGTTCAAGTGACAACAACTTGACCTAATTGACAACATGCTTAACTACTTCGTTTAAAAGATTTTATGAATTCATTTGAATTTAGAACATCATTTCCCACATATCATTATTGATTTGACCCGCTTGATAAATTTCACCATTCGTTCACAACTCATTGTACCAATTAATGTCATAAACCTTGTTTTGTTATGAGTTCACTTAAAGTGACCTGCTTAATGGGTTTCACCCCTTAGGGTTTACCTTTATTAAATACTCAAGATTAAAACTAATGTATACAACACTTAAGCCATGTTATAGTCTAATCGTGTAAGTAAAACTTACCTTGTATTCACACTCATTTCCTTGCACTTAAGGCTTGTATTCGCTTAACCCGTTTGCTTGTTGATCCATCCTTTCCAAGCTTGCACCTAGCTTGACAAGATCAACCTTCACTATACTCATAAGATTGATCAAGTTAGTCATCATGTCCAATAACTAACACATCTCATGAGTTTCTTCACACCATTTCATCTAGGTTTGAGTTTGGGTCAGTTTAACTTCTAAAAATCAAACTCTCTTTTTGCGCAGCAGCTGTTCCGTTCGCTTTTACCCCTTCTAAACCCCATAATCTGACTTCGACTTCCAAATAACAAATGTGCTTCGTTCCAAGACCTTTCCATGCATATAAAGAACACCTCTTAATGATTTTTCTATGATTTATATGAAGATTTGAAGATCAGGTCTCCACATAAAATGGCTACAAACAGCATGCAGTTAAAATGAATTTAGTAACTTATCATGCTGTTTTGACCCATCAAAACTCGGAATTAGCTTCTCATAACTAAATTTGAAATGTAATATGTGCAACTAGCTTTTCAACAATATCAGGCTCGTCTTCTAACTCCTAATAACCAATGAGATATGGCCTTTACAAGATGACTATCTAGGGCTATCAAAAGTGACGAATTTCATACAATTTTACACCATTTGAATTAATTCAAGTTTCATGTAGGCATTTTATCAAACACCTTATATGCACCATTTTTTATTATGTTAATTCAAGGTGTTCAAGACTTCCTAGACTCCACCATGGCTTAATTAACCATTTGCACATGGTCTATTTACCAATTAGCACACATACATGATATTATTCACATCCAAATTGCAAGATTTTTACGAGATACTAGTGCAATTCAAGTTTAGGGTAAAAACCCACTACTTATACAAAACACATAAACACAAGTTCACATGAATCAACAACATATAATCATTTACCATGTTTTATAGCTTCCTTGATATGAACCTTAATTCACTAACACATGGAAATCCATAGAAGCTAAGAAATCACATTTTTAATATGAACTCTAATTCACCATCTTTCACAAACAAGTGTTTTAGGTGAAATCAAAGGGGTCTCGAGATACCTTATGATGTGTAGAACACTAGATGACTAGAAGTTACACCATTTATTTCATTTGGGCATATTTATGCTAGAATGGTGTAAGTGTTTGTTGTTGAAGGAGAAAGGATCTCCTGATGAAAAAAAAAACCGATAAACACACACACACACAAGTTCACACCCATTTCTACAATTAACACACCTCATATTAGGCTAGTTGTCAATTACAGCCTCTCATGTTTTTCCCCAAGTCGTTTGTTATTAAAAACTTAGGGGTTGCTTGTTTTTTGCTCAAAAACACTTCTGACCTCTTTTGTCTGCGCCGCACAGATGCGCATATACATTTGGGGTCTGCAAATTGTTTGTTTTTTGGAAGTCCTTTCACTCAAAAAGTTCTTCCTGACCTCTTCTTGGTGCAGACTTGTTCTAAGGTCTTCTAAGGTCTTCTCCTCACCCACCGTCCACTACCACCACGGTATACCACCATGACCACCACCGTCACGGTCCACCACCACCACCAACAACCATCTTCCACCACCACCACCGTCCACCACCACCACCATCGTCCACCCTTCACCACCAGACTGTTGTTAAAATTCAGTTTATTTCAGCAGCCTACAGACGTTAACAAACAAACACTCTTCTTCTTGCAGTCTGCAGACCTTTGGTCCACGTCTTCTCCCGCAGATGTCTGCAGATGTGGTACGCAGACTACAAACCTTTTTCTACAGAAAAAACAAACAACGCCTAAATTGACAAAACTAGCTTCTAGTGTTATTCCCATAATAGGACATAACCCAAGTTCTTATTATTTGAGTCTCGTTTTATTATTTTGCTAATCACACCTAATGGCGTAATTAGACAAACCGGATGATTTTGGGGCGTTACTAGGACCCCAAAACAACTAATACTCCAGAAATCATTTAAGGGATGAAAACCAATACATGCAATGTGGCGAAGATGAAGAGCCACCACATGAACAATCTGTTCATGTTGAGACACTCGTCGAGGAAGGGAGACAGAAACGAAGTTAGACCATGCATAAGTATCTGAATAGCTATCAAGTGAAACTCCCCCCATCGATCACTCACACGCAGTCCGACTCCAATCAAGAATCCGCTACGATAAACCCTTTATCTCAATATGTTTCGTATAATAATTTTTCTAACACACATAAAGCTTTCTTATCAGCCATCAATTCCCATGATGAGCCGAAAACCTTTTCTCAAGCAGCTCAAGACGAAAGGTGGAAAGAGGCAATGAAGAGGGAGATAAAAGCTCTTGAGCAAAATGGAACATGGAGCCTCGAAGACTTACCTAAAGGAAAGAAAGCCATTAACTCGAAATGGGTGTACAAAGTTAAGTTCAAACCAAATGGGGAAGTGGAGAGATACAAAGCAAGGCTTGTGGCAAAGGGTTTCACACAAATGGAGGGATTTGATTATCATGATACCTTTGCCCCGGCCGCAATTGCTATTGCCGGTAAACAAGTATGGGAAATACAACAACTCGATGTGAATGACGCCTTCTTGCATGGAGATTTGGAAGAAGAGGTCAACGTGAGGAACCCACAAGGATTTGCAAGCAAAGATGAGACAAGAGTTTGTAAGCTCAAGAAATCTCTTTACGGTTTGAAGCAAGCGTCTCGAAATTGGTATCATAAGTTCACGAGATCACTAGTCAGTCTTGGATACAAACAATCTAAAGCTGATCATTCGTTGTTTATATACAAAGATTCCAATGTATTCGTGGCAGCACTCATTTATGTCGACGACGTTATCATCGTGGGAAATGACATGAAGCAAATAAGGCGAACTAAATCGCATCTTGACAAAGAATTCAGCATAAAAGATCTCGGTTGTTTGAAATATTTCATAGGAATAGAGGTTGCAAGAACATCGAAGAGATTGATTCTTAGCCATTGAAAGTATACCTTGGATATCCTCCTAGATTGTGGACTACAAGGATATCGCCCAAGTCCTTTTCCCATGGAGCCAACTAGTCTTGAAACTTGACAAAGGCGAGGAAGAAGAAAATATTGATGCCAATCAATACTGGAGGTTAGTAGGGCTTCTCCTCTATTTGGAAGCAACGCATCCGGATATCGCCTATTCCGTTAGCGTCCTTAGTCAGTTCGTTGGAGATCCTAGACATAACCATACGGAAGCCATTAACAGAGTCCTCTGCTATTTAAAAGCCACGGTCAGACAAGGAATTCTCCTACCCAAAACAGACGGCACAACTTTGGTCACTTACTGCGACTCCGATTGGCTCGGGTGCCCTTTCAGTAGAAAGTCTAGGACGGGTTATTTACTTTTGTTGAGCGCAACCCCTATATCTTGGAAGTCCAAGAAACAATCGATAGTATCACGTTCTTCTGCCAAGGCTGAATATCATGAAATGGCTACATTGGTCAGTGAGCTATTATGGGTTCATTGGTTGCTCAAAGAATTAGAGGTTCCTCCAGATGGGCCGACACCTTTGTTCTGTGATAATCAAGTGGCTAGGCACATAGTGAATAATCATGTCTTTCATGAACGAACGAAACATGTTGAAATGGTCTGTAATTTCATTCGTGAACGTGTTGAACAAAATGAAATTACACCCATATACGTCGAATCTAAACAACAAATTGCCGACCTCCTTACCAAGCCTCTTGGCTCTCATCCACTTCGAGCTCTACTTGGCAAGTTAGGCATTCGAAACTTACATGCGCCAACTTGAGGAAGAGTATTGGAAAACGCGTATATCTCTCATTATCATATAATTCATTCCATATTTAGTTTTCTTAATTATGGCTAGAATATTGTTATTTCCTTTATTAGCCAACCCTTTGGTTGTATATGTATTCGATCCCTCGTAATTAAAAATCAACTTCTGGTATCACTTTGCTCACAAAGTCAAAGGTTAACACTAATATAAATACTAACCGAATTAAATATTATTTAAACATTAGTGATTCTTTTTTATATAACATATTTATATGTTATTAATTTTAAATTTAAATCATGTACCTTAAATAAACATATTTATAAAATTTTGATCTTTTATGCTACGTTTAAATCTATGTTTGTTATGATGTTTGACAAATGATTATTAAGTTTTTTATTATTTTGGTCATTGTTTTAGATGTTAAATATGCTCAGCATGTACATACTAATTCTAGATGTTTAACAGAGTTCAAAAGTCAAATAAGCAAATTAATACACAATGTAATTGGTTAAGCTTTTTTGTTAGACTTTTATATTGTTCTAAACAAATAAATAAAGTAAACCAATCAACATTAATTTATTGCTATCTATACTATTAAAAGACAACACATGGAATACTAAGAACTCCCTCATAAAGCCTCTCATTTTCATACTCCAATAAACCCTAACTTAGAAAAATAAAAAATATACATGTATATGTGTAATTTTATTTTATTTTATTTTTGTTTTGTTTTTTATTTTATAAATATTTATAAAAAAATAACGAGCTGGCTCGAGCTAGCTCGACCAAAAAACGAGTCGAACCGAGCTGGCTCGTTTAAGTTTAAGCTCGAGCTAAGCCTGGTTTGGCTTGACTCGGCTCGTGTACAGCCCCACACAAAATATGCGGTACCAATAAAAAAATCCTTTCTATAATTGGTAATTTTAATGTATTTTATATTAAATAGTGGTTACTCATATACATGTATATTTTTTAACTCTCTCACTCTTAAAAAATTATATATTTTTTGTAATAGCTTGATGTGATGTGACTATTGGAAACATATTTGAAATGGTATTTAGGAACCATACATCCTATAATTAAGATTCATACACCCTGACCCACATCACAGACCAACAGAAAGCTGCCACATACTCTAAATGTGATATCACAGGGTGTATGAATCCTATAACCCATTTGAAATATGCTCACTAAACAGTGTAATGTATAGTGCATTGATTTAACTTAAAAAATATTTAATTGGGCCCTATATTTGATTAAATGTGTAACTCATCTTTTTTTTAGTTGTATGTCCTGCGTATATCTTATTTTGCACGTAACACAAAGTGCCCTTAAGAATAATACACGTCTCATTTTTTCACATAAAAAAATTTAAAATATTCGTCTCCATACGTTTTATGCTTTTAATGAACATAATACCTATCGCTAGATAGTTTCATTAAAAAGAAACTATTTTTAATAGTATTATAGTACCACTTATTAACCTTTTGCTAGGTTTAACGAATCATTTGAATAAATGGTAGAGATATAGTTTTAGAAATTACATTTGGTGGGTATTGGGGAAAAAAACCAAAAATGGTGATGCATGGGTTTCATTTGGCGGCATCAAATAGAATTCTGCAAATAAAACAGTGCTGCCGCCGAACCAAATCATGTATTCCTTGATGCCGCCATTTGATTTCATGTATCCCCTTTGATGTCGCCATTTGATTTCAAGGCATTGATGCCGCCAAACTAGATTAAGGCATCACCTTGATGCCGCCAAATTGTTATAAGGCATCAAACCTATAAATAATCTACGTCCACCTTACCATTCTCTCAATCCCTCATCTTAATCCCACAATTTTACAACACAACACATTCTCTCAATCCCATTTACAACACAATTGTAGAAAATTAAACAAAATACCCTATGAGATATAATACTTTTCCCGCAATTGTTATGGAGGGTACGGTTTTTTATTGATATTGGGTCGATGTTACATCCAGGTGGAGTTTTATCTGTTTTGGGCGGGTGTGAGCCATGCTTAACAGCATCGTCTGCTGTTTCATCACCTGCTTGGCATCGCTTTTCTGGAGTCCAAGAAAGCGGTGTCGTTGGATCGGTGTTACATCCACATGAAACTACTTGGATCGATGTTACATCCACACGTGGTATAACACGTGTAGAATGCAACATTGTCTGTGTAGTTTATAATATTAGAGAGTCGGTTGTCGGTGGTGGTCTCAATCTCCAGTGTACCACCCCCATTCATGACGACAGACTCTTTAGGGGGGAAACTTTCCAGGAAAACCCTGTAGCATAAGGCCATCCGATGTTGAAGAATCACGGTCAGTGATTAGCGACGTCGGCGATATAGCAATTTGAGATTCTTCATCGTGCTACTTTGGTATGGCAGCCTGGGTTGATCATTGAGTAACTTTAGATTTGGTACCAATGTTCAACATATTGATTGATCTTCCCCTGTCGCATTCAGATGGGTTTGAATCTGAATGCGGTCCTGAGTTCCCGCTGACCGGAAGAACGAGTTTCTGGGTCCACAAGCTGTAGTTGACTTCAATAAAGCAATTGTTGATTTCAATGAAGCAATGGAGATGGAAGGTGCGAAACAGAAACTTAATGAACTCTGCAACAAGAAACAGCAGTAGAATATTGGAATTGGTGATCTCGGAAATAGATTGTCTTGTAACTCGGTAGATTGTATAGTTTGATTGAGTAGTTTGGAAAAAATAGTTGTTAAGTAAATTTGTATTATTTGTTTTAAATAAATCTATCATTATTACATGTATTTACTTTTATTTTAGAAACTGTCTAGTAATAATACTAGTAGCATTAAAATTAACAGTGAGATAATAAGGCTGCCATTACTAAATAAAGCTCGTACAGAACATGATGAGATGAGTCACCCAACTCATCCATGAAAGCAAAGGGTGATTGACGATACAGATAATGAAAACTAAACAACCTAAAAAAGATGACAGTGATGATACGACTGACACAACCATGTAGTGTCATTCACTGATTTCGTTGACGCCTTGCATTTCCACAACTCTTCCTGTTATGGCCTGTTTCTCCACATCGAGTGCATGCATGACGCCTGGGGCGATCGTCATAATTCACATCCATCTCATTTTGTAGTCTTCTCTGACGTACTCTGCCTCTATGTGTAATAATCATCGACGGGTCCCCTTGAATTGTCCACTCTGCCGCCGGCCATTCAGACTTATGGCCCAAGGTGTAGAATGACTGTTGTACTGCTGAACGTATGTGTCTCTGTGGAATTTCCAACTAGTAATACTGTGAGGGCTTTTACCCAACCAATTGCAAACAGCAATTGCATGTGAACATGAAAATCTTTGCATTTGCCATTTGCCACACGAGCATACCTTTTTTTGTACTCAACGGTGTAGTCATTTCTGCCCCGGTCATTTGTCTCAACCCTTGAAAGAACATTGCATCTTATCGCATTCGCATCGTACATCGTCACTTCATGCTGCATAGCAACTCCCAAAAGGCTCTCATACCTGCTCCATATGCGAGGGGGTAGAGGGGTGTTGCAACTGCTCGAAATTTGAGTGTGCTTAACATATTGTTCGACGTCTCTGAGAAAGGTGTAGTGAATCAGAGCTGTGATAGGCAGTAGTCGCGCTTCACGCAAGACGTTGTTCATGGACTCCGAAATGTTGGTCGTTAGGTTACCCCACCGACAATGCTCTTTATCACGATAAACAGTCCACTTAGTCTTATCAATGTTGTTAAGGTAGTCCTATGCCTCTTGATTTTTCAGCCTCATTTCGCTAACAGCCCACCGATACTTTACGTGCTGAGATGTGCTACCAATATACCAACACAGTTTCCGTAGGGTTTTGTTCCGGAACCTCCCGCTGAAATTGCTTCTGATGTGACGAAGACAGTAACGATGGTAGGCGTTGGGTTCCTTCCACTGTGGAAGGTTTTCCATAGCATTAATTATGCCGTTGTGTATGTGTACAGTATTCACAAAGGCCCCATGCTATTAAGGGTAACGTATTCAGAAAGGTTTTGGAAAAACCAATACCAACTGTGTACAGTCTCTTCGTCAACGACGGCATACGCCACAGGCAGGATGTAGTTGTTTGCATTTTTTGTTACCGCAAGCATCAGCTTACCTCGGCAGGGTCCTTTCAGATGAGTCGCGTCCACCGAAATGACAGGCATGCATCGATGGAAAGCACGAATTGAAGGAGCGAAAGCCTAAAAAATATATTTAAACGTGGGGTAATTCGGATCTCCGTTCGGATGATTAAAGAACGTAACAACGGTGCCTGGATTCCTCATCTGCAGCCGCATAAGATATGTGGGTAGCTCCTTAAAACTGTTGTCCCAGTCACCATAGATAGTTTCTATAGCCTTTCTTCTTGCTCGCCACGCCTTGGAATACGAAACATCAACATTCAGCACCTGCTTGACATGGGTTTGGATATGTTTTACCTTAAGCTTGATGTCGGTTCGAATTTGCGGTAAAATGTGTTGTGCAATATCCTTTGCCTTTAAACTTCTGTTGCTATTACGTATGGCAGAAGAATAACAGCTGTGTTTTGTAGACCATACAATAATTCGCCAATAATGTGAGTCAGACCGTATTGATGCCGTGCAACGCCACTCACACTTGCGGCCAACAGAGAAAGGATTTACAAACTTTGGGTGTCTGGTGTAACATACGACCATGTATACCTTTGGTTTGCTTGCCTTGACATACATCTCCCGTCCACGACGGATGTTCCACTGTCTAACCGCACGGTCTACCTCTTCTTTTGATTTGAAATACATACCAAGACGGATATTGTCCCCTGCTTTTGGGTTCCATAACACGAAGTCATCCTCTTCGTATTCTCGAACCATGTAATCTGTTAGCTCCGCATCATCTTGAGGATCATTGTCTTGACGTGGACCTAACTGGAGGGCCAGGTTGTGATTTGGTGGTGTCTGTTGGGTCATCGGTTGACCGGTGTAACACCCCAACCGATGGCGGAAACATCGGGATGTCACGTATTGATGATTGTTCAGTAGCTCATGGTAGTACACAAGTTTAAATAATCCTTTATTTCATTACAATATTGAATTACATTAAAGTCTACATCAAATAATCAAGCAAAACTTCAAATATCTCCTCATGCTAGCTCTAGACTTCAAGCATCAGTATTTCCTGTTGAGTATGGAAAAAATGGGGGGGGGGGGCAACTAGAAGTTGGTGAGAATACATAAGCCATGTCAAGCAAATAGTTTTAGTATAAAAGTTTAGCAATTCATATGTCTATCGTAAGTTTAAGTCTACATGAATAAACATGATATGTTGAATCGGCATAATCAAACCTTTGACTAGTTTAGGTCCATCCCGTCATCCACGGTTCACCTTAATAATATGTTGGAACGATAACAATCACCCACGCTACCTATGTAGGAGGTACACGTATCCGGGTGGGATTGTCAATCCAATAGATCTATTATTGAGTATCGCCGGCTAGGTCATAGCTAATGATTATGTAATGTTGAAACTCGTTGAAACTCATTGAAACTGTTGTTGTCTAATTCATGAGGCATTAAAGTTTACAACTAGACATGTATGTAGAATTGCTTAAGTATAATGTTGCAAGTATGAAGAATTGCATAAACATGGTTACGTAAACTCACCTTAGCAAAGTATTAAGTCTCGAGAAATAGAATATGTGTAGCCTCAAAGTTGCCAATTACAAGAGCTTATAATCAAAGCTTCAATTGTAGAAGTAATAGACTATAAAAGAAAGGTATGAGGGAAAGTTTAATCGGATTGAAACAATCGATTTAGAGGTTCAAAGTATAATGGGTCATAGGTGGGTTTTTATACTAGTTTTGGATTCAATTAGCCATTAAAATTGGTCAACACCATAAAGTAAGGTTTTATGATGAATTGACTATTTGACTAAGACTTTGACTAAGACTTTGACTAGGACTTTGACTATTTGACTCAAGCCTTTATTTAAAAAAAAATCTTTTATGTGAAAAAAAAATAATTTAGAATCATATTATTATTATTATTATTATTTATATACATTTATGTATGTATGTATATAAGTTGTGAGTTAGGATAAATAAAGACTTAGGCACATTTGTATAATATTAATGATAAAGGTGTAATAAAAAAAATATATATATATATATATAAGGGCTTTTTATGTATTAAAATTTTGGGGAAAATTTTGCGATGTTACAACCGGCCTCCGCCTCGTTTGCGGAGTCTTCAGAGTTTTCTGCTGCGGGTTGTTCGTCATCACTATCTCTCGTCTCTTCAGAATCTCCGCTTCCGGATTCATCAAACCCGTCATTATTGTCATTACCGGCAACATATTGAGGTTCTTGGAAAGATTCTTCGTCCGTATTAGGGGATCCTGCCTCGTCATTTTCTTTGTTATCGGCAGCATGCTGAGACCCGAAGGGTGCTAGAACATTTACGTTCGATACGTCACGTAGCAGGTTCATAAAAGTAAGCTGTTGTAACGGAGGGTCTTGTTGCCATTCAACGTAGATATCCACAACGAAATCACCACGTCTCTCAGTGGCTAGATAATCCATCATATCAACCCCATCATTGTTGAAAATTTTGCTAGTTTGAGAGTGCCCAGCATAAGTGTATCCGAGCAGCAGTTTGACAGTAACAGCTTCTTTGTTAATATTAACATGAGCACATACACATTCAACCAGTTGTTCAAATGACATCTTCTCTCGCATAACAAAGCTGGATGATAGCAACGAGTTATCATCTTGAACAACCCCGTTTACGTATGAAAACTAACCACCCCAGTATAATTTAACCAGGTATGGAACGAAAGAAGCCATTTGCTTTGAATGTTATTTTTTTGGGTGGTGGGGGGGGGAAGAAGAAGGTTTTTGAAATATGTTTAGTTATTTGGGAAGAAAGTTTGGTGTGGGGATGGATTGGGGTGAGTATCCCTTAAATAGGCTTCTACTTTTTATGATGCCGTCAAACCATTCTGAGGCATCTACTCTTTATGACTTATATGATGCCGCCAAACCATTATTAGGCATCAACTATTATAAATACCATGTCAAGACACAATTTCAGTCAACTGCCTCTCTTCAAAAGGTTTACAAACTATGGGTGGAGGTTATCACGAATGTGACGGATCTTCAAATGTCCGGCGATACTCTCGCCGGGGACGGCGACTACCATTTTCATCTCCTCCTACTCCTGCTCCTACTCATATAACTCCTCCTCCTGCTCAAATAACTCCTCCTCCTGCTCCTACTCATATAACTCCTCCTCCTGCTCCTACTCAAATAACTTCTCCTCCTGCTCCTACTCAAACCACTCCTCCTCCCCCAGCAGATGATGAGTTCACTGTAAATGAGTTGGTATGGGTTGTGGATTATGCCATTGCTGTAAGGGATTTGGACCGTTTAAGGTTATCAGCACCCACCCCCCGGATGCAAGAAAGTACACAGATCCCCCAAAACCAGGGTCCAGCCACCCCCTCCCCCCCCACCAGCAGGCTACAGCCACCCCAAACCCTCCTCCTCGGGATCCATATGAGGAGGAGTACCAAGTAATTTAGGATTATATTATGTGTTTATGTAAGCTTTAAATAAGTAAATTAGGATTATGATTTATGTATTATGTGTTTATGTATTGGTCGTTATGGATTATGTGTTTATGTAATATGTGTTTACGTATTAATGTGTTTATGCACTTGTTTAAATTTGACTGGGAGGCCCAAAAATGGGAGCCTGGGCCGTTTTCAACATAGTGAGTTTTTTGAAAAATGACCTCCTAGCCGTTTTCGGGCCACCGGGATCAGGCCCCGGAGACCCGAAAACGGCCCGGACTTCTTGGGACACCCATGTATTAGCCAAGGACAAGGCGTCCGAAAGCCCGGTTACCTGACTGGGAGGCCCTGCCAGACTGTACAGAGGCCCAAAAATGGCAGCCTGGGCTGTTTTCAACATAGTGAGTTTTTTGAAAACTGACCTCCTAGCCGTTTTCGGGCCACCGGGATCAGGCCCCGGAGACCCGAAAACGGCCCGGACTTCTTGGGACACCTGTGTATTAGCCAAGTACAAGGCGTCTGAAAGTCCGGTTACCTGACTGGGAGGCCCTGCCAGACTGTACAGAGGCCCAAAAATTGCAGCCTGGGTCGTTTTCAACATAGTGAGTTTTTTGAAAACTGACCTCCTAGCCGTTTTCGAGCCACCGGGATCAGGCCCCGGAGACCCGAAAACGGCCCGGACTTCTTGGGACACCCGTGTATTAGCCAAGGAGAAGGTGTCCGAAAATCCCGTTACCTGACTGGGAGGCCCTGCCAGACTGTACAGAGGCCCAAAAATGGCAGCCTGGGCCGTTTTCAACAGTTTTTTGAAAAATGACCTCCTATCCGTCTTCAGGCCACCTGGATCAGGCCCCTGAGACCCGAAAACGGCCCGGACTTCTTGGGACACCCATGTATTAGCCAAGGACAAGGCGTCCGAAAGTCCGGTTACCTGACTGGGAGGCCCTGCCAGACTGTACAGAGACCCAAAAATGGCAGCCTGGGCCGTTTTCAACATAGTGAGTTTTTTGAAAAATGACCTCCTAGCCGTTTTCGGGCCACCGGGATCAGGCACCAGTGACCCGAAAACGGCCTGGACTTCTTGGGACACCCATGTATTAGCTAAGGAAAAGGTGTCCGAAAGTCCCGTTACGTGACTGGGAGGCCCTGCCAGACTGTACAGAGGCCCAAAAATGGCAGCCTGGCCGTTTTCAACATAGTGAGTTTTTTTGAAAAATGACCTCCTAGCCGTTTTCGGGCCACCGGGATCAGGCCCCGGAGACCCGAAAACGGCCCGGAGTTCTTGGGAAACCCGTGTATTAGCCAAGGACAAGGCGTCTGAAAGTCCGCTTACCTGACTGGGAGGCCCTGCCAGACTATACAGAGGCCCAAAAATGGCAGCCTGGGCCGTTTTCAACATAGTGAGTTTTTTGAAAAATGACCTCCTAGCCGTTTTCGGGCCACCGGGATCAGGCACCGGAGACCCGAAAACGGCCCAAACTTCTTGGGACACCCGTGTATTAGCCAAGGACAAGGCGTCCGAAAGTCCGGTTACCTGACTGGGAGGCCCTGCCAGACTGTACAGAGGCCCAAAAATGGCAGCCTGAGCCGTTTTCAACATAGTGAGTTTTTTGAATAATGACCAAACCTTTATGAGGCTTCATCTAGATAACGCCAAACCAATAAGGAGGCTTCATGTAGATGACGCCAAACCATTATGAGGCTTCATCTACATGCCGCCTTCATGTAGAAGCCGCCAAAACATTATGAGGCATCAATGCCGCTGTCCCATTGTGAGGCATCAATGCCGCCAACCCATTCTGAGGCTTCATGTAGATGCCGCCAAACCATTACGAGGCTTCACCTCTTTAAAAGCAGCTGATTCACAAACATGACTCACTCAACTTCTTTCTCTCTTACCAACTCGTATTTGAAACCTCTAAGAATGGAAAACAATGGAGAAGGCTTTTACTGTTCACAACCAGCTCCTAAAACGGTTAAATCGACCGAGCAAATTTGGAGGCGTTTACGCAAGCCATCAAAACCTTCCACGGGTGGTTCGTCTTCAAGTAACCCATAAGTGAAACCAGCCGAAAACGACAAAGGCAAGCCCAAAGAAAACCCACAAGAAAACCAACAATGCAGAAACAACTGGTCTGCTGATGTTGTCGACTTTTATACAAACGGGGATGCCCCATTTTGCTACACTCGCTTCATTTCCGCCAAACTAGACAGAAATTTTTGGGGTACACTTCTAGGGTGCCAACCCAATAGGGCGCTATCTGCAACGGTAATTTCCACGTTAATTTATCTTGAAAGTAAATTGATTTGCTTAACTCAATAACGAACCTTATGCATTATTATGATTTTAGCACGTTGAAGCGTGGACGGTAAGACTGATGCGACTTAGACAAGTAAAGCTTTTAAGAGATCCTACTTCACAGCTACGTTGGACAGTGTTACCCCCTGCCTTCTATGATGAAATGAAGGACTCGAATTCTTCAGTTGCCCTCGACATGGCTGGAAGAATGGAACCCTACCCGCCATTCTGGGAGGTTGACCGCGTTTACCTTCCTTTATCGATGGGGTGGGAGACTGGCTGCTTATCCTAATTGATCTGAGAAACATGGTAATTACCCAGTATTGGACTGATAAGAGATGGAGAAACGAAAGGCGACGCCAAGTTGCTCACTATATGGAGATGATTAGGCTTTTTTCGAATGGTTTCTAAAACGTATTCGTTAATGGCTGAAGTCTAATCGTGTGGACAAAACACCAATTTCTGTTGATTTAGTTGAATTAGATGTGCCCCAAGACAACGGAAAGGTTGATAATGCAGGTGTGTTGGTTTGTATGATGATGGAGAGGCTTGTGAAAAAAAAATCGTTGTCGTTAGAAATCGACGTCGAAGACGCTTGTGTGAATTATCGACGACACATGGCAGATGAGCTATACAAATGCTGTTGTGAAGCAACTTCTCGTCATGTTATATGATTATGTAATGTTGTCTTAATGTTTACCGCTTGTATTTGGATTTTAATTTTAGTGTTTGTTTCTCCTATCAATGTTTGAATCACATGTGGCTTAACGATTCATATATTCATATACATTCACCATTACCATTGCAAGTCTTTTGATTATTATCACCACTCATTTGCCTTAACATCTTCAAATCATCCTTTAAAATTGAAAATATTACACTTTAGAAAGAAAAAGAGATCAGCTAATTTCGATTGGCGGTATCAAATGAGAAACCCCTATTTGGTTTGGCGGCATCATGGAGAAGCCCCCATTTGGTTTGGCGGTATTATAGAATACATATTTTTGTTTGGCGGCATCATTTGACTACAAACTTTGGTTCGGCGGCATCACTGTGTGGGATATTTAATGCCGCCAAATGATATCCACACATCACCATTTTTTGTTTTTTTTCCCATACCCACCAAATGTAATTTCTAAAACTATATCTCTACCATTTATGCAAATGATTCTAGGTTTAACATTTTATAATACAACGTTACACATTCTGAGATAACTAAACATGTACTATAGCAAAACATGACTAATACTTTTTATGTTTCCCATAAGACTTTTTAGTCACATACCTTTTTATGGTAGGCTTTTGTTCTTATTAAATAAAAAAAGTCTTAGAGTATTCACATCCCCTCCATCAAATCTTATCTATCAAATTACACTAAAAAATCACCACTTCACCCCTAAATCTTCTCTCTCCTAATTAAAATAATAATACTTTTTCATACTTTTATCATTACATTTTCTCTCTACTCACTCACAACTACTTACAAAAATATTAAAATATATATAGGGGTGAACAGTAGCTTTTCATATTTAGGGTGGAACAATGCTTCCACCAAATATTTTCTCTCTCCTCCACTCACAACCACTTACACTCACCCCATATAATTTGATGGACACACTCACATACATTTGATGTATGGGATGTGAGTGCTCTTAGGCATTAGAGTGAAGCATTAAATTGAATGCTGGTTCACCGCACTTAAAAGTAGCAAGATTTAATATAAATAAATTGATAAAACCAAAAGGGTGTAGGTTTAAACTAAGATGAGAGAGCCTACATTACATGACACCTGGTTTATTGATATAAAGAAACGTTAAGTTGTACTACATGAAAAAATAATTTGACTAGACTATGTTACGCTAATATATGAAAAAACCTAACCATGTGATAGAAGTCGAGTAAACCCACCAGAAGAATGATGGGGTTTGGATCACCTGAAACAATAAAGAAAAAAAAATCACTCATCATTCTTTCTTGGTATGTTGATATAAAAAAAAAATGTTATAATACATGGTGGGTTCTAAAGTTATCAACAGCTCATGAATATTACTATGTTTGTTAACACTACAAGAATTTTCACCTTTAGCGTCGACCCGCCAAAGTGTCGCCGCTAAAGGTAAATTTTAACCTGACCCCAATCCACCGTTGATCAATCTTTGATCAACGGCCAAGATTTCATCGTACTAAAACTATTAGCGGCGACACCGTCACCGCTAAAAACCTCCAAAATTTTCACTTACCCGCCTCTAGCTTCTTCCTTTCCCTCTTGTTTTTTTCACAAACTCTTCTTCTTCTCTGATCTTCCTCTCGCAGCTCTCTCTCTCTCTCTCTATCGCACTCTCTCTCTCTTTCTCTCGCAGTTCTCTCTCTCGCACTGCTCTCTATTCTCCTCCCCTTCTTCTTCATCTTCCTCGTCTTCCCACTCCTTCTTCCACCGCCGGAGACCACCACCACCGCAGGAACCCACCACCACCGATCTCTCCCTCTGCTCTCATCTCCCTGTAAGTACAGTTTTTTTTCGTTTTTTTTATTTTGTTTTCTCTTTTTATTTTCTTTTTTCTGTTTCTTTTTTGTTTTTTATTTTTTTCCGGTTTTTTCTTTTTTCTGTTTTTATTTTTTTTTTTTCTGTTTTTTTTTTTTTTGTTTTTCGGTTTTTTTTATGTTTTTTGTTTATTTTCTATTTTAATAAAGATTAATAAAGATCATTGCTTTGTGGATGTTTACCCCAAGATCTCATCTGGGTATTGTTTTTTCAAGTTTTTAGGATCTGGGTTGCAAGAATCTTGAATAAATTTTGTAAATTTTGTTTGGTTTGAAGAAATTTGGATACAAACCGTTGGTTTTGGGTTGAAGAGAAAAGTTGGTATATAAAAAAGGATGAATCTTTTGTGGAAAGATCCAGGAGTTCCAACCGATTCATTCTATGAGGTTCGACCTGAATGCCCCAAAACCAAGTTTAAGATTAAGGTGAGTTGTCTTTTTGGCTAAGAGTTTTTGCTTTTTGGGTTATTACACTATATTAATATGCAAAGTCTTTAAACAGTGATTGTGTTTAGATTTGTGATTGTGGGTCTATCTGATTGGCCCATATTGGCGGATTACTGGTCATGACAGCAGTGGCGTTGTGACTAAGTTTGAAGATGGTGGACGGCATTGGAGGCTTTGTTAGCATTAGTCAATCTTGGAGTAGGAAACTGGAAAGGTATAACCAAGTCGTCTACATTCCTAGATCTAATTAAAAAGATAGATTATTTGGTGTATAAATTAAGTTAATGATATTACAACTCTGATACCCGGAATACGAAACCGAGTTCATGATGTTTGACAAGGTAATCTTTGATGCTTCAATTTTTTCCCAGCTTGCAAGCTCTTTATATTAGGGTCAAGTGGTTTTTAGAGTTTAATTATATAGCATATTAGGAATAAATGATTAGGTTTTAAGAGTTTAGGAGGTTGTTTCATGCAATTGATACGATTCCTTGTATTCAGAAGAAAGCGAATTGGGCGCTTCGTTGGATCGATGGATCCGAATCATTCGCTGAGCAAATCGTCGCATTCGCTTGTGTTGACGGAATATTCTTCTCTGGTAGCTTCTACGCTGTCTTTTGACTTAAAAAGCGCGAGTTAATGCCGGGGTTAACATTCTCGAACGAATTGATATCCCGAGATGAGGGTTTACACTGGGATTTCGCGTGTTTACTCTAGAGTTTACTGAAAATGAAACTAACCGAAGAGCGAGTGAAAGCATATACATAGAGCTTATAAGCTTAAACCGTCACGGGAAATTTTTTTGTGGTGTGCATGGATCGAACATATGACCTACCCTCAGGATGGGAACCCCTAAGGGAAAACCCACCCTACCTCAAACTCAAAACTATTTATTATCAAATCTAATTTGAGAAACATATTTTAGGATTAGCGTCCACATAAATATTTATATAGATAACTTTCATATAATTCCACCACATACATACACGCTAAAAAGGTCCAGATACGTATACTATAAATGGGTATCCATTCGATGAGCATATACACTAACGCACATACTCGTGCCATTATTTTGATAGGACCTTAACCATATGGACGAATCATATAATATTACATATAAATGCTCACGTCAGACAACCTTTGAGACGGGATAGCAATGAGCGGGTTTCTTTTCTTCATTGTAAGGCTAAGATTTTGGGTAAAGTCATGTTTTTCGCCCTTAGGCAAGCTCCAATCAAACGAGTGCAAAAGTGAAGCCATAATAAACATTAACATTTTCTCAGTTAGTGGTATACCTGGGCACAATCTTCTTCCTGACCCAAACGGGGAAAACAATAAATTTTATCCCTTATAATCCCATTTGTTTGTCAAAAACTTCTCGGGGTTGAATTCCAAAGGATCATCCCAGTACCTAGGATTGCGTTGGATTGCCCAAATATTAAGATAGACTGTACAACCTTTAGGAATGGTATATCCACCTACCACACTTGTCTTGCTTGGCGATCGTGGGACTAGGAGAGGGGATGTAGGATACATACGCATTGTTTCTTTGATTGTGGCATCTAGGTATTGTAATTTTGGAAGATGAGACTCTTCGACCATATTATTTGGTCCTACAATTTCCGTTAGTTCTTCTTGAACCTTTTTCATTATGTTGGGATTTTGCATAATATTTGACATTATCCATTCTGTGTTTATTGCCGTTGATTCTGTTCCAGCAACCATAATGTCCTGATACAACAAAGCTTACGTTGTGAGTATAGCAGATCAAACACAAATTAGTAATTATTCTCATGTCGAATATACTATAAATAAAATCTTCGTCCATATTGAAAATGTTTAAAAATTAATCAATTTTGTCAAAGTGTTGTTAATTTAATAAACTAAGACTTAAATTAAATTTCTCAGAACTTAAAAAAAGTTTAAAAATAATAGAAATACTCACATGGGGGCTTCGGTAAAAATAGTAGATTGGATATTTTTGATGTGGCGATTGTACATTTGTACGGACAAGGAATTTCCATGAATGTCGTAACATTCTTTTTTCATCATCAAATTTTGAGGTTTTAAAAACTCAATACCAAGGTTTGTGATGAAGATTAGGCACTTAACCATGAAAAGAAAAGAAAAAACTATTTTTTATCTGAACTTAAAAATGCTGTGATAAGAAAATAGTTTTTTTTTTTTTTTTTAAATAAAGTCCATAGACTTCAAAATTAATTATTAAAGCTATCTATAATTAAGACAGGACACAAAAATCACATCGGCCTAATTTTATTGACTTGATCTTTAAGAATAATTATTACCAGGAGAAGTGCCTTTATTTGGGTCATGCTAAGAGGTGTTGCATCTTTCTCGTCCTTATAGTCTAATAAGACTTGTAAAAAATCTTTCTTTCCTTCTTGCCTCATTTCATCCTGTGACTTTTTTAAGTTGGATTCGATTCGATCTTCAATGATTCAAGTAAAAATTTGATCCAACTTCTCACGTTGCTTCTCAATGTCCCGTGCGATTCCTTGAAGATCGAAGCGAGCAAGAAAAGGGAAGAAATCCGAGATATTCCCTTGTACGAGTAAGTTGAAGATGTTTGTAGACACCATATCTATCTCATTCGCAAGATTCTCGTCTTTCACCCCTTTACTTTCCCATATTGTTCTTGTTAGGACTCGCGTCTCTGTTGCGAAAGCAATCTCGCGAATGTTAATGTTGGTACCATTTTTTTCAAAAACATTCTTGACGGTTTTTCTAACTTCCTCCATCCTATAAAAACGAGTTGCTTCTAGATTCTTGTTGCTTAGCATCTCGTATGCAAATATTTTACGAAGCTTGCGCCAGTTGGAGTTGTTGTTGGAAAATGCTATATCTTGGCCACCATTACTTAAAACTGAACCTGCAATGGTTTGTTCACGGTTAGAGAAGGTCTCGTCTTGGTCGCGAACCACCTCCTTTGCTAACTCTGGGGTACTTATGACAATGTGAAGTTTGCTTCCCAACTTGAACTTGAAGATGGGACCGTAGGTGCGAGCCATGTCAGTGAACTGTGTGTGCAAGTAATTGGGACTAAGAAAGGGAAGGTACCCAACGATCGGGAGCGATCGGGGACCTGGTGGCAATGGTGGTGCACCATTTGAGGAGTTCGAGAGTTTGAACTTGTACCATAAAATAGCCAAGATTAGTATTGAAGTGGTGACAACTAACATGGTTAGCTCGGTGTCTTTGCAAATGATTTAACTTGAGTAGGATGCAGCAAGTTCATGACTATCATGAGTGCATTTATAGCCCATGGGTGGGCCATAGTCATGCATATATGTTGATAATTTGTTAATAATAAGAAATTGGGAAAATGCTATATTTATTAAATACAAAAGAAAAGTAAAAGTAAAAGTGTTATGTGTGCGAGGCAAAGGTTTATCATAGTTGGCCTTCGGAGTTTCCTCTAGAATTGGTAATGGATCGGGTCACCAGCACTGCCTGCAATCGCAGGCGTGGTGGCCTCTTGCCTATATACAGGTATACCCGGGTGGTCGGGCCTTGTTAGACGTTAAAAAAGCTAAACAAAATGGTGTGTGTTGTTGATCAAAATGAAAGCGATCTTTATGAGTGGAATAGTTGAGTTCCAGAAACGTTAACATCCATGTTTGGCGAGCCAATATGTAGCGAATTCCCACTGCTTCGGCTTTTCAAGATTGGACATTAATGTGGGTTCACGGTCGTACAATCCATGGTTATGTCTGTGAAATTGCAATTGCTCTTTTGCGGCTAATTTGTCAATGGTACAGTATCCACCCAATTTATGATTTCTATTTTAAGGGCTTACCTCAAAGGCTCAAATCCACAAGCACAGTGTGTATAATAAGCACTCGTACCGATGTTAGGTATTCGGTACATGTATTGGTACCCAATTTTATTGGTTTCGATATTCAGTATTTTTGGTATCGTTATGGGTATAGATAAAAAAGGGTACCGGAATGAGGAACTTTTCAATCATAGAAAGTTACATATTTTCAAAATCGTAGAAGACATTAAGGTAACAAGGTTTTTAAAAGCCTTTACGTAAATCAACATATTTTCAAAAAGGATACCGAAATGAGGAACAACCAACCTATTTTTGTTACTCACATCTAACATACACCATCCTTTTTGTTAATGTAAATGGTCACTATTTTGCTAATGTGCATCAATATTTTAAAAGCCTTTATGTTTTTTTTTTCTTTGTAAACCCCCATTTACTTGCTATCGGGTACCTTTTTTTTTTTTTTTTTTCCTTTTTAGAGATCAGCATTTGGTACATGGTAGTGTCTTAACACCGGTACCTATACCATATTCGTTTTCATAGCTTCTCAACATGAAAATATAAAATCCATTGAAAATAGAGTTATACTGGTAGCAAAGAATGTGACACCCGGCAAATTCTGGTTAACAACATTGTCTAGATGAAAGTCTACCTTAGCGAGTCACGCGTATATTATACGTAACGAGGGTTAGCTAGATAGCTAGAAAGGACATACGTGCATTGTCTCGGGTTTGAGACAACTTACAAAACGTTTTCTAGTCCGGTTTAGACATCTAGGGACTAATTAACCTGCGGGTTATGAGATGCTTTGACTCCTTGTGTGGGTCGGGTTCTGACTCCTTGTGTGAGTTAACATGTGATTTCATGATTAGTGAACCTCGGACGTTGGTGAATAACAAACTTAGGTGTCTCGGTGATATCTGACAAACTTATGTGAAAACCATACGTGATTATGTGAACCTAAACCGAACACGTTAATAAAAATTATTAAAAGTGGAGCGTGAGGTTGATTAGGGTCTTAACGCATGGGGTTACACTTGTTACGGTTCGAAACAACGAAAACGTCGATGGATAACGCGTCGGGAAGTGAAACGAGGCAAAAGCGCGCCACCCGGACCTGTGAGCGGCCGCTCACAGGCTCCGAGCGGCCGCTCGAAGGGCACTGACGGGTTTAAACCGCCTCAAACTCGTATTTAAACATCTTTAACTCCCATGCAGCCCTCATACTCAACCCTAATCGCCCCCTTACTGCCCCACGCGAATATTTCACTCCAAAAACACCTGCTAAGGCTTAAGATCATCAATTGGGAGGCTCCAAGGCGCGCGATTGATTGATTTGAAGAGCTAAGGGTATAACTCATGATTTCTTATGCTTTTTACTTTATGTTTTATTGTAAAAATCCTATAACAAGTTTGTCCAGGTCTGATTGGGTTTAATAAACATTAAAGCATGAGTCTTTTTGAAGATTAAACGGATTAAACCTATTAATAAACGCGTAGTAACATCATAGGATGCTTGTTGCGCAAGTTATTGGTGTTTTGATCCTAAAAGCTTTGATCTTGACATGTTTGATAATAGGATCTGATGGGAATAGGTATTAGGAAAGTTGTATGATGATTATTAGGTATTATTGATTGATAATATGCAACTAGGGTTTGATATAATTGATGATATTGTACGATCAGAATCTGGACAGATTCTGAAAGTCGACTTGTAGGGTCTGTTCCGTGGCTTGAAAACAATTGATTTGATCGATTCTTTGCATGATTGTAACGTACAAGGTCTTAGCTTTTCATAATGGGCAAAACCATCGAATTTGGACGTCGTTTGAGTCGTTTTTGGAATTTTAATTGATTAGGGGTCATATCAGATTTTCGGATTTGTAAATTGGGTTAACTTTAAATGGTCATAACTTGAGATTTACAAGGAATTAGATTATGAAATTTTTACAGTAGGTCAATACTGGAAAAATAGAGCTTTTCCAAGTGGATTCATCTCGTTTGGATGAATACACAATTTTTAAGAATTTTCCTACTAAACTGACCTGTTGAGGAGATTTTCTGGACATAGCTGTGTTGTACGAATTTTCATAATTTTTGTGTTTGGAATTGAGACAAAACAAAAATAGGTATTGTCGAGTGAATCCCAAAGTAAATTCAGTAAAAATTTGAGAGGTTAACTCACTGGTTTGCTATTTTAAATAAATTCGTTTTGATGGCGCACAATCTGTCCTGAAAACACAGATTGTGTATTATGTGCTTATGTGCTTAATTGAGGTCTTAGGTGGTATGGAATTGACATGTAACTGAAGTACACTTGTCTGAGACACATACGGAATGTAGAAACTAATTGTAACCAACGTATTCACCAACGGGTCCGTAGGGTTTACTATTGCATGTAGAATCACTAGGCGTCGCATACACACTTTTGAACATTTAAAACGCCTTGGACAAACGAGTTATATGGGTAATGATATTACGCCTATACTCACTGAGCGACACTGTTATTAGGGTGTCGGTAGCATATATTGCTTGCTGTTCGGATTCTTTGCTTGCACGTTAAGGTGAGTTTACGGCCCCTCTTTTAAACTGGTTTACACTTTTCGGGGGAGAAAACATGTGTTAAAACGATTATTTGGTAATTACTGTCATACTATGGGTTTACACTGTGTACTACACGATCTTTGGAAGTCCCGGGGGGAACCATGAATGTGCGGGTTTGCACAACGGGGAAATGTGAATAGCGCTATTGGGAGTGACCAACCCCGCTCGTCGACTTGGAGGGTCGGCGGGTGCATATTGTCTCAAACAGGAACAACAGGAACAACAGGAACATACATCGGGCATACTTTTGGTATTCGCGTTAGTAATGGTTTTCCAATCGTGGTAGTAACAAAACGTACGCCTAGCTAGCGTATACTGGTTTTCGATTGTTATAGTATGGACAGGTGGACTTGGTACTTGGATACAAAACCTGTAAACTCACCAGCATTTTTGTGCTGACGTAAACTTTTACATGTTTTCTCAGGTCGCTAAGGTAGCACAATGGAACTAGGGCGCACGCGTATGCACGGCGTCTAGATAGAGTCGCATGGTTTTCATATGTTGAACAATTGGTTTACTTTTGAGATACTGTTTTGAATAAGCTTCCGCTGTAAACGGGATTTTAAACTATGTTTTGAAATTGCATTTATATTCATTTAGACTTGTTTATTGTGATCGTTGGTTTGGATCCTGGTTTGTCATGCGCCTCGCGGTAAAACTCCGCAAGTGGATTTTGAGGGTGTGACAAAGAATTTGTTTGGTGTTAACCTTTTTGCTTCAGTAGTACAAACAACAGTTACATAATGTTATCTCTAATGGTTATCAAACTCTTAACGAAACAGACCACCCCCCCCCCCCCCGCAGCAAAGCGCAGAAAACTAACACTAGTTTCAGTTAAAATGCAAATCACAAATTTTAAGGTTACTTAAATGAGAAAAAGAAAGCAAAACAAGAAAGGAAAAAAATGATAAATAACAAGTCCAATTTAAGCTAAAATAATAAAAGTGTAGTTTGTTTTTCAAATGCTTGACTTAAAGACAAATCAGTTTTAAAATTTTGATGATTATCTATACGTGAAATAACTGATGATCTTATCGTTCTTACTCAAAAAAATCTTTGAGCCTAACTTAGTCTTTCTATTGAATTATCACGGTTCTAGATTGAATCTAGGTTTTAATCGATTCATAGATCTTAACAAGAGAAATCCTATCAATAATAAATAAAACGAATACAATAAACATTATGATGTTTTGGTATTATTGTCACAAAGAATAATGTTCGGGTTGGTTTATTCATATGTTCATAGCAGATTGATTCAAAAATTAAGAAGTTTCAAACTTTCTATTAAATATCCTTTCTAGTTTTTTTTTTTTTTTTTTTTTTTTTTTTTTTTTTTTTTTGAGTTGTACGAAATGCAAGTCTCATAAAGAGTTCTCCAAAGGGGATTGCACATGTCTTAATAAAGTCAATGATTGGTTTGAAGAGCGTTTTGAGATTCAGAGATTACAGATAATACAACTAGTAAATATGTTCCTCCTCATGTGAACATATTTTATTGTCTAGGGGAAAAAGTAAAAAAAAAGAAAATTACTTAAAGAAATTAACTAAATCATAGATTATGTCTTTTATAGATAAATTATAGATTATGTGTATGTTTGGCAAATAGCTTTTAGAAGCTCCTAGCTTCAAGCATTTAAGAAAAGACTCATACTCAATAAAAAAAATCTTGTTTGGTTGAAGGATTTTGAAGCCTTTAGGTTAGGTAAAAAACTCTATATTGAAACGCTATTAGTACTAGCGTTTAAGAAAAAGCTCCTACTAGCTACAAGTTTTTAATGAGTAAAATGACACAAATACTCATTTTACCATAAAAAAACATGCATACAAGCTTTTAATTATGCCTATTTTGGTTATTTTATACATTTTATTAAAAGCTACAACTACTATGTCAAACACCAAAATCTCTACTACCTTATTAAGGAGGAGAGATGGGTAAGAAGGTAATTTCACCATCATTTTAAGATGGCATACAAAAGGTCTCATGCATAAATCTCTAACTTTTACCATTTTCTTCCATCTATGCCCTTATGTACAAGTCACTAATACAAATCAATTGCACCATTCAATACATTTAATTCATGTATTAACTTTTTGTTATCTAGAACCATTACCAAGTAATGGATTAATTCATCTAACTATTTTTTAATGGATTAACTTTTTGTTACCAATAGAATTTGAATTATCATCACAAGAAAAGGCTAAGCCTTATTTAACACTTTATAACCAGTAGGCTAAAGACTCTTTGTTTCATGTGTATAACTAAATGTTGCAAATAAAAATCAAGCACGGATCGGATTGGATAAATGACAGTATGGTGTATAAAGTTTTGGCAATTTAAAATGTGAATAAAAATACCTACCCGCGGCAACGCGCGGGCATTCCACTAGTATATTTAAAAACCCATAGCTTACAGCTACAGCTATAGCTACCAGCTTCCAGCCACCAGTTTCCACTCCAACCGCTACCAACCACCAGTCACCGGTCAAATTTGCCAAGCATACCCTATATCTTTTAGATAAAATGGCCATGTTAACTTATAGTTAACTGAAAATTAAGACTAGTTAGGGTATGTTTGGTAATGAACTTTTAGAAGATTTTAGGTGCTTTTAGCTTTAACTTTTTTAGAAAAAGATCCTACTCAATAAAAAGCCTTGTTTGATAGAAGGAGCTTGAACCTTTTAGGTTGGGAGAAAAAACTTCATATTCAAATGCTACTAGTACAAGTGTTTAAGAAAAAGTTCCTACTAGTTACAAATTTTTAATGAGTAAAATGACACAAATACCCATGCTACCGTAAAAAAAACATGCATAGAAGCTTTTAGTTATGCTCATTTTGGTCATTTTATACATTTTATTAAAAGCTCTAACTACTCTGCCAAACACCAAAATATATTTAAAAAGCTACAGCTACCAATTATCAGCTTTCAGCCACCAGCCATCAACTAGTTTTGTCAAACATACCCTTAGTTTTAAGGGTAAAAGGTGTGCAAAATTTAGTTATAAAAGGTCCTTTACGGGTAGCTCAGTTGATGAATGGACCAACGATCTCTCTTGGAGGTTTCAGGTTTGATTCTCACGATGGACATAATGAGAAATGATGGATGACTCATGGCCTATGGTCATGAGTTCGAGTCCTGATCTCACAAGTTTTACTGGTTCACTACTGTCGTGCCTTCGGGCGGGTATGTGGGTCAGGTTTTCCCTAGAAGCGGGCTGTCAGGCGGGCTGGGGGCTTCGTGTGTCCGGGGTGGGCCGGGCTGTGCCCCTGTCTTTGCCACTGAGGGGCCGTGTACGAAGTACCCGACGTTGTTTAGTTGGCCGTTCAAAAAAAATCTATATATATATATATATATATATATATATATATATATATATATATATATATATATATAGGGGAAGGATAAATTGAAAACCCTCTTGAGTTGAGAAAACCTTGGAAACCCATGTAAAAAATCATTTTTTTTTGAAAAAAATAACCAATGTAAAATACATGTTTTTAAGCATTTTGGGCCAAAAAAATATAAAAAGCGCCGAAGGGATTTTTTTTAAAAAAAATAAACAAAGTTGCGCTTTTTACATATGTTTTCAGCTATTTGCTGTTGTAAAGCTGTTGTAAACATGTGTTTTCGCAGCTTTGTTTAGTTTTTTTTAAAAAAAATCCCTTCGGCGCTTTTTTTTTTTTATTTTTTTGGCCCAAAACACTTAAAAACATGTATTTTATATTGGTTATTTTTTTCAAAAAAAAAATAATGATTTTTTACATGGGTTTCCAAGGTTTTCTCAACTCAAGAGGATTTTCATTTTATAATTGCCATATATATATATATATATATATATATATACTAGCTTTTATCCTGGGAGCGTCCCGGGGTTGAAAAATATAACAATTCTAATAATACTAATACTAATAGTAATAATTATTACTCTTGTAATTAAATAAATAAAAAAATAATCTTGCTATAAGGTGACACCATGTATTGCAGTGTTGCGCGATTCTTTCTCGTAGCTTCTCTTGATGAAGTATACCTATCCATCTTTATAAGAGTAAAATTCCAATGAAAGCATGGCGATTGGGCTGAATTTCAAAATCGTAGATAAGAACCTAGTTTAAAAGAAAAAACATTTTTAATGAATAACCTGAACACTTTGTGTTTTTTTTCCTGTATGAACGAAACCCCACAAAAAATAGTCGTTTTTTTTCTACGATTTTTATATAGCACTATGTTACTCATTGGAAAGATAATAAAACGCTCGTTAATTTGGTGTAATTTTTTTCTTTAAAAAATCTCGTATATAAAAGAAATTAAAGTTTAAAAATTATGGGAGTAAACATAAAAGAGAAGAATTTTAATTTGTTTTTAAATTATTTTTTCCTAAAATAACTCAATTTATATTTAGTAGATTATGTTTTATATTATTATTTTTTTATTTGCCACATGGCATGACACATGGCACACTCAAGGAGGAGAATAACTCCTTGAATGCAATGTCATTAAAATGGCTTTAGGCCTTCATTGAATGATAACTCATCAATCTTCAATTCTTTTATTATAAGTTATAGATATTGCAAAGGGATTAATCCTACATGTCATATTCTTATTCAATCTTTCCTTTGAAAGATGCCACATAGGATGTGATGTGGCAAGTGTAAACCAATTAAAAAAAAAGAAATAAATATGATTTAACCTAATCTATTATAATCTTTAACATAATCTATTAAATACCTAATCTACTAAATCTAAATATTAAAACTTTATTATTTTTCTCTCATGTTTCCTCCCATAACTTTTAAACGTTAATATCTTTTATATACAAGATTTTTTAAAGAAAAAAATTACACCAAATTAACGAGCATTTTATTATCTTTCCAACGAGTACCATAGTGCTATATAAAAACGGAGAAAAAAATGACCATTTTTTGTAACCCGACAGGTATTGTGTTGGGTTTGGAATTAGTTTAAAAAAAATTGTGGGTTTGGGTCGGGTCCGGGATTAGGTGATACCCAATCCGATTACCCGAAACAACATACCCAAATACCCGAACTATATACCCGATCATATACCCATTTTAACGCATCACGTAACCCTTAGACTAATGCGTTCGATATTTCAATAATTAACTTTTTTTCTTATTTCATGTTAGTTCTTTTTAGAATGATCGATTACAAACTCTCAAATTCATTTGTAATGGCACTAGATTTATACCTCGGCGCAGAGATTCGTTTTTTTTAATATTTGAATATGATAACTTATGGCAAGAGATTTGTTTAAAATAATAATAATAATAATAATAATAATAATAATAATAATAATAATAATAATAATTTATTATGTCATATTAGATATTTCAACCCGAGACGCTCCCGGAATAAAAACTAGTTTAGTTGTAAACGACATTTTATGTACGTCTGAATCTAAGGCATAACAAGTGCAAATATGTAGAAGATTCAATAGATAGAGATTTGTAATAAAGGACAATTTGTAATTTAGTAAAAAAAAAAAAAGTATGGTTTCAATTTTCAAAGTGTATATTTTTAGTCTTTCAATACATTAAACACCATTAATATATCTTTTCTTGAATGATCAACGAATAAAGCCCTAGCTACTTGGAGTAAACTAATGGTAAAAGGTGACATCATACACATACGAATACAGACAACGCTGGTAGCCTAAGCCCATGGGTGGGCCATAGTAATGCATGTATGGTGATAATTTGTAAATAATAAGAAATTGGAAAAATGCTATAGTTTATTAAGAGGGTGTGAGATTGCGTTTTGAACCTGATTTTTAGATTATTGCGTTTTGAAAATGCAGATAATCAGTTGTTAGTGTTTGGGATTGCGTTTTGAAAACGCAGATAATCAGTTTGTTAGACTACCAAAACGCAATAATTTATAAGCAGCTCCACCCCTGCTTTTTCAAAACGCATAATCTGTTTTGAATAATCAATCCCAAACACCCTCTAAATACAAAAGAAAAGTAAAAATTTCATTTGTGCGAACCAGGGGTTTATCATAGTTGGCCTTCGGAGTTTCCCCTAGAATTGGTAATGGGTCATGTCACCAGCACTACATGCAATCGCAGGCGTGGTGGCCTTTTACCTATGGGTATACCTGGATTGCCGGGCTTTGTTAGTTGTTAGAAAAGCGTAACAAAAAGGTGTGTGTTGTTGATCAAAATGAAATCAATCATTATGAGTGGAATAATTGAGTTCCAAAAATGGTTAACATTTGTGTTTTGCAAGCTAGTATGTAGCGAATTTCCACTATTACTGCTTTGTCAAGGCCAATCCCATTATGGTGGAGTGGCACCCTCCTTGCTTCCCTTATGGGAGGTGGGGAGTTCGAGTCCTACAGGAACCAAAATGTTGCTGGTGGTCTGGGTTTTACTGCAGTGGGCCTTCGGATGTCAGGTTTTCCCCGGGAACTGGAGTGAAATTACCGGTGGACCTGGGTTACTCTCGAAGTTCTCCTTTGTCTGGTGGGTACTTCAAGAGTGCTCAGAATTGATTTGTTGCCCGTTCAAAAAAAAAAAAAAAAAAAAAAAAACTTCTTTGTCAAGACAAGACATTAATGTGGGTTCACACTCATGCAATCCATGGTTTATGTCGTGTGAAATTGAAAATGCTATTTGGCGGTTAATTTGTCAATGTGCAGTATCCCTCCAATTTATGATTTCTCTTTTAAAGACTTACCTCAAAGGCTCAAATCCACAAGCAAGTGTGTAATATAAGAACCCATACTGATTTTGGGTATTCAGTATATGTATTGGTACCCAGTATTGTTCGTTTTGGTATTTGATACTTTTAGTATCGATAAAGGTACAAATAAAAAGGGTACAAAAAATGTGGAAGTTTTCAAACACAGAAAGTTACATATTTTCAAAATCGTAGAAAACACTAAGGTAACATTTTTTTTCATAAATATCATATTAGGTCATTCTTTGAAGTGGTCATATTGATGCATGTTTACATGTTTAATTTTTTTTTAACGTTCGTTAGGACATTCAGCCTCGAACTCGAGACTAATGACTTGTGAGACGCTACTAATATCACATCCTCACTCGAGCATCAGGCACCCCATTTAACACCTATTGCACCAATTTTCAGGAAAACCCCACAAGGCATGACACTCGAATAGAAGCTCTGCGCGTAACTTATTCTATTGAATTATTGTGGTTTAAGTATAAATATGGGGTTTTAATTTTTTTTTTTAAAGGCTTAGTTCAGTGGAAATCCTTGTACAACTCTAACCTAGCAGTATCAAGTTCGAATCCCTACCCATACACCGGTGTCCTCCTTGCCTAAGCTCAAACCGTCACGGAGAATTTTTTTGTTGTGTGCATAGATCGAACCTGTGACCTACCCCAGGATGGGAACCTCTAAGGGAAACCCCACCATACCTCAAACCAGCTGGGCTGAAGATCATTGTAATGGGGTTTTAATTGATTTATAGGTCTTAACGAGAGAATTTCTATCAATAATAAATAAAACAAATATAATAAACATAGATAAAAACAAATAAAATAAAAAAGAAAGAAATAGAGAAGAGAGAATTCAAGAGGCCCGTAAGGATCAAGATAAAAATGACTGAGCCAACTTGATATTTTGGTATTTATCGTCGGAAAGAATTACGCTCGGATTTTTCTTATCTGTATCTTCATAGCAGATTGAGTCAAAAAGTAAGAAGTATCCAACTTTTCTAGTAAATATCCGTTATAACTAGTATTTGGGTATTTTCGCTTGCTGTACAAGATGAAAATCTCATACAGAGTTCTACAAGGGGGATTACAAATATCTTAATTAAAGTCTGTGATTGGTTTGAAGAGCGTCTTAAGGTTCAGGCTATTGTGGATAATACAAGTAGTAAATATGTTCCTCCTCATGTAAACATATTTTATTGTCTAGGGGGATTACGCTTACATGTTTTTCTTTGTTCATATATTCACTAGCACTCTTTATCCTTTGTCTACAATAAGAACACAAGATGCCCTTCATAACTAAATTTTGCATGCTTTTTATCAGGTTTATCGTAACACACGAACAATGTGGTTATTTTTATCCACGTTTCATTGTAAAATTTCGTTTGAATAACTTTGATTGTAAAAGTGATAAGAAATAGCTCGATCACACCGTAGGTTTATGTAGAAACATAGTATTAAAAGTTACAGTCATTATAAACTAAAAAAATTAAATAAATTATATAAAAACATATATATTTATAAAATAATATGTTAACTACTTAATCGAGAAATTTAAAAGTAATAAATAAACCAAAGTGATAAAAATAATAAATTAAAAAGAAAGAGAAAATAAAAGAATGAAAAGAACTTAAAATTAACTAAATCAAATATTATGTCCTTTATTGGAAAATTATAAATTATGTCTTGTAGGCAAAATAGCAATTTTACCTTAGACCATCCGGAGTGGTGGCGTGGAAAGGGCTTGAAGGGGCTTGGAGGGGTTTGAACACCTCCGTCAAGGGGGCTTGAAGAGGGGCGGGAAGGGTATGGCGTGGAGAAGCTGCTTGGCATGGGCAGGGGCGATGCTTAGTTGGGGCGGGAGAGGGCGGCCGACCCCCCGAATTTTCGCGCAGAAGTTCCGATTATATAGTATTCGTATAGAAAATTTTGGAAATATAGGGTTTCGACCCCCCGAAACTGGTTTTCGACCACCCGAAACCAGTGACTTCCGCCCCCCCCCCCCCCCACCCCCGACTTCCGACCCCCCAAACCTTCGGGTCAAGCTTCGCCACTGGGCATGGGGCGGGGCTTGGGTGTGAGGTGTCACCTTTTGATTGGTCAAGTATTTTTTTTAACTTTAACACAATATAATATTATTTCCTTCCCCCCTTTCACTTCCCACAATTTTTTCATCCCCTACATGAGTTTCACAAGTGTCACATAACACTTCATCCCTCTCTTTCCTCCACCACTCCTTATAATCTTATAGTTAAATGAAACTTAAGACCAGATAGTTTAAAAGGAAAAAAGTGTGCAAAATTTAGTTATAAAGGACATTTTATATACGTATCAAAGATAAAGTATAATAAGTGTAAATTTTGTAGAAGATTCAACATATAAAGATTTGTAATATAGGACAATTTGTGTAATTTATTCAAAAGTATGGTTTCAATTTTCAAGGTGCAAATTTGTAATCTTCCAGTTGGTTTGGAGGACCATACATTTAATAACATTATAATAATTTTTTTTTGATTGATCAACAAATAAAACCCCGGTTATCTAAAGTAACCCAATGATGAAAGGAGAACCCATACGCTCGCAAATTCCAACAATGCTAAGTAGTTCAAGCTCACCATCTCCAGTTCAGAGGAAATCCACCGATCAAATATTCGCTACGATAAAATTCAATTGAAATCAGATTCGAAATTAAGACCCTTGCCCTTTAGCCCCAATCTTTATTTTCCTCCCATGACGATTGAGCTATAGCTTATTGACACCATAAAAATATTTAAACTATCTAAAATAAATTAAAGTAGAAACGTTGAATAACTAGTGAAATTTTTCGCGCTACGCGGCGGATATTCGGTTTGCTATAGCATTGACCTATGGTATAACAGCTGAAACAAAAAAAAGGGCAAAAACATAAAGTCGTGATATGTCAATAGGATAGCAACACACATTGATTGGAAACCATGAAAATGAATATTGGTACCGATTAAGAAAATATTGATATCATTGCAAACTTGTTTGGGCAGCAACGTGAATAATATGGGTACTGTTCCAATAATCAGAGGCGAATGATAATGGGGGCTGGGGCCTCCGTTTTTTGACTCAGTGGTGGAAGTTTTTGATTTTCGTAGGTAATTTTTTATATGAATTGAGTCCGGCCCCCACTGATTTGATTTTTCGGCCCCCAACAATATGAAAAAATTTGGGTCTCATAATTTTCGGCCCCCATCACTACTTTTTTCAAACTTCGCCACTGCCAATAATACCAATGCAATACCAATGTTTATATATGAATTAATACATAAATGTTGAAAATAATATATAAAGCTTATGTTTTTTTACATAACGTATTTTTAATTTATCAAAACATTGCACATGTATCTATTCCTAATTTCAAAGGACATGTATTTTATTTGTACAAAGAAGTTGTGATATATCTGTAATCAATTATATAAAGTGGTTAGTATAAAATGATAAAGAATGATATATAGATGGAAGAGTGTGATGTATGAAAGAAAGCAAGGTGAACCACTACATAATTATTGTTGTTCACAATTCAAAATGTTATATAGAATTACTTTGGTTTAAATGTGCATTGTCAACACAAAGAAAAACAACTGCTGTACATATTGGAAATGTAGAAGGTTCAATATTCAAATCTAGAATGTTCAACATAGAGATGTGGATTAGAATAGATGTTGACTTTAAAGGATGTAGTACAAATAAGGTACATAGGGTGTGGAGCAGGCCCATAACGTTATGTTCCCGAGTTTATTAACTGAAAAAAAAAAAAAAAAGAACAGAAAGAATTTAAGAGAGAAAAGAAAGAGTGGAAAAGGAAATATATAATTTCACTTTTTGTTCCCAAGTTAGGAGGAAAGAAAAAGAAAATAAGTACTTTATTTCCACTTCCTTTCATTTTGAAAGGAAAGTTTTATTGAAAGATTTCCCTTCTACTTCTTTCCAATTTCTTCCTTTAATAAAACTCTGATACAAGCATATTTTTTTTCTTTCTCTTCGTTTCCTTTCACTTCTTTTCACTTCTTTCATTTAATGAAACTCGAGAACACGTAGGGTAGGACCATCACCCAAGGGATGGTGCTAGGGGTGTGAAGGATGGCTTCCATGTCAGCGTTACACGCCACCCTCCCGCCCCAACAAATTTCAATGTTCATTTTTTAGCGCCGCCAACATCGTCTTGTGGTAGCCGATCACGATAGGAACGGACCCTTGGAGGCGGTGTGGCCTACCCTGGGCCGTCCCCACACCCCATGACTTAAATATGTGGATTTAAATGAATGTTCATAAAATTTTAGGAAGTCGAGCCGAAGCTTAGGGGGGACGGGGCGCCACCCGAATTGGTCACGGGTATCCACTACCAGCACGGTAACACCGTTGCCACCCATACTGGTAGTGGTCCCGTGAACCGTTTTGCAGGTTCTGTTTACCGTGCTAGTAATTGTTTCTATTTTATTTTTGAATTGATATAAATCAGCTTTTTTATTATAACTGTGTTTATCATTTTTTTGTTATTGTTTTTTTTTTTTTTATAATTTAAACGTGTGTTTTAAAAACTAGCCCGCGCGTTGCGGCGGGACTCCACAATGCTTGGATGTTGGGTTTGGTTAATCGCCTCATTGGTTATATGCATTATACAATCATGTTGGATATGTGTACAAAATCAAACTGGATTGTTTTATAATATAGAAATACCAACATAAAACAACCCCGTGCGATGCGGTGGAGCTACATAAATTGGAGCACATGCATTTGAAACTACCTAAGTAAGAATAGTAAAAAACTCGCATTATGTTATTGTGACGACAATTTGCAACGCGGTATTCGTGTATGTTAGATTATTAGTTATCTCATTATATGCCGTATATTATTTCTGTAAGTTTTTATATTGGTATTATAGAAAAGTTTATTATGTTTATTGTGTTATTTTTTGTTAAAGTTTTTAAATCAGTAGCATCGCTGTGGTCTAAATATATCATAGTCCATGTCAATTAGATAACATTAAAATGTATTTAGAATATAAAAACTAATTAGCTTATATCTTGGGAGCGTTTCGGGTTGAGAAATCTAGTAAAGTGAATAAAATTAGAAGTATCTAAACTATAAAAATGGCATCTATATAGCAATTACCTGTTGCAGAGCGTCTCGGGTTGAAATATCTAATATGACATAATAAAATATCTAATGTGACAACATAATTAATGACTTGCCAATATATGATTAATGAATATTATTATTATTATTATTATTATTATTATTATTATTATTATTATTATTATTATAAACAAATCTCTGTCATAAGTTATCATATTCTAATATAAAAAAAAGGGTAATTAGGTCGGGTATCACCTAATCCTAGGCCCGACCCAAACCCACAAAAGAGAGATTGCATAATATTATGACATGTCATAAAAAATGCTTTGGTTTATTATATATACTAGTGGAATGCCCGCGCGTTGCTGCGGGTATGTATTTTTATTCACATTTTAAATTGCCAAAACATTATACACCATACTATCATTTATCCAATCCGATCCGTGCTTGATTTTTATTTGCAACATTTAGTTATACACATGAACCAAAGAGCCTTTAGCCTGCTGGTTACAAAGTGTTAATCCATTAAAAAAAAGTTACATGAATTAATCTATTACTTGATAATGGTTCTAGGTAACAAAAAGTTAATACATAAATTAAATGTATTGAATGGTGCAATTGATTTGTATTAGTGACTTGTACATAAGGACATAGATGGAAGAAAATGATAAAAGTTAGAGATTTATGCATGAGACCTTTTGTATGCCATCTTAAAATGATGGTGAAATTACCTTCTTACCAATCTCTCCTCCTTAATAAGGTAATGATAATAAAATAATAACTAGTAGTAATGCCCGCGCGTTGCGGCGGGTGCATCTGTTTTGCCCCTCGTGTATCGTGTTTGTTGGTTATTCGTTATGATCACGTAGAAAACAAAGAGGTATAAAATATATGTTATTAAAATTTGAAACTCATAAATATATCTTCTGAAAATTTTTAATGGGTAGATAACAATAGACCGTACTATTCCCTACAACACCCTTAGAGTGGCCCACATCCTTCGGTGGGACTCTTTTATGTATCTCGAAGGCAGATAAGTATGCCATCGTAGAGCGGTGCTTAGCGTAGTGAAGTGGCGTTGTATCTCTTAATGACCATAAGATTGTGGTGGAAGTGATGTAATTACTAAAATGCAGTTTGTAGTGTGCAACATATTTCTATTATTTTTGGGCATTCGCGAGATGCAGCGGAGTCAATGATTTGCATAGATACTCTCGTTTTATGTTAGTTTGACAAGTTCCGTAACAAATATATTGGACCAAACAAATTAGTAATCAATATAGTTAAAACTACCAAATCGACTGATAAGAACTTGTCTTCTTTTGGATATGTAAACAATTGGTGACTTCGTGAGATCAGAAATTTAAATTCTATACCTAGAAGCTTATAGTAGCAGAGAAAACAAAAAACCATCGAGGAAGACAATGACATTGCTCATGAAGTATCTCTACCATATTTGTTTGTATAAACGTCAAGCCTACATATATCGCTCACTTTAATGGGTTGAAACGTGTCATGGGTTGGGTGTGTTGGCAAACTTCAAGCCTACATATTCATTTGTGTGCAGAAGTGTCACATCATACCATCCTGCAACCACATAAATTTAAAAAGAAGATATAAATACATAATATATGATGAATTTATTTACTATAAACATTGAAAGATATGTAAGTTATGTATGTGAAGAGTCACCACATTATTTATATACCAAATACATGACCACTATTTATAAGACTATAACAATGACACAAACATAATAAAGACATGGAGGTTATGAATGTATAGAGTCACCACATTATTGTTAATTTCCTCATCAATTTTATAATTATGTTTAAATTAATTTCTTCAACAATTTAATATTTAGGTAGAAAGATAATTTTACCCCCTAAATGACTTCAATAAGCATTGTACTATAAGCAATAAAGGTTGTATTTACTTAGATTTTGCGGGTATCATTCACTGATGCTTTATAATATAGTATAGAAGATAAAGATTCGGGTTGATTCATTAGCGTGAGCATGAATTTATGGCTTTTCGATTTCTTATTTCTTAACACAAATAACATAAGTAATTAACACATAGTTAAGTTTTTGGTTTCTCTTTATGCTAGTGTTTAATTTATTTTATTAATTAGAATTAGAACTTAAACAATATACAATTGCCGAAAGCAAAACAATATTGTGAACCACACTTCATACAACGTTTAACAAGAACATTAAATAGATCAACAAATACCTTAAAAATCTCAGAACAAATATAGTTTACGTATAACTATTTGATGGCGTTCAAGGAGACCATGTTGATTGAAATTGAAGAAAGTCTCCATACCCTTCTCCAACCATCCTCTCCGTCATTTGTCCTTTATGTCCATTTGTTCCCTGCAACATTAGTTTTCATCCCATGCAGTAAGTGGAAGTAATATTTATAATATATATTAGAAACATATTAGCAAATCTAGAATGTTATTTATAATTTTGTCTGTTTTATTTAGTTAATAATATATATGATTCAAGATACACAACTTCTTAACAAGGATAGTTAGGAAAGTCATCTGTCACCTTCATAGGGGCCATATCATCCAATTCAGTAGAGTTGAGGTTAATAGGTCATGGAACATGCTGGCTTCTTAAAGCTTCATGGAGAGAAACTAAAAATGCACAAAGAAGAGAAAAAACTGTACTAATTAGTTTTGAAAAATATTTTCTCATAAATAAATCTGAATATTGTTTGTTTATTGTTTTAATTGTTAGTTGCACAATTAAATTACCTCAATTTGATTCTGCAACGATCCAACATAGTTGATTATAACATCCAACATCAATGACATTCCCATTGTCTATAGCAAATAACTAAATTTAAATGGAGCAAAACAATGATATATTATGAAGATAAATTTTTGTAATTGTCAAACAACATATGAACAAGTAGAAAAAAATGTATATATGTATATAAAGATTAACTCATATTTTATACCTTGTAGCGTCCGGGAACCATATCTTGCAAGCGTCATAACTTCTCATTGATTTTTTTCTCTTCTCATCTAATGAAGACATAAATTTTTTGGACAAAACAATGTTTCAAAGTATGAAATTAGCTTTAAGATTTTGTTTGGGGTTATGAAAAGACTATTATCATTCAAGAAATTGATTATAATGAAGTATATATAACAATATAGATCGGGGGTTGAAAGGTCTCACATTTAAGATGCATCATAGGGTAGGTTGTATTTTGTGTTTTAAAAGTTGGACATAAGGGCATAATTGGGATAAGATTTTAGGATGCGAGGTATTGGATTATGATAAATTTACTAATCTACCCTCCTAAGTGTCTTAATAGTCACAAGTATGCCAATAATACCCTTAATTTTTTTGCTTAAATATGTTGTACATCTTGTTTGTTAAGTTGTACGGAAATGAAAATGACTATCTTAGCCATCACTCCTCCTTAATAAGATAACTAGTGGAATGCCCGCGCGTTGCTGTGGGTATGTATTTTTATTCACATTTTAAATTGCCAAAACTTTATACACCATACTATCATTTATCCAATCCGATCCATGCTTGATTTTTATTTGCAATATTTAGTTACACACATGAACCAAAGAGCTTTTAGCCTACTGGTTAGAAAGTGTTAAATAAGGCTTAGCCTTTTCTTGTGGTGATAATTCAAATTCTATTGATAACAAAAAGTTAATCCATTAAAAAAAAGTTACATGAATTAATCTATTACTTGGTAATGGTTCTAGGTAAGAAAAAGTTAATACATTAATTAAATGTATTGAATGGTGCAATTGATTTGTATTAGTGACTTGTACATAAGGGCATAGATGGAAGAAAATAGTAAAAGTTAGAGATTTATGCATGAAACCTTTTGTATGCCATCTTAAAATGATGGTGAAATTACCTTCTTACCCATCTCTCCTCTCTTAAAATAGTGGGTAAAATGACTATCTTAGTCATCTCTCCTTCTTAATAAGGTAACATAGAAAATAGAGATAGATATAGATATAGATTAAGCCACACAATCTAGAAAAAAGAAATACCATAATATTGTACTAATATTTTATCTTGTAATTTACAAGGTATACATCAATATATAGTGACCAACGGACAACCAAAAGATCATAACGCTCCTAACATTATTAGGCATTACGAATAACATTTTAAGGTGATTGAAATGATTTCTTAACAAAAATTAAATACATACTTTAACAGTAAATATCGAATTCGTAAATATCACACCTTTTCTCAAAGTCTGGAGACTGATTAAAGATAAACCCCATCAATTCGAAGTTTTATACCTGAAATAATAGAAGTGTTTTTTTTTAATTATTAAAAATCATTATTTCACAAAACCACTTGAATTAATTATTTCAAGGGTTTTCGATTTTTTTTAACGGCCAACAAACTTTATTAAACACCCAAGCTAGCGGGAAACTAGCAAAATCGCCCGACATACAAACATGTGACAAGCACAGGACGCCACCCATATACAAAACACTTCAAACACAAAAGACTTTACAAGACATGTGATAGATTAAAATCACGCCAATTCTCCCAATCAAGCGCATTCCATTTCGCCCTAGCCTTCACCCATAAAAAGCTTCACGTCTTGATTTCGCCAACGATACGCTGTAGAGACGGCTGCATTTGTTTGAAGACGAGTTCATTTCTGCAGCCCCATATAGCCCATAGAGTTATCAAACAAATGGCGTAAAACGTCTTCTTGAACTTCTTCGAACCGGGTGTGTATTTATGTAGAGATAATATGTCCCGAACATCAAAAGCGTAGATTCCGCCCACCTTACACCATATAGAGACTTGGTGCCAAACCGATTCCGCAAAAGCGCATGAGCTAAACAAATGTACACCATTATCAGTTTTGTTCCCACATATTGGGCATAGATCCGAATCCACATTGATGTTTCTTCTTCTCAACGCCTCTTTTGTTGGAAGGCGATTAAGCCTCGCTCTCCATGCCATAATTTTGACCTTCCTTGGAACCCAATTATTGCGTTTAAACACCCAATGAGTTGCGTTAACAGTCGAGCCTTGCAGCAACACTTTTACCTCCTTTATTGAAAATAGTCCTGACCCGTTAGCCCATGCCCACCTGTCAGCATTGTTACCCAGCCCCGGACACTGCAGAGCAGCCCCAACCAGGTCCAATTCGGCCAGGGTAGTTGCATTTAAACCATTAGACCTCCAGTCCTAAAGCCACCCAAGTCCCTCAGTTGAAACCCGGGCTCGAACGACTGCGTGTTTATTTGCAACAGCCCCAAACAGAGCAGGAAAAATGTCCGCCAACGGACCAAAACCAGTCCAGTTATCCAGCCAGAATCTAATGGAAGCACCATCACCCACTACCCTTTCATAAGTGTCCCCATATCAACCCCAAGTGACTTCAGTCTATTGATGCTTCCAGCGATTGCTTTCCACGGACCACGAATCGTGAGACGACACGGAATGGGATTCCATTCCCTAGACGAGTGATGAATAGACCAAATCACTTTACGCCACAGCCCACCTACGTCCGTCCGAAACCTCCACCACCACTTTGCAAGCATGGACAAGTTAGCATCCTTAAGCGAACCAAACCCAAGTCCACCCCTATCACACGGTGCAATAACCCCATCCCAAGCGACCCAATTCGTCTTTGCTTTCTCGTCCGATCCACCCCAAAAGAAAACTCTACGCATTCGATCCAACTTATCCAATACACCCGTCGGGGCTTTGTAAAGCGAGAAAAAAATATGTCGGTAAGGAATTCAAAAACGACTTTATGAGAACCACACGGCCGCCAAACGATAGGGTCCTCGCTTTCCAAATTGATAGCCTACTCTAGAACGTCTTAATAATCGGCTCCCAATGTTTAATTAAGTTCATGTTGGCACCAACTACTAGCCCCAAATATGTAAAAGGAAAGGATCCGCTTCTGCAGTTAAGCCAATTGGCCATATTTTGAACCTCATTTCCACCAACCCCAACACCATATACACTACATTTACCAAGGTTAACCCTCAACCGGATGCAAGGTAAAAACACCTAAGTATCCACTTCAGATTAACCGCATTCACCCGACTCATTTTGCACAGTCCTCAAACACTGTTCCTGTCCAGTATGTCCAAACCACTGTTCCTCAGATCCACTATGTGCAAACACCTGTTGCTCAAGCACCTGTGCAAACGACTGTTGCTCCATTCTCTGCTCCTGCAGAGACCAGTCAACAGAGCTTCTTTACACAAGGCTTTGTTGATTGGAGCAGTCTACCTGATGAGCTAACAGATGAGAATTTTGCACTAGTTGCCAAAGCTGAAAATGAACTAGAAAATTTTTGTTTCATGGCTATGGTGGATGAGATTGAATCTGAGGAGGTGGTAACTGAATCTGATGTTGTGACTGATGATGTTGTTAGTGAAGTTGTTACAGGTGAAAAACCTGAAGAAGAGGTTGTGAATCTCACAGATCCCTGGGGTGCATCTGATGACTGTGAGTGCAAGTGTGATTGTGCATTGATGGCTGCTGCTAAGGTATCTCCTCAAATTCTTAAAGAATTGTGTTCTGACAAATGTGTGATAGCATTTGCTAACATTAAAGAGGTGAATGAAAACCTTAGAAAGAAAATTTTGGATGATGAAGTTAAATTTGAAAAACTTACAAAAGATTTGAAAACAAGTTTAACTGCAAAAGAGTCTGAAATAAGCAGCTTAAAACATGAAGCAACTATAACCAAAGACCAGCTCCAAACTATGATAGCAAAATATCAAAGTTGCAAGAGTGAGCTAGAGTCCACCCAAGTTGAATGTGAGAAATGGGTGGAATCATGTAGAGGTTTTGAAATGTTACTCAACAAACAAACTAAAAGTCATGTGAAGTTTGGCTTTGGTTTTGAAACCACTGCTCCTGCTTTTGAAAACACTGACAAAAAGAGTCAAAAGTCTGTTGAGGTAATACCAACAAACCTGCAGGGTCAAGAGATTAAAATCACTGAACCAAATGGTAAGAAAATTGTTCTTGAAAAACCAGAAGGTTCCTCATCTTTTGCTGAACTTGAAAAGTATGAATTTAAACCTACTTGGTCTGATGAGTGTGATACTCTTGAGAATTTCAAACCTGTTGATTTTAAAACACCTGAGGGAAAGACAGCTCCTCAGGCAAAGGTCATTCCATTGGCTAAAGTCATTCCCCTGAAAAATCTTCCAGCAGATGCTCAAACATCTGCTGAAAAGAAGGCTGAAAAGGGGAAGAAGAAAGAAAAGACTGTCAACTTGTTCTGTGATTTCTGTGAAAAGAAGAATCATGTCACCAAAAACTGTTTTCTTCTAAAAGCATATGACATTAACAAAGGAACAAGTGAATGTGATTCCAAAGCCACATGCTCAATATGTGGGAAAAAGAATCACAAGACCAAAGAGTGCATGTATCTCAAAAATTTTGATGTTAAAATACAAGAATACAAAGCTAAAACTCTTGCAAACCCTGTGGTCAGTACTTCAAAAGGAAAGCCCAAACAGACCTTCACCCCTGTCCAAACATCTGTTACAAAAAGGCTTGAAACATCTGCTTCTAGAGATGTCCAAGTAACAGATGCTCCACCCACAAGCAAATACCCAAGAGGTTATGGTCAACCTCCTTGTCATAGTCTGCCACATGTTTATGAGGAGCCAAAGAGACCCTCTAAACCAAGAGTGAACAGAAATCCTTATGGGTATTATCATCTGTCAGGAAGTGATCAAACAACTGCTGCCCCAAGTGTTGACATCCAAGCACTGGCAAATGGTCAGCAGCAGTTGTTGACCTTAATTCAAAAATTGGTCCAAACCACTGATCACCTTCCAAAGCTTGAGTCTGAAAGGTCTGTGGACCCATCCAAAGCCAACTTGGCTTTGGACACTCACCAAAACTAACCATTTACTGATGTGCAGGGAGCTTCTGCTTGTTTAGATAGTCTTTGGTATGTAGATAGTGGAGGCTCCATGCACATGACAGGATGTAGAGCCCTTCTTCTGGACTTCTTGGCTCATGGAGGGGGTGATATATCCTTTGGTAATGATTCTAAAGGTAAGGTGTTGGGTTCAGGGACTGTACAGGCTGGAAAACTCAAGTTTGAAAATGTTAATCTTATTGATAATCTCAAGTTTAATCTTCTGAGTGTTTCACGAATGAGTGACAAAGGTTATGGCTCATTTTTCACAAAGAAAACTTGTAAGATTATTGGGCCAGAAGTGGTGAAAAAGATTGATACCATTATTGCTGAGAGCAAAGCACAACTTGTTGCTCATAGAAGTGGCAATGTGTATGTTGTTGATATGTTAAAGGACAATCCTATGGCAAATGTCTGTCTGTTTTCTGCTGCCTCCACTAAGGAGACAGAATTGTGGCATAGGAGATTGGGTCACACCAACCTTAATACTATCAACACACTCTCCAAACAAAGCCTTGTCAGAGGCTTACCATCAAAAGAATTTAAATGTGATGAGCATTGTGTTTCTTGCTTAAAAGGGAAACAACATAAAAGCTCTTACAAATCCATTGATGAGTCCAAAACTAGTCAGTGTCTACAACTGTTGCACATGGACTTGTTTGGCCCTGTTAAAATCATGAGTCTAAGAAGAAAGAGATTTTGTCTTGTCATAGTTGATGATTTTTCTAGGTTTACATGGACTTACTTTTTACATTCTAAGGATGAGACTGCAGGTATATTGAAGGACTTTGTCACCAAAGTTGAAAAGCAATATGACTTGCCAGTAAAAGTCTTCAGAAGTGACAATGGAACAGAGTTTAAAAATAAGGAGTTGGATGACTTCTGTGTGTCAAAAGGGATTGTGAGGCAGTTCAGCATCCCAAGAACACCAGAACAAAATGGGGTGGTTGAGAGGAAAAATAGAACTCTTATAGAAGCTGCAAGAACCATGCTAGCAGATTCTGGTTTGCCACTGTCCTTTTGGGCAGAAGCTGTAAACACTGCTTGCTATGTTCAAAACAGAGTTTTGATCAACCCCAGACATCAAAAAACTGCTTATGAAATTTTGTTCAAAATCAAACCATTAATCTCATTTTTCAAAATCTTTGGCTGTCCATGTTTCATTTTAAATCTCAAAGATTCCATTTCAAAATTTGCAGCCAAAGTAGACTGTGGTTATTTTCTGGGATATTCTTCTACTGCTAAGGCCTACAAAGTGTTTAACACAAGGACTAAGACAATAGAAGAAACTCTGAATGTAAAGTTCAATGAACTTTCATCTCTAAAAATCCCTGCAAACCCTGCTGAACTATTTGATTTAGATAAATTCAAATTTGAAGATATCACTGTTAAAGCTAACAATGCAGGTATTCCACAGTCTCCACAGCAAGATTACAGAACATATGTTGTGATCCCCAGTCACTACAAAGTCTATTCTGCCTCAGAGGAAGCAGCTGTTCAAGACAATTGTCAAAACTCTGCCACAGCTGTGTCAACCACTGTTGGCCAGTCTTATCCTCAAACCACTGCCTCACCCCTCACAACCACTGACCTATCATCTGTTGACAAAAGTCAATCATCTGTTGACAGAAGTCAGTCAAGTTTCACACCACTTGGACCCATTCCTCCATTACCATTCCAAACATCTGATGGCACTACAGAAGTACCAACAGATGTTACACCAACAGAGTCACCAAACCTCTGTCCATCACCTCAAAATGCCATTGTTCCATATCAAGGAGATCTTATTTACTTAAGAGCTCATCCACCAGACCAAATCATTGGCAACATCAGAGAGGGTGTGCTCACAAGAAGCCAATCCTCAAATATCTGTCTTTTTGCAGGTTTCTTATCCGTCACACAACCTGTCAAGTACCAAGAGGCACTGAAAGACAACAGTTGGGTTGAGGCCATGCAGGAAGAACTCCTTCAATTCAAAAGACAGCAAGTATGGGAGCTTGTACCACTTCCTAAGGATGTCTGTCCTATAGGAACAAAGTGGGTCTTCAAAAACAAGACTGATGAAAGGGGTATTGTTGTCAAAAATAAAGCCAGGCTTGTGGTTCAAGGCTTCAGACAAGAAGAAGGAATAGATTATGATGAGACCTTTGCTCCTGTAGCAAGACTAGAAGCCATCAGACTCTTTTTAGCCTTTGCTGTCAACCACAACATAAAGGTGTATCAGATGGACATCAAATGTGCTTTCCTTTATGGCAAAATTCAGGAGGAGGTCTATGTATGTCAGCCACCTGGTTTTGAAGACACATTCCATCCTGACTATGTCTACAAGCTCAACAAAGCTTTGTATGGACTTAAACAAGCACCAAGGGCCTGGTATGAAACTCTCTCCACATTTCTCTTATCCATTGGCTTCACAAGAGGTAAAATTGACAAAACTTTATTTCTTAAATGGAAAGGGAAACACTTAATGATTGTTCAAATATATGTGGATGACATCATTTTTGGATCCACATGTAACCAAATGTGTGAAGAGTTCAGAAAACTCATGACAGCAGAGTTTGAGATGAGTGCCATGGGTGAGCTTCAGTGTTTCCTTGGTCTTCAAGTGAAACAACTGCAAAATGGCTCATTCATTCACCAAAACAAATATGTAAAGAACTTATTAACCAGATTTGAGATGAATGATTGTAAGCCATGTAGCACACCCATGAGTACAGTCAAGCTGCTCACTATTGATGACAAGGATGAACTGGTTGATCAAACACACTATAGATGTATGATTGGGTCCTTATTGTACATAACTGCATCTAGGCCAGACATTATGTTTGCTACCTGTGTCTGTGCCAGATCCCAGGCTTCACCCAGAAAATCAAACCTTATTGCTGTGAAAAGGATATTCAAATACCTCAAAGGTGCTCCCACACTTGGTATCTGGTATCCTGCTAATGGAAACATTGAGCTTTCAGGTTATTCAGATAGTGACTTTGCTGGCTGTCACACCACAAGAAAATCCACTTCAGGAGGGTGCCAATTTCTAGGGAATGCCTTAGTTTCATGGCAAAGCAAAAAGCAGGCAGCTATTTCAACTTCAACAGCTGAAGCTGAATACATTGCTGCTGCAAGCTGTACAGCCCAACTCATGTGGCTTCAAAATCAACTACTGTCTCCTTATATATATACTATATTTAAAAAAAAACAGCTGTTTGTATCAGCTGTTTGCCAAAACAGCTGTTTGTATCAGTTGTTTGCCAAAAACAGCTGTTCTCCACCAGATGTTTCATCCATCAGATGATTGCCACGTCTGTTCATATAAGCAGAGGTTTGGCCACATCAGCGGTTTCATTGAGCCTATAAAAACCCTATTTTACCACAACAGACGTTACACTGTCTCATTGTATTCAAATACTGAAAACCGCCTTCTTCATTCTCAAACCCTTCATCAATATCCAATCATCTTCACCTTCGAAATCCATTACAATGGATCTTCAAGCCAAAGCTACACACAATTGTCTCCCCTATCTGATTAAAACAGATGACAACACTCCATTTCATTCCACCATCGACATTTTCCTTAACTCCAAATACTTACCCATCCTAACCGCTAACGCCCCCATTTATCTTGATACACTCCAAGAATTTTGGTTGAATGCTGAGTTTCTACTACAAGACAAAAAGCCTACTTCCATTATTTCCAAAATTGGGGAAACCAGTATCGTCATTACCCCTGAAACCATATCCACAACCTTCACACTGAATGACCTGGCAGGTAAGGATTCCTTTACTAAAACAGAGCTTCACACTGAGTTCCAAGAAAGAGGGTATGATGGTCAGATGACTGGATCAACTCTTTTCAAAAAGTTTTTCCCTCCAGTCATGAAATTTTTCTTCCATACTCTTCTTCTTTGTGTCTCTGCTAAGTCCACATCCTTTAATGAAATCCCATTAAGGATGCAATATATGGGTTATGCCATGTTGTCAAACTCTGACTTCAATCTTTCCCAGGGATTGTTCATGGACTTGGTATCAAATGTGAAAGCAGTTAAGTCTGGGTCAAACAATGCTTTTCTTATTTACCCAAGAATTCTTAGTGTAATCTTACAAAAAGTCTTACCAGAAAAAGTTTTCAAAAAGGGTGAGGCTATGCAAATGAAAAGCTTAACTGATGAAACTTTCACAAGAATGCTGGGTGGAAGCACCCAAGAAAAAGTGTCTAAAGTGTCAAAAGTTTCTAAAACACAAACAAAGAGGACAAAGGCAACAACTGTTGTCAAAACCTCTATTGTTGAGCCCACTGCTCCTGGTGATCATGGCACTACATCCAGTGCTGTGAAACCCACACCAGCTACTTCCAAAAAGAAACATCCATCCACAAAAACCACCACTCAACCACAAATGAGGCTTCTGGATGTTGAGGTACCAGAAGAAACCTCTGTTGCACAACAAATGCAACCTGAAACCACTGTTGTTACTTCCTCACAACAGTTGGACATACCTCCACCTGACCAAACTCCTCATGAATCCTCTCAAAAGGATCATGTTGTAAGCCAAGGGGACACACATCATGATACATTTGAGTCACTTGACCAAATGTTCACAAGCCCCTCTCCCAGGGCTAATTCTCTTGTTACTCCTCCACCCTCACCATCACATCATGTCCCACAAACAATGCAACCTCTGTTTGAAGCAATTGACAAATCTCAGGAAGATCCCAGTTCCTCTCTTCCACCTGTCACTGAGAGTATACTCCAACAAGTGACTGGTCCTGAGAATATACAATCTGCTATCCCACAAACAGAAGAGGAGGTTACACCACCTGAGTTCAATGAAACTCTAGGTGAGTTTTCAAGTGGAGCAGCCACTACTGATGTAGAGACCACTGTCTCACATCAGGACAGTGATTACATAGCTAAGAATCCCTTGAAGGCAACAAATGTTGAAGCCACTATAGTGTCTCCAAAAACAGTTGGAAGTCCCTAGTACCAAGACAAAGGGGCATCTGATTCACCTATTAGGACTGAATTAGGTAGAACTACCACTGGTAGGGACTCAGATGATCCTATTAATTTAGGAGATGGATCAAAATACCAAGAATTGACGGACAGAGTTTCTGTCATTGAAACCTCTGTTGCTGACATCAAATCTGATGTCAAGCTTATACTGAGCTCAATTGCAGACCTTTCCAAGAGTCAACCATCCACAGCTGATATAGCCAGTGAGTTATGGAAATCAGTTTCCCCCATCATCATAGCTCACAGAAAACTGGCTGATCAGACACATGAAACTTACATGGCTGAGATCAGGAATATGGTAGATGCAAGGTACAAAGATACCCATGCTGATATCAAAGCCATCAAGGACCACCTGCTGAAGACTACTGGCTCTGCCCCTACCACCATCCTCAGGGATGAAAATGATGATGCTTTCACGGCTGATGATGCCAAAAAGGGGGAGAGTGGCAGAGATAGGCTACCAAAACTAGATCCTTTTGGTTGTCCTCCTTCTCAAAAAGGCCAAGCCAAGTCTGCCAAGAAACCAGAGTCTACCAAATCAGCTCCACAACAACAACAAGCAACAACAGCACCACCACAACAACCACCACAACAAACCACTGAGAAGAATAAAGCAGTAGATGACTCTGCAAACATAGAAGCTGAAAAGGCTGCTCAAGAGAAACAGAAAAGAGCTGACACCTTGGAAGTTAAAGCAGAGTCATTAATTGAACTCAAAAAGAAGCAACAAAGGGAAACTGAAGATGTGGGATCCTCTAAAAGGATGAAAAGACCTGCTAAACATGTTAGAAAACCACCATCTAAGTTGAACACCTCTGTTGATAAAACCACTACTACTGAAACCACTGCCACCCAAAACACTGAAACTACTCAAAACACTGCTACCTAAACCACTGCACCCAAACCAACAAACATACCCAAACCAACAAACACACCTGAACATACAACCACCAAACATACATCACCAGCTAAATCCCAAACATCTGCTGGACCTACTAAAAGGCCAACAGATGTTAATCCAACCACTGCTACCAAATCACCATCACCAAAAATCATGTACACAAGGAAGAGAAAATTAACCTTTGTTGTACATGATGAAAACATACACATATCACCAACCACCATTTCAACTGCCCAATCCACTCCTCCCATCACAGCTATTCCAATCACATCATTCTCACCACACACATCCAAGTTCAGATCCCATAGACCACCACCAACCATTACACCATTGGTTGTTCAGTATCCCCTTGAACTTGATCTACTCAAGGGGGAATTACAATCCTTCTACAATACTGAACAGCCATCAGAAAGATCCTTCCCATCTCTCCCAAACTTCCCTGTTCCCCTCAACATTGATACCTATCTGAAATACAAGGGTGAACAGGTGGATGCCATCATCAGGGAGAAATGCAAAGGGAAGGATGACAACACTGCTCAGGGCATCCATTCAGCAGAGCTTAGCAAACTCAGAAGGATTGAAGATTTTGCTAAGACCCTGAGCAATTCCATGTCCTCCATGCCTCTTAGTGTAGATTTGGAAAAGGAGGTAAGGGAATCTCTTCTTGAACAGATAATGGCAACCAAGCCTTACAAAGCAAACAAAAAGCAGTTCAATGGTTGGACTACTCATGCTTTGAGAGAAGAACTACTCAGGATTGAAGAAATGGCCAAAGACCCCAAGGCTAAAGTCTCTACTCCTAACTTTGGCAAAGGCAGAAACCCATTCAGAGCCTTGAAATTCAAAAGGATGAGGCAGGAGATTGTAGCTGCCAACTATGGGGAGATGAGGTCAGTTTCCAGATGGTCAGAGTTAAGGCTGGTTGAAACTTACAAAAGTCTGGAAGAAAATAGGAAGAAGGATCCCAGCCTTCCAAGGAAACCAATTTACACTGATGAACCAATGATGAAGAGACCCCAACAGACCTTTAACTTGGACAGCTTACTTGAAACCTTTGATCTCACAACTGCTGCAAGAAGACAGTTCAAGAAGCAGAAGGAGATGTCTGAGGAAGATCAAAGAAAGTTTGCTGATACATTCATCAAGGAAGGGCTCTTCAATCAAATACACTATTTCTCTGATCCTACAACAGAGAAGCTCAGAGAACTCATTGGAAGACCTCCTTCACCCAACTCATCAAGAATAAAAGTTCATCTCAGCAAATCCACTGACTCAAAAATTCTAAAGTGGAAAGTCAACAAAGACAACCACGAATTGACATTGCTCAGGTCAGATGGAAGGGTTCAGAAGATCAGCATGGATGATGCTTACAGCCTATGTGCAGAAGATCACCAAACATTGCTAAATCTGGACCTAGAAAGAGATGAAGAAGACTTATTTGCTCTGAACTTTGAATTGCAATTCAAAGGTCAAATCAGAGAAAGTCTGATGAGGAATAAAGATCAATAAATAAAGCTGAGTTTTGGCATCATCTGTTCTAGGGGGAGATTGTTGGGTCTGCTGACCTGGAGAAGAACAGATGATTAGAAAGCCAAAACATGCTATCAGTTTGATCCTTGAATAAACAGTCTTTACAACTTACTTCTCCCAAATGATTGCTGACCCTAACTACTGTTCTATCCAAACAACTGCTCAACAACTGCTGATACAAAGAACTGCTGAGTAAACAACTGATGAAGAATAACTGCTGACCAAAGGTCTGATGAAGAACAGCTGCTGATACAAGTACTGAAGACCAAAGCACTGCTGGAACCAACAACACTTAGGATCCAGCAGTGGATACAAGACCATCAGAGTTTATCTTCAACAGCTGTTTAATATCAGTGCTTTGAATGTAACAGTAGTCTGTAATAGGCAGATGTTTATGTTTGTTATTCTGTTAGAGGTCACTGTCTTAGGTGACGTCAGCCTAGGTCATCAGTGCTTTGAGTCTGTCTATAAATAGAACAGTGCTTGTACTATTCTATTGCATCACACACACAAACATTCTCTCAGACAAACACTGTGTGATCAGGCTGAGGGGGAGTAATTGTACGATTGTAATCTTTTGGATTAATGAAAGCTTTCAATCTGAAAACATTTACTCTCTTGTTTTGATTAACAGTTTATTATTCCGCTGCACTTTCATTCTATTTTCAATTCATTATTACCATATTTAGTTAAACAATCAAAACAAACAAACTCAGATCCTAACATAAAATTCATAGTGGAACAACTACGTCGCCTTCACCCTTGACCGTTTCACTCACCTTATCCCTGAACGTACCAACTTCAATCGCAACTAACGAACCAGTACGAATGGTTGCATCAATCTCTTGATTCAGCCCCTGATCCGAACCACCACTCCTCCCCATGTTCGAGTCAGGTCTTGTCTCTGGGTTCTGTTCTGACACAACATTACTAATTCCCTGACCATCCCCAGGAACACCTTCAGCATTAGTGTTGTCAACATTCACCCTCTCTTGTTCTGGTCTGTCAGATTCTAATCCAAACATAAAGACCCCACTATTAGCTTGTGGATAATACTCTTCATCACCACCTTCTAGGCTTGGGCTCCTTGAAACTCTAGCCCTTTTCCTTGACTTTTGGCCCACCCTCTCCTTTTCATTAATCACCGGCCCAACATTAAAAGAGGAAATTGTCTTGTTCAAATCAATTGACCCCTGAAAAACATTGTTGACCCCACCCCTAGCCCCCCCACTGTTATTACCATTAGTAAATAATGTTATAAATATTCATTATTAGAGTGACTCTCGACATCCTTAACTCCTAATTGTCATTACATCTTGTATTAATATTTGAGCCTATAAATAGAGGCATTGTACTTTCATATGGACATCAATAAGAAAGTATTTCCCCATTCTCCTTTCTATTCTCTATTGCTAATAGGTGTAGTTGTTTTACAACACGTTAACAGCGCTTTGCTCTTAAAAGGTAAAATCGCATTATCATAAGGTGAGTTAGTATAGTATCTTTTTCTTGTCTCAATCTCTTGCAATTAGCCATGCTGTAATTCATACGGTTTTGGGTTAAAAGAAGATTCACATCAATATTACCATACAAAGTATTAATTATTTAGTGTTTAACAAATCGTATTATGTTATTTGCCATGTTAAATAGTTAAATCATATTGTCTAGCTTTAATTATATAGCTTTATCATATAGCTGTATCATAAAAATAGACCATAAATTTTTTTTTTCTATGTCCCGTGGATATTCAAAATTTAATTCAAAATCTATTTTTATATCCACATGTGTTCTTGGTATTTAACTATTTATTTTAGATGCCATTTTTGTTTGAAATTTGATATGAACTGGTTTATAATTTGAGTAATATATATTAATTCACAATCATTTTGATATAGTTAACCATGTCGAATCTTGCAAAGCTTGAGTTTATGGCTCTAGATATCACTGGAAAGAATTATTTGTCATGGGTATTGGATGCTGAAATCCATTTGAATGCCAATAATTTTCTTACGCCACCATATTCATGAGGCATTGAAAAGTGAATACCTCACTATCAAAGACCCACTCGTCCTATGGACCAATTTGAAAGAAAGGTATGATAACCAGAAAACGGTGATATTACCAAAAGCTCGTTATGACTGGATCAATTTAAGGTTGCAAGACTTTAAGTCTATAAGCAAGTATAACTCGGCCATGTTTAGAATCACATCACAATTGATTTTATGTGGTGAAAATATAATTGATAAGGAGATGTTGGAAAAAACATTCTCCACCTTTCACGCCTCAAACATAGTCTTGCAACAACAATATCGTGAAAGGGGTTTTACCAAATACAGTGACTTAATATCATGTTTGCTTGTGGCCGAGCAAAATAATGAGCTTCTAATGAAAAATCATGAGACTTATCCAGTTGGCACAGCCCCATTCCCTGAAGCGAAGGTGGCAACATATAACGATCAAAGTGGAAGTCGTGGTCGTGGTCGTGGTCGTGGTTACCATCGTGGTCGTGGTCGCCATCGTGGTCGTGGACGTGGATATAATCGTGGAAATTATCATGGTATTCAATCTAAAAACACAAAAGTCCACCAAAAGGGGCAAGAAAATGCAAAGAAACCTAGGGATGAAAGTGGTAGAAATAAGAATGTAACCACATCAAATGCATGTCATTGATGTGGAAGTAATGACCATTGGGCGCGTGCTTGTGATACACCCAAACACTTGGTAGCACTCTACCAACAATCCATCAAAAATAAAGGAAAAATGATAGAGACAAACTTTACATATGGAGATGGAAACACTGATGTCCCTAGTGGTTTTCTTGAGGATACAACTCATTTTGATGTTGATGATTTTCTTATTGATCCAACTAATTCAGATTCTGGTGATATCATGGCTGATGCACCCCAGTTGGATGCTGGCAATTTTTCTTACATATGAATGCTTGAATTTGAAGTTATTTTCCCAATGTTTTGTTTGCTTTGTTTTGTGTTTGTGGTTATGTTTCGTTTAATAAAAAAAAATATAAGACGTTTTATTTATGAAAATTTTTTGCTTTGTTTGTTTTGAAGCTTATGGAGCGTTTTAAACATCATATTAATAGTGAAGATATAGGCCTATTTGACAGTGCAACTACTTATAAAATTTTAAAGAAAAGAAATTATTTCTCTAGTTTAATTATAAAAGAGGCAAACGTCGGTACCATATCTGGTAGTTCAAATTAATTGAAGGTTTTGGAGAAGCACATATAGTGTTTCCAGGTGGAACACAATTTAAATTTACTAATGCGTTATTCGCCCCGTTGTCTCGAAGAAATCTAATAAGCTTTAAAGACATTCGTCTTAATGGATACCATCTTGAGACAACATGTGAAGGAAATGACGAGTACCTTCAAATAACAAATATGATTTCGGGTAAAAAACATGTACTAGAAAAATTACCCGCACTTGCCTCAGGTTTATATTGCACGAAGATCATTGAAATTGAATCAAATTTGGCCATAAACCAGAAGTTTATGGACCAGGAAAACTTTATCGTTTGGCATGACCGGTTAGGTCATCCCGGATCAATAATGATGCGAAAAATTATAGAAAATTCATGTGGGCATTCTTTGAAACCCCAAAAGATTCTTCAGTCTAAGGACATTGCATGTGTTGCATGTTCACAAGGAAAGTTAATTACTCGTCCATCACTAACTAAGGTGGGGAATGAATCCCTTAGTTTCTTGGAAAGAATACATGGGGATATATGTGGGCCTATACATCCTTCTAGTGGACCATTTAGATACTTTATGGTCCTAATTGATGCGTCAACTAGATGGTCCCACGTGTGCTTATTATCAAGTCGTAATATGGCATTTGCACGACTACTTGCTCAATTAATACGGTTAAGAGCACATTTTCCTGATTACCCCATCAAGAGAATTCGGTTAGACAATGCTGGTGAATTTACATCCCAATCATTTAATGATTATTGCATGTCTATTGGAATAAGTGTAGAGCATCCTGTACCTCATGTACATACACAAAATGGGCTTGCTGAATCTCTTATCAAGAGACATCAAATGGTGGCAAGACCAATGATTATGAAATCAAAATTGCTAGTTACGGCTTGGGGGCATGCAATTTTACATGCAGCAACACTAATTCGCATCAGGCCAACGAGTTATCATACTTCCTCCCCATTAAAGTTGGTTTTTGATCAGGAACCAAATATTTCCCATCTAAGGGTTTTTGGTTGTGCCGTATATGTTCCAATCAATCCACCACAACGTACAAAGATGGGGCCTCAAAGGAGGTTAGGAATATATGTTGGGTATGAATCGCCATCTATTATAAAGTATTTAGAGCCAAAAACAGGGGATTTGTTTACAGCTCGTTTTGTTGATTGTCATTTTGATGAATCAACATTCCCAACATTAGGGGGAGATGAAAAGCAGCTAAATGGTGATATATGTTGGAATGAATTATCGTTATCTCATATGGATCCTCGAACTAAACAATGTGAACTTGAAGTTCAAAGAATAATACATTTACAAAGATTAGCGAATCAATTAATAATACATTTACTGACCCAAATAGGGTGACTAAGTCACATATATCAGCTGCTAATGCTCCAATAAAAATCAGTGTCCCAGATGGACAACCACATATTGGTAACGAGTCTAATGCACGCCTAAAGCGTGGAGACCAGTCGGTTCCAAAGATAAAAATCGTCGAAAGAAAAAGGGAGCAAATAATGAACATGGTCAAATCGAGGTAGCTTCAATGCCAGAAAAAGAATCTCATAAAGAGACGATAGACATGATGGTTCAAGATGAACATAAGGTACCTGAAAATGAAGAGATTTCAATAAACTACATCATGTCTAGGAAGGTATGGAACCGAGACCAAGTCGACGTCGATAATGCTTTTTCTTATAATGTAGCGCTAGAAATCATGGAAAGCAATGAGGATCATGAACCAATATTTGTTGATGAATGCAAACAAAGACATGATTGGCCAAAATGGAGAGACGCAATTGAAGCGGAATTAAATTCCCTCACGAAACGTGAAGTCTTTGGACCTGTGGTTCAGACACCTAAAGGTGTAAAGCCTGTTGGATATAAATGGGTCTTTGTGCGAAAACGTAATGAAAAAAATGAGATTACACGTTACAAGGCACGATTGGTAGCACAAGGTTTTTCGCAAAGACCTGGAATTGATTATGAGGAGACTTATTCTCCAGTGGTGGATGCAACGACTTTTCGTTATCTTATTAGTCTGGTAATACAAGAAGGGATTGATATGCGTCTAATGGATGTTGTGACAGCCTACCTTTATAGCTCACTTGATACTGAAATTTACATGAAATTACATCCCGGATTTAAAGTACCAGAATCATGTAAATCAAGTTCTCAAGAACACCTTTCAGTTAAATTAAACAAATCATTGTATGGGCTAAAACAATCTGGGCGTATGTGGTACAATCGCCTTAGTGAGTATTTGCTGAAAGAAGGTTATAAAAATGATTCTGTTTGTCCATGCATTTTTATAAAAAGATCAGAATCTGAGTTTGTTATAATCGTTGTATACGTTGATGATTTAAATATAATTGGAACTCCTAAGGAGCTCCACAAAGCGATTGAATACTTGAAAAAAGAATTTGAAATGAAAGATCTTGGAAAGACAAAATTTTGTCTCGGGTTACAAGTTGAACATCTTGAAAATAGGATACTGGTGCACCAAGAAACCTACATAGATAAACTGCTCAAAAGGTTTTACATGGATTAATCACATTCACTTAGCACTCCAATGGTGGTAAGATCGCTTGATGTTGAAAAGGACCCCTTTAGGCCACCTGCAGACGAAAAATAAATTCTTGGTCCAGAAGTACCATATCTTAGTGCAATTGGTGCATTAATGTTCCTTGCTAGCCATACACGACCAGACATATCATTTTCATTAAATTTACTAGCAAGGTATAGCTCATGCCCAACAAGGAGGCATTGGAATGAGGTAAAACAAATATTTAGGTATCTTCAAGGTACTAAAGATATGGGCTTGTATTTTACTAATCAATCGAAAACAGGTTTGGTTGGATTTGCATATGCATGTTATATGTCTGATCCTCACACTGGTTGATCTCAAACGGGATATTTATTCACACATGGAGGCACTGCAATTTCATGGCGTTCCGTGAAGCAAACTATCACATCCACTTCATCTAACCATGCAGAAATATTAGCAATCCATGAAGCTAGTCGAGAATGTGTTTGGTTAAAGACAGTAACACAACATATTAGTGGATCTTGTGGTATTTCTTCCGGGAATAAAGAGCCAACAATAATACACGAAGATAACGCAGCATGCATTGTACAACTTAAGGAAGGATACATCAAAGGAGACAGAACCAAACATATTTTACCAAAGTTTTTATTTACACATGATTTACAAAAGAATGGTGATATTGTAGTCCAACAAATTCGTTCTAGCGACAATTTGGCAGACCTGTTTACCAAATCACTTCTGACTTCAACATTCAAGAAATTGGTTCATGGGATCGGGATGCGTCGCCTCAAAGAGCTTAAGTCATCAGGGGGAGAATAATACGCGCTGCACTCTTTTTCCCTTAGCTATGGTTTTATCCCACTGGGTTTTCCTAGCAAGGTTTTTATTGAGGCAGCATCACCAAGCGTATTTCATTTTGTGGATAGTCAAGGGGGAGTGTTATAAATATTCATTATTAGAGTGACTTTCCATATCCTTAACTCCTAATTGTCATTACATCTTGTATTAATATTTGAGCCTATAAATAGAGGCTTTGCACTTTCATATGGACATCAATAAGAAAGTATTTCCCCATTCTCCTTTCTATTCTCTATTGCTAATAGGTGTAGTTGTTATACAACAAATAAATTGTTGTTCCCAATGCCACCCAAGTTATTATTATCATTATTGGAATTTACGGTTATATTATTATCATTATTAAATGCCTCCACCCTTTCCCCATGCAACTATTGACCTTCCCTAAACCCTTCACTTCCCCATGCACTCTTATAGTCCCATGAACTTCCGACGACCTTTCTCCGGCCATTGGAACCTGAGACATCGGCACATCATCAGCCCTGTATTCTCCTTCTTCCAAGTCATCCATGGGGCAGCCACAGACGCCTTAGACAACATCGGAGAGCCAGCCATAGATGACACCAACTTGTCAGCCACCATAGAATCAAGAGTGGATTCATCCTCTACGACCCAAACATTGAATTCTTGCTCCTTCCAAAGAACTTGGACCATCTCTTGTATGCGACCCATAGACTCAGTGACTACAACCACCCTACCTTCTACATCGGTTCCGAGCCATGAGAAATTACACCCCTTGGCCACTCTTCCGAACAGTCCAGCCACCTTATCAAATACGTTAGATTCCCTCCGTTGTAATGGCAAACCTCTAACCTTTAGCACTACCACTCTCTCATTTGATACTTCCTGCCCTTCCCAAAGTGTAGCAGACAAAAGATTATTACCCCAAAGGTCCTCCTTCCTTTGAATGAACTGAAGTGTTGTTCGCTTGTCTCTAAACGCCATTTCAATTAATAAGCCTTTTGTGATTTGAGTAAAGAGTGGTTTGAATGAGTTAATCAACCGAAGTTAAGGAACCAAAGTTAAATGTCTAATATAAGTTTTCTTCTCCGTTAAAAAAAATGTCTAATGATAGCAATTATTATAGTAATCACCTTCGGTTTTATTCCACCTCAGTGATGCCAATATTTTCAAAGAAGAAAAGGCAAACATCTTATAGCTTTCATGTACCTAAAACTAAATATGGCAACTGAAGTAGGGGATGGATCAAGTAGCAACAACAAAGCTGTAAACAATGTTATAATCAAGTAGATAAATAAGAAGTTATACAAATTTGAGTTTAAACACAAATATTATATATATATAACAAAGAGATAAAATCATAAAAGTAATTGGAAGACAATGTTGACGGTGTTTGACAAACGGAACATAACATACAAAGATCAACATTCTAATAACCATGGCATCTCAATGACTCAATGCAAAAAAAAAAAAAAAAGTTAATTTCCAAAAGAATTTTTTTTTAAACGGCCAACAAAACTTTTATTCCATAAGCTAGCAAGAAACTAGCGCAATACAGACTATCCGACTACACCGTTTACATCACAATACCTCCCGATGGTACATCAAAATAACATAAAAACATAAAAACAACATGAATGCTACCCCATTTTAGTCGTGTCGAACCTGCACCATGCTTCCCAGGACATATCCACCATCCTTCCCCGATTTTTTATCCAAAGATAACTCATGGTTTTTATCTCATCAACCGTGTTCCGTAGAGATGCTTGTTTCTGGCCGAAGACAGCTTCGTTTCTTGTCCTCAAATACACCACATCGCTGTCAAGATAACTGCATATAAAGCTTTTTTACTTCTAGGCCTTGCCATCGACAATTCATCAGGTACAGCAGGTCCCGAACGTGGAAGAAAAAAAGGTTAGGAAGGTTGCACCATAGTGAGATCTGTTGCCAAACATCATTAGAAAAGGAGCAGGCTGTAAATAAATGTTCCACACTCTCCACATGTGTCGAGCAGAATTTACACAAAGGACAAGGGATGTGAATGTTTCTTCGTAGAAGATTTGCAGCCGTGGGAAGCCGATCAAGGTTAGCTCTCCAAGCGACGATACATACCTTCTTAGGAACCCAACCGGACCAAACAAACCTTGGCCTGCCCTGCACAACCGAGCCTGCAACCAGCCTTTCCTTGACACTGCTGACCGAAAAACTTGAATAACCAACCACGTTCCAGCTCCAATTATCTTGTCCCGAACTGATCGCAGCCCCCCAGTAGTTGTTCTAAACCCACCAGTTCTGTTACCTCCATACTTGTCAACGAGTTTCTCCTCCAGTCCCACAAATAACCGGTGTTTAGTTGCTGATGGGGAAGTCTATCGGCCACCAAACACGAAGGGTTCCTTTCCAAGTCAAACAATAAAGGGAAGCTGCGAGCTAATGTGTCATTACCGATCCAGAAATCTAGCCAGAACCTGATCTCCGTACCCGATCCAAGAATTCCTTTAATCGCATGTCTTGCATCAAAATTGAGCCCTTCCAAAGCGTTTGGAACAGCTGCTATTTGTTTCCAAGGACCTGCAACAGATAGCATCGCCGGTATAAAATTCCAAGCCCGAGAGTTCCCATGAATCGCCCACACCACTTTCCTCCAAAGGCCGTTGTGATCAACCTTGAACCTCCACCACCACTTGGCGAGAAGACTCAAGTTTGCATCACGGAGAGAGCCAAGCCCGACCCCGCCATACTCGGTTGGAGCGATAGCATGCTCCCAAGCAACCCAACTTGTCTTATCAACCCCGTCCCCACCACCCCAAAAGAAAATTCTTCGTATTCTTTCCAAGCCTTTAATTACTTCAGCCGGAGCCCGGAACATAGAAAAATAATACAATGGCAGCGAGTTTAGGACAGATTTTATCAATGTAATACGACCACCATATGAAAGGCATTTAGCCTTCCAAATTGATAGCCTATCCTTGAACTTATCCATAATCGGGTTCCAGTTTCTAACGAGGTTCATGTTTGCAGCAATCGGGATCCCAAGGTGGGTGAATGGGAATTGTCCAGCACGACACCCGAGTACATCAGCCATGGCGGCTAGGTCATCCGCTGAAACTCCAACACCGTACACTTTGCTCTTTTCAAGGCTAACCTTAAGTCCGGAGGCCAGGTAAAAACAACGGAGCAGCCTTCGGATATTTTTTGCATTAGCAACGGTCCATTCCCCGCAAAATACAACGTCATCTGCATATACGAAATGAGATAAAACCGGACCACCCACTCTAACCGGAAGGCCCTTGTATATACCCACATCTAAGGCCCGAAGCGTGATACGAGTTAATGACTCCATAGCTAGAATAAAAAGATACGGTGAAAGCGGGTCGCCTTGCCGGAGACCACGTTGGCAATCGAACTCAATTGTGGGTGATCCATTAACCAAACCCGATGTTCTCGCATTGCCCACAATAGACATGATCCATCCCATCCACTTTGGCGAGAAGTTCATTTGTCTCAAAATATCCGCCAAGAAATCCCAAGACAGAGTGTCATAGGCTTTTGCGATATCAATCTTGAACAACATTCCTTTCCTCTTGCAACGCTTCAAATGGGCTATGGTTTCATTAAGGATGAGTGGTCCATCTAAAATAGATCGATCACCCAAAAAAGCGGATTGTTCTTTGGAAATCAGGTATGCCATAGCCGGCTTCAGTCTTGCAACGAGAACTTTTGAGATAATCTTATTGATACACCCCACAAGGCTAATGGGTCGGTAGTCCAGGAGGGACGTTTGTTCCTTGCCCTTCGGAATTAAAGCAATGAACGCCGAAAAGCAACCCTCACTAATGCAGCCCCTGTCATAGAACTCCTGGAATAGACGTCCGAAATCATGTTTCAATGAGCCCCAAAAGCGCTTAATGAACTCAAAATTAAGTCCATCCGGCCCGGGGGCCTTGTCTTTGTTGCAATCCCACACTGCTCTAGTAATCTCTTTAATGGTAAACGGCTCATCCATTCTTGCAACATCATCATCAGCTAGTTTTTTAATATTCGGACAAATCAAGCGCGGCCTAACAGTCCGTTTTTCAGCAAACTTCTCGGAAAAAAAATACCCCAACCTTGTCTTTAATAACTGTCGGGTCTGTGACCCACTCGCTGCCTTCCATAACACCGTGCAACCGATTGGAGGCGGTATTAAGTCGGATAATATTGTGGATAAACTTCGAATTCTCATCGCCTTCCACCGCCCATTTGACCCTTGATTTTTGTTTAGCATCCATGGCCTTTAACCTTTCTATCTCCAGTAGTTCTTTTCTTGCCAAGGTTGGAGTTTCCATTTCTCCGGCAGTCAAAACCCGCGACTCCCCGATTCATTCAATGTCCTCAACAATTCTTTTGTACTCCTGGCACTTCATATCTCTCTTATTACAGTCAGCCGTTATCCAGAGACGGATTCTCCCTTTCAACCACTTTAGCTTCGTTGCCAACGCCAAGTCAGCAGGACCTACAAAGGTAAAATTACCACAAATCCGCTTCACATACTCTTCAAATCCGGGTAATTCTAACCAGGAATTGAAGAATCGGAAGGGTATATGACCGAAATCCGTTCTCTTGACCGTTAACAAGATCGGACAGTGGTCCGATAAAAATCTGGTCAAAGCCGTCAACTTCGCTTCAGGCCACTGGTTAATAAACTGCTGACACACCAGGGCCCTGTCAAGTTTACTTAAGTTATCACCGCCTCCAGACATGTAGGTGAACCTATGCCCACCCATGTTGTATTCGAAAAGATCCGCACATCAAATGAACTCGTTAAAACGGGCCGCATTAGCTTGAATAAATTCGGAATTCATTCTCTCACTTTCTGATCTCACCTCAATAAAGTCCCCCAACATGATCCAAAGCCCCGGCAAGGCCTGTTTATAAGCCAGCAGTTCTGTCCAGAACGACCTCCTGTCTTGTACATCGTTCGGAGCATGAACATTCGCTATATTAATCATCAAATCATGTTGAATCAAAACACCGGAGACAACCAAACAGTGCCGAGATTTAATAGAACTGGTCTTTCTAAAACACCCTGGGTTCCACCAAGAAATCAAACCCCCCGCATTCCCATCTGCGTTAACAACATCAAAATGAAAAATTGAATTACCCCAATACTGTGATAGAAGCCAATATGGAGGATCCGAAACTTTTGACTCCTGAATAGCAAGAAATTCTGCCCCGTGTGAAGATTTCAATCCTCTTACCCAGCCTGCCTTTCCTTTGCCCCGTGCACCTCGGACGTTAACAGATAGGTAATTCATTTATCACCCACGGCACCCGTCTCGGCAATAATCTCTTCCGCGATCTGACCATGAAAATTTGACAAGCAAAACCCAACCATCTCGCCCACCTGAACCGTATCATCTACTTCCTTGTTCACCACACAGGCCATCGCCTGAACATCTTCGGAGTTGCTCTCGATAGCATCGGCACTAGGGATTGTACCTGGATTAGGTGGTTCATGGGGGAGAACCGGAGTGTCGGAGGCCATACTCTGTTCCAAACCCGCGTCATCTTCGCCAGACCCTGAGTAGCTTTTATTTAGGTTAGGTCTTTCAAAAGAAAGAGGAATAATACCTTCATTATTTTGGGCCGTCATAACCGCATCCTCATCAATGGGTGAGGGGCTCCGGTAGACTCTAGCCCTTTTCCTACTCTTAATGGTATTGGGCTGGCCCAGGTTATTTGTTGAGAGCTCAATAGGAGTTTGCTCCATAGGGGTAATATTTTCCTGGCCCACCAAAAAATCTGATGGTCCATCCGCGTGGCCCCCACCATTTAAATTTCCCTCCAACACTGCATTTAATGCACTTAATGCCATGTTGGAGTTCCCATGCACACCACAAGCCTCCGACGTCCTTCCATCTTCCCCGCCTGCAACTGACCGTGCAGCTTCCTCCTCCGACTGATTGCCGTCGTTTTGATCCGAATCCTCATCCATGTCCCCCTGAACCGAATCATCTCTTATCTCGCCATCTTCCAAATCATCATCAGCAATGTTGTTAACGACTGAGGCTTCAAATTCCGGTATCCAGGAAATGTTCTCCTCCACCACCCATACATTGTGATCCTTATTCTTCCGGTGGATAACTACCTCCTCATCAATTCTGGCCCGTTGCTTTGTGAGTACATGGGAGTAAGCAACCGAGTTCTCCATACATGTCCATGAGAAGTCCGATGGCCAGACAACTGAGCCAAACAGGTTACCCACTTTATCAAAAAGGTCACTTTCACGAAGGCAAACCGGCATTCCTACTATCTTCAAAACCGCAATCCTTTCGAACGGCAGGTCCTGCCCCACCCAAGGATGCGCCGAAACTAAGCTATCTTTCCATACATCATCAGTGCCAATGAACCTCTCCATCTCCGCCCTGTCACGAAAGGTAATCAGCACCGATAGCCCACCAATGTACGAAACTGCTGCTTCTGAAAACCCAACATCGAACACCATCCGTTTGATACCATGGAGCTTGCCAATATCCCTTGAGACCCCAACAACAGCTCTTCCAATACAGTGACGTGGGTATATAGCGCCCTCCTCATCCAGGTGAAGAGTCTTCTTTGGTACAGATCTGACTTGACTCCTGTTCAATAAAACATCCGTAAACGGAACCTCAGCATTCCTCTCCTTGAATAATGGGTCGTCCGGTGACACACTCTTGCCTTTAGGATCACCGTGCTTGGGTGGTATAGGGACGTTGGTGTTGTTGTCATTGTAGTCAATCTTCCTGTGGAACCTATCAAACATTGCCATCGTTACCACTACTTTCCGATCCTCCACAAGTATCTCGTTTAGCACCGGCAACAGTGCCATGGGATTCCTTATCTTCTCACAACGAACGAAACCAAATGTCCGACCATTTGAGCCCTTCCGTCTTGGTACCCATGCATCCGTGACATTAACGAAAGGCTGGAAGCATTCCAGAGTTGGGAGCCCGTTATCCTATCTGAGATGTTGGTGATGAAGAAAGTCGTCCTCCTCGCCGGATCATCATCGTCTCTTTGTTTCCGTTTTGTCGCCGTCCTTTCGCCTCCTCTCATTTTTTTTGGTTTTTTTCCCTGGAAAGATACTTGCTCAACTACTTTGGGATATGTTTGCCCCATTTGAATTATTCATAATTTCCAAAAGAATTGGTAGATAAAATATAAACCAACGAATAATACTGTATTCAAAACACATCAAAGCCTCAACACCTAACCATATGCCTTCAATTCCCACGTTTCCATGTTTCAATTGTCGTATACCTAAAACAAATTTTATAATTTTTAACATTCTAGTGCAAGTGGAATGAAAATTAAATCTGAGTCTATAACTTATCTATACTATTATATAATGCATCCTAGATGAGCATCAAGGTAATTTCATTAACATTTTAAGGTGGCATATCAAAAGCCACAAGTGTAATCCCCAAATTTTTACCCAATTTCTTCCACTAATACCCTTGTGTACCACATTTGATGGTCATTATACAAATTTCTAATGCAACTTATTCAAGTCATTGTTTTTTGAAACCCTAGCATTCATTTACATACTTGTAACGTCTCTTACCAAGTATTCAAAGCTTCATTCTTTCTGCAGGTTGTGCTGGTTTCGGATTACGACTTACTAGCACTTGACTCTGTACCAGGTAAGCCATAACTTGAAATATCAAATAATTATTGTTTTAGTAGATTATATATGTAGCATGATCTTGATTTCATTTATGAGATTGTTAGCATTTATACTATATGTACATATTTATTTTGAATCTCAGCCATCTCTTTTCAGTTTTCCTACTTAAACCTATTACATGCCTGGATTGTTCTTATTCACAAAATAGCTACCATGTGTTTTATTTATATAAAATGAGCATATATTGATTCATGACGAGATAGGATTTTTATTGTATAAAAAAAGATTCATGACTTTTATTTATTATTTATTTTGCAAAAAAAAAAAAAGTAGATGTGAATTTAATGGTATTTAACCCTCTATAGTGAATATTGAATAACATCATAGTTACTAATAAGCCCTGTATATCAGTTATGTTTCTCCTACTTATATCTCTTTATGTAATTAGTTAGTAATCATGAGATTGAAACATTCCAATATTTTAATTAGGTGTTATGCAACCTGATAAAAACATGTTCCCCGAAGTTGATAGCACCGGAAGGTAAGTACCATCTATCTTAAAGATGTTTTTGTAGGATTACTGCCCTTTTGCGATGCAAAGAAATTGCTAGGTTCGTATTCACAGTTAATTAAAAGCGAGCCAGGATCCCGGCTAGGCACTCGGGTGAGGCTATTGTGCCTGAGGTGGACACGAGGGCGCAACGCAATCGTCTTTGAAAAGCCCATGAGAGGCATGTGCCTCCTTCCAGACGCAATATGAAACGAGGCGGTTGCCTGGGGTTCGAAGTCGGCAACTTCTGGTACTTTCCTTTTACTCTCAAACACAGTGCACCCCCGCCGCAACGCGCGGGGTCCTACTAGTTATTCTAAATAAACATATAAATGCAGATGTAATGAAGGCTGCGATAAATCAACTAATGTGAATACTGCACCATTTTGTAATAGATATTGAATTGAGTTAAAAACAATTGGTAAGTAACCCATGAAAGCATTGAATTAGATGTTTCATTTACAAGGGTGTGTATTAAAGATATGTACTATTATAATTAAAAGTTGTACATGAGGGGCATAAAGGGAAGAAAGGAGGTAAAAGTTGGAGATTTGTAAAGAGACCTTTGGACTCCCATCTTAAAATAGAGGTGATTTTACTCTTTTGCCCATCTATCTAGAATGTATTATATATTAGTATACTAGTGAATTTACCCGCGCGTTGCGGCGGGAATAAAAAACATGTTGCAATACAACATTTGTGATAACGTGCAAAACACAAAAAGTTGATTTAATAGTACAAATGTTGTGCTTCTAGTAAGTTCATATGAAAACTTATATATACCTGCTCGAGAACGTTATTTTTGTGAAAATGTTATTTTATTCAATGTATATAGTCTTGCTGAATTTGAAAAACGTCACTAATTTTGCAACCACTTTCTTTACCGGTTGACTTGCTAACTCTCGTGTAAGCAAGGTATATACTGGATCCACTTACACACATGTTTCTTGATTAATTTGTTGGAATGTTTCTATTTTCCCTTTCAACACATTCTCTAATATGGACTTTATCCGATAAATTACATCATATTTAAAAGATAATAAACAAATAGTAGCTAGTATATATAATATTTAAAAGAAATAAAGAATGTTAGCAAGTATATATTGGATCCACAAAATCACCTGTCACATCCCTTTTGGTAGACATTGGTTGCAAACACTCTTAGATCGGACAGTAGCCTTCATAGGGACTCTTGTTAATATCTCAAAAACGATTACCACATCAGATAATTCCGCGACGCTTATGAGGTGGCTCGTAAGTAGCATTATGGTAATTTTCATACATAAAGATGACGATAAAAGAAAATTTATGAAACCCACAAGATATGGAAGTTGAGATCAATACAAACAAATTACGTGGTCCTACGCCTAAATAAACTAATATCACTAAAGACATGTTTTGATGTATGTTAAAGAACATATTTTGGTCCCATCAATGTGAAATCCAAAAACATCACCAAAATAAACTAACCCAAATAAAAATACTAAACTAATCCTATGACCTAAATAAGGATTATCTAGACCTTTGCCTACCAAGTTTGTTTTTTGTCGTCTTGTGAACAAACTCGTATAACTGACCATAATGTTAAAGGGGTTGTTACATTATGCAATTATTATCAACCCAAGTTCATTTTTTAGAATCAATTGTGCTACAGCCGGCAGATAAAGAAAAGCTACACATTACTGAATCACCTATCAAAAGTTATAAGTGATTCTGTTGACGGTTTGTAATTAAATAACATGACACATTTTTATCATTCTTAACGAATACAATAAAGAGGGAAGGTTGAACATTATTATGACACAAAATAACAAAGCATAAAATAAAAAAGTATAATCTGTATTTGTTCGGATATTAAAATAAGCTTCTTAATTCGGAATTCTAGTGTTTATAACCAAACCAAACACTTTTTGAGGTTTTAACAGTGAATGGTGCTTAATATTCATATCTATACTTCTCCTACATATATCAAATTGTATTATCACAGTATATATAGAGATGCATAACATCAGAAGTAACAAACATAAATCATTGAATCTCAATAAGACACATAATGTGAACGACTAGATCAACCACACCAAAACTGCATAATAAAACATTTACTATATTTATCAACTAGACTATACCCTGGGAATGTCCCGGGGTTGACAAATCTAATATGACACATTAACTTTACATATGAAATAAACTGATACACTTCACATTTATATGCAAAAAAGCTTCGGGCAACACCTAACTTAAAATAATTAACAATGTATAACTCCAATGTTAACACCTAATCTAATATAGTGTATAACTCCATTGTTAATACTTAACCTTAAACAATGTATTATTTTAATGTTAACATCTAACCTAAAACAATGTATAACTCTAATATTAACACCTATTATAAAGGCCAAAAAATACATAACTCTAATATCAATATTCAATATCAAACTCCAAAAAAATACACAACTCTAATATCAGTATTCAATACCACCCTTAACAAAGATGATCGTGCAGTGGCGGACCTTGGCTATAGTGTTGGTACGCCATTGATCGTGACATCCAGCTTAATAACCAAATAAGGATAACTCGTTAAGATTTTATCCAATCTCCTTGCCATGATTGATCTTGTTTGCACACTTGTTTTGAGCTTCCATTCCTCCTACATATTGTATTGTGAGCCTCTACAAATCACTGACTACACAACTTATTAACATTCTTTCTTATATCTTCATGAATGATGGATGACATTCCATTCAACAACTATATCAACAATCTTATTTGGTTATTCATCTAGTCATATGCGTGTCTTTTGTAAAACAATTCTGTCTTATTTGGTTATTCATTTAATCAGTGTTGATATTGATGTATTTTCATGTTTTAATAAGTTTTCATTTATTTCTCTATTTTTTCCTTTCACAAAGTCTTCTTTATACTGTATGAAAAATCTAATAGAATCATAATGATAGAAATCCTAATAGCAAGTATACTCAACAATTGTCAAAGCACTAACACGACTGTAGACACTACGACAACATTACAATTGCGACAATAGGAGCTATCACCATGGCGGAGTAAAGAAACACAAACATCGACAAAAAGCAAAAATCAAGATCTTGAAACATTACATGCAAATTCAAAACCTTTAATTAAAACCCAATTCAGATTTGGGTATTTTTTATAACCTAAAAAACACCTGAACAGAACAACTAAACAAAGGGGTAACTAACGATCAACAAAAGAGTACCTAAAACACAAGGATCTGAAAGAAAGCAATAACATGTACAATCCTCTTCAAGGAGCCCGCAAACGCATAATATATCTTCATGTTAACCTCAAGAAAATCATCTGTTCCATTAACACCGGTCTTCAATGAACACATTCTCGAAGCCTTCTTCTCCTTTACACTTTGTTCCAGAGTTTCATTAAAGGATGGAAGGGAAATGATTGGGAAGGAAGTGGGGAAAAATATGTTCCAAAGTTTTTTTGTAGGAGGGAAAGGGAAGGAACGAGAGGGATAATAGAGAGGTTTTTAGGGTGATTTTCAATCTTTCCAATTTGGAAGGAAGAGGAGGGAAAGGGAGTGGAGGGAAATCCTTTCTCTTCCATCCTTTAATGAAACTCTGGAACAGAGTGTAACTGACACATATGTAAAGATTTATATAGATAGATGACGTTGGATTGGGTGTTTCTGACCTTGGATCTGTGGAGAGGGTGGAGTTAGGGTTTAGGGATTGAAGGGGCAAATAAAAATACGTGAGCAAAAGGTTTTGTGATGTTTTTTTTAAACTTAAATACCAATTGACACATAGGATGACACATGGCACATTCAAGGGGGGAGAATGCCTCCTTGAGTGCCATGTCATTAAAATGGTTTTCTTTTATAATATATATAGATGGAACTGATCATTGTGTGAGCTATAAGAAAAAGAAAATATTGGTAACTCCACTCGTTATCATACCATGAAACCAACTTCACAAAATTATTATGCAATATGATTCCAGCCTTCGCATCAGAAATGCTAGACCTGTAACATCATCACTTCTGTTTATTCTTATTTATACTTTATATGCAACAAATGAATGAAAAGACTTCTAAGCATATGCTAAAGATGCTAAAAGAACATGATTTTCTTTTACTTATGAGTGCTAATAGATATGCATTTTTATCATAAATGGCATCTTAATCTTAATTCTTCTGGTGATTAAGTTGGTTATCTAGAAACACGTGACTTAGGTGCAAACAAAATTATTTAAGAACTTTGAATGCTGAAAAGTGTTCTTTAAAGTTTATATGCACCATATATATAACCTAATACATCTAAGAACCTAAAATGACCTACAGTCAATGTGTAAAGCAACATCAGTTTATTCATTGTGTTCAGTTAGATACTCTTAATCAACAATCAAGAAAAATAAATGACAAGATTGCTAAAGCAAGCTTGATAAATAAACCAAAATAGCACAAATTTGCTAACTTGTTTCATGTTGCTTTACAAGATTGCATGCACTAAAACTAAACACAAATCACACATAGTAAACAATTAAAATAATAGTAATATATCACCTAGAAATGGAGGAAAATAGCGCTTGTCTTGATTGGTTGCTTCAAATGCGTAGTAAACTCACAAAACTCCTAAAACCTTAATCACAAAATAAGAAGCAAAACATCGAATGAAGGAACGGAATTCATAAAAAAGGTAACACGATATAGTACAAAAGAAAATTAATCATATATGTATGCATAATGATTCAAAGATTAACAATTACATATTACTGAGAGAAGAAAACGAATATGTAAACCGTAATTGAAGTGTGTAGAAATTGAAAGAAAAAGAAAGTTGTTATGGTTAAGGAAAGAAGAAGCCATTGGGATTCACATGAATTAAACTTCAAATTCAATGGTTCTCTAAATGTGAACTAGCTACGTATGTTGAAGAATGTGAAAGGATGAGTAGGGAAGGTGAAAAGATGAGAGGGGCATGAAGGGAATGCAATTTTTATTTTTAACTGAAGGACCTATATAAATTTACCACAATAACATTATTGGCATCTTAATTTAAATGTAAATGATCAATATGCCCCTCTCAAATAAGCTTTCTTCTCTTATATATGTTGCTTGAAAAAATGTACATATGACAAAATTACAATTTTGTATGTCAAGTTTCTTTAACAATGTTATATATTAGTATATAGATAATAAAAACAAATTACAACAAAATTAAATAACAAAAAACATAAACATAATTCATTAAATATTAAAAAATAATAAAAATACATAAAAACAAAAAAAAATAAAGCTTAAAGCTGGCGCATGAGGTGCCACGCCTGGACATGGTCAAATGTGTCGCGATAACGACCCGCATAGGTCGTCTGGGTCATCTCCACAACAATCTCCTCCCCAATTCCCGGGTGGCGGCTCATTGTGCGCTCGCACAATGTCGTCCACCGATCACACTTGACATTTAGATCGGCCCATTTTCTTGGCACACTCTCGACTGTGCGGGCACTTGGGCCAACCTGTTGATTGAAGTCAACCAAAACACGGTACCAGAACCGTGTGTCCCTGCCACCCACCCCTTGGCGGCGTTGGCGCTGCAAGGATGGGTCATTTTGTGTGGCTTTGACGCACATAACCAGGGCGATATCTTCATTTTCTGTCCAACGGGTTATTCTGAAGGGTAGGGTGTGGGTGTTCTTGAGGTTGTGTTGATTTAAATTGTGTTTTCACCATTGTCGTATGGTGGTTTATATAGTAAAAAAAATCCAACCGTATTGCATGTAAAATTAAAGATAATCTGACGGTTGGATGGGACCGATTTTAATGGAAATAAATATTTTTGACCGTGTTGGGTGGAGACGGTTATGAGAATTTAAATTGTGCTGACGGTTTGGTGACAAAATTAATAAAACCGTGCGAATTTAAAAAAAAAAAGTTATATTTGTATTTAAATGAAAAAAAAGAATAAGTGGAGTGTTGCCTCCAAAATAGTGTTTCAGTGAAGTGATGTGGCTGTGTATCATTGGTTACAATCAGTTAAGTGCAAAAAATAATCAATAAGTGCCTTTTCCCCCTCATTGACACCACGTAAATATCTAAACTATCTAAAATAAATTAAATAATAAATGTTGAATAACACTAGTTTTATACCTGCTACGCGTTGCTGCGGCGGGGGCGAACGGTTATTGCATCGTACGTTGCATCCTCAGATCGCCCACTTATCATCCGGCCATCGCAGTGTTCGGAAGAAAGCAAAATAGTTAAAGCCTCTAACAAAGAATTTTATCAGCGCTAACTTTACCAAAGCTGAACACTACCGTGACCATGCATATAGAAGTGTTAGCCTTACAAAAAGCTTATGCAAGTTGAATGGACTTCTTATTACAAAAGTTAAGATTCCGTGATGCGCATTTCTTCTTTGTAACTACTGTGTCTTGGAGAGGAAGGAGAGGAAGGAGTCCAATGGTTAACTACTTTCTTCAACTATATTTTCAAATCTAAGCAAATGCCAGAGCAGTGGAGGAGTAGTGTCATAGTGCCTCTATATAAGAACAAAGGCGATGCCCAGTGATGTAGAGGTATCAAGTTGTTAAGTCATACTATGAAATTATAGGAAATGATTATTGAGGCTAGAATTAGAAGAGAAACTTGGGTTACGGTAAACCAATTTGGTTTCATGCCAGGGCGGTCAACTACGGGGGCAATACATATTCTAAGGAGGATAATGAAAAAGTATAGGGAGAAAAAGCGGGATCTTCATATGGCCTTTATAGATCTTGAAAAGGCATACGACAGTGTGCCACATAAACGGATTTGAGATAGTCTATAGAGTAGAGGGGTCCCTGACAGGTATATAGACTTAATTAAAGATATGTACAGTAGGACTGAAACTAGTGTTCGCGCGCCTGTAGGAGATACCGATTCATTTGGAGATACGACTCCACCAAGGATCTGCGCCGAGTTTGTTCCTTTTTGCAGTTGTCTTGGATGAGTTGTCCAAGTCGATTCAGGAGTTAGTGTCGTGGTGCATGCTTTTTGCAGATGATAGTGTGTTAGTTGCAGAGTCCAAACATAGTTTGAATAAGAAGCTAGAGAGTTGGCGTGTAACTTTAGAGGGAAAGGGTTTAAGGATAAGCCGTTCTAAAACTGAGTACATGTATTATGGTTTCAGTGGTGCAAGTCACGATGAAAATACTCAAGTTTCGATTGTAGGTCAAGTTGTCCCGCGGGTAACTAAGTTCAAGTACTTAGGATTATTTGTTCAGAGAGATGGGGAGCTAGATAGTGATGTCACCCATCGCATACAAGCTGGTTGGGGTAGGTGGAGGGACGCCAGTGGGGTTCTATGTGACAAAAGGTTCCCAACTAAATTAAAGGGAAAATTCTATAGGGTTGCAGTGAGACCTGCTATGTTCTATGGGACTGATTGTTGGGCCATCAAAAAGACACAAGCTTGAAAGATGGAGGTAGCAGAAATGAGAATGCTAAGGTGGATGTGCGGGCACACTAAAGTAGACCGAATAAAAAATGAGGTTATTAGAGAAAGGTTAGGGGTAGTTAGTATATCAGACAAGATAAAGGAGGGAAGATTAAGATGGAATGGTGATGTGAAGAGGAGGAAAATGACAGCCCCAGTTAGAGTAGTGGAAACCCTCACTGTATAGGGAAAGAGGTGTAGAGGAAGACCCAAAGTGGTGTAGAGTAAGACCCAAATTGACTTAATTTTTTAGTGTTGTTTGCTTGTCGATTGTGTGTTGTCGAGCCGGGGGTCTCTCTGGAAGCAGCCTTTCTATCCGCAAGGATAGGGGTAAGGTCTACCTACATCCAACCCTCCCCAGACCCTACTCTTAGCTTTCCTAATTGTGGGATTTACTGGGTAAGGTTGTTGTTGTTGTTGTTGTTTTTGTTATTGTAAGGACAAAAAGGATTGAAGAAACCTCTTTTGCTAACCTTAGTCTTATTCCTATTTTTGCCAAAATATGCTAAGTATAGAACTAATGAAGAAAGAAGAATGAAACTGTTGAAGAAGAATTCATCAAGTATTAAAGAGTAAAAGATCAGAAGTTCTGAAGTCAAACCAGACAAGTCAACTGAAGAACTACTAAAGACAAACTACTCATCAGTAGTTTGTCACTCATCAGCAGTTGTAATGGAATCTTTCCACCGCCCTTATGTTTCAGTAGTTTAGTATAATAACATTACTTTATGCTTTTGTTAAAGTCTTTGTAAAAGTTCCAAAACTACAGCCTGTTGTAGGATTTCTTTTGTATCAAGTTGTATGTATCTGCTGGTCTATAAATAGATGGGTTGATCCCACTATTTTAGACATCGATTTTATTAAACTGAAATCCTTCAAAGGCTTTAATTGAAATACCATTTCACAACTGAGAATCTCTTTACATACTTATTGTTATATGCATTCAATTGTTTAGATTCTCATTAACTGTCTTTAGTTCATTATATCCAGGGGTAATAACTCCTGTTGAAAGTGAAATTTTAAACTTGAACACTTTACTTATTCCGTTGTGCAAACTGCTTTGATAAACTTACAACACACAAGTGTTCATGAATAATAACTGTCAAAGAGCTTACTGATCCCACAATTGGTATCAGAGCAATGGTTTATCTGATCAAATATCAATCTAACAAATTGAGAATCAGACACAGGCTCTTATTGATATTCAATAAAGGATAAAAGTTCACTTTTTCAAAACATCCATCAATTTGAGAGGAACTTGACGAATCAATACTCTCAAAAATGGATCCTCATAATACTGGATCTGCCAATAAGCCTGCTATGCTTGTTCGTTCAGAATATAACATATGGCAAAAAAAAGGCTGGCACATACTCTGTCTCAGATAAACACTGGTTGTTAGAGATCTGTAATGTATGGACCCCATAAATCAATAAATATAAATCTTGAAACTAAAGTTGAAATACCAAAAGGCCCAAAATACTACATAGATGAAGATTTCCTTAAACTTGAGTTTGATGCCAAGGCTTTCTCTATGTTGGCAATGGCTCTCCCAAATGAAATCTACTCTGGACTTTTACATTGTGAAAGTGCCAAAGAGCTTTGGGACTGCCTAAAAGAGCAGTTTGGAGGAACTGAAGAGGTGATTGCCAACACCAGAGAAATCCTTGCTCAGCAATATGAAACATTTACTCACATTAATGGGGAAACTTTGACACAATAATTTGAAAGATTCTCCTCATTAATCTCCGAGTTGAAATTAAATGGTCAGACCTACAAAATGTATCTATGCTTCATAGATTTTTAAGGTCACTACCAGAAAAATGGGAAACTTACTCTATAGTTCTCAGATCTACACCAGATTTTAACTCTCTCACTCTTACAAAATTACATGGGAGATTTTTAACTTTTGAAAGATAAATAGATCAAAAGAAAAAGTTGCAAAATTATGGCAAAACAGCTGATGACTATGTACCAGGTAGTACAACACTTTCAGGACAAGACTCACCTTCTTGTTCAAATAATTTTGGATCTTTTGACCACATTGACATAACTGCTGGGATCTCATCAGAAAGATCATATCCAGCTTATGACAATGATGAAAATAGTCAAACTGCTGATAACATGTGTTTTATAATGGATGACTAAAAAAATTTTAGCAGTGATGACTTGGAAGAAATGGACATTTTACACCAATTGGCCATGTTAAGTATAAAAACTAACAAATTTTACAAAAGGCCAGGAAGGAAATTTCCAGGACTGAACAGTTCAACAAAAGTTGGTTTTGACAAATCTAAACTTAGATGTCATAAGTGTCAGAAATTGGGACACTTTGCTAGAGAGCGTAGAAGCTCTAGCTTTAACCAAACACAGTCTGGAAATCGGTTTAACCTTAGTTATAATAGGAATAATGGAACATAGGGAAGTGCACATTTTGTACAGGCACAAGCTCCATAAATTCAATATGTGCCACAAATACAATATATTCAAATGCCTGCTCAACAAATGCCGAGCCAACAACAAATGCCTTCCATTCCAGTTTCTCAACAACCTCCACAAACTCAACAACCCTCTCAACAAAGTCTTTTTACTTCAGGGTATGTTGACTGGAGCAGTCTTCCTTTTACACATCTGAATGCAATCCCAATGCAGACAACAAAATGTTTGACATCAACTGGGGAGAACCTGATAATGGCAGAAAGAATTTTGCCTTGATGGCATTTGAGGGTTGCACCTCTAAATCTACCTTATCTCAGGTATCAAAAGAATCTTTGACAAAACTTTGTTCAACTTCATGCAAATAATCTTTTGCTCTCATAAGAGAGACCAATGTGCATCTACAAGGCAAAGCCAATGACTCTGAAAGAAAATATGCTCAAATGAAATGTGATTTAGAAAGAAAACTTGCTTTCAAATCAAAGGAAAATTCTAAATTGACAAATAATGCTATTAAAACCCAAGCACAACTTAAAATCATGATAGAAGACCTAGGAAATGTCAGAAAAGAGCTTGCTGACACCAAGGTTGACTGTGAAAAATGGGTTGAGTCATGTAGAGGGTACCAACTGCTGCTTAACAAACAAAGTGCATCAAATGTTAAGTTTGGCATACGGTACAATCATACTGAAACTCCAACTGATTTTACTCCCAAAACTACTGATGATGGGAATAGAATAGTTCAAGATCAAACTTCTGATATCAAAGAATGCACATCTTTTCATCAGAACTTTCTCAATATTGAAAAAGAAAGTTCTATAGAAGTACTGAACAAAACTGACATTAAGCCATCAGTTGTTTCATCTACATCAGGAGTTGAGAACCAAAAAATTTGCTTTTCACATCTTAAAATGAAAAAGAGAAGGCAAAAGAATGTGAAATTTGTGGCCCGTTTAACCATAAAACAGATTTTTGTAGATATAGAAAAGGAAATCAGTATAACAAGAAGATTTCACAACTGGTTGTGGGAAAACAACTCAAAAGTGATTTTGAAGAAACTTTCTTTCCCAACAAACAACAACCAAGCAACACGTTTTCTCAGAAAAAGATAAAATCTCAACAAAAGTCTTTTTCTCAAAATTCTCTGTCAGTAGTTAGACCTACATCATCAGCAGTTTCACAAACTGCTGTTTCACAAACTGCTGAGATTAAAGACCTCATGAATATGGTAAAACTACTGATGACCAAAGTTGATGGTGGTCCTCAAAAAGATACCACCATTGCTCTTAAAGAAAAATCCATTGCCAAAAAGACATGGATTCCTCAAGTTGGTCAAGAACAAACTGTTCATGTTCTCAAGAGCAAACCCAAAGCCAAATTGGCTTGGGTTCCTAGATCTAACTAATTTGCTACGTCGTGCAGAGGGTCTCCAGAGGCTTAAATAGCATTTGGTATGTTGATAGTGGAAGCTCAATGCACATGACAGGATGCAGATACCTGATAAACAATTTTATCAGTCAAAGAGAAGGATTTGTATCCTTTGGGAACAATGCCAAGGGATATGTGCTAGGACATGGCAATGTATCCTCTGGCAAAATACAGTTTGACAAGGTCAATTTGGTTGAAAACCTTGAGTACAACTTGATTAGTGTGTCACAAATGTTTGATAAAGGATATTCTTTCTTTTTCACCAAGACAACATGCAAGATCATATCACCAGAAGGCCAGAAGTTGATAGAGAAGATCATTGAAGATCATACTTTGTTGATAGCCAAAAGATGTGGCAATGTCTATGCAGTGGACGTTGAAAAGGACAAAGTACTGAACTACACTACCTGTTTCTTCTCAAGGGCATCAACTTCAGAGACTGATCTCTAGCACAGGAGACTTGGCCATGTGAACTTTAAAGCAATAAATAAAGTCACAAAAATGGGCTTGGTCAGAGGTCTACCCTTGAAAGTATACAGTGTCAAGAACACTATGTATCCTGTCTAAAGGGAAAACAACATAATCCTCCTATAAGTCTATTAAAGAATAAAAAACAACTGCATGTCTTCAACTACTCCATATGGACTTATTTGGGCCAGTCAAAATCATGATCCTTGGTAAGAAGAAGTACTGCTTAGTCATCATTGATGACTATTCAAGATTCACATGGGTCTTCTTCTTATTTTCCAAGGATGAGGCAGCTGAAATCATAAAGTTCATCATTCTACAAATAGAGAAACAATATTCTCTCTCTGTCAAAGTCACTAGAAGTGACAATGGGATAGAGTTCAGGAACAAAACTCTGGATGAATTTTGTTTGTTTAAAGGGATTGTTAGACAATTCAGTATTCCCAAAACTCCTGAACAAAATGGTGTGGTAGAAAGGAAGAACAGAACACTAATTGAAGCAGCAAGAACCATGTTAGCTGATTCAGGCCTACCATTGTATTTTTGGGCTGAAGCAGTCAACACTGGCTGCTATGTTCAAAATAGGGTCCTTGTCAACAAAAGACATTCCAAAACTGCCTATGAAAATCTTCATGGCATCAAGCCCCTTATCTCCTTTTTCAAGGCTTTTGGATGTCAATGTTTCATTCTAAACATTAAAGACTCTATTTCAAAGTTTGCTGCAAAAGTTGATTCAGGTTATTTCCTTGGTTATTCTTCCACTAGAAAAGCCTACAAGGTTTTTAATTCAAGAACCAAGATAGTAGAAGAAACACTGAATGTCAAGTTCAATGAGTCAAAACACACTCTCATTCCAGCACATCCTGCTGAACTCTTTGACCTTGACAGTTTCCATTTCGGATCTGAAAAGACTGTCACTTCATCTAAACTTGTTTATTATGGTGATCAAGGGTTTGATGATAAGGACACTGCACCATGGACTCCTAATGCAGTCATTAAGTCAACTTTTAAACCATCAGAAGTTTCATAAACTTCTGATTCAACAACTGCTGATGTACAAACTCAAACATCTGTTTCAGGTCCTACAACTACTGAAGATGTTCAAATAGCTGAACCATATATTATAAACCTCAATGGTTTGTTTGAAGAAGTACAAGAGCCACCTACACCTATCAGTGGTTTACAACAACTAATTGAACACAAAGATCATCCATTGGATCAAATCATGGGTGATATTGCATTAGGGGTTCTCACAAGAAACCAGCTTTCCAACTTTTGCTTTTTCTCAGCATTCATTTCTCAGTTAGCACTAAAGAAATATCAGGAAGCCCTCAAAGATAACAATTGGGTTCAAGCTATGTAAGAAGAATTGCTTCAATTCAAGAAGCAACAGGTCTGGGAAATCTGTCCCTTACCTCAAAAAAGCTACCAATTGGCACAAGATGGGTTTTTAGAAACAAACAAGATGAAGCTGGTATGATTATCAAGAATAAGGCAAGACTGGTAGTACAAGGTTATTCACAAGAAGAAAGAATTGATTATGATGAAACATTTGCTCCAGTTGCAAGGCTTGAAGCCATCAGATTATTTTTGGCTTATGCAATTTCCAACAAAATTAAAGTTTTTCAAATGGATGTCAAGAGTGCATTTTTATATGGAAAAATAAAAGAGGAAGTGTATGTTTTTCAGCCACCTGGGATTGAGGATCCTTCTCATCCTGAGTGGGTGTATAAACTTGACAAAGCTCTTTATGGGCTAAAACAGGCTCCTAGAGCTTGGTATGAAACACTTTCCAACTTTTTACTCAAAAATCACTTCACAAGAGGTTCCATTGATAAAACACTTTTTATAAAGCATGTTGGAAATCATGTCTTACTTGTTCAAATTTATGTTGATGACATTATTTTTTGGTTCAACTAACATAAAACTATGTGATGAATTTAAGAAGCTCATGCAATCAAAATTTGAGATGAATACAGTGGGAGAACTGCAGTACTTTTTGAGACTGTAGATTAAACAACAATCAAATGGAACTTTTGTACATCAATCTAAATATGTTAAAGAAGTATTAAACAAATTTTCTTTACAAGACTGTAAATCATGTTCCACTCCCATGACACCAACCACAAGTGGAACCAGATGATTAAGGAAAACAGGTTGATCAGACCATGTATAGATGTATGATAGGTTCCCTTCTTTATCTAACTGCTTCTAGACTAGATATTATGTTTTCAACATGTGTTTGTGCTAGATATCAATCAGCTCATAGGGAATTATACCTAATTGCAGTCAAAAGAATTTTCAGATACCTGAAAGGAACTCCTACACTAGGAATTTGGTATCCTGCTTCAAGCAATACCAAGTTAATAGCCTTTTCAGATAGTGACTATGTAGGGTGCAAAATGTCAAAAAAATCAACATCTGGTGGTTATCAATTTTTAGGAAATTGTCTGGTGTCCTGGCAATCAAAGAAGCAAACATCTGTGGCAACTTCAACTGCTAAAGCTGAATACATTGCAGCTGCAAGTTGTACATCACAGATCCAATGGCTTTAATATCAACTACTTGATTATTGAAATAAAAGAGACCAAGACCCCATTGCTTGTTGACAGTAAATCTGCCATTGGCATAATTCAAAATCCTATTCAGTTTTCAAAAACTAAACATATTGAAATCAGGTATCATTTCATAAGGGATTGCTATGAAAAAGGCAAGATTGAAGTGAAGCATGTGACAACAGCTAATCAAATAGCTGACATATTTACCAAACCCCTTGACACATCAACATTTCAGAAGTTAGTATCTATGCTTGGGATGCTAAATTTGTAAGTGTCTTTCATTTTTCTGCACATAGTTTTACTTTCACTTACATTGTTACTTATCTGTCACAAAACTTCTGAAAAAACAAAAAGAGAGAAACTACTTATGTACAAAAACATCGGTATGGGGATATTTTCAGAAAAATGATTAACCTCTGATAAAATAAACTTCAGAAGTTATGAATAAAGTGTTTATAAATGCTATCATCAGTGGTTAACAAACTACTGAAGAGAAAATGGGAACTACCGATGAATATTGTTCTTTATCAACAGTTTTGTCATGAAGGGTAAATCAGATATTTCCCACTTTAGAAGTTTGACCTAGGGCGGTTATAAACTTCTGATAAACACCTTTTCCAACACTTATCTTTTCAAAAAGCAAAATTCCCTCATTCTCTCTCATAAACACTCTCAAACCCTCCCCTACAAACAACCAAGAACACTGTTCGATCCATACACACACAAAAACCACTTGGCTCTTATACTGAAATAGGGACACAATCAAAGAGGCTACTTTGTGAAAGAAGAAGCCTGGTCCCAATACGACGAAATCATTGATTTAGTCGTTAAATCCCAGTATTACACTGCTTTCACCATTGATCATCCAATTCACACCCAAACTCTTAATGAGTTCTGGGCAAACGCTGAGGCGGTGACAGTGAATAACAAGATCATTTCCCTCAAATCAACTATCCAAGGGAAAGTCATGGCAATCACACCGGGTACTTTGGGAATAAGACTGGGTCTGGATGATGCTGATGCACCAGAACATTTTCCCAACTCTGAAATTAATTTAACCATGACAGAGTGTGGTTACCAAGGTAGTCTCTCACATGCAACAGTTTATAAGAAATTTTTTGAACCAAAATACAAACTTTTGTTTCATTACATAATCATGTGTTTGAGTCCAAAAACTGGATCTTATGATCAGATGCCCTCGACTTTTCAACCTATTTTTCATTCCATTGTGAATGAAACAAAATTCAGGGCATCAGTACTTTTCTTTAATGAGTTGGTTTTGCATAACAAAAATTCTAAAAATAAATTTTTGTTGTATCCAAGGTTCATAATGCAATGCATAATTAAAGAACTTGGAAATGAGTTGCTTGTGGGAAAAACAACTGTTTTAAACCCTTTATCCTCACAAGCATACTCAAGGCATAACAAACCGGAAGCCTTGCCAGAAGATGACCAAGGGGAACAACAAACAATCCCCATGGAACCAACATCTTCCAAACCCTCAACTAAAAAGTCCAAGAAACCCAAACAACAAAAATCCAAAGCCACCAACCCTAAAAGAAAGGCAGTTCAGGAAATTGAGATGCCTGAAACTGCTGATGTGCAATCTGCACTTGTTAAAGATGTGACTAAAACTTCCTCTCAGTCTCATCCATCTCAAACCCCCAAAAGAGCACCCATTACCATTTTATTTCAAAGGAAGAAATTTAAAAAGACCATAACTACTGATCCATACTTTGAAACTGCTGACCCTTTACCAAAAACTACTTAACTAGAAACATCTCACACCACAATAAAAACTGCCAAACTTCTCTCTGGGCTAAAAGAAACAATCCAATCTGAACATGTCATTCCCCAACAAACACATCAAACAAGGGAAATACCATCAAAAGTTGACATGGATGTGGATGTTATTAGCCCTATCCCAAGAGATGAGGATGAACCAAGGTTTCTAAGCCCAAACTTAGAGACTTTAGGTGCATTTGAGGCTGCTACTACTCATTTACCATCCAGTGGTGGATTTGAGGACAAAAGTAACATAGCTAAGACCTTAAATGTGGCAACTACTGGTGAAGGCTTTATGCCTGAAGTAGGAAATCCTCAGTACCAAGACAAAGAGGTTCATGAGAAAACTGGGTTGGGCCCAACTCATGATACAACTGATGATGTTCTCGTTGAGAATATCAGGAGGGATTTAGATGATTCCATTGATTTGGATGATGATTCAAACTCCACAAAACATGAATTGACGGCTACTAGTGAAGGTCCTGAATCTGATGTCTCTAAGCTCAAAGAGCTCGTCACAAAATATCAGGTTAGAAACCACTTGAGCCCTGATTCCCCTAAAGTGGCATCTTTAGTACACTCTGAAGATCACCCAAAAACACCCCCTCCACTAAAAATGCCTACCCAATTCACTGGGTCATCAAGCATAGACCTGAACTATCTATGCAGCCCAGATGGTCTCCTATACCAGATGATGAAGACCGTTATATCTCAACACCTCAAATACTTTAAAAATACTTTGGAGTTGAAGACCAAAACTCAATTTGAGGTGATCAACAAAAAACTCAGTGATTTGTCCAACAAGATAGACAACAACACAAGACAGCTTGCTAAGTTATCTGGTAGAACTTCTTTACCTAACAGGCTTCCAGAAGTGGATGAAGCCAAAAGGGGGGAGAAGATTAAGGAACCAAAAGAGTCACTTGAAGCCAGGATAAAGGCAAAAGTGGCACAACAACAAAAGGAGGCCCAAAAACAAATTGAATATCAAGATAGGCCCCTTAAAGAAGCTAAAGATGTAGCTGAGAAGTCCCAAGGCCTTATTGAAGAAACTGCTGAAGTCTTAGAAAGTACTGAAGACAATCCTTCAGTAGTTGATACTCCTATCAACCCTTCAGTAGTTAACACTTTCAACATTCAATCTGAACAGCCTTCTATGGCAACTGAAGACATTCCAACTAACATTCTAAGGCCTGCAACCACTCAAACAACTCTATTAAACCCTGCTCCCATCTCAATGTCAAAAGAATTATTGGAGAAGAGTTTACTTGCAGCACAAAAGAAGGCCAAGGAAGATGAGATCTGGAACAACCTAGAAGCAAGGGATGACTTGAGCTACAATGGAAAGCTTGAGAAGTATGAAGAAGAGTTGAGTAAATTAACAAAGCTTGAAAGAATTGCTGAAGAAGATAAAAGATAACAACTGATGTCTTACATTACCAAGAACAGCAGAACAAAGACATACTCACTCAATGGGCTCTCTATGGATGAGCTTACCAGAAGAGCTCAGATTGTGGCTAACAAACTTTCCACAGATAAGGATAGAAAGGCAAAGAGAGGTAAAGTAATAGAAGAATTGGTAGCCAATGGATTTGGTTCAAAAGCCTCTGTGTCAAAATGGAGAGAAGATACATTATTTGACACCTACAAAAGATTCAAGGCTGATAAGGCTGCAAATCCAGAGAAGTACAAAACTTCTGAAGTATCAACTTCAGTAGTTAAAACTTCTGGTGCAAAACAATCAACAACAAAGCCTGCTACCAAAAAGAAGCAAAAGGAGATCATAAAGACTGATTTCAAGATGGTATTGCTTGAAGGCAATACAGTAGTTCAAGGAGACTTTGTAATTGAAGGGAAGCCTTTGCTGACATAATTCATTGATCCTTCAACATTTGCTTACCAAATACAACAAACAATAACAGATAAAAAGCACACTAAGGTAATCACTGAACACCATCTACCTACTTTTGATATACCTAATGTAGTGCAAGCTGAAGAAGGAAGAGAATCCCAGCTGAGGGTCACTGAAGTAGAAAACATTCCTCACTCAGGAACATCCTAGGAGACCAACTTGGTTCCCTACACTTAAGACTTTGACCAATCTAAAGTGATTATAATGAAATGGTCATTTACTGATTCAAACTCAGTATTGATCACAAGGAGAGATCGTTCAAGCAAGGTGATGTGTTGCAAAACACATATCTTTTCCTATGTAGTTTGTATATTATTTGGTCAAGTTTTTTATTCGTTTCGTGTTGTTTTTATTATGTATTTATTTATTTTATTATTTTATAGGTGTTCGTGGAAAGTGAGCTCAAAATGGAAGAATTTTAATCGAGACACGAACACTTGGGAGTATGTGTTCATAGACGTTGGAGGATAAACGAGGAACTTTGGTCGAGCCAAAAACACCCGAGATGCGAGCTTGGACTACTACTACTACTACTACTGCTGCTGCTGCTGCCGCCGCCGCCGCCACCGTCACCGCCACCGCCACCACCACCACCACCACTAATAATAATAATAATAATAATAATAATAATAATAATAATAATAATAATAATAATAATAATAATAATAATAATAATAATTTGATGAAACAAAATAAAGCACCTCGTGGCTTTGTCCAAAAGAGTGGGCCACAACCCATAAAGTACTAAAAGAAAAAAAAACCTACATCAACAATATATATTTTTGTTCTTTGACGGCACATTCTGATGATCGAGGGAGTAGCGGCAGAATATAAATTGAAGGACAATATCATCGAAGAATATATGCAGGGCCGCAACAGAAGAGGACAACAACAGCCTTTTTGAGGAGAGGAAGTGAAGGGATTGGAAGGCCTAAAATCATATACAGAGGCTATAGTTTGATCTTTGCGAGTGTCGGGTTAACTTTTAATACTTTATGTTTTGAAACGTTTATTCCATGACTTTGCATTGTTTTAAGACTATGTTTTTATTGATTTCTAGTAGGATGTTTGGCTAAAACATTAGTGACCACCTAGGTTTGACATGATGACTATTTGATATTGATTTATGTTTCGGATTTGGATTTTATAGTTGGATTTATGTTTTAGTAAGAAACTTGTTTATGATTCTATGATGTGTGTGCGTACTTTTTACTAATTTATGATCTTTTGATGTTCCACGAGTGTCTTAGTGAATGTCTTTCATGTTTGGACACTTGTTAGAAGTACTTGCTTTGTGCTTGTAGTTTATTTTATGGTTTTAGGCCTAAATTTCATAGGAACATTAATTGGGAGTTTAGAGGTAATCAGTATTCTTCCTACTCTTGAGACCGAGAGGTGATATGTAGTCAGGTTTGTCTTTGGTGCTAGAGGTTTAGGCTAGAAACGCTGAGAGATCAGGTTTTCCTAGGTTCTTTAGTATTATTTGCTTATCTGTGTCATAGATTGACTTTACAGGTTACTCTTTGCACTTTAGGGTGTATTGTGATTGGAGAGTGAGAAATCTAAACCAGTCTAGCGAGTACTTTAGCATAGTTAGTGAGACCGAGTGGTGATCTAACCAATCAATGAGATTAGTAGCCTTTAGGATTCCTTTTCGGTCAGTCTTGGTAAATGATCCGGGAGCCACTAGGATACTAGAGGTGAATAAAATAAGATCCTGATTGCCAACATAGTTTCAAAAGCCAGGGCAGTTCCAATTTCATTAGTAGGATTCGATACCTAGGTGGTTGCCTTTCCCATATCTGATTTCCCTCTTTATTAATCCTCTGCTATCTGTTAGTTTGAGTTTATTTTTAATTTATTTACTTTAATAATTATTACATAAAAATTAATTCACAAAAAAACCAAATTATTATAGGCTAGGAGTCGACAGAGGTTTAGTACCAAGAGTCGCCATATTATGTCCAGGGTTCGATACTCAGACTTACTTGCTTTGCTACACTGCGACCGGTGCACAAGGCCTTCAAGTCTATGGAAAAATTGAAGAATCTGTCTACAAAAGACCTTCTCACAATCCAACATCTTGAACCTGAACAAGGATCTCTCACTGATGAACAACTGCAACAACTCAAAACTTCCATGTTCAGAGAAATCTGGAAGATACTTGATGGTAGGAAAAGACAATAAAGGATTAGATAAGGTTTTGGCTTCATCAATCCAGGGCAAGATTGTAAGTACAAAAAGGATTGAAGAAACCTCTTTTGCTAACCTTAGTCTAATTCCTATTTCTGCCAAAATATACTAAGTATAGAACTACTGAAGAAAGAAGAATGAAACTGCTGAAGAAGAATTCATCAAGTACTGAAGAGTAAAAGATTAGAAGTTCTGAAGTCAAACCAGACAAGTCAACTGAAGAACTACTGAAGACAAACTACTCATCAATAGTTTGTCACTCATCAGCAGTTGTAATGGAATCTTTCCACCGCCCTTATGTTTCAGTAGTTTTGTATAATAACATTACTTTATGCTTTTGTTAAAGGATTTGTACAAGTTCCAAGACTACAGCCTATTGTAGGATTGCTTTTGTATCAAGTTGTATGTATCTGCTGGTTTATAAATAGATGGGTTGATCCCACTATTTTCAACATCGATTTTATTAAACTGGAATCCTTCAAAGGCTTTAATTGAAATACCATTTCACAACTGAGAATCTCTTTACATACTTATTGTTATATGCATTCAATTGTTTAGATTCTCATTAACTGTCTTTAGTTCATTATATCCAGGGGGAGTAATAACTCCTGTTGAAAGTGAAATTTTAAACTTGAACACTTTACTTATTCCGATGTGCAAACTGCTTTGATAAACTTACAACACACAAGTGTTCATGAATAATAACTGCCAAAGAGCTTACTGATCCAACAGTTGTATATTATTTTATATTACCCATGTATCATTCTACATACATCCTTAATAATTCTAATAAAGCCAGAACATCCGTTGTGGGAGGCGAGTGACCAGATGCGAGCAACCTCATCGCCTGTGCTCACTTGACCCCGTTGTGGCTAGGGGTGAGCACCGGCACGACCTTTGCTTAATTTGTCCCATTGACACACGCGAGCACCATCGCGTGTGCTCACGTCGGGATCTTCACATGTGCTTGCGCCAGGGTTGTTGTGGCTGGAGGTGAGCACCGGACTGAAAACTTGCTCGCGTCGGTGGTCGCTCGCGATTCACAACGGACAGCCTAATAAACATTCTTCAATCTCTTCCACTTCATACGGAGTTTTCAAATTCCCTTTCTTTCTACATCTCAGTCCTCATTCCCAACAACCCTTATTATTATTCACCCAATAAATTCTAACACTTTGTCATTTAAATCTACCGTAATAATTCTAGACTATTCATTCCCCTTAAATTTTTCCTGACTTTGTCATGATCACTAACACATGGTTAGAGAAAAAGATGGTGTAGTCTTATCAAAAAGTTTTTTTATTTTAGAAACATCTAAAAATAGGTACACAACAATCCATGTCTGAAAATGGCCACAAAACCACATCTCGGTGTCGGACGGAAAGTCGATTAGGGTTTGGAGGTTTACCTTAGCCAGAGCAGGAAGTCATCGCTTGCTTAGGCTTCTCGTCGTCTCCCTCCTTTTCTCTTTCTATTTCTAAGGATCTGAGAAGTGAGAAGTTGAAAGCTCATGGTAGTTGTTCTTGATGATGCACATAATCATTATCACTACCAGGCCACTAGTATCGTTGTCTGCATCGTTGACTGGCACAGCTAGATCTCGCGAAAAGCTCCATTATGACCGCCTAATTTTGTACGATCTGAATTCTATTACTTGAAGTTGAAGAACAGGGCGACGTGTAACACCCCAACCGATGGCGGAATCATCGAGGTGTCACGTAGTGACGATTGTTCAAAAGCACATGGTACTAAAATGTAAATATTATTGAATAAACCATAATTGTCTTACATGGAATTGGAAAGTACATTGTCTAAATGAAATGTAAATATTGAAATAACTGAATTAAAATAAAGCACTAAATGTCTCTTGCTAAAGCACTAGATCAAACTGCACCTGAAACATGTACAAAAATAGGTTTGGTCAACATAAGAAATGTTGGTGAGCATTCCTAGTTTTGATATATATAATATGTTAAAAAGATATACAATTCAAGTGCATGCTACAGTGCAAATATGTAAACTATGTATCATACAAATGAGCGAAATCAACCCTGTGACTGTATAATGTACTGTATGAACGGTGGTGTACTCATCCAATAAATGGGTGATAACTTAACAATGGCCACGGATTCTCCGATGAAAAAAAGGGGGAGAATCAATCTAGGCGGGTTGTCAATCCAAATAGCGCTATCCAATGTTAAAGTCGGCTTGTACCGTGTTAATGATTTCACTAAGTACAAATGTAATCCACATGTATTGTCTAAGCATAAAGCACGTTGTAAGCAATGCACATAGTACTAGAATTGTATTTGTAAAAATGTAAACTTGTATTTGAAATTGTAATAGTGTACATGTAACACCCCAAAAATGTATAAAAGCATAAAGGGGTAGGAATACTCACAGTCTACGTAATAGCTTGAAATTGAACTGGACAACGAAATATGCGTTGAAATTATTCCAAAGAATCAACCTAAAGAATTTGATAATGTGTAAGGAATAACTCTAGGATACATGAAATTCTAGGGTTTCGAATTGGGGATAAACGTTTATTTGATTAATAAACAAATTGTTTATTAAAATATAAGAAATTTAATAAATAAATAAATAAAAGTCTTTTTGTAAAATTTTAAGTTAAATATAGTCACAACATAAGATTTTGATTATGAAAATAATTTTTATAAAATTATTTTCTTGAAAATAGAATATTTAATTTAATTATTTCAAATTGTCAAAATATGACTTTAATATCTATAAATATTAAAATTAAAGAATTTCTGAATTAAAAATTGTATTTTAGTTCTAGATAGTTAGAAATAATTTATACAAAAGTTTGGTGCAAAAATATTGAAAAATGAATTTATTATGATTTATTTATGATTAAAACTAACAAAAATTAATTAAAAATATAAAATAAACGGTTTTTCTGAAATAAAAATATTTCTGGAATTTTTAAGAATATACAAGTTTAGGATAATTTTTGTGAGATTTAATAAAATCGGTTAGATATTTTTATAGAATTTAATAAATATAAATGAATAAACTTGTATTATTAATAATATATATTAAATAAATTATTTTTGAAAAACTAAAATTTGGGTGATGAACTTTATCACTTGAAGATCGTATGATAATTTTTGTAGAATTTATAAAACACTTTTAGTATTTAAAAACTATTTTAAGAGATTAAATATGTTAAGTATATATATAAAATGGCAAAAAAATATATGTTGGTTATGGGAATTGAACCCGGGCCTCTGGCCGGTTCGGGTTTTATCACAAGCGTGGCCACCAACTGAGCCACACCCTGAGAACGAAATATATTGGATTTAAATTAATTATATAGGTTTAATAGGTTATTGATTAAATGAAAGAAAAAAAAAGATTTGTGTGTGTGTGGGATTCGAACCTGGCCAAGAGGCCGGTTCGTTCCCTTTGTCTCAGGGTGTAACCAGCTGGTCTATACCAGTTGGTTGTGTGTTTAACGATTTGAAATAATTAAATATGTTGTCTGATGGTGTGTTCTTCCCCAATCCAATTCAATCGAGCCCTAATTTCCAAATCATCATAATTGGGGATCATTAGCCCCTGAATCTTTGGGGCTAATGATCACAGTGTGCCGATTATTAGAACCCACAAAAAAAAAGAAGCTTACCAAGCCCGTAAGCGGGTCTGCGAGTTCGACAAAGAAGACGCAAAGAAAACGATTAAAAGGCTTCAATAACAAGTTGTTTACAGAAATTGGAGATGGATAAGAGATTTTCGGCGAGTAGGGATGGTGTGGGCACGTTCAATTTATAGTGGAAGGCTCGGATTGTAGTTTAGGCAAGTTATTGATTATAGGTTGAAGATGACGCGGCAATTGGTGTATTTTTGGCATGAATGATGACGATTAAAGCTGTGAATTGACGCGTCTTGGTCAATGACAATCAACACCTTCCATAATCAGATCAATTAACGCGTTTTGTAGCTTGATTGATGATGGTCCACGCGACAGTTGACTTTTTATAGTCAATTGTTCAGTTTTAAGGATGGTATATAATTATAAAGATAGTTTTCTAAACAGATATCATGATGTAGCTCAATTGGTTTGATGTGTGTGTGTATGTTCTGACTCGGCTTGGGACGCTGGTTCGAATCCCGTGCCAAGCATTATTTTTTTAACAAGGTTTTATCTATAATATTATTATTATTATTATCTTATATTATGATTAAACGAACCCGAATGTATCACAGAATATTTTTTAAACGTTCGAGAATAAGGGAAATGTCACGTCTTATTAATTGTGGTATAACGTACATATAATTATAAGAAGAAATAAAACGAAAAGTGACGGATGTCACACGACGGTGGTGGTGCTAGTTATTTGAATCGGAGACCGAAGAAAGGGTTTAACGGAGGAGGAGAAGTGGTTGTTGCTAGTTATTGTTTGGTTGTCGGGATGTCTTCGACGGAGAAGATCGGATGAGATGACCGGAGAGGGTTTGGGTTTGGTGACAGAGAAGGGGGCGGTTGGTGTGGTTTGTCCTCACCGGCGCTGCCGAGAGGACGCCACCAATGATGGGTGACAGATAGAGGAAGGTAGAGATGAGAGTAGGAAAACTCTAGAGAAGAGGAGAGAGAATGGGGAAATATATATGGTCACTGTGCTGCTTTACATGATTGTACGACATCAAAAGGATGCTTTGCACACTTGTATTGAGCGTAACAGTAAAACAGTCTCACATGAAATCTTGCATTTTGTATATATTTATAATTATAATGTGATATGCATCTAGGAAATGTAAAGGCTCATTTTTTTTTGTAAGTTTTATTCTTCCTGACTGGGTCCCCATACATATGGTTTATCCTTATGGGTCAAGGAAGTGAGAGGTAAGGCAATTTTGGAGAAGTTGAGAATAAACCGACGATAGTAACCCGCTAAGCCAAGAAAAGAGCGAATTTCCGTGGGAGACTTGGGTGTAATTCAATTCTTAACAGCCTCAATCTTAGCTGGATCCACGTGTATACCCTTATCACTGATAATGTGTCCCAAAAATTGAACTTCCTTAAGCCAAAATTCACACTTGGAGAATTTGGCTAAGGTGTTGCTCGTGGGCTGATTTGGTTTTAGAGTAAATGAGAATGTCATCAATGAAAACGATTACGAACTTATCCAAGAAGGGTTTGCACACGCGATTCATGAGATCCATGAAGACAGCGGGTGCATTCGTTAGTTCAAAAGGCATAACCATGAACTCGTAATGCCCATAGCGTGTACGGAAAGCTGTCTTTGGAATATCGTCTTCGTGGACTCGTAGTTGATGATATCCCGAACGAAGATCAATCTTTGAGAAGCAAGTCGAACCTTGAAGTTGATCAAAGAGGTCATCAATGCGAGGTAAAGGGTATCGGTTTTTAATGGTGAGTTTATTCAACTCCCGATAATCAATACACATACGGAAAGATCCAGCTTTCTTCTTTACAAATAAGACTGGAGCTCCCCAAGGTGATGAACTGGGACGAATGAAACCCTTGTCTGCCAACTCTTGAAGTTGACTCGCAAGTTCTTGCATCTCGGAAGGTGCAAGGCGATATGGAGATTTTGCAACGGGCGTAGCACCAGGTACAAGGTCAATACGAAATTCAACAGGACGCACCGGTGGTAGTCCAGGTAAGTCATCAAGAAAGACTTCTGGAAATTCACGAACAACAGGAACATCTTGAATACTCTTGTCTTTACCTTTCTTTTCCACAATATGGGCCAAGAAAGCTACGTATTTCTTGCGTAGATATTTTTGTGCTTGAGTGCAAGACATGAGTTTAAGACCACTGGATGGTTTCTCACCATAAACCCGTAAAAAGTCACCCGATGCGAGAGGAAACCAAATAAATTTCTCAAAGCAGACAACTTCGGCATGATGTTTAGAAAGCCAATCCATACCCACGATAACATTAAAGCTTCCCAATTTCATGGGTATAAGATAAATGGTGAAGTCATGTTCGTTAAGGCTAAGAGTACAACCCTGGATGATAGAATTGATTGAGATGGGTTTACCATCCGCGACCTCGACAGTGAAAGGCGCTCCTAATCTAGAGCGAGTGTGAGATAATAGAGGTTCGAATGCTAACGACACAAAACTTTTATCCGCACCAGTATCAAATAAAATTGAAGCATAACGACCATCAAGTAAAAACGTACCATTCACCACATCATTTGCTTCCTGGGCTTCTGCTGCATTGATGTTGAAAGCCCTACCACGAGCCACTGGGTTTGCTGCACGGTTTGCTGGGACAAGTGCTGGACATTGATTTCTAAGGTGGTTTGGATCACCACAATTGAAGCAAGCTCGACCATATGCTATAGGTTGTGGGTTTTGGCGAGCTGGTTGAAGGTTGGCTGGTTGAGGGTTAACAGGTTGGGCATTAATTGGTTGAGGTCGAAACACTGATCGACATGTGGCAGCTACATGACCGTACCTACCACAGGTGGTACAGTGGCGACAAGGAAAATTTGCGGGGTGATGGTACTGACAGGTGGCACACTTGGGTAAGTTTCCACTATAAACCTTCTTAACAGGAGGAGCCTGAGCCATTGGAGCCTGGGCTATTGGAGCCTGAGTTACTGGGGCCACAACAACATAGTTTCTACCCCTGGACTTCCGCTTCCTAGTGTTGGAACCGGTATTGTCTACATCAACTCTTGATGATTCAGTAGTAGGGGTGGGGGTCTTCTCAGCTGGTTTCTTGGTTCCTTTCCTAACCAAATTTCCCTTTTTGACGTGCTTGTCAGTCAAGGAGGCTGCAAGCTGGATGGCTTCTTCCACCGTAGTGGGTCTGCTTCCAGTGACTACATCTTGAATTAGGTCAGGCAATCCCTCAATATATTTCTTGATTGCTCGAGAGACCGGGGTAACCATGTGTGGAACCAAAATACTGAGCTCATGATATCGAGTGTTGTACGCAAGATTTTCACCACTGTCTTGTTTCAACCCATGGAACTCTTCCTCTAGTTTCCTCATTTCATTCCTAGGGCAGAATTTGGTGATCATGAGTTCCTTGACCTCAGCCCAAGACAAGGATAGAGCAACATCAGCGCCCCGATTACGCTTTTCACCATTCCACCAGGTCAATGCCCCCTTTTGAAGGACACTGGTAGCATAGCGAACGCGGAGGTCATCAGGACACTCGCTGTTCACGAAGGTACTTTCCATACTTTCAAACCATTGGAGGAGACCAGTAGCACCCTCCTCACCAGTAAACTTCATGGGGTTGCATGAGTTGAAGTGTTTGAATGTGCACCGGAATTGAGTTGCACCCTCTGTGTTGGTACTGTTGCTGTTTTGGGTTAACTCACTAACAAGATTTGGAATCACTGCAGCAATTTGCTCAGCGACTAGAGAAGCAAGGCGACGATCAGAATGTTGTCCAGAAGCACGAACAGTGCGTTGGCTAGCATCACGGAGCATACGGCGAGCAGACATCTACAAGGCACTCAATGAAATACTATGAGATTAATAAATGTAAGTGTATAATTGCATAAATGATTATGAATACAAGATATTGTATGTGAAATAGGAGTATATCATTTGAAATATTTGCATAACATGTTTGGATTGCCCTTGTCTAGCTATAAAGCCCAACAAGAACGTTGACTTTTCAAAGAAATTGAGCCCAATGGTGATCAAAGAAGACATGCTTTAGCCTATAAGTGGACACTCACTCCAGGAATCCCCAGGTAAGCATAACAGGTCCGTAAATGGATTTATGCGCTATGCTTGCCTATGCCAGAAAACCTAGTGTACAGGCATCCACCCTTCCAGATTGCACGTGTCCTTTTCACACTCATTAAAGTTCAACAACTTTGAAGGAGCAAAAATAAGAGTAGGCATTATGCCTAAGAGTGTCTTCATGAAAGGTACTGCTCCCGCTCCATGATGATGTAGTCTTTCCACTCCTTGTAGGACACCATCTCTATACACCATGATGAAAGATGAGGAGAAATGGAGAAGAAGGGGAAATATTGAGGAAGGAAAGTGGAGGGTAATGAGGGGAATGATAAATTAGGAAATGTTGTACCTGAAAGTTGAAATTCGGTTATAGTCTAGGCTAAAAGGCATTCTAATAACCTAATTCCCTATAACCATGGCTCTGATACCAATCTGTAACACCCCAACCGATGGCGGAATCATCGAGGTGTCACGTAGTGACGATTGTTCAAAAGCACATGGTACTAAAATGTAAATATTATTGAATAAACCATAATTGTCTTACATGGAATTGGAAAGTACATTGTCTAAATGAAATGTAAATATTGAAATAACTGAATTAAAATAAAGCACTAAATGTCTCTTGCTAAAGCACTAGATCAAACAGCACCTGAAACATGTACAAAAATAGGTTTGGTCAACATAAGAAATGTTGGTGAGCATTCCTAGTTTTGATATATATAATATGTTAAAAAGATATACAATTCAAGTGCATGCTACAGTGCAAATATGTAAACTATGTATCATACAAATGAGCGAAATCAACCCTGTGACTGTATAATGTACTGTATGAACGGTGGTGTACTCATCCAATAAATGGGTGATAACTTAACAATGGCCACGGATTCTCCGATGAAAAAACGGGGGAGAATCAATCTAGGCGGGTTGTCAATCCAAATAGCGCTATCCAATGTTAAGGTCGGCTTGTACCATGTTAATGATTTCACTAAGTACAAATGTAATCCACATGTATTGTCTAAGCATAAAGCACGTTGTAAGCAATGCACATAGTACTAGAATTGTATTTGTAAAAATGTAAACTTGTATTTGAAATTGTAATAGTGTACATGTAACACCCCAAAAATGTATAAAAGCATAAAGGGGTAGGAATACTCACAGTCTACGTAATAGCTTGAAATTGAACTGGACAACGAAATATGCGTTGGAATTATTCCAAAGAATCAACCTAAAGAATTTGATAATGTGTAAGGAATAACTCTAGGATACATGAAATTCTAGGGTTTCGAATTGGGGATAAACGGTTATTTGATTAATAAACAAATTGTTTATTAAAATATAAGAAATTTAATAAATAAATAAATAAAAGTCTTTTTGTAAAATTTTAAGTTAAATATAGTCACAACATAAGATTTTGATTATGAAAATAATTTTTATAAAATTATTTTCTTGAAAATAGAATATTTAATTTAATTATTTCAAATTGTCAAAATATGACTTTAATATATATAAATATTAAAATTAAAGAATTTCTGAATTAAAAATTGTATTTCAGTTCTAGATAGTTAGAAATAATTTATATAAAATTTTGGTGCAAAAATATTGAAAAATGAATTTATTATGATTTATTTATGATTAAAACTAACAAAAATTAATTAAAAATATAAAATAAATGGTTTTTCTGAAATAAAAATATTTTCTGGAATGTTTAAGAATATACAAGTTTAGGATAATTTTTGTGAGATTTAATAAAATCGGTTAGATATTTTTATAGAATTTAATAAATATAAATGAATAAACTTGTATTATTAATAATATATATTAAATAAATTATTTTTGAAAAACTAAAATTTGGGTGATGAACTTTATCACTTGAAGATCATATGATAATTTTTGTAGAATTTATAAAACACTTTTAGTATTTAAAAACTATTTTAAGAGATTAAATATGTTAAGTATATATATAAAATGGCAAAAAAATATCAATTCTGTCATGTTTTTCGTTTAATTTATGTTATGTTATTTATGTTCTTTCGCTAATGTTTAGTGGAAAGAAAGTTTTAAGATCGAAATGGTATTGTTTGATTACCAAGTAATGTAATTTTTCTCTAAGGTTATTTTATGTTGTTATTGATGATATAAATATAAATTTTGTTTGTCTCACGTTTTTGCTTTAACTTATTTTGTTTAAGCTGCTGTTTTTTATGTTTATATTTTCTTTTATATTTATTTTAAGGGTGATAAGATTCAGGCCTTCATAAAGAGTTCTTTGATCCATCTTTTTGACCATCAACTTGAAGAGGATGATGTCTTTATTCTATCGAAGTTTGGTGTTGGTGAAAACAAGGATCCACTCAAAGTTGTAGCACATGATTATATATAAGATCAACTTTTATCGGTGTACTACTGTTAGGCATATTATTTGTTGGCAAGGTGTAGAGTATGGATTTAATTTAATTGCTTCTAAAGATATTCTTAAAGGCGAAGCCAAAGAACTTTTTTCTGTTGGTTTGTTTCTTAATTTAAATTTAATATTCAGTATATTAAAAGTTTTGGTTTCATATTTTGAATTATATTCACGTCTTATAGATGTTGCCGGTGGTCTCATTTGGTATGGAGGTCTAGATGTGTTTGGATGACCTCCAAAAGAAACTAAGAGGATGAATTTTGATATTCAAGACTTGGAGTAAGCGTTTCCCTTTTTGTTTACTTTTACTAATTAATTTCTATATTTTTTATAATATATTTATCTATGTTTGTGTATTGATTTTATGTAGTGATACGATATTGCGATGTACTATGTGGAATTTTTATGCAGAACAGTTTAACAAATTCATCTATGAAGACGCTGGTAATAACCATATAATGGTTGTTATACAGCATGGCAAGGTTAAGGAGTCCAATATATGTATATATTTTAAACTGCTGTTATTAATACTTTGTCACTAAATTGTGGTTTAATATATGTATATGTATATATTTAGATCAATTTACAGTTGAAACTGACAACTTTGGAACTCAGATGTTTCTGAATGTAGATTTAACTGAGGTGAAAGAGTTAAGGAGGAGGTACAGCGTCGTTTTTTTTATTTACAATCTTTAAGTCAGTCAAGCAGATTTGGAATTCAAGTCTTTTAACCAATCAGAATCTGAGCAGGGTGGTAGTCAACTGATGTTAAAGGTGAGTGTTTTTGTGTAACTTTATATTAAATTGTCTGTCAAACTTTTGTTTCTATTTAACAAATAATTATATGTTTTTGTCAAATGTTTTTGTCAATTGTTACTGGTGACTCGTCTGCTGTCAATGCTGTAATGGATTGTTCTATAACCCCCAATGGAAAAAGAGGTTTTGAAGATTTTGATAAAGTAAACGTTGGTGAGCTATTCTTTACATGCAAAGGACCCCGGAAGAAGCAATGTAAACCTAAGAGTTGTCAACTGTTTGAGTAAATGTGTATTTTTGTAGACAAGAATTTATTTCTTTTATAATATTATTGTATTAAACTTTTTTGTATATCAGTTGGAAACCTTACTTTTTGTTAATGCACTTTCTATGGACGTCACTGTCGAATAGACTAGGGTTGAGTCTTGTATTGTATTACATGAGATTGTGTTGATCCATAAGGGCATTTTATGGATCTGATGCATTTGTTAATATAGACCAAAACATAAAGTATTGGTTCGAACCCTACAAGGGTCGAACTTATAGGTTCGACCTCATTAAAGGGGTGAATGTGACTTATGTGTTTGGACTATAAATAGCAATCTCATGTGTTGGTTTTCATTTAAGATTTTGAGTTTGTGCTTTGAATGCTCTCAAGGGGGAGGTCATGCCCGACCTCCCCCTGCCCCGAGATAGATGTTTATCCTACTGATGACAGTGTCTGTAACCATTTCTGTTGTAATACGAATATGTGATGACATTGTTTTCGTTTATTTCTGTCTCGTCTCATATCTTCCGTCTGAAACCGAGCTATCGGGGTTTCACCTATATTTTTAAACATATCATTCAGGTAACCAAGTGCTGAATAGATATGAGGCTAGTGCGGTGGAATATGGGATGCCGGATACTTGTAGGGGTTTCACCTATATTTTTCCATTGGGTTGGGACATGGATGGAAAAACCCTATGTATGAACTTGTTGTTTGTTGTTTTGTGTAATGTTATGACAAGGTACTCATTTTCGACATCTTAATAAAATAATATTTCTAATTAAATATAGTTTGTGTTAATCTTGACTTTGATATGCTTACGAGCGTTACACCATGTGTTTCCGCCATTGGTGTGGTGTGATAGAAGTGGTATCAGATCCAAGGTTATAGCGAACTAGTATTTTTTGAAAAATCTAGACTATAACCGCTTTTGGCTCGAAGACAAAGTTTTCAAAACTAAAACACAACGAAACATTTTTTGAAAATAAAGAAATTTGTACATGGGTTGTACAAGGGGAAATTCCGACCGACTAGCCATGTGTGTCAATATATGAAATGTTAGAAAATAAGGATAGGAATGTTTATGTTGTGTAGAGATCCGATATTCTAACTAAGGCTAGTTAATACATATATGTAGTACGAATATTTTTCCTGTAAGGATGTCGTGTCACGCTTCACCTTTTAGTCCGCACTCTTGCATCGATCACTGGTACCAACAAGTGGGAAGGACGTTGTGGTCTGTGATGAACTCACCCGCTTACATGTGGACAAGATGATCAGAAGGACTAACCTCTATCGTTCCGGTGGATGTCGTCATGTTGTTTATGTTGCGGAGGCGAAACAAGTCCAAGTCATTTGTTGCGAGATTCCTTTATTTCTAGATCAGGAAGCTCGGAACTAGCTGGCAACGAGATAACCTGGCAACAAAATTATCATTACGGGTGCACATGTAATAATAATTTGGGGTGCACGACAACCTTGGTGGGCGCTAGGGTCGGGGTTGGTGATCACTCATTGTCTTGATTATTCCTATTCTCTAAGTTCAGACTTAGCTTTTAATGGGCCAACGGGTTGAAAGGGGGATCTTGACGGTATCCCTTGATCGTGATCCTAGTAACCCCCCCCCCCCCCCACACACACACACCGGATAGAATGGGAGATGGAAGCTTCCTTGTGTAGGAGCTGAATGCCTTCCCCACATAGTTTTTCCAAAGGAGCGAACGTACGAGGATGCACTACCTACCAAAGCGATGAATGTTTGGTATGATGCGTGGAATGTTATACCTGGAACCCAGTGAATACCTAGTGTGTGTCCCTGAAAAAGCGGCGTGCTTTGGGCACGAGACCCTGTGTGGGTCAGTTATGAGACTCGTGGCTTGTGTGCTGTTATGTCACTATTTTGTGTAAGTCATTGTTGGCCTAACTCATGCTTGAGTTGTCTTCTAGGAATGTTGGTTCTTTCTCCGCTTGGAAGACATAAACGACCATGCTTGGTTAATAGGCTTGATCATCTTTATCAAGGCCAGAAGGCTCGATGGCCCTCGTCTGAATCGACATTGTTAGTTTTTCTGTGTAGCTATGGACTGATTGAGAAATCAGCCGACCGTATCGCACATCTGCGAGTCGTGGGGTTTTGCTACTTTTTGATGGTGTCGAAAATTTCAGCCACTAATCACGACCGAGGCAGGGTTGGCCAATGTTATGATGACGGCGTATAGTGGAAAAGCTAGCCCCAGTATGTGTTCAGCCATGGACTAATTTGGAAGTACATATGATCAGCCATGGGAAGCCACTTCTCGAAAAATTGATGCTCGCGTTGGTTCAAAAGTGATTCGGGATGGACTTAGCAGTTTGATACTTATGTCATACTACCTTCTGGAGGTGCAAAGGTATCGTAAGACTCCTCTACTAGCCTCTACCTGTTTTTCGAGGATTATTGGTAGTCTCGCTCGAACCGATGAACACCGAGTATGTTCAATGCAGGTGCTGTGTCTGAATCTGTCATAAATCCTAGGGAATGGAACCACACTTCGGAAGCCATAATCGTAAGGTGTGTGTTCAGTAATTGTTAAATGTCGCAAAACGCTTTCTGCTGACATTGAAATCCCCTCGAAAACCAAATGACTAACTACTGGGAGCGGTCATGTTATTATGTTAATTTTAATTTATCCCTGGAATGACAATTCCATTCCTCCGGTTACAATGTTGGATGTTAGCCACCCTCGTCACGGCGAAAAGACTAGTTATCTATTCAGGCAACAATTGATTTAAAGTGTTTTCCATCAGTCCATGTAGATACTGAGACATTATGTCCCCTCGTCTCGGTGGTTTGCAAACTAAGGTCGCTGGATCCATTAGTACGGACAACGTGACCTGTCTAATCTCTTGTCGTGCTCCGGTACTCTCACCGCATGGCCTACTAGGAAGAGGGTCTACCCCAAATGATTCGTCAAAGTCTGTATTATTTCCATTTTATCGTAGTGTCTCGATAAATCATGATCCTTCTACCTCTACTTGTTGTTATTCTCGTTGTGACCACTATCTTTGATATTGGGAAAGATGTTGGTTGGTTTCTAGATCCTATGGATCCTATTTGCCACATATCTAATAACTACAACGAGTCTAAGGCTCTCGCCAAGCCTATTGTGGTTGCTGTTGTTATAGTTCTATGGCTCAAAGTGAATCCGGTTGTCATTGTTGAGTGTGTAGCTCTTGCTGAGCTTGTTGTTGTTGTTTTTGTAGCTCGTGTCGGGCTTCTTGTTGTTGTTTATGTAGCTTATGTCGAGCTAGATGATGTTTTTGTTTCTGTAGCTCTTGTCGAGTTTGATGTTGTTGTTGTTTTTGAGGCTCCTGCTGAAGTTGTTGTCGTTGACTTAGATGTCTTTACAACCCTTGCCAAGCCGCAATGACCATGTCTGTGTCTTTATTGAGTTTGTTGTTGTAATGCCACTTTCTCTGAGGCTTTCATTGAACCCATCGTTATTATTCCTTGGGCTCCTGCCAAGCCTAATATTGTCAATGGTTCTCAATCTTGGGTTGAATCTGTCGATGCTGCTGTTGCATCATTCGAGTGACTTATACCGAGCCCATGATTGTTCTCTCTAAGAACAATATCAGCTTAATACGTCAGCTAAATTACGTGGAACTCATCGTTCCCATTTCCGTTATGATGACGGATGCCCTAGTTGATTTGACCATTCCTATGAATGAGCCTATGGAGGATAGGTTGTGTCCGAGGATACGGATGCGGATTTTGCCCCCACAAGCGAGTTAAGACGCACCGGGATGCGTGCTCACCATATCGAAGCTTTCTGTTGTTGTGAACTGTGGATTTTCTATGATGTGTGTCATCTTGTTGTTGTGCATTCATGTTGTTGTGTTACCCCTGGCGATTATGCATTTCTGTAGTTGTATTGTGTTGCCAACTGCGGATCCCTGTGGTGGCGTTGCATTGTCGATGATGCATGCCTGTTGTTGTACTGCTCATGTAGTTGTGATGCCTTGTTGTCGTGTTGTTCATGTTGCGTTATTACGTTGTCATAGTGATCCTCTGTTATCGTGCTGTTACTATTGCAGTGTTACCTTGCTCTAGTGTTCCTCGGTTGTCATGTTTCTCATGTTGTATTGTTAGGACAAAGAGGATTGGTGAAACCACTTTTGTAAACCTTAGTCTAATTCACTTCTGTCATTTTTGGCTAAATATAGAAGTACTGAAAAGAAGACAAGAAACTGCTGATTAGAAGATATGAAGAAGTGCTGAAGTTGCAGAAGTTCTGAAGTCCAAACCAGACAAGTTCACTTCAGAAGTACTGAAGACAAAACTACTCTTCAGTAGTTGTCCTTCATCAGCACTTAGCAGAAGATATTTCCCACCGCCTTTTTGCATCAGTAGTTTATTGTTTAATATTACTTTTAGCTTTATTTGTTTCTTTCAATGTTGCAACTTGTGCAACTTGTCACTGGAGTTTCTGTGCTTGCTTTTTAGGCAAGATACATGCATGTAATCGTCTATAAATAGGAGGCTTCAACCTTCTATTTTAGACATTGATTTTTAACAGAAAAATCCTTCAAACACTCTCATTGTTATATTCCATTTCTGTATTTATTGTGAATCTCTCTAAGTGTCTAATTCTCATTTACAACTTAGATTCATAATAAATACTTTGTCATTTATTAGTTTCAAACATCAAGGGGGAATTACAACTCTGCCTTTGTATAAAAAGTGTTGCTTTAACTTATAACATTCCGCTGTGCTTACAATCTGATTTACAAGGACTTGCTAAAACACTTAAGTGTCAAGATAGCAAGTTCTTACTTAGCAAACAAGAGCAAACTGATCCAACAATTGGTATCAGAGCATTGGTTTATCTGATCACATATCAATCTAACAAATTGAGAATCAGACACAAAGCTCTTATTGATATTCAATAAAAAGATCAAAAGTTCACTTTTTATCAATATCCATCACTTAAAAGAGTCATCAGACAAATCTATACTCTTTAAAAATGGATCCACATAATACTGGTTCTGCCACCAAACCTGCCATGCTTGTGAGAAATGAGTACAATATATGGCAAAAGAGAATGGCACATACCTTGTCACAAACCAACACAGGTTGTTGGAGATCTGTGATATATGGTCCCCACAAACCAGTAAACATAAATCTTGAAACTAAAGAAGGGATTCCTAAGGATCCCAAAGACTATACAGATGAGGATTTCCTAAAACTTGAGCTAGATGCTAAGGCATTCTCTATGTTGGCAATGGCTCTCCCAAATGAAATATACTCTGGCCTTTTACATTGTGAAAGTGCCAAAGAACTTTGGGACTGTCTTAAAGAACAGTTTGGAGGAACTGAAGAGGTGATTGCCAACACCAGAGAAATTTTGGCTCAACAATATGAAACATTTGCTTATATTAATGGGGAAACTTTGACACAACAATTTGAAAGATTCTCCTCATTAATCTCTGAACTAAAGTTAAATGGTCAGACCTATACAACAGTATCTATGTTACATAGATTTTTAAGGTCTCTACCTGACAAATGGGAAACTTACTCCATTGTCTTAAGATCCTCACCAGATTTTAGCTCCCTCACTCTTACAAAACTCCATGGGAGATTACTTACTTTTGAAAGAGAAATCGATCAAAAGAAGAAATTACAAACTTCTGGTAAAACTGCTGATGACTACCTACCAGGTAGTACAGCACTTTTGGGACAAGATTCACCAACTTGTTCCTATGGATCTTATGACAATATTGACATAACCACTGGGATCTCATCAGAAAGATCTTTCCCAGGTTATGACAATGATGACCAAAGTCAAACTGCTGATAATCTATGTTTTATCATGGATGATTTGAAAAATTTTAGCAGTGATGACTTAGAGGAAATGGACATATTACACCAACTGGCCATGCTAAGCATTAAAACTAACAAGTTTTATAAAAGGTCAGGAAGGAAATTTCCAGGATTGACCAGTAATACAAAAATTGGTTTTGACAAATCTAAACTGAGATGTCACAAGTGTCAGAAGTTGGGACACTTTGCTAGAGAATGTAGAAGCTCTAGCTTTAACCAATCACAATCTGGAAATAACTATAACCCCAATTATAATAGGAACAATGGAACTCAAGGGAGTGCTCATTTTGTACAGGCACAAGCTCCTCAATAGCAATATATGCCTCAAGTACAATATGTTCAAGTGCCTGCTCAACAGATGCAGAGCCAACAATCAATCCCTCCCTTTCCAGCTGCTCAACTTCCTCCACAGCCTCAACAACCCCCTCAACAAAGTCTCTTTACCTCGGGGTATGTTGACTGGAGCAGTCTCCCTTATGACACCACAGAGTGCAATCCGGATGCAGACAACAAAGTGTTTGACATCAACTGGGGAGAACCAGACAATGGCAGAAAGAACTTTGCCTTAATGGCATTTGAAGGCTGTACATCAAAATCTGCATTGTCTCAGGTATCAAAAGAATCTTTGACAAAACTTTGTTCAAACTCTTGCAAAGAAACTTTTGCTCTCATAAGAGAGACAAACGTGCACCTACAAGGCAAAGCCAATGATTTAGAAAGAAAATACACACAGATAAAATGTGATTTAGAAAGAAAATTGTGTGCTAAAACAAAAGAGGTTTCTAAATTAACTGACTCTGCTATTGAAACCCAAGCACAAATCAAAATGATGCTAAATGACCTGGGAGATGTCAGACAAGAGCTTGCTGACACCAGGATCACTTGTGAAAAATGGGTGGAATCTTGTAGGGGGTATCAACTACTGCTAAACAAACAAAGTGCTTCAAATGTTAAGTTTGGCATAGGATACCATCATGTTGAAACACCAACAGATTTTTCTCCCAAAACTACTGAAGATGGGAGAAGAATTGTTTCAAATGAAACTTCTGAAGGGAAAGAATGCACATCTTTCCATGAAAACTTTCTAAACAGAAATCCTGGCATTTTTAAAGAAAGTACTTCAGAAGTATTTACAAAAACTGACAACGAGCCATCAGTAGTTTCATCTACTTCAGGAGTTGAGACCCTGAAAACTACTGATGAGCAAAATCTTTTCACAACAGTCAGAAATTTGCCTTCTGATCAAAAACTTAAGGCAAAAGAATGTGAAATTTGTGGCCTGTTCAACCACAAAACTGAATTTTGTAGATACAGAAAAGGAATTCAGTTCAATCAAAAATTTAAACAACAGGTTGTGGGAAATCAAATCAGAAATGATTATGAAAAAGTCTTTAAACCCAAGAAACAACAACCTGAAAACACCTTTTCTTAGAAAAAGATAAAATCTCAACCAAAATCTTTTTCTCAAAATTCCTTGTCAGTAGTTAGACCAGAATCATCAGCAGTTTCACAAACTGCTGAGATTCAAAATCTAAAGAACATGGTAGAACTACTGATGACCAAGGTTGATGGTGGTCCTAAAAAGGATACCACCATGGTTCTTAATGAAAAATCCATTGCCAAAAAGACATGGATTTCTCAACCTGGTCAAGAACAAACTGTAACTGTTCTCAAGAGCAAACCCAAAGCCAAACAGGCTTGGGTTTCCAAATCTAACTAATTTGCTTTTATGTGCAGAGAGTTTCCAGGGGCTTAAACAGCATATGGTATGTTGATAGTGGAGGCTCTATGCACATGACTGGATGCAGATACCTGATAAACAATTTTATCAGCCAAAGAGAAGGATCTGTGTCCTTTGGGAACAATGCTAAGGGATATGTGCTAGGACATGGCAATGTCTCCTCTGGCAAAATACAGTTTGACAAGGTCAATCTGGTGGAAAATCTTGAATACAACTTGCTGAGCGTGTCACAAATGTGTGATAAAGGATATTCTTCCTTTTTCACAAAGACAGCTTGCAAGATCATCTCACCAGAAGGCCAGAAGTTGATTGAGAAGATTATAGAAGATCATACTTTGCTGATTGCCAAAAGATGTGGCAATGTCTATGCAGTGGACATTGAGAAAGACAAAGTATTGAACAACACTGCCTGTTTCTTCTCAAGGGCATCAACTTCAGAAACAGATCTCTGGCACAGGAGACTTGGCCATGTGAACTTTAAAACCATAAATAAAGTCACAAAAATGGGCTTGGTCAGAGGTCTACCTTTGAAAGTATACCAGTGTCAAGAACACTGTGTATCCTGTTTAAAGGGAAAACAGCATAAGTCCTCCTATAAGTCTATTGAAGAATCAAAAACAACTGCATGTCTTCAACTACTCCATATGGACTTATTTGGACCTGTCAAAATTATGAGCCTTGGTAAAAAGAAGTACTGCTTAGTCATCATTGATGACTACTCAAGATTCACATGGGTATTCTTCTTATTTTCCAAGGATGAGGCTGCTGAAATCATCAAGTTCTTCATTCTACAAATAGAGAAACAATATTCTCTATCTGTCAAAACCATTAGAAGTGACAATGGGACAGAGTTCAGGAACAAAACTCTGGATGAATTCTGTTTGTCTAAAGGGATTATTAGACAATACAGTGTTCCCAGAACTCCTGAACAAAATGGTGTAGTAGAAAGGAAGAACAGAACATTGATAGAAGGAGCAAGAACAATGTTAGCTGATTCTGGACTGCCATTATACTTTTGGGCAGAAGCAGTTAACACAGCATGTTATGTTCAGAATAGAGTTCTTGTGGTCAAGAGACATTCCAAGACTGCCTATGAAGTTCTTCATGGCATGAAGCCCCTTATCTCCTTTTTTAGGGCTTTTGGGTGTCAATGTTTCATCTTGAACATCAAGGAATCTATTTCAAAGTTTGCTGCCAAAGTTGACTCAGGTTACTTTCTTGGTTACTCTTCAACTAGAAAAGCCTACAAGGTTTTTAATTCTCACACCAGGATAGTAGAAGAAACATTGAATGTCAAGTTCAATGAGTCAAAACACACTCTTATTCCAGCACATCCTGCTGAACTCTTTGACCTTGACAACTTTCACTTTGGACCTGAAAAGGCTGTTACTTCTTCCAAACCTACTTATTATGGTGATCAAAGGTTTGAAGATGAGGATCCTGCACCATGGACTCCTCAAACAGTCATTAAGTCAACTACAACACCATCAGAAGTTTTTCAAACTTCTGATCAAACAAATACTGAAGGACAAACTCCAACATCTGCTTCAGCACCTGCAACTACTGAAGAAGCTGAAACTGCTGAACCAGATATTATAGACCTCAGTAGTTTGTTTGAAGAACAAGAGCCACCTACACCTGTCAGTGGTTTACAACAACTGATTGAACACAGAGATCATCCACTTGATCAAATCATGGGTGATATAGCTACAGGTGTTCTGACCAGAAACCAGCTCTCCAACTTTTGCCTATTCTCAGCCTTTATTTCACAGTTGGAACCAAAGAAGTACCAGGAAGCCCTCAAAGACAATAATTGGGTGCAAGCTATGCAAGATGAACTACTTCAGTTCAACAAGCAACAGGTCTGGGAAATCTGTCCCTTACCTCAAAACAAGCAACCAATTGGTACAAGATGGGTTTTCAGGAACAAACAAGATGAAGCTGGTATGATAATCAAGAACAAGGCTAGACTGGTAGTTCAAGGGTACTCTCAAGAAGAGGGAATTGACTATGATGAAACCTTTGCTCCAGTTGCAAGGCTTGAGGCCATCAGGTTATTTCTGGCCTATGCCATTTCCAACAAAATTAAAGTTTATCAAATGGATGTGAAAAGTGCATTTTTGTATGGAAAAATCAAAGAGGAGGTGTATGTCTGTCAGCCACCTGGGATTGAGGATCCTTCTCATCCTGAGTGGGTGTACAGACTGGACAAAGCTCTTTATGGGCTCAAACAGGCTCCAAGAGCCTGGTATGATACACTCTCCACCTTTTTACTCAAAAATAACTTTACAAGAGGTGCCATTGATAAAACACTTTTCATTAAACATGTTGGAAATCATGTCTTACTTGTTCAAATTTATGTTGATGATATCATCTTTGGTTCAACAAACACAAAACTGTGTGATGATTTTAAGAAACTCATGCAATCAAAATTTGAGATGAGTACCATGGGAGAACTGCAGTACTTTCTAGGACTGCAGATCAAACAACAAACAAATGGAACTTTTATACATCAATCAAAATATGTTAAAGAATTATTGAACAAATTTTCTTTAAATGACTGTAAATCATGTTCCACTCCCATGACACCAATCACACAAGTTGAACCTGATGATCAAGGAAAACAGGTTGATCAAACCATGTACAGATGCATGATAGGTTCCCTTTTATACTTAACTGCTTCTAGACCAGATATTATGTTCTCAACATGTGTCTGTGCTAGATATCAATCAGCACCAAGGGAATCACACCTTATAGCAGTCAAAAGAATTTTTAGATATCTGAAAGGAACACCAACGCTGGGAATCTGGTATCCTGCTTCAAGCAATACCAAGTTATCAGCATTTTCAGATAGTGACTATGCAGGGTGTAAGATGACAAGAAAGTCAACATCTGGTGGTTGTCAATTCCTGGGGAACTGTCTAGTGTCATGGCAATCAAAGAAGCAAACATCTGTTGCAACTTCAACTGCTGAAGCTGAATACATTGCAGCTGCAAGTTGTACATCACAGATACAATGGCTCCAATATCAACTTCTTGATTATGGAATCAAAGAGACCAAGACACCTTTGTTTGTAGACAGCAAATCTGCCATTAGCATCATTCAAAATCCGGTACAGTTCTCAAAAACTAAACATATTGAGATCAGGTACCATTTCATAAGAGATTGCTATGAAAAAGGCAAGATTGAGGTGAAGCATGTAGCAACAGCTAATCAGATAGCTGACATCTTCACTAAGCCCCTTGACACATCAACATTTCAGAAGTTAGTATCCATGCTTGGAATGCTAAATTTGTAAGTGTTTATTTTTTTTTTTTTTTGCATATCAGTTAGAATCCAAGTTAACACTTGATTCTACCCAACTCTACATCAAACTTCTACATCAATCACTACTGTTATGCATCAAAATTTTATTTTTCCTTTTTCCATCCTTGATTCCATCCTGTTTACCATGGTGGAATCAAAATGAAAAATTTTCTTTTTCCTTTTTCCATCCTTGATTCCATCCTGTTTATCTTGGTGGATTTCAAGTTAACCTTTTCCATCTTTTTTCTGGTTTCCACTTACAAATGTCAAAAGTCTGATACAAAACTTCTGAAAAACAAAAACAGTTTGAGAGAAACTACTGATGAACAAAAATCATCAGTATGGGGATAACTTTCTGAAAAAGTGTGTAACTTCTGATAAAATAACCTTCAGAAGTTATGAATAAAGTATTTGTAAAAACATTTCTCATCAGATGTTAAAACTGCTGAAGAGAAAAATGGGAACTACTGATGAAGTAATCCTTCATCAGCAGTTTAAGTCAAAAGGGCAAATTTGACTTTTCCATCATCAGAGGTTTGACCTAATCAGTCTAAAACCTCTGATAAAGTGATTTTTAACCAAAGGCGGTTTTAAAACTTCTAATAAAGAAGATTCAAGCGGTTAAAACTTTTAATAAATACCTTTTTACACACTTATCCTTTCAAAACTCAAAAATATCCCTCCTTCTCTCTCAAAACTCTCTCAACCTAAACCTACAAATCCACTGTTCGATCAAACACCCAAACCACAATGGATCTAGTTCTAAAACAGGGACACAATCAAAAAGCCTTTCTTGAAAAACAAGAAGGCTGGTCCCAATACGATGAGATCATTGATCTTGTCGTCAAATCCCAATACTTTACTGCTCTCACAATAAACCCACCAATTCACACTGAAACTCTGAATGAGTTCTGGGCAAATGCTGAGACGGTTACAATGGGTGGTGAGGTCATTTCCCTCAACTCAAAGATAAAAGGGAAACAACTGACCATCACACCGGCCACACTAGCAACAAGACTGGGTCTGGATGATGTAGCTGCCCCTGACCATGTTGCTAACAAAGATATTCATCTAACCATGACTGAGTGTGGTTATCAAGGTACTCTCTCCCATGCAACAATATTCAAAAAATATTTTGAACCAAAATACAAACTTTTGTTTCATTATATAATTATGTGTTTGAGTCCAAAAACAGGGTCATATGACCAGATGCCCTCCACTTTTCAACCAATATTTCATTCCATTGTGAATGAAACTAAATTCAGGGCATCAAAACTGTTTTTCCATGAGTTGGTGTTACATCACAATAATACCAAGAAAAAGTTTTTGTTGTACCCAAGGTTCATTATGCAATGCATAATAGGGGAACTGGGTAATGAGGTGCTTGTGGGAAAAATTTCAACTTTAAACCCTTTAACATCACAAGCATACTCAAGACTTAACAAACCGGCTGCCTGGCAGAAGATGATCAGGGAGAACAACAACAAGTCCCCCTGAAGCCCACATCTTCCAAACTCACCCCACCAAAAGCCAAAAAGCCCAAGCCAACAAAAACTGCAACCCACCAACCCAAAAGAAAAGCTGTTCAGGAGGTTGAGATGCCTGAACATGCTCATGAGCATTCTGCTCTTCAAATTGTTGAGACTGAAACACCCTCTCAGTCTCATCCATCTCAAACCCCACCAAGAGCACCCATATCTGTTCATTTCAAAAGAAAAAGACTTAGAAAAACATATCAAACACACTCTTCTTTTGAAACTGCTGAACAACAACCTATTGCCCAAACTACTGAACCATCCCCACAAATTTCTGAACAAGAGGCAATAGAAATTGCCAAGCTTCTCTCTGGGCTAAAAGAGAATGTCCCATCTGATCATGTCAGTCCCCATCAACCACAACAAACAGGGGACATAACTACTACATCAGACATGGATGTGGACATTACTAGCCCTATCCCAAGAGATGAGGGTGGACCAGAGTCTTTAAGCCCAATTTTAGAGACTCTTGGGGCATCTGAGGCTGCTACTACTCAGTTACCACCCAGTGGTGGATCTGAGGACAGAAGTAACATAGCTAAGACCTCAGATGTGGCAACTACTGATGAAGGCTTAATGCCTGAAGTAGGAAATCCTCAGTACCAAGAAACAGAGGTTCATGAGAGAACTGAGTTGGGCTCAGCTCATGATTTAACTGAGACAGTCCTCACTGAGGGCAACATCAGGGATTCAGATGATTCCATTAGTTTGGATGATGTTTCACAAACTAAAACTACTGAATTGACGGCAATTTCTGAAGGTCCTGCTGCAAAGGTATCCAGGCTCAAGAAGCCAGTCACCTCTGCACAGGTTAAAGCCCACTCAATCCCTAAAACCCCTAGAGTGGCATCCTCTGTACAACAAGAGGATCTCCCAAAAACACCCCCTTCACAGCAAATGCCTACCCAATTCCCTGGGCAAACAAGCATAGACCTGAACCAGCTATGCAGCCCAGAGGGTCCCCTGTACCACATGATGAATACACTCATCAGAAATCACTTCCAAACATATACAGCTGACTTGGAGCTGTCCATCAAGAACCAATTTGGAGTGATTAAAACCAAGATGAACGATCTGTCCAACAAAATAGACTACAACAGCCAGCAGATTGCTCATCTTCAAGGACACTTCTCCCAACCCTCTGCTTCAAGGGTTAAAATTGATGAATCCAAAAAGGGGAGAAGATCAGGGAACCTAAAGAGTCATTCCAAGCCAGGATAAAGGCACGAGAGGCACTCCTTGAGAGAGATCAGAAAGAACAGGCCAGGAAAGAAAAATTGGCCAAACAATTTGGTGTCTCAATTGAAGAAATTGAAGCTGCTGAGAAAGAAGATGAGACCCAAAGTTCTGAAGATTCCCTAAGGCATAATGAAGAAACTTCTGATGACCAAACTTCTGATGAAGAATCAGAAAGTACTGAAGACAATCCTTCAGTAGCTGACCAACCATCAGCAGTTGTCAGCACATCAGAAGTCAACACTTCCCAACCTCAAACCACTGAACCTTCCAGAACCACTGCTCCCATTCAACCAACATCTGATCCCATCAGGCCTACATCTGTTACAACAATGACTGTATTAAACCCTTCTCCCATCTCTCAATCAGCTGAACTATTAGAGAAGAGCTTAATTGCAGCCAACAAGAAGGCCAGAGAAGATCAGATTTGGAAATCTCTGGAAGAAAGGGATGATTTGGACTTAAGCCATGAAGAAAAGCTTCAGGCTTATGCAGCTGAACTACAAAGGCAGGCTAGCCTTGATGAGATTGCTGAACAGGATAAAAGACAACAACTAGTGTCTTATATTACCAAGAACAGCAAGACCAAAGCCTTTACACTCAAAGGACTCTCTATGCAAGAGCTGACAAGAAGAGCACAACTGCTTGCAGACAAAATGGCCACAAGCAAAGATGGAAAGGCCAAGAGAGCCCAGATAATAGAAGAGCTAGTAGCAGAAGGATATGGTTCAAAAGCCTCTGTATCCAGATGGAAAGAAGAAAGACTAATGGATACATATAGAAAATACTTGGCTGCCAAGGCTGCAAATCCTGAGAAGTTTCAAACTGCTGATCCTTCAAGATCAGTAGTTAGAACTTCTGGTGCATCTAGAAGATCTGCTGCTCAGAAGAAGAAGGCAGAGGACAATGTCAAAACTGATTTCAAAATGGTACTACTTGAGGGAAGCTCAATAGTCCATTCAGATTTTGACATTGAGGAGAAACCTCTGTTAACACAGTTCAGGGATCCTTCCACTTTTGCTTATCAAATACAAAAGACCATCAAAGAGAAGATGCATACCAGAGTAGTGACTGAACACCATCTCCCAACTGTTCAGATACCTGGTATGCAACAACAACAACAAGGAAGAGAATCCCACCTGAGGCTATCTGAAACTGAAGACATCCAGCACTCAGGACCATCAACCCAAGGGACAAGTCTGGTTCCCTATCCTTCTGACTTTAACAAGTCAAAGATCCCTATCATCAGATGGTCACTTACTGATAACAACTCAGTACTGTTGACAAGAAGAGACTTCTCAAGCAGGGCTTACAAGAAGATCAGTGATCTGAAGAAACTGTCAACACAAGACCTGCTCACAATTCAACATCTGGAACCACAGAGAGGATCTCTATCTGATGGTCAGTACAACCAGCTCAAGAACACCATGTACAAAGAGATATGGAAGATTGTTCAAGACAGAAGAAACACATAAGGAATTAGTAAGGTTTTGGCTTCATCAATCCAGGGGGAGATTGTTAGGACAAAGAGGATTGGTGAAACCACTTTTGTAAACCTTAGTCTAATTCACTTCTGTCATTTTTGGCTAAATATAGAAGTACTGAAAAGAAGACAAGAAACTGCTGATTAGAAGATATGAAGAAGTGCTGAAGTTGCAGAAGTTCTGAAGTCCAAACCAGACAAGTTCACTTCAGAAGTACTGAAGACAAAACTACTCTTCAGTAGTTGTCCTTCATCAGCACTTAGCAGAAGATATTTCCCACCGCCTTTTTGCATCAGTAGTTTATTGTTTAATATTACTTTTAGCTTTATTTGTTTCTTTCAATGTTGCAACTTGTGCAACTTGTCACTGGAGTTTCTGTGCTTGCTTTTTAGGCAAGATACATGCATGTAATCGTCTATAAATAGGAGGCTTCAACCTTCTATTTTAGACATTGATTTTTAACAGAAAAATCCTTCAAACACTCTCATTGTTATATTCCATTTCTGTATTTATTGTGAATCTCTCTAAGTATCTAATTCTCATTTACAACTTAGATTCATAATAAATACTTTGTCATTTATTAGTTTCAAACATCAAGGGGGAGTTACAACTCTGCCTTTGTATAAAAAGTGTTGCTTTAACTTATAACATTCCGCTGTGCTTACAATCTGATTTACAAGGACTTGCTAAAACACTTAAGTGTCAAGATAGCAAGTTCTTACTTAGCAAACAAGAGCAAACTGATCCAACATCCTTGTTGTTGTGTTCCCCTGTTGTTTTGTTGCTCCTGTTGCAGTGTTCCCTTGTTGATGTGTTTCACGGATGTGTTACTGTCATTGCCGTGTTATTCCTACAGTCGTGTTGCTCCATGGATGTATTGCTACAACTATTGGATTGCCTTGATGATGTGATGGCTTGTTGTTTATTTCACTCTTGTAATGACCAGGTTTTCGGGAGTCATTACCGATTGGTATGTCAAGAACACAATCATGCATACTTAAAACTTCCATATTATATTATTAAGAACCGGTTTTTACACATCATTCATAACATAACAGTCTTCCAAAAGCAACAACATAACATTTTTCGAAACTTAACAAAACACACTTTATTTATAAGCACCACTTTCTTAATCGATTAAGATACTCGAACATGCATAATTCCCGTTTTCCATACTTTCACTTAGATCCTGAAATAAATGTTAAAAATAAGTTAGTTATAAAACTAGTGAGTGATGCCGAGACACGTATTATGACCGATTATAAACATGTTAACCGAAAACATCATGATGACCGATCGCCACTTTGACAATTTTAGATAATGGTTCTTAATTCCCATACGAATCAAGATAATTATTTAGAAGAAAGACCAAGTGGATCCACTCTAGTAATTTCTAGGTTCGATCGTTTCTATTATAAATCGAGTATTTCACGACAATACGCAAGTTTACACAAAACACATACAACATGCATTCACCCCAAAGAGATTTAGATTAAAAATGGGGGACATGCACTCACATTTGAAGGCTACGGTGGAGTTCTAGTGTTTGCCGAAGGTTCTAAAGGAGGGCCAATAACCTGTTACAACATTATTGGCTAATAATATACATATAATGTTGTCTGTTACAGCTTTAGAAGATGATTTCCTAGACTAAAAGCAGGCCATTACAGCTTAGGCATTCATTTCCTAAGAAGGTTTATCGAAATACTTACTCGGATTGCTCGATAATGGTCGAAGTTTAATCGGCAGGTCACTATGTCCGATGGTATTCTTTGTGTTAGTGATATTATTGTGGTAATAGATGAGTATTATAATGGTGATAGGAGGAGGAACCGAAAGGTTTTGGATGGTTTTATAAGCTAATGGGTTTGAATGGTGCATGCATGTGATGATGAAAACTAGTTATAGGGTGGATAGGTGGAAAAGGTTGAGTGTAAGAAGTGAAGTACAGGTGGAATATGGTGGGGCTTTGGCAGCGAGTATGGGTTCAAGCAAAAGGGCCGAGAACCTTTTAAAGGTTATTGGGCTTTAGGTTATTAAAGATTAGGCTTAGTTTATGTTTTATTATTGGGCCAAGATTATAAGAGGTTATCTATTGGGCTTCCTAATATTCTCGGGCCATATTCAATTAACCAGGTAAGTCTATTGGGCTTCACCTTCGGGTGACCTAAGACTATTCTATTCGGCCTATTCGTTTATTGGGCTACACCTTTTAGGTGGCCCAATCCGATTATATATTCGATTTCGTATATTAAAGTTTGTTCAACGATTACTTTTTAAGGTTGTTACACTCTCCCCCCTTAAGAAAATTTCTTCCCCGAAATTTCATTTAACTAATTTACCTGAGTTATGAATAGGTGGGGATATTTCGCTCTCATTACATCTTCTCTTTCAAATGTAATTTCTGGTCCTCTCCTAGCATTCCATTTGACTTGAACTATGGGAATTTTTCCTCTCCTAAGCTTTCTTTCTTGTCAAGACATTATTTCTATTGGTTCTGGTAAAGTTTAGCTGATGATTGACTTTGATGTTGTCTACTAGAATAAAAGATTGAGCATCTATGACACCCTTTCTAAGATTGTAAATGTGGAAAACATCATGTGTTTCACTTAATTCTGGTGCTAGTTCTAGTTTATAAGTTACTTGATCCACTTTTTCTTTTATCTGGTAAGGCCCTATAAAACGGGGATTTAACTTTCCTCGTTTTTGGAATCTTATTACTCCTTTCCAGGGTGATACCTTGAGTAGGACGTGATCTCCTACTTGGAATTCTATAGGTCTCCTTCGATTGTCAGCATAACTCTTTTGGTGACTTCTTGCTTCTTCTAGTTTCTTTTTAATTTGAATTATCTTGTCTATGGTTTCTTGGATGGTTTTTGGGCCCGTTAGTTGATTTTCTCCGACTTCATCCCAATATATTGGGGATCTTCATTTTCTACCATATAAAGCTTCAAATTGGGCAGCTTGAATGGAAGCATGGTAGCTAATATTATAAGAAAATTCTATCAGCGGGAGATGAGTATCTCAACTCCCACTGAACTCCAGGACACAAGCCCTTAGCATATCCTCTAGTGTCTGGATAGTTCTTGCACTTTGATCATCTGTCTGGGGATGATATGTAGTGCTTAACTTGATTCAAGATCCTAATGCATTCTGGAATACTTCCCAAAATCTAGAGGTGAAACGACTATCACGATCTGAGATTATAGAGAGAGGTATTCCATGTCTGGATACTCTTGGCAAGAAATGAGCTAATTTAGTTAGTCTATCTACAATTACCTAGATGGTATCATGACCTCTTACTATTTTTGGTAGATTGGTGACAAAGTCCATGGTAATTTGGTCCCACTTCCAAACTGGGATTTCTGGTTGTATTAACAACCCACTAAGTTTCTGGTGCTCAGCTTTCACTTTCGAGCATATTATGCAATTAGCAACAAATTCGGCGATACTCTTTTTCATTCCTGGCCACCGGAAATTCTGTCTAAGATCTCTATACATTTTGTGGCATCCTGGATGTATAGAGTATTTTGAATTATGTACTTTTTTCAAGATGGTTTCTCTTTGGTCTCCATACTTCGAAACCCAAATTTTCTGATTATGCCTTAATATTCCATCTTTTCCTTCGATCAACTTTCTTCTTCTCGATTAAGAAGTTCTGCAGTTATAAGGAGGGTTCTAATGCTTTCTTTTGATAATTTTGAAGATGACTTATTAGTTCATTAACTATGATCATTTTAAACGCCTTGGTCTCTAAAGCTTTATCTTTTCGACTTAGAGCATCTGCAACTTTGTTGGCCTTTCTTGGGTGATATTTGATATCACAATCATAATCACTTACAATTTCTATCCATCTTCTTTGACGCGTATTTAGGAGTTTTTGATCAAAAATATGTTGGAGACCTTTATGATCCGTGTACACGGTACACTTTGTTCCGTATAGATATTGTCTCCATATATTTAATGCAAATATTGTGGCTCCTAATTTTAGGTCATATGTAGCATAAGTTTGCTTGTGTCTTTTTAATTATCTAGAAACATATGCTATAACCTGATTATCCTGCATTGAAACACATCCTAAACCTTGCTGGAAGCATCACAATATACTGTAAAGGTTTTATTTTCATCTGGTAAAGTTAGGATTGGAGCTTTACACAATTTTTCTTTTACAGTTTGGAAAACCTGTTCTTGTTTTTCATTCGATTCAAACTTGGTTGTTTTCTTAGTCAAAGTTATGAGTGGTAAATCTAATCTAGCAAAATTTCCTATGAACCTTCTATAGTATCCCGCTAACCCTAAAAATTGTCTGATTTTGATAGGGTTTTTTGGTACGTCCCATCTTTGAATTGCTTCAATCTTAGCAGGATCTACTTGAATTCCTTCATTGTTTACCACATGTCCTAAAAATTTAATTTCTTTTGCCCAAAATTCACACTTAGAAAATTTTGCATAAAGCTTTTCTTTTCTTAATGTTTCTAGGATTTCTCTTAAATCTTGTTCATGCACTTCTTCAGATTTTGAATAAATCAAAATATCATCTAAGAATACTATTACACATGTATCTAGGTAAGGTCGATAGATCCTATTCATGAGTCCATAAAGGCTGCAGGGGCATTGGTCAACCCAAACGGCATTACTAAAAATTCATAATGTCCATACCTAGTTCTAAAAGAAGTTTTGGGAATGTCTTCATCTCTTATCTTTAACTGATGGTATTCGGACCTAAGATCTATTTTTGAAAAATACTTTGATCCATGCAATTGATCAAAAAGATCATCTATTCTAGGTAACGGATATCTATTTTTGATGGTTAATTTGTTTAATTCCCTATAATCTATGCACATCCTCATTGCTCCATCTTTATTTTTCACGAAGAGCACAGGGGCTCCCCAAGGAGATGTGATGAGTCTAATAAATAATCTTTCTATAAGTTCTTGTAGTTGACTCATGAGTTCTTTCATTTCAGAAGAGGCTAACCTATATGGAGATTTGGCAATGGGTGTTGCTCCAGGAATTAGGTTAATATGTAATTCTCCCTGTCTTGGTGGGGGTAAGCCAGGTAATTCTTTAGGGAATACATCTGGGAATTCTGAGACTACCTTGATTTGATCAATTCTAGGTTCTTTATTTTCATTACTTAAGTTTAAATGTATCCAAAAAGCCTTGATATCCTTTTCTTAGGTATTTCATCTTTTTTTAAATGGTGGTTAGGTTTAGCACTCCCTTTGGTTTCTCACCATAAATAATCAAGATTTCTTGGTCGGGCAAAGGGATTTTGACAAATTTTTCTTTGCAAGTTATTTCTGCTTGATGTGCTACTAACCAATCCATTCCAATAACTATATCAAATTCTCCTAGGAATATTGGAATAAGGTTTATACTAAATTCCCGGGTATCTATAGTCAATGTAAAATTTTTAAAGATTTTGGTAGCTTTTAAAATTTTCCCATCAGTTTTATCGAGGGTTTCTAGTAAATTATCTATCTTTTGTAAGAAAGTTTTTGAGATGAAATTAAGATTTGCCCCTGTATCGAATAAAACATATGCTGGTAATTGATTAATTTGGAACGTACCCGTAACTAGATCTGGTTTGCTTCGGGCTTCCTCAACATTCATGATAAAAGCTCCTCCATGTCCTTGTTCGACTTTTGAATTGCTTTTGAGTTTGGGGCAGTCAATTTTGTAGTGACCAGGTTCTTTGCATTCATAGCATACTCGAGGACGATCGGGGTCGTACCTACATTCTTTGGTTAAATGCCCAACTTTCTTATAATTCTGGAAGTGGGGACCTTTGCAATCTCCAAAATGAACTCTACCACATCTATTTCATTTCCTTCTACATTTTCTAGTGTGATAGAATTTGCATTTTTGGCATAGGGGATTGCTTCCTCGATAGGGCTTCTTTTTGGGATTGCCTTGATTTCCCAGATTCCTGGAATTTTCTTGGCTTCTTCCTGCAGTGTTATAATTGGTGGATCGAAAGGTTTCGCTCCAGCCTCTCTTACTTTCAACTTGAACTTTCTCATTCTCCCTGTACCTGACTATATCATCTGTCAAACTTAGAGCTAATTCATAAGCAGTATCAAACTTAATAGGTGTAGCACCTCTAACAATTCCTTGAATATGTGGAATTAGTCCCCATATAAATCTTCTTATTCGTTTGGATTCTAGGGTTACTTGATGAGGTACTAATCGGTCAAGTTGGTTGAATTTGCTTATATAACCAATACAATCTAAGCCTTTCATTTCAAGTCCTAGAAATTCCATTTCTATTTTCTCAATTTCATTTATAGGACAATATTTTTTGGTTATTAAGGTTCTAAATTCTATACAAGTCATACCAAATACTACACTTCTACCCTTGACTTGCCTAACCATGTTTAACCAATTTAAAGCTTCAGCTTTTAATGAGTGGGTGGAAAATTGAACCTGGTCTCGTGGTGCACAGTTGCTTATTTCTAAGATAGATTCCATTTCTTCTAACCACCTAATGGCTCCTGAATCCCCGGTACTTCCATCGAAGGTGTAAGGACAAAAAGGATTGATGAAACCTCTTTTACTAACCTTAGTCTAATTCCTATTTCTGCCAAAATATGCTAAGTATGAAACTACTGAAGAAAGAATAAGAAACTGCTGAAGAAGGATTCAACAAGTACTAAAGAGTAAAGATCAGAAGTTCTGAAGTCAAACCAGACAAGTCAACTAAAGAACTACTGAAGACAAACTACTCATTAGTAGTTTGTCACTCATCAGCAGTTGTAACAGAATCTTTCCACCGCCCTTATGTTTCAGTAGTTTAGTATTATAACTTTACTTTATCTTTTTGTACAAGTTCCAAGACTACAGCCTGTTGTAGTCTTGCTTTTGTAACAAGGTTCATGTATCTGTTTGTCTATAAATAGATGGGTTAATCCCACAATTTTAGACATTGAATTTAATTGAAACTGAAATCCTTCAAGAGCTTTTACTTGAAATACCATTTCATAATCTGAGAATCTCTTTGCATATTTATTATCATATACATTCAATTGCTTAGATTCCCATTAACTGTCTTTAGTTCATTACATCCAGGGGAGTAATAACTCCTGTTGAAAGTGAAACTTTACAACTTATTCCGCTGTGCAAACTGCTTTGATTAACTTGCAAAACACATAAGTGTTCATCAGCAAACAACTGCCAAAGAGCTAACTGATCCAACAGAAGGGTTCCGGTTTGCAAGCTATAAGGGTTTTATAATCACATTTAGGCCTAACGTGATTTTCTTCTAAATTGATATACTCTTCTTCACGGTTTATAACGGGGGATTTAGGAGTGGGTTGTTTTCTACTCCTAACATGGTTATGATAGTGGGTATAGAGTATACCTTCAAGCATGAGTTTTCTCATTTTCTCTTCTAATTCATCTGTTTCATTTATTATGGGGGTTTCATTTTCATTTTCATTTATGCGTTCCGTATGATTGGACGAAGTGGCGACATTTTTCCTTGCTTTTGGTTGTAAAACATCCCTCACTTCTTGTCTTGTTTTGGTCTTTCTTTCGGATCTTCTAAGGTTAGATTTTCCTCGTGACATTTTTCTATAATATGAAGAGTTCGATATTAGTTTACACACTTATAATTAAAAAGTCATTTTTCATTAACCATCTAGTTATATGAAGAGTTCGATATTAGTTTACACACATAATCTTGTTGTTGTAGGGTGACATTAGTATGGATAAAAATTGTAGCTTCAAGATAAGGGTCAATAATAGGGGTTGAATACTCTAAAGGAGAAGCCGAGGGATAGGCTGAGGGGTACGAGTTAACATAGCTAGATTCTTCACACGAGAAAGTACTAGAGGAGCTAAGGTAATCCTTAATGGTAGGTTTGAGAAAGTAGTGGGATGGTCCAATGAAGGGTGGTTCAGGGTAAGCATGGATCGGCTAGGATGGGGTGTACACGGGTTCGGGTAGAGGCCCGATTATTCCTATAGTTCCCAATTTTAGTTCCAACCCGTCATTATTCCATTCTAACCCTGGAATTTCCTTCATTAACTCTTTGATGGTTCGGTATTCTTGTGCATCGTTTTCGGTCACAACTTCCTCGCTTTGAATTTCCCCTTCTTCGATTTCCGTGGGAGCTCCTCCTTGTTCCCCGTTATCTTCGGCCGATTCCTTCTCGCACAAGGTCCATCCATCAACATTTTCTTCTCTATTTCTATTACACAACAACATAAACAATAAAATTCTTTAAGTTAATTACTAATTTCTCACTACTCCTGAACCCGTGCTCTGGTACCAACCTGTAACGACCCGGTTTTCACGAGTCATTACCGATTGGTATGTCGAGAACCCAATCATGCATACTTAAAACTTCCAAATTATATTATTAAGAACTGGTTTTTACACATCATTCATAGCATAACATTATTCCAAAAGCAACAACATAACATTTTTCCAAATTCAGCAAAACACACTTTATTTATAAACACCACTTTCTTAATCGATTAAGATACTAGAACATGCATGATTCCCAGTTTCCATACTTTCACTTAGACCCTGAAATGCATGTTAAAATACGTTAGTTATAAAACTAGTGAGTGATGTCGAGACAAGTATTATGACCGATTATAAACAGGTTAACCGAAAACATCATGATGACCGATCGTCATTTTGTCAATGTTAGATAATGGTTCTTAATTCTTTTACGAATCAAGATAATTATTTAGATGAATGACCAAGTGGATCCACTCTAGTAATTTCTAGGTTTATCGATTCTATTATAAATCGAGTATTTCATGACAATATGCAAGTTTACACAAAACACATAAAACATGCATTCACCCCAAAGAGATTTAGATGAAAAATGGGGGGTATGCATTCACATTCAAAGGCTCCGGTGGAGTTCTAGTGATTGCCGAAGGTTCTAAAGGAGGGCCGATAACTTGTTACAATATTATTTGGTTAATAATATACATATAATGCTGTCCATTACAGCTTCAGAAGATGATTTCCTAGACTAAAAGCTGGCCATTACAGCTTAGGCACTCATTTCCTAAGAAGGCTTATCGAAATAATTACTCGAATTGCTCGATATGGTCGAAGATTAATCGGCCGGTCACTATGGCCGATGGTATTCTTTGTGTTAGTGATATTATTGTGGTAATAGATGATGATTGTAATGGTGATAGGAGGAAGAACCGAAAGGTTTTGGATGGTTTTATAAGCTAATGGGTTTGAATGGTGCATGCATGTGATGATGAAAACTAGTTATAGGGTGGATAGGTGGATGGTGGTGGAAGTGTATGTGTCACGGATGGAATCGTCAAAGAAAGACTATGATCAAACAAGTTCAATTCAGGTGCGGAATCCCTGAATTGATTACGAAATGATAATATAATCAGCAAAACACACAAATCATCTCAAACATTTTCATTTCATTGATAAACATAATGATAAACACTTTAAAATGTTGTTTACAATGATAGATATCAATTTCAAACTTAACAAAACCCTAGGGAGACAACACACTCAGAGAGGGAAACAAAAATGACCAAAAGTTAAAGTTACAAAATGATTCAACCTATATATATACCTACACATTCGACCATTCGATTGGGCGAATGTGCAGGTTCGACCATTCTTACAGGGCGAATCAACACACATATATATACAAAATCTTCTTCGACCTCTTGAGTTTCTCCCTTCGACCGTTTAATCTACATTCGACCAAACCTCTTCCACCTTCGACCGTCCGATATCATCAAAACATAATAGAATTCGCAATTCAATAGCATTAGTCGCACTTCGTGTATCTACAAACTCCCCCTCGACTATTGCTTGAATTGCTTCAGCCTTCGGTCTTCATCCATTCTTTTGTTCATCAGCTTGATATGCAACAATTTCTTCTGTTTTTTTGTCATAACTGGTTCATGAGTTTGCTTCGGTTTCTCCTTCTCTGTTTTCTAAGCTTGAACAAACTTCCCCAGCTTCTTATCAAAATCACAACCCGCATTGACATCCCATGCAAAACATAAAAATACCACACGTTAGTATTTAGTTGCCTGCTCACTATCTTTCTCTTCATACTAAATCGGATTGTAATATAACATGATGATATCCTCATGAGAGCAATTGATTAACCACATCAGGTCAAAGATAGGTATCTTCTTGAAGTCATTCTTCCCATCCTTTAGTACGATAATAGCCTCTGCCGTCTTCCAGTCATAGTACCACCACATAAAGTTTTAGAGAAATGTTGTGGAATAGGCATCAATGGTATATGTTTCAAAACAGTCGGTGGTTTATATTTCAAAGTAACCTTGTTCAACCCCGTTATCTGATCTCTCTCCTTCTTGTGAACTATCCTTTTAGGATATTGTGGGGTGAACACTTCCCATTTCGTTCTACTCTCTCTTGCCATGCGATCTGCAAAGTAACCAACAAGATTGTTGTTTACTGAAGCACCGGACATTGTATGTCTGCAGATATCGCGAACAACCTAATAAGGCAGTGTCTTTATATCGTGGAATCTGTTGAAGTACAGAATTCCTTTTTCCCACTTCACAGCGACACACCTTAGCTGTCTCAAGTATTTCCATCCGAGAGCTTTTCCCTTGAACAATTCATTATGGAATTTGTAGAAACTACCCTGAACTTTAGTTTTAGGGCGGTTAGCTTCTTTTTCTTTAAGCTTCCTCAGCAAGTCTTTCAGATCGTCAGATTGTTCAACATTCGGCTTTTGACAATCTGAGTTCTTAAATACTTCATCAACGAACTTCTTGCTTTTCTCATGAGCAAGTTTCTCAGCTTGGCTCAACAACTTTTTAGAGAATTCAGGAAATCCAGAATCTTTATCATTTTTGAAGTATTCTGGATATTCCTCACTAGTAATATCCTCCATTTCAACTTCTTCAAATACTGGAACATCTCTATCATCAGAGTGATTTCCTGCTTCTTTTTCAGGAATGTTCGGTATTTGGTTCTCAATCATCAGCTCTTCAAGAGATTTACCAACGTGTTTAGCCAATCCTTCCAGTATTTCTTTAGATACAGCTGCAGAAACTTCTCCATCTTCCAAATCAGGATCATTATACTCCAATTCAAACCTCATATCATCCAACTCATATATCTCTGGAAATCTACCAGTCATCTCAATTGTCCAGACTCTATTAGTCAACATCTGGCGATATAACTTCTTGTCTTTTTCAAATAAAGATCTGATCTTCTCGTTCCTGAATATGTCATCATCGTCAGCATTATCACCAGGAGCTTTTGAACTAGACTCTCCTACATCTTTTCATGTTTCTCTCTTCTCATACTTATACTTATCAGTGTCATCATCATCGTCATCATAATCATTACTAGCATCAGCAGAACTATTATCTCCAGAATCATCACCCGAACCATCTTTATCATCACCATCTTTCTTCTTCTTCTTCTCACGAGCATCATCGGCATCCTGTTCTAGATCCTCATCATCTTCTTCATCTTTCTCTAACTCAGATGGTTCGAAATCAACAAGCACTTCTTCTTTTTCTTTATCCTCTTCTCCTTCTTTCAATTGATGAGCTCTCGAATATAAATCATCAATGAGATTTTTCATGCTCTTGTTGTTTGCTCTCAACTTCTTGTTTTCAAGCCTCATAGTGATATACCTTCGAGTATTTCTCTGCTCATGCAATAACAGCTTCTTATTTTCTTTCTGGGGTATCTTGATTTTAGCTGCTAATTCTTCATGGCTCTCCTGTGAAGATTCAACTACATCCAACATCTTCCTATCATTCTTTCTTAACTGTTCAATCTCAGTTGGTTGCTGGTTAATGATTTTCATCATTTCAGTCAGCTTTCTGGTTCACTGCATCCATCACATCACTTGATACAGTAACCTGTGGTATTGAAGCCTCAGCAACTGGAGTCTTTTATTTCTTAAACTTGTTCAAGACTCTGTCCAACATAGCATTGAAATCATCAGTTGGAAGTTCAGATTGCTCAGCATCAAATGTTTTCTGTTTCTTAGCTGCTGGGGATGTCACGGGAGATTTAGAACTAGACATTATAGGAACTTTCTTTCCTGCAATCAAGCTTTCAATGTCCTTAGCTCTTTTCTTCATCGGCTTTTCAATCTCAACAGCCTTAGCCTTCTTCTTGTAAGTTGGATTTTTCTGTTTTTCTCCAGTCTTTGGCGATCCACCAAAATCATCAGATCCCAAACCAAGACTTTCGTCAATATCGTCCATCACAATCGGACTTTTCATTCTTTGTTCCTCCAATGATTTGTTCAGACTTTCAGACTCACCAGCCACAGTGGCCCTGGGCGTGGTGGACTTCACAGTCTCGTTATCAGAATCCCATCTCTCTTCTACCTGAGTCTCTTCTGAATCCATCGACTCTTCATCAACCAAGTGTATACCTTTCTTCGCAGCACTTTTCTTTCTTCAAGATGTCTTCTTAGGTGGTTCAGCATCATCCTCTTTTTCCTTTCCTTTCCCTTTACCACTCTTTGCACCAACATTCACAACTTGCCTTTTCCTCTTAGCTTTAGGATCAACAGGGCATAAAGGATTATCTTAATCAGAATCACTGTTGGCATTCCTGGCTTTATCCACACCTGGATCTTCATAACCTGGATTAATCAGATGACCAAACAAGTTCTTCAACGGTGGTCTTTCATTCATCGGCACACCTTTATATCCCTTCATCCTTACCAAAGTGTTCAAACTCATGTGATCCTGTACTACAATCTGAGTAGGATCTTTTCTCAAATTCTTGTACTTCTTGATCGAAGATCATTTGCAGAAATCTTGGATCCAATAAGAACTTCTTACTCTTCAATCCTCTCAATGGTTCTAGCATGTGTTCAAGTATCATTCCAGATACGTTGAATGGTTTGTTCAGGATCAGGGCAACCATTAAAGAGCTAATACTCTTTCTCATCACGTCGTATCCTCCACTCACAGATCTGAAAACATGTAACATGACGTGAGCAAGGTACTTGAATTGCGGGCATAGTTTACCTTTATGTAATGAACCATCAGTAATCGGTCCATTGTACTTCATTCTCAAGAAACACTTCCTCTACTAAATCCAAGATAGAACTCTAGGATCAGTCTTCTTATCTGTCAGCTTCAATGCTTGTCTAATGTCATCTTCAGAAATTATCGCTAGCTCCCCCTGAATCTTACTCACAATAGCATATTCATTGTCCCAAAAATCCTTTCTTGCATTCGTCCAGAACTCTTTTTGATGATCTCTATAGATTATGACAGGAGTAGCAATAGCATCAACAACACTACTTCTCTTCATAAAATCAACAAGGGCTAATACTCTTTCTCATCACGTCGTATCCTCCACTCACAGATCTGAAAACATGTAACATGACTTGAGCAAGGTACGTGAATTGCGGGCATAGTTTACCTTTATGTAATGAACCATCAGTAATCGGTCCATTGTACTTCATTATCAAGAAACACTTCCTCTGCTCAATCCAAGATAGAACTCTCGGATCAGTCTTCTTATCTGTCAGCTTCAATGCTTGTCTAATGTCATCTTCAGAAATTATCGCTAGCTCCCTTTGAATCTTACTCACAATACCAGATTCATTGTCCCAAAAATCCATTCTTGCATTCGTCTATAACTCTTTTTGATGATCTCTGTAGATTATGGCAGGAGTAGCAATAGCATCAACAACACGACTTCTCTTCAGAAAATCAACAATACCGGTGAATTTGGTATGTTTCTTCAGATCGCCCAGATAAGCACAGCAGTTATGTGCTTCTTCGAACGGTAGATCTTCTTTAGATTTCTTCCTGGCTACCTTTTCTGATGAACCTGTGGGATTATCAGAACTTTGTTGTTCAGTCATGATTAATCTGCAAAAAAAAAAAACAAGAAAACACGTTAAAAACGGACAAAATATTCAAAATTTGAAATTTTTGATTTTGAAATTCCACATTCGACCGATCGTGGGTTCGAATGTGTGAAATGAAGTTCGAATGTGGAAATAAGGCTCGAATGTGAAAAAATAGTTTTAAAAATGTACATTCGACTATTTTTGTCCACTTTCAACCGTTTTAACATGGTACATTCGACCAAAAAGTCACATTCGACCCTTTTGAAATGGTCGAACATGGTTGTTCATCTTCAACTTATTAGATTTTGATTTTGTTTGTTTTAACATGCCATTTTGATTTGTAAGGCTTCTAACATGACCGATAAACCTTTTCCAACAATCAATTGTTTTAATTATTCAGTTTTTAAGTGTTTTTCCCTAAAATCTAGGGTTTGAAGGTTTTGATTAATCAATCAACTAATCTGTTGTTTGTTAACCCTGGATTTTGATATCCTCTCCCCCTAAAACACTTAAACATTGATCGATTAGAAAAGTATAAAACACGAAACGATTAGAAAAATTTTCAAACAGTTTATACGTTCGACCTTTTACAAGTGATCGTGTGGGCGAATGTGGAATTTAGTCCAGATTCGACCGTTTCAAAAGACTCGAAGGTAGAATGTAACAAAATCTTTTCACTTTCGACCAGAAATTTCCTCTTTCGACCTCCCAATTGGTCGAATGTAAAACTGATGGTCGAATGAACAACAATACACTAAAAATTTCTACGTTCGACCGAATTAACCTCCACGTTCGACCTAAAAACCACACTCTCAACCGTTTCTCCCTAGGTTCGACCCTTTCATTTTGAAAAACGGTTATACTTTGAAATCAATTATTTTGATCCAAAATTTTCAAATGTTAATGAAATTTGATGATCTTATGCAGGTTTTGCTTCAGATTGGATTTGGATCAAGTTTAACAAAGAGAATTCAAGATTTTAACCATGAAAACTAGTTCAAATCAATCAATATTCATCAATTTCAAATGTTCAATGAAAACAGAAAAGTTTTGATCAAAATTGGGTCCAAATCAACACTAATATTATCAATTCGTAGTTGTTTGATCCTTATGGCTCTGATACCACTTTGTATGTGTCACGGATGGAATCGCCAAAGAAAGACTATGATCAAACAAGTTCAATTTAGGTGCGGAATCCCTGAATTGATTACAAAATGATAATATAATCAGCAAAACGCACAAATCATCTCAAACATTTTCATTTCATTGATAAACATAATGATAAACACTTTAAAACGTTATTTACAATGATAGATATCAATTTCAGAGTTAAAAAAACCCTAGGGAGACAACACAGTCAGAGAGGGAAACAAAAATTACCAAAAGTTAAAGTTACAAAATGAGTCAACCTATATATAGACCTGCACATTCGACCATTCTTACAGGGCGAATCAACTCACATATATATACAAAATCTTCTTCGACCTCTTGAGTTTCTCCCTTCGACCGTTTAATCTACATTCAACCAAACCTCTTCCACCTTCGACCGTCCGATATCATCAAAACATAATAGAATTCGCAATTCAATAGCATTAGTCACACTTCGTGTAACTACAGGAAGAGGTTGAGTGTAAGAAGTGAAGTACAGATGGAATATGGTGGGGTTTTAGCGGTGGGTATGGGTTCAAACAAAAGGGCCGAGAACCTTTTAAGGGTTATTGGGCTTTTGGTTATTAAAGGTTGGGCTTAGTTTATGTTTTATTATTGGGCCAATATTATAAGAGGTTATCTATTGGGCTTCCTAGCATTCTCGGGCCATATTCAATTAAATGGGTACGTCTATTGGGCTTCACCTTCGGGTGGCCCAAGACTATTCTATTTGGCCTATTCGTTTATTGGGATACACCTTTTAGGTGGCCCAATCCGATTATATATTCGATTTCGTATAATAAAGTTTGTTAAACGATTACTTTATAATGTTGTTACAACTCTTGGTTCCCTCAGGATGGAGACATCACCTCAACCCCTTGTTGCTGTCATTGTTCTGTTAATTTGATTATGTAGTGTCGACATTGATTATGTCGGATTTTGGGTGTATAACAGACTTTCCAGGAATCATAGTAAGACACTCTAGTCTTAGTGTTAGCACATGCTTTTCGCTGTAATCCGAATCTTGTGGTCGTTTGAGTAATCGACTAAATTTTGTGTCAACCTCTCTATAACCTCGCGCATCACGTGAGCATTATTCTTCAAAATCTAAGGCGTCGGTGACGTCGTGTCCAGCCTTAACCCTTTACGTGCATTTTGTACGACTAATGATCGGCTATGCGAATCAATGTCGAACCCCGAAGGTATCGAGGGACTGTGAGCAATGTTATGGCCCATACTTTGGGACTAACTAGTGTTGAAGGACTTACTTCTTTATTGCTCGTCCTACAGGATTAACTGAAATCATCTCTCTTGACGTGTCCTGCTGATGATTATGGAAATACCGGTTTGGACCCACCCATGGCGTGTGCATTGGTGGAGTCCCTGGTACATGATTTCAGAGATTTAATGATACCCTAAATTAGGGGTGTTCAAAAAATCCGAATCCGAATTATCTGAAATTTTGGATAATCCGATTTTTGGATAATCCGAATTTTCGGATTCGGATCCTGATTTTGAAAATTTTCGGATAATCGGATTATCCGAATCCGAATATTAATATATATATATATATATATATATATATATATATATATATATATATATATATATAATATTATATACACTACATAACACAATACACAATCCTAAATCCTTAATCCTCCTAACCCTAAGTCCATACTACTCCAATCCATAGCAGCCGCTCCCTCTTTTGTTCTCTATAACAGTCCCCGTCCACCTCGTCTCCAACCTCCACAGCCCCCGTCCACCAAACGGTAAGTTTCTTTTACATTTTTTTTGTTCCTGTTTCATTTATCTAACTTATATTTTTGTTTTTTTAACCGGTTCACATTTTAGACATAAAGGAGGACGTTTTTTTTATTATTTTTATTTATTTTATTTTATTTTTTTAAGTTTTGGATTATCCGTTGGATGATCCGAATCCGAAATTCGGATTATCCGAATTTGAACACCCCTACCCTGAATCCAAAATGCATATAGACATGTTTACTCTTTAAGGGTGCTACCATACCATTTTGAGCTGGTCGATCAACTCTGTTACACCCCGCCAAGGCGGAAACATGGGATGTAATTCAAAAGGTTTTCAAGCACAAGGTTTGAGCAACACATAAGATATAACTTAAAATGATACCGAAACATGACATGATCAACATTATTGAATTCCAACCAGAGATGGTACCACGATGTGCACACTCGAACCCTTCTCCTAAGCCCCAGCTCCTCATGGTCAATTACCTGAAAAATATGTGTAGTAGATTTGTCAACGGAATGTCGGTAAGTTAGGTTTTAATGTACTATGTAAAGTGTTCATGAAGTTCGTGTATGACAAATCAAAGGCTAGCTAAGCGAATAATCACTGTGTGAACCATGAGTCCCATAACCAAACCTCTTGACTATTGTGCCTCGCACATTGTATAATAAAGACAACGTATGTATAGTAGAATACTAACACTCTCTTGTATGTAACCGGTTAGAGCGACTAACCAAAAGTGGGGGAGTCAACCCAATAGATTTATTTAAGTGTTCCATGGCCATTGTTAGCTAATGGTTACAGTGTAAATGTAAGTACGAGGACTGTTGAGCTCATGAACCGAATATCTCAGGTTCCACATGGCAGTCACGATAGAATATCACCCAAAATGTAATGTACTAGAAATGTAGCACGTTTATTCCCCAAAAAATGGAAAAAAGTAAAATGGGGCCGTGAAACTCACCTGGTGTCTAGAAATGTGGTGTGGTAAAGCAGAGAATTGTGGTAACTATCATCCCGACAATGATTGTCCTATGATTATCAAGGACATTGTAAGTTGTATGTTCTTGTCATTTACCATACAAGTTGTTCACCCGACTTGTGGACTCTTGTGTCAGTTATATGTGGGCCATAGTTCATGCACGTGACAATTATTACTTGTTTCATGTGTACTTTGTAAGATGTACGGTTTCGTGAATCCCGGGCATTTTATTGTGAAAACGTATCTAGTGTTATTAAAATGGGCTCCACATGTTGTCATGGGTGTAGAATATTCCCAATCTCAACACGTGTGGTTGTTCTATGGAAAAACTGATGTTTTAGCACATGTTTATACTTTGTAAAGTCAAAATGTAGCATCAACACAAGTTAAGGCCATACTAACATATGTTTTCTTTTGAATCCGAAACTTTACATTGATGTGATATGCTAAATTCCATGTTCTAGATGTCTAGTTCGATTTCCAAAGTGAGTTTAACATCATAAGAATTCGTGTTTTTGTGGATTCCAAAGTGAGTTATATTAACGTAGATATAATCATTCATAAGTTTCCAAAAAAAAACCTATCCCTTGACAATTCATTAAAGCCATATGTTTCCATAAACCTTAAACATAAATTTGTGTACATCCTCAATGTCGACTTGTGTCACATAGGTGTGTGATACGCATACATGCGATTATATATGTGTACATATGTGTGTTTATAATTCGAAAACTAACACGTATTAGATCCAAACTTTCATGATTTATGTTGTGAGGTGATAATGGCCGATTAGATGTTCGTGGGACAAGGGTTATAGGTCGGGTGCACTAAGAGGTAACCGGAACATTCATATTTGGTAAGGAAATGAAGTCTTAGTAAAATAACATACCACAAGAGTGTTGATTCGAGCTAGCTAGGGACTTGATCACCTTCGTTCTTCTTCACACAATGTGGCATTTGGTTCTTGGACTCGTGTGTGGAAAAAATTAAGCTCGATGGTTCTTCTTTTTTGGGCTTCGGCCGATTGGTTTAGAAGTGAGGGTGAAAGATTTTGTTTCAAGTGAAGTGTTTGTCATTTTGTGTGTTAAGTGCAAGCCTCTTTGTCCCCTTATATAGGCCGATGGGAGAGTGAAGACAAGAATGAAAAAGTTAAGTCAAAGTGTCCTAAATTCCTTGCATTGTTTAAGGTCTTCAATCACCATTTTGTGCAAGATAAAGACAAGCATGCATTCCTTCACTTTGGCCGATTCTTGGGGACAGATTTCAACAAAAATGGTAGGTGATCTTGTATTGGATTTGAGAACTCTTTGGTCTAGTAGCTATTCAAGTGTAAGTGTGAGTTTTTGTTGTCATGTTTGTCCTCATTCTTATCCATATCCAACCATATATATGTATGTGTATGCATACATCATGTTTCGGCCATACGGTGTATCAAAGAAGGAGTAGGATCAATCTTGGATGTAGGAATTAGTAAGAAGATCCATTTGTGTAAAAGATTGTGTGAGTTTTTTTCTTTTGTCTCCATGCTAAATGCATGTAATCTCATCATTGCCAGGTCCCTTTCATCCAATGAGCTTGAGGCAAGTATGGTGGTGTTTTATGTGGGTTTCGGCCGAGAAAGAAAGGTGGAAGGTGTTTGGGTTGTTGTTTAACTAAATAGGTTAGGTAGTACTTATGCATGGGAGTGTGTGGTGTGTGTATGGAATCTTCTCTGTTGGTGTTTCCATTTGACAAAGGTATCCTTGTCTTCTTATGTTTGGCCGATTTTGGGAGCATCAACATCAAGAGGTATTATCAAATTTTTGTGCATAGGATGTGGACATCACATAACTTATCCCTTTCCTTTTAGTTTCGGCCGATCAAGAGAAAGAGAAAGGGTGGTGTTTGACAAGAATCATTCCTTCCTAGTTATGGATTCATGATGAAAAGGACTAGTGCATGATCCAACTCTTGTTGTTTCCTCTTGGTGATTCGTGAATGTGTAAGTGTGTAAGTGTGTATATGTGTGTACATGCCGAATGTATGTATGTATATTATGTATCCATGTGTTAGCCTTGAATCTTGATCTCAATTGTAGTGTAATTCGATTGTATATACATGTGTGAGTAGGCATAATGTTGTTGGATAAGAATATTAGTTAGCATAGAATATAATCGATCATCCATGTCAAAATATAACTTATTTTTGTTTAGGTTATAGGAGTGTTGAAGACAATATTAGCATGTATTAACTTTCACAAGTTATAGGTTCATGAACACATGTTATTGGATGTTATTAGTTCTCATCTACATGTTGTTAGTATCTTGATGATATTTCATAATTTTCGTGTGTTAATCCCATGAAACATTTTATGATTATTCGGATTTCTGTGGAATTGTGTAGGTTTCCACTTGGGTATTGTCACATGTATTGTTGTTTTGTTCATGTGTGGCAATCGGGTATTCGGTTGCTCTTTGTTATGTGTGTGATTGGCTTGATTGTCCAACGCCAATTGTCTTGGATATTCCGGGTGTTGTATGCGTAAATGGAAAATCTATGGAACTTCTACAATAGTTCTGTATTTACTAGACTGGGGTATAGTGTATGAAAAAATATCTAATATGCACATGAAATGACAATATCAAGTAAAATGTGTACGGATGTTGACCTGGATTGTTGACTGGTGTCACAAACTCAGCCTCTCGATTAATGTTGTTATTCTTGAGATGGTAAGTTCATCTTGGATGGGCGTTGTTACATATGTTCGTGAAGTAGTGGAACCATTTTCGACCTTGGGTCAATACTGGTGTTCCCTGTTGTTCTCATGTAGCCTTGCTCGTGTTAGGGAAAAATTCCATGTCTTTGACATATACTGTTTGGGACATCATAGTAATGTATATTGTCAGGTCAGTGTAGTTAGTACTTGACTATTCACGATGAGCTCAAAAGCTTACTCATTACACCCATATGTGTGCAACTTGAGTTGTTAAAGGCGATGCCTTAATTAAAGGCTTGAGACTCTTGCTTGTCGTATTATCTCGGTCATTTGTTTGTTTTGAGTAATGACTTTGGCACATGAGCGGTCAAGCCCCAAAGGTGGAACCTATGCCTAATGCATCCATCTATGGCTTGATTTCACATATTACCTCGAAGGATCCCGGAAAGATGGAACCCTCGGTGAATTGAAGGTTCCAGATTCCAGGCTTCTTTCTTTCAGATCTCTGCATAAGACTTGATAGTCAATTTGAGGGCAAGTCGCTGTGTTGTTCGGAATTGAATTACTAGGTTGTTAATGTCGTTAGGACAACCAGTGCCCGTGTGACACATATAACAGGACAAGTACCGGCTACCCATGTTTGTGTAGCTACTGGTGTTCTGTATGCCCATTTCAGTGAAGACCAACGTGTCGATATGTTGTTGAAACCTTATCCTCTGTTTGTTGCGGCAACCATTTCGTGATATATCATATACCCCATTCCAGTGTTGAACAAACGCGCTGAGGTAATGTGAGCCTCTGGTCATTTGTGTTTGAGTCGGCTAGTAATTCTCGAGGATTGTGGAACTATACGATCGGCGTATTGGATACACACTGTTTACTGTTTGGGAACTAAAGGCTAAAAGTGAAGCAAAATCTTTCGACCTCCATGAGTCCATACTAGGCGCCCTAGTGCCATTAACCACAATTGTTTATGTGAAAGGATGTAAGTCATTACATAGAGGATTCCAGTACGTGTGAGGACACAGGAATGCCATCCGCTACTACAAGCAACCTTGAGAGTCCTCGAGAATGTCGATTGTTCTGTGATCCGGTAAGATCATCCGTTTAGCGAGATTCGAATTAGAGAATCTAATTATCAGTTCGCATGATATCTCTTATGGTCGTGATGTGACACGGGTAATGATTGATCGTTGTTTGGAACCCTCTCATCCTCTACTCATTTGTAGCTCCAATATGAGGCATATAAATTGCCACCTATACTATTGGAGAGTCGTGGCTAGACACTGGATTGCCAACTTCTATAATATCAGATTGTAGTAGTCATTCTACCTCAAGATCGGCAAACTTTTACACAAGCCTGGGATACTCGATTGATATGAGTATGGCTTGTCATTCTTGAATGAATGAACTAAATGTCCTTGACTGAATTGTTTCATGTTGATACGATTGAATTCTGTGGTAAATTGAATTCGTGTGCTTCATCGCCAGAATCCCTATGATATAGAAATTATCATCCCAGTGTTTGGGGTGTATTGTTCAAAGCCCTTTAGTGGGCATATGTGTACATCTCTAGTGCATTGAATAGCATGCAGAGATAGATACATCATCTGGCTGAGTTGTTCGAGAGATGACCAATAGATCTTGCAGATTTGAGGCTACTCGGATGAGGAGTGAACCTATTGAGAAGTTTTATGAACAAGGCGCTAGCCTTAGGAACTTCGAATCGGTAATAGGTTTTCGCTGAGAGTTGTACTCTGATAGGGTGTTGATAAGTGTGGGAATTGTAATGGACGAAATTCTGGATACTCCAGTGGCGCGGTGATATCGGCTAGAATTGGTCTCGTGATGTATAAGCTCAAACTTTCGCAAGAGCTTGGTGGGACTTTTGATGAATCCCGCAAGTCAAGATAGAGGAAGTGTTGTCAATTCCTCAACTGACTGAATCCAGGATTAACGCTAAGCTTTACTAATTCGAGAAATCGATGGATCTGATGGGCAGAGAAGACCAAGAGGCTTAGTCATAGCTATATCATGATATTGTGTTTATAGAACAGTGAGAGTGAACCCGAGTTCACTTAGGGAAGAGAAGATCGTGTGAAGCGCAAATCTCCGGCCCTGTCCAAGGATACCAATGTAACGGATAACTTGAACTGAATTCCAGGACGGAATTCTCTTAACGGGGGGAGAATGTGACATCCGGCAAAAATTGGTGTGTTTCCGTATGTAATTAGTATATGTAATTAACGGTAATTTAGTGCAATTCTTAATTAATTGTATTAATTTAGCCTTTAGAGAATAGCAAATTCCCCATAGGATGCATAAGAATGCATTTGTTTAATTATCCAGAACGGACGTTGGTGAGTACCCGATAATAATTAATTAACCGAAAACAATCCCAAACACCCAGGATATAAAATAAAGGGTATTTTAATGAAATATTATGTGTTTTGGAAATCCAAAACCAAAATTGGAAACTCCAAATAAAAATCCCCCGGTAACGAATAAAGTTCGCATATCGCACCCGATACAGGCGAAACTTATAAATCCACCCAATTAAAGCCGAAATAACTTACCAATGCCTAAACTAGTCCATGTTTAAGGGTAATTGGGAGTTAATTATATGTCTGAAATAGTTCGTAATAAATAACACGATAAAACCCTGAAAACCCTAACCGAAACGCTTGTAATCTAACCATAACATTAAAAGATATTTTGCAACACATGTGGGCCCCACTTGAGCCACTTTAGGCCGGTCCATAGGAGGTGTCTAGAGCCACCCTAAGTTGCTTCTTATGTTGGTAGAATGGATTATGCTTAAGCATGCTAATGCCTTGTGATGTCCTTAGTACAACACTAACACCTTATAATCATTCAACCTCCCATAATATCTTCACAAAAAAAGAGAAACCTCCTTTCCCTATGAAAAACTCACGGCCAAACCTCCCAAACCACAAGAACTTTGAGTTTTCATAATAATCTAGCTTAAAATCACTTCCATTCCATCCCTAAATTAAGGGTGTTTGGAAGCTTAGAGCATAACCCATGGAAGAACAAACTAAACCTCATCCAAATCAACAGTTCTCGTCTTCCCTAGCCTGATGCTAGTAGTAAGCTTCTTGATCTTGTCTTTTTAATCTTGAAAGTTTATGTTTTCATGTGTTAAAAGCATGTTGTACATGGGGTAGGGTTATGGATTCTAACATAATAAAACACATGTTAATGCAAAACAAAATGGGTGTGCTAATGTGACACTCGGCATATTCAGGTTAATACTTTTACAAACATATAAGTCTACCTTAGCGAAAAACATTTGTTTAGCGGTACTTAACTGGGTTAGTTGAGTCGATTTACATTACGTACTGTCTAGGGTTCAATGATTCGGAGGATCATTGGGGTTATCATATGCACACACGAGTCTTGAGTCCCGTTTTTGGTGAATTACATGAATTGAATTAAGTGATAAACATGAATTGATCCATATTTGAGATACAATGTGTAAATACGTGTTTATATGATTATACATGCTTAACATATGTTAGGATTACATGTTCATGTGTTAGAATGTGTTAACATGTGTTAAAACGCGTTTAAACGACCAAATTATAAAAAGTCGTAAACTGGGATACTAGTTCGACCCTAAGGGGGTTCGAACTAGTCACCTGGTCATCCATTCGACCCCTGGAAATCCTCATTCGACCATGTAAGGGTGTGAATTAGCTGGTACTATAAATACCATACTTTGCAACTTTTTCATCATTTCACAAACCCTAACTACCTCAAAGTTCTCTCTCTCAACCTCAAACCTGTAGGGAGGAGTTTTTGACCTTGTTTTTCAGATCCTAACATAAAAATACCTTCTATATCATAAACAAGAGAAGATTCAAGGTGTATTCTTGAACTAAATCCTTTAAAGCATTTTTCATTCATTTTTCTTAAACCCCAAAGGTCCAGATCTAATCTAAGGAAGTTTTCATGGATAAACACCTTTCTAACATCTTTCTAAACAAAATCTTTTTGGTTAATAATGACTTTTTATGCAAAAATACATGTGTTAATGATGTTTAATGAGGTGTTATGTATTATTTGATGTTTGAATGATATGTAGATGATATAACAATGATCTAGGACTGTTATAGAAGATGGTTTATGATTATTATAGGTTACAATTGATGATTGATGATGTTTTGCCGATTTTGGGGGTTTTGTGTTAGATCTGGGGTTAGTTCATGATGATATTGTTGATGAAATGATTAGGGGTTTTCATATACATGATAATCTGAGCATATTAATCTGATTATAGGATGACTTTGATAAGTTTCCATTTTAGGTAAAGATTACATGCATTGATGTGATATTTCCATAATTTACTATTTTGGGAAAGTTGTAAGACGGACTGGTTTCAGGATAAAATTAGTAGGGTTTGTGGGGATAGATTAACTATAGTTGACTGCTGTGATCATGATGTTTTCGGACTGTTTAGATGCGATTCGGACGAATTTCTAGTCCTAGGGTCGAACCAGATACTGGTCCAACCTGTCGGGGGGTCGAATGAACTTGTTTAAAGTCGAATGAACTTGTTTAAGGTCGAATGAACTTGTTTAAGGTCGAATGAACACGTGTTAGGTCGGATAAACATATGTTTAGGTCGAATAAACATATGTTAGGGTGAATAAATACATGTTAGGACGAATAAACATGTTTATAGGTCGAACCAAATATGGATGGGTCAAATCAAGGCATATTAGGTCGAACCAAAACATAAACTTACTGATTCGATCCCACGACTTCTTATATGCAATTTTTGATACAAACTAACTGTTTTATGCTTGAACCTTATGTGTAAACTATATATACTTGATTAATTTATGTAATGGGTCACCAACGGGATGCCGGGTCTGTCTGGTGTGTCCGGTACTAGTTAACCTAAGGGTTATTAGTCAAAACACTTATATAAACTTTTATGATAGATCACTGGTATTTGGGACTATCAGAACTGTGTCGGTAGTTCTTTTTTTATAGAAGACGCAACCTAAGGTGAGTGTCACAGCCCCATTCTTTATTGTTTTCATACTTTAAGGGGAGAAACATGCAGTACAAACTTACGAACTTTTAGACAAACATATTACATTATATCACATGGATACTTAGTGACATTCTTCATCGGTAAAGTCCTCTCAAACATTTAGTGAACCATTAATATGTGGATACATAGCGGGGAAAGTGTGAATAGATCTATTGGGCCTCGCAAGCCCCACTCGGGCCGACTAGAGATCGGTGGCGGGTGCATATTTGTCCAACCAAACTTTACGGCACCAGGTGATGAACCGGTGACGGGTATTGAGGCATTCTAACATTCAGCAGTGGTTAACGACATCGACACTATAGTATCATGTAACGATATGTAGCTAGCATCAGGTATAGATGTAAGGATTGTTAGGTCTGGTTTACAAACATTACAAACTTTATCTTTGTGACTCACCGGCACTGCATTGTTGACTAACATTGCATGTTTTCTCAGGTCGCTAAGTTAGAGGGCGTGAAATGCCATTTTGGAAACATGAGGCTAAAAATGCAATTTTTTGTTAAGTTAATAGTTGAAAGTGGAAAGTTGTAACTTTCCAAGGTTGTTAATGGAAGTGTTTTCAAACTTACAAAAATGTATTTTTGTATAAATATATTTTTATTAAATCATGTATATTGAGAAATATAAAAACAAAGGTTTTTATAATAAATTGATAATTTAAAAGACTTGGTAAAAAATGTATAAAAATATACTCTATTATATTTATGGGAATATAAAAGTGTTGGAGCATCTTTGGTGTTGAAAATAACAAAGTCTTGATGTATGAAAATACAAAAGTTATTTTATAAATTCAACGTAAACATGTTGTTGGGAATTTAAGAGAAATAACCATATATATATATTTGGATGTAGGAAAATAATATTACGACGACAAGTAATTATTCCTACAATATATATATATATATGAATAACTTGTATTATTCGGGACGCGAGAATATATAAATACAAATTACTGAATGTTGACGTATTTATATTACGACATGTTAACAGACAAAACGTGATATGGACGGATAAGTATATATTGTATAACTTCCTATAAGATACGTATATATGTTATTGCATCAAATGTGGCATGAAAATATATATTTTACGAACTAAAATATTTAAGATTAATTATGGGTGAAAAACATGTAACACTTTCCTAAGTGTTGGAAAAGTATTCGTGGGAGAATTAATGTTAAATAATCTATAATGATTACACGTTTAAAACTAAGTTAAGTATGCAAACTTGACAATGTAAAATATGTTGTCAAATCGGCAAGATCCTAGTATATTTATTTAATGGGAAAATAAATAAATGGTAAAGTGAGCCGAGTCGAATGTTGAAAATGAAATATTGGTCGACAAGATCCTAGTTTAATTATTTAATGGGAAAATAATTATACGGTAAAGTGAGTCGAGTTGAGGATAATGTATTGTGAGTTAATTAATACGGAAATATAAGTGTAACTTATAACAAGGGTAATCTATCACCAACAATCCCAAGACATATGTATAATTAAATGGGGAATTGTGTCTAATAGTGGTGTTGGGAGTTAGGTGTACAACTTGTAGGATAACATGCGCTATAGACTTAGTGACTTATACGCACTAGGACCTGTGTAGGTGCTTTACCTCGGACTTGCTATTTTTTGCTATGTGATTGCACGTTGTACTTCAGGTGAGTTTCACGACCCCTTTTTACTGTTTTTGTTTTGGGGGAAAGATATGTTTTGTCAAATGTTGTCACATGTCAAAATGTTTTTAAATGTTAAAATGTGATAAGTGGCATGATGAGCACTTGGGCTTGTTGTACACCACTCGGGGTGACTCCTCGCCTACTATAACCATTTACTCGTGTGTTGTGTGTGTATGAAATCGAGAACCGAATGAATATTTGGATAGTACTATTGGTGCCTGGCAAGGCCCACCCCTAATCGATAGTGTCGATTATGCAACTGTGTATGTCAGGGGTGCACGTATTCTAAACTAAGTTGTTATTTTCCAAGCAACAACTTCTGCTCGCGGGGCATTGCTTGTCTTGGTTTGGTTATGGGCTCAAGGGATGCTCGTCATAGTTTTTGTAGGAGCTAGCTACTCCTTGCAATGGCCACTACTTGTGTTTGTTCCGCATAGGTTGTTGTTGTTAAAATGTTGTTGTTATGGAACTAAAACTTGTGAACTCACAAATATTTTATATATTGACGTCTTTTTAAACATATTTTTCAGGTAACCAAGTGCTGAATAGATATGAGGCTAGTGCGGTGAAATATGGGATGTCAGATACTTGTCGGGGTTTCACCTATACTTTTCCATTGGGCTGGGATGTATGAACTTGTTGTTTGTTTTTTGTTGGTGCATTTGTGACCGTGGCTATGCAACTCGTATGGGCTTAGTCTAATAGAACTAGAATAGGGGCAATTGTGGTAGCCCAGGCGACATGCCTGAGGCCCAGCCCAAGTTTAGTTGATTAGTTAGCCTATATATATTTGTGTAAGGGTTTAGGGTTTCTAAGAGAGAGTTGCAACAGTCTCTAGGAGAAGACTATTGTGTGTGGTCTAGTCCAGGTTGGCCTGAGGTTGAGCTCACCTTAGGCCGGCGTCCCATTCAACAACGTATGTATGTGTGTATGTATGAAGAATCTGTGCCGATTTGTTTATCATATATGAAAGTAAGATTCTTGTTTTTACACATATATTATTTATTGTTTTATCTATTCGGTTTGATGTCTTGTGGAGATAATCAGGAGCGATTGGTGATGTAGTATCGGTCCCACACGTTTTAACAGTGGTATCAGAGCATGGTTACGAATCGGATGGTCTAACCGCCTCTCGATTCACGATTGCTCTTGATTTTGGGTTTTATTTCCGCTAAAACTCATAGTTGACGCGATACCGAATAGTAGTTTTGAAGTTTACAGCGGGTTTTAAATTGATTGATTGTGATGGGATTGGGTGCGCCATATTGTTGTTCATAATGTGTTCTTGAAGATTTAGTATAATATGGTTATTCATAATTGTAGAGATTGTTTGTGGTCCATGATTATTAATTCACGTGAGTTTGGATGGATTATTGTTGGTGGATATGGTAGGATCCGATTGCATGAATGCAGGAGATTAACTTTTCAAAAAAAAAAAAAAAAACTAGTTCTAAATTTTTGGAAAGGTAGTTATGAGTTTGGAAGTCAAAAAGGATTTTATGGTGATCCGTGAGTCTCATGCTACAAAATATATTTTCCTTATTTTATAGCAAAAAAAAAATGGAAAGGTTTGAACTGGATGCATTAAGTGTGGATTTGTTAACAATTTTGGATGGTTTGGTCCGTATGTTTTGGGAATGATTTTAGAGATTATATTAATTCTTGATGCAAAATATTGGAAGAAAAGAGTAGGCGCCAAGTTAATGTTTTATTCGAAAAGTTTGGAGCTAGGTGTTTGGTTTAAGATTGTGTTAAACATTGGGTCGCCTACAAGTTTTTGTTTGTTTTTTATTACGCCGCAAGGTTTGTTACGTGGATTAGGATTGGCCGAGAGTTTTGGGCTGTGAATAGGGGAAACAAAAAATATACACGTCAATGCGGTAATATTTTGCAAAGAAAAAGGAGGAGATAATTATTTTTTTGGCAAAATTATTAGAGCATTTTTCTCTGAAAAATTAGATGTGCGAGATTTTGTTGAAGTAATTTTGCAATGAAGCTGGATGTTCGTTACTGATTAGTTGAAGATTGAACCTTATCATATGCCGGTTACTTGGTTCCTTTATTAATCAGGCGTAAATTCATCATAGGAGGAAAGATGCATATTATGGTGGATATAAAAGTAATTTGGATAGACTTACATTGAAGGGGAGATTGGATGCGAAAGGTTTTGGGTATTCGGTGGATTTGTGAAGATATCAGACAGAGTTAGACACAGCTGATTGGGAGACGAAGATCAAGTCTTATCAGAGATAAACTGAAATCATCAGTCAAGGGGGAGTTTGTTAGTGCATGTTTTGTGACTGATGATTATCAGTGTTTGTCAGAGTTGATAGCAACGGTCAAGGAGGAGTTTGTTGGTGCATTTGTGACCGTGGCTATGCAACTCGTATGGGCTTAGTCTAATAGAACTAGAATAGGGGCAATTGTGGTAGCCCAGGCGACATGCCTGAGGCCCAGCCCAAGTTTAGTTGATTAGTTAGCCTATATATATTTGTGAAAGGGTTTAGGGTTTCTAAGAGAGAGTTGCAACAGTCTCTAGGAGAAGACTATTGTGTGTGGTCTAGTCCAGGTTGGCCTGAGGTTGAGCTCACCTCAGGCCGACGTCCCATTCAACAACGTATGTATGTGTGTATGTATGAAGAATCTGTGCCGATTTGTTTATCATATATGAAAGTAAAATTCTTGTTTTTACACATATATTATTTATTGTTTTATCTATTCGGTTTGATGTCTTGTGGAGATAATCAGGAGCAATTGGTGATGTAGTATCGGTCCCACACGTTTTAACATTTTTTTGTGTAATCTTGTGACAAGGTACTCATTTTCGACATCTTAATAAAATAATCTTTTCTAATTAAATATGGTTTGTGTTAATCTTGACTTTGATATGCTTACGAGCGTTGAGCCACGTGTTTCCGCCATTGACGTGGTGTGACACATACATACATACATACATACATACATACATACATACATACACACACACACACATAGGGATATACGATACTAACTATATAGTTATACCATACATGCATAGAGATGTTGTGTTCAACCAGTACCCGAAAAACATTGCCGACGAGATAAAAGGTTAGCCCGTATCACCCGAGCCTGATCAACTGTACTACCCGAACCCAATTTTCCTTTCTAGGTTTGGTTATCGGATTGATTTTATAGCATATAGGTTAACCCGTAAAACTAGGGCTGAGAAATAAACAGCTACGAACCGCTGGAATCAAACTGAATTGGTGTTTTTGGTTCGTTTTCCAGTTCTCATATTTTGCAAAATCGGTTCCCGGTTCTGTTCCGGTTAAATCCGACATTTCTGGTTAAGAACTGCTAGAACCGGTTAGAATTAAAGTAAATATTTAAAACCCTATTTATTTTATAGGCTTTTCAAATTATGAGACCATCCACATTCTAATCACAGGCTATTACATACGGCAACATTCCAAAATTCTTGTTTAACTCATAACCTAATTCATCTCAGCTCTAACCCTAATCTTTCAATCTTCAAGTTAGGATTTCTAACTTCAAACATCAAAAACCAACATGTATGTAATTGATTTTATTGTTTGATTTTAAAAATATAGTAGTATCCAACCCTGATATATATTAAAAATGGATTGTTTATCGAGAGATGATTGTATTCAGTAGTAATAATGGATTGTTTGTGGATAGATGATTGTGTGAAGTTGTCTTCTTGATTTCAGTATTGTTTATTATTCATTTACGTTTCATATTAAAAGTGTTAAATTAATTTGTCTAATATTTAAATTGTCACACAATAAATAATGTGAGTATTATTGTTGGTGTATCATTTTATGAGTTAAATAAGTTTCATCCTTTAACAAAATGGATCATACAACAAATGTTTCCAGCGACGAGAATGATGAAAACGAAACCATAGATCAAATGCAAACCGAGAATCAAAAAGTGACAACTAAAAAAAGGAAGCTCAAAGGTGAATGTTGGAATCATTTTGATGAATTTTATGACGAGAAGGGCAAAAGAAAAGGAAATGCAAACCCAATCTAGATTAAAAACAAAAACCCAAAATTTCCTAGGGGTTTCAACTACACATTGAAGAAACGAGTTTGATTGCCTGGAAAGTTGGTAATTATGGGGGCAAAACTCGTGATTGCTGCAGGGTATAATCCTTTGCGCACACTCATGAACTCGAAGCAACCTGACAGCTACCACTAGCTCGTACCAAATCACCCAATTTAACTAGGAGAAAGAGCTGTAGTGATGCTCCTCATTCAACCGTCAACGAGAAGGCTCTTTGTTCACGGAGACGTTCCAACACAACACAGGCACTTACAAACCCGGGAGTGCTACTTCAAGTCCAATCAAGCAGACTCAGGTCTGCAACATCAACAAACCTGAAGACCGCACCACCAAAACCAAACAGGGAAATGAAACACCTAAAGTTTTGCCTCTTAATTTGTCCAAGGAGATCAACCCAAGCATCACAGTTCAGTCATGACTCAGGCAAAATGAAAAAACAAAAGGTAAATTCCACTGCATTAATGTTAAGTGAAATTGTGATTTCTGTACAGGTATATTTATGGTTGTAATAGTACTGTAACAGTACATATCATATAATCATACTAGGTAGATAGATAAGGGAGTGAGACACTAAAATGTAAACTATTTACATTTTGATGTATGTTACACTTATCCTTTCATTTTCTTAATTTGGTAGTTTTGATTTTAAACCCATTTAGGAGAAGGTTATGTATTTATAAAGAACGGGTCAAATGGGAGGTCAATCATGTTGGTGTATCTACATTACCACATTGATAACGTTAATCATTACCATAATGATGTTACAGAACCGAAAATCAAATAAAACCTGAGCGTGCTCGCGAGGTTCATGAGTTGACAAGAAACCACCCATTTAACTCAAATTAATATATCTTATTTTATTTGCGTATTAGTACTCTAAAGTTATAAATTTACAACCAAAAAATAAGTATTAAACAATTACTCTTACAATGTTCTCATGCTTAGTTTTCCAACATTTAAATATTTGTATAACGTAGCTGAGCAACTCCTGTGAGGTTTGGAGTAAATGCACAAGGTTTGGTAAAATAATGAGTTCAGTACCAAGAATTGGTTTCTTTTATAGTGAAGTTTACCCATTTCTTACAAATAAAAATAGACCTACAACATATTGGACATTTCATTTTTTATTTGTGTTTTTGTTCCTGATTGATAACGTATGCAGTTTCAAACAATATTTTCTAAAGATTTGGTGAGTTAGGATGGTTTTTTTTCATAGTCATTAAATGTTAAAGTTTGGTTCTACATAATTTGTTGTTCATGCTCGTTGTTGCTTTATATATTGAATTTTATTTGTTAAATTTTGTTATGGTCCAAGATGCAGAGGTGTACAAGAACCTAGTGCAGGAAGTTTCTTTATGGGTTGGGGCATTTTCACAAACGTAAACAACTTTTAGGTTAACCAGCGGGCATTTGCGCATAAAAATTACAAGGGATTACAAAAAAGCCATGAAGATAATGAAAACTGATCATCTGATATATAATATGCTATTTAGTTTTCCATCGAGTGTTGAATACAATCATGTATATTAACATTTCATGTAATGCATCATTTTACACTTTATTTAAATGAAGGAAAAATATTACAAAGTACATTGAATAGAATAAAATGTTAGAAACCGGAATGGGTAGTGGTTCGTAACAAACCTTAAAGTTGAATCAGATATCAATTGGGACACCCACTGCAATGCGCGGGATTCCCACTAGTGATGTCTAATGGAAGATATCTTGAAGGTAATAAATGATTTACTAAACCACCATTGCTCCATAGAGATAAAAATATGAATATTCTTCATTAGGTTAGTTTAATTACACATTTTGAAACTAGAAATATGTATGAATAATCTCAATCTGTGTTGAAATACAAATGTGTAATGTATAATGTATAATGTATAATGAATAATATATACCTAATCACATATATCCATTGCATAATCAACTGACATTTTTATCCTTGTTTTAGAAAACAATTATAAATATAAAAAAGCTAAATTTCATCTAAAACAACAACTGATCCTATAATCTTTTTTGGTTCTCAAAATCATGATTAATCTAATCCCAATTTCATGTGAGTGTAATTATCAATTTATTCAACCTTAGCAATAAGGGTTTGTTAACTGGATTTTTTTTTAAAAGTAGTGTAGTGACATGATTTACGTATTGCTAATACCCCCCGTCAATCAAACAGGTAGGGGACCAACGCGAAGTAATCCCCGAAACTTCTTAAAGAGAGGACGTGAGAGGCTTTTGGTGAAAATGTCCGCAACCTAGAGATTGGATGGAATGAACTTCGTATGGAGACGTCCAGAGGAAACCAATTCTCGAACAAAATGATAATCTATGTCAATGTGTTTGGCACGCTTGTGAGAAACTGGATTTTGAGTGAGAAAGATTGCACTTTTGTTATCACACAGGAGAGTAGGACGAGCAGGTGGGAGTGCATGGAGTTCACGAAGAAGGTGGGTAAGCCAAATAATCTCTGCTGCGGTGTTTGCCATGGCACGGTACTCAGACTCACAGCTGGATCTGGAGACAGTAGGTTGTTTATTTGCACTCCAAGAAACAAGATTTTATCCCAAGTAAATTGAGTACCCATAGGTTGAGCATCGCGTTTCAATGCACCATATCCAGTCGGCATCAGAGTAGCCAACAATTGTGGTAGAAGCAGGCTTAGAAAAGGTAAGTCCAAAAGAAATAGTCCCTCAACATAGCGTAGTATATGCTTGACTGACTGAAAGTGAGAGATAGTAGGTGACTGAAGATGCTGACTCGCCTGATTTACAGCATACGAGAGATCAGGATGAGTAATAGTAAGATATTGAAGAGCACCAACTAAAGACCAGTACAGAGTAGGGTCATGGAACGGAGTGCCAGTTTTCAGAAAGGTATCAGTAGTGTATAACGGTGTGTCAACCGGTTTGGAGTCTGGCATACCAGCACGAGCTAGGATATCATGAGCATATTTTGCCTAACCCAAGAAGAGACCATTATCCTGATGTATAACCTCAAGACCCAAAAAATAACCAAGATTTCCAAAATCTTTAACAGAGAACTCTTTGTTGAGACGTGTAACAAAAGACTGAATGAGAGATGGATCGCTGCCGGTAATAATAATATCATCGACATATACCAAAAAATAAACAATAGCGAGCCCATTCTTGAAGATAAATAGAGATGTGTCAGCCTTGCTGCACGCAAAACCATTTGAGGTCAAAAAATTGCTGAGACGCTGAAACCAGGCTCGTGGAGCCTGCTTGAGACGATAAAGAGCCTTTTTCAATTTGCAAACATGGTTGGGAAAGCGGGTGTCCACAAAACCCGTAGGCTACTCCATGTAAACTGTCTCGGTGAGATTACCGTTGAGGAAAGCATTTCGAACATCTGACTGGCGTAGTTTCCAGCCATAAATAGTAGCTAATGCAAGAACAACTCGAATAGTAGAGGCTTTGAAAACAGGGCTGAATGTATGCGAAAAATCAAGGCCAGGGACTTGGGTGAAGCCCTGCGCAACTAAATGAGCCATGTACCTGTCGACCGATCCATCTGCCTTGAACTTGGTTCTGAAAATCCATTTTGAACCAACAATATTTGCATTCGAGGGTCGTGGAACAAGAACCCAAGTGTTGTTGAGATGTAAAGCTTGCAGTTCTTCTTCCATAGCATGTACCCATTTGGAATGCTTGGCAGCAGACTTATAACCACGAGGATCCTAAGCTGCAAGTAAAGCATGATGTAATGGACCTGAAATCAAAGAATGATTAGCATAATATTTTGGTTTGTAGATTCCGTTTTTCGATCGAGTCCTCATAGGATGTGATGGTAACGGCTCAGAAAAGGATCCTGTAGCAGGTGGGTGAGCGGATTGGGTGTGGGCTGATAGATGCGGCTGTTGTAAGGTATTGGGCTGAGGATGGTGTTGGGCTGGAGCGGAAGAGGTGGGAGTTAGGCCGGAAGTATAGGACGAGTCAAAGGGTGGGCCGGTTCAGGAAGGGGATGGAGATTTGGGCTGAGGGGCGGAAGTATGGGCCGATGTAGTGTTGGGCTCAAGTGTAGGTTGTGGAGTTTGAGTATGAGTAGATATGTTAGGGGAACAGAGGGTGCATGGAGCTGGACACGAGTCATAAGTGGGAGAGGTATGGTTGGGAGTGGTGGAAATAATAGGGGCGGATTCGGTATAGATGGTGTTGGTAAGGACTCATCGAAATTTGAGAAAACCAAGGTAGCTTTATCAACAGGTGACACATGATTACTGAACGGAAAATTTTCCTCATCAAACTGAGCATGCCGAGTAACATAAACACGATGAGTGCGTGGGTCCAAGCATTTATAGCCTTTATATTTTGCATCATAGCCAATAAAAATGCACTCCGCACTACGAGGGGATAATTTGTGTTTGGCATAATCCCGTAAATATGGGAAAACATGGCAACCAAACACTCTAATATTGGAGTATGTGGGTGTGCAACCATATAAAATTTCATAAGATGATTTAGATTTTAGAATGGATGATGGGAGGCGATTTATGATAAATGTGGCGGAGGCAAAGGCATCAGTCCATAACGTGGCAGGAATATGCGAGTTAAAAATCATGGCAAGGCCAGTCTCAGTTATGTGTCTGTGTTTACATTCGGCACGCCCATTCTGTTCAGGAGTGTGGGGACAAGAAAGACGATGATGAATTCCTTATTCATGGAAAAACTTTTGCACACGGTTATTAGTAAATTCAGTTCCACCATCACTCTGAAATATTTTAATTTTGCAAGATAGTTGATTTTGAACAAAAGGTACAAAGATCAACAATGCATCAAAAAATTTAGATTTTTGCTTAAGTGGATAAAACCAATTAAAGCACGGATGGCCATCAATAAAGATAGCATAGTAACGATAACCATTTGTTGATGTAACAGGTGCGGGACCCCATAGATCACAGTGTATTAAATTTAGAGCATGCAATGAACGACTATGGTTTAAAGTAAAAGGCAAGAGATGAGATTTAGATAATTGGCATGAAGAACAAACACCAGGTTTAGGTAAAAGAGAGGTAACAAATAAACAACCATGTCTATGCAAACTAGAAATAACATCAAAACACACATGACCAAGTCGACCGTGCCACTTTTCAAAAGATGCCTTGAGATGGTGATCCGAGTACGAGGCTATGAAAGCATGATTCCCTTCACGAAGGATGTAGAGTCCATCTTCACAGGTTCCCTTTGCCAGGATCTCTTTTGAGCGTCGATCCTGAATGTGAAAGAAATGGTTAGAAAAAAGGACTTCTACGGGGGAATCATGGGTAAGCTTACTAACCGATAGGAGACGTTTAGTAAGATGAGAAACAACGAGAACATTTTTAAGGGTGATATTTTTTGAAAGGGTTTTGGTACCAATGTTCGTAACCGGCAATGTATTACCATCGCCAAACCGAACATATTCATTTTTAGGCGTACCGAAAGTGACATCAAGATCCTTTTGAAAGGGAGTCATGTGAGCGGACGCACTTGTATCGCCGGTCCAGTCAGGATGATCCTCATCAGTGACATGGCACTGAGCATGGAAAGCCTGTGCAAGATTTGCATCTAAAGGTGGGGCGTTTTTGGCGAAAGTGGCAAGACTTGGACAGGTATTGGCATAATGTCCATCAGTCCTGCATAACTGACAACGAGGAGGTCTTCGGTTATGGCCACGACCTGCGTTACGGCCACGACCGCGACCACGGTTAGATTAATTTGAAGCAGAAAAAGAGCAAGAAATGTTACCAGATTTTGTGGAGTTGGCCGTGAAGGCAACATCAGGGGCCGAATGACCATGTAACCCTTGTACAAAGGTTTCTTGATTTTCTGTTTTAGCCAATAAGTTACGGAATGAAGATGTGCCAAGAGCACGACGGGTGGTAGAGAAATTCTCGTAGGACAAGCCAAGACCGCATAGAAACCAATGGCACTTATCGCTCTCACTGATACGGTGTCCAATGGCGGCTAATTGATCGCAAAGGGACTTGAACTTGCGTCCAAATTCTGCAACAGATGAAGAACCTTTCTGAAGAAGGCGAAGATTATCACGAAGGGTGTGCATTCTATCAATGGAACGATGACTATAAGCACTCTCTAATGCGATCCAGATTTGACGGGCATTATGGAGGCCAATAATCTCATTCATAGCTTCTTCAGAAAGGGCCGATTGAATTAGTAAACATACGGCCTGATCGTTGGTTGGCCTGGTAACGTATTCAGGGTTGGAGGAGGGTTTTTCGGCGATGGTAATGGTGTCTGCAAGAGCATTCGCAGATCCATCAATATGGCTGAGAAGATTTTGTAGGGAGAGAACAAGGTTAACCTGTTGACTCCAAGTAAGGTAATTAGACGAGTTGAGTTTGTGTGGTATAAAGTGTAGAAGGGAATGGAGAGTGGTAGTGATATTGGTCGTGGTCGATGAAGAGGAGGCAGCCATCTAATGATGATGGCGGCAGCGAAGCAGGGACAGAAAGAAAGAGATAGGGTGGACCGAAGGAAAAGGAGAGAGGGAAGGATCACCTTTAGGCTAATACCATGTGATAATATGAAGACTCAATCTCTCAAGTTTATTATTCACAAAACATTTACAATATATAAAACCTAGGCTATACAAATATATGGAAAGAACTAATACATGGAAAGGAATAAATACAATTATTATACAATCAATGACAGCTATAAATACGCAAATCATTGACATGATTTACGTATTGCTAATAATGGCTGACAAATCACATCTTCGACGTCTCTCCATTGCCATCTTATTTCTTCATTATCAAAAATAATAAGTAAAGAAAACGAAAAGATATCGGGAATCGGCAGCTACCCGACTATTTAAAAGACATCTCCATTGCCATCCCCGGCGCCATGGCCATCGACGATTTTAAATACAAGTTGGGTCACCAAAGCATCATTAAATCAATTTGCCATTCCGTTTGCAAGCGATTCGATCTGCTGAATTAGTTTGCAATCGACTCATTGACCATTGATGCTACTGTTTGAGCATAAACTTGGTTTAGTGGTTCATTCATGATATACATATTAACCCATCACAAGATACAAAAATATCTTAATTCTTAGCTTAGTTTTAATTCAAATATAAAGATAGTCAACATTGACGTTAATGGCGTGGTTAGTATGACCTGAGATAAAAGTTTGAGTGAGTGCTTTGTCACCTCAATATTCCATTATAATAAAATATCTACAATAAAATATAATAACATATATTTCATCTCACATCAACGGGTGGTGTCCCCTTCCCCTTTTCCCTCCACCATCTACATAAAGCTTCGGAAAGGATGGGGATAATTCCTCCATTGCACCGAAATTTGAAAAGGGGGGGAGGGGGGGGGGGTTGTTTCCCATCGGGGGAGGATGCCACCTAGGCTCCCAATGCCTTTCCCCAACCCACACCTCTCAGTCTAACTGCAATTACAGTTGTTGCATCGCCCAATGTTCATATTGACATTACTATGTTCGCATGACTTTTATATATCAAACAAAAAGAAACCATTTTTCATTCTCAATTGTTGTTTTAACACATAAAACAAATCTCTTATTGCTAAGGTTGAATAAATTGATAAATACGCCCGCATGAAATTGAGATTAGATTAATCATGATTTTGAGAACCAAAAATGAACAAATTCTTGGATCAGTTATTGTTTTAGAAATTCTTGTGGCGGGGCCACAAAATAGTTGGGTTAAAAATGGCGGGTCAAAACAACTCGTTTCCAAATAGGTGAGGTAAATTAATTCACACTTATCCACTGAATAATATCGTAAAATTATTCATGTTTATTTGCTTAACAATACAACAATAAATTTGAGAAACTTCGAAAACATAAACACTTATAAGTGAAGTTAATTAACTAATGTTTATTTGTTTAATTATTAGAAATTCAACCAAAATTCAAAAGAAACAATCGCAGAAGACACAATTTCAGAAGATTAACAAGTAAGTAACTTCTTTTTTTCACATGAAAAAAAGCTCCTCAAATAACTAAACAAGTGATTTAGGCTCATATTGGGCTATTAAATTTTTAAAAAAGCACACTCTATCAAGACCATCACATAACTTATTAAGTTGGCCTATCAGGCTTTTAGGTATTCCAGGTCGTCTTCTTCCAGTTGGTTGTTATAGTCGATGTATCTGTTGGCATCGAGCAACATAAATTCCACTCATTCGAACTTAAATATTCTTGTCTGCACTGTTCTCCATCTAGGCCGACTATAAATGTGACACCCGTTGAATTCACAGGTCAAGATCCGTACACACTCTCACTATTTTATCATTTTCAGTTATGTATTAGACATTTTTACAGTAAATGTGTAACCCCGAGTCTAGCAAAGCCCAAGGTAGTTCAGGAATTCATTACATTTTTTTCATTTACGCATGCAACACCCGATTAATCTGGAACAATTGGCAATGACAATCAAGCCAATCACACGCTCAACAGAGAGCAACCGAATGTCCGATTAATACATACAAACAAAACAGGATTACACGTATCCATAAACTGATTTTAATCATTGATTAATCCTAACCTCAAAACATATGTAACACAAGTTAATACACAAATCCAGCGTATGTTCAAACGTAAGTTAATACATGACATCTTATGTGAATAGCACCCGGTTATCATTATTTCACAATTACATATGTATTATCAATAAGCAGGCTCGATACTACCCATATATACAAGTCCAAATTGATTTCTATATAAGTGTAAGTAACTAATGAAGTTCAATAAACATGCCATATATACACATATATACACACACGATCGGCCACACACATGTGAGTATAATCAAAACTGTTAGGATCTGAGTTTGATTGTTTTGATATGTTTAGAAGAAGATGAGAATTGAATGATGTAAGTATATATGGAAAGTGCAGCGGAATGATAAACAATAATCAAAACAGTAGGAATAAATGTTTTCTTCAATCGAAAGCTTTCATTAATTGAAAGATTACAATCAAATACAAGTACTCCCCCTCAGCCTGATCACACAGTGATTGTTTGTCTGAGAGAATGTTTTTGTGTGTGATGCAATAGAACAGTACAAGCACTGTTCTATTTATAGACAAATCTAAACCACTGGTGACCTGTGCTGACATCACCTAAGATAGTGACCTCTAACAGAATAACAACATAAAACATCTGCCTATACAAACTACTGTTGTATTACAAAACACTGTAAGGTAAACTACTGTTGAGGGAAAACTCTGATGGTCTTGCAACGTCTGTTGGAGTCTAAGTGTTGTTGACTCCAACAGACCTTTAGTCTTCAGTACTTGATCAGCAGTTGTTTCTTCATCAGACCTTTGGTCAGCAGTTGTTCTCTATCAGTTGTTATCTAGCAGTCCTTTGTATCAACAGTTGTCATAGCAGTTGTTTGGATGGAACAGTTGTTAGGGTCAGCAGTCTTTTGGGAAAAGTATGTTGTAAAGACTGTTTATTTGTGTGAATCAACTGTTAGTATATTTTGGCTTTTCAATCATCTGTTCTTCTTCAGGTCAGCAGACCCAACAATCTCCCCCTAGAACAGATGATGCCAAAACTAAACTTTATTCTTCATCTTTATTTCTCATCAGACTTTCTTTGATTTGACCTTTGAATTGTAGCTCAAAGTTCAAAGCAAATAGGTCTTCTGCATCTCTTTCAAGCTCAAGGTTCAGTAGTGTTTGGAGGTCATCTGCACACAGGCTATATGCATCATCCATGCTTAGCTTTTGAGCTTCTCCATCTGACCTGAGCAAAGTCAATTCATGGGTGTCTTTATTGACCTTCCATTTTAGAATTTTTGAGTCAGAGGATTTGCTGAGGTGCACTTTTATTCTTGATGAGTTTGGTGATGGAGGTCTCCTAATGAGTTCTCTGAGCTTATCAGTAGTGGGATCTGAGAAAAAGTGTACTTGATTGAAGAGGCCCTCCTTTATAAAAGTATCAGCAAACTTCTTCTGATCTTCTTCAGACATTTCTTTCTGTTTCTTGAATTGTCTTCTAGCAGCAGCTGATAGATCAGAAGTATCCAGTAAGCTGTCTAATGTAAAAGCCTGTTGAGGTCTCTTCATCAATGGTTCATCAGAGTAGACAGGTTTTCTGGGTAAGTTAGGATCTTTCTTCCTGTTTTCTTCCAGTCTCTTGTATGTTTCAACCAACCTCAGCTCAGACCATCTTGCAACTGACCTCATCTCCCCATAGTCAGCAGCCACAATTTCTTGTCTCATTCTCTTAAACTTCAAGGCTCTGGCTGGATCTCTGCCTTTACTAAAATCAGGAGCAAAGACTTTAGCTGGGGGATTCTTGGCCAACTCTTCAATTCTTAAGAGTTCTTCTCTGAGTGCATGAGTGGTCCAGCCTGCAAACTGTTTCTTGTTTGCTTTATAAGGCATGGTTGCCAAGATCTGTTCAAGAAGTGATTCCCTAACCTCCTTTTCCATGTCACTGCTGAGAGGCATGGCAGACATGGAGTTGCTCAGGGTCTTAGCAAAATCTTCAATCCTTCTCAATTTTGCTAAGCTCTGCTGAATGGATGCCCTGAGCAGTCCTGTCATCTTTCCCTTTGCATTTCTCTTTAATGATGGCATCTGCCTGTTCAGCCTTGTATTTTAGATATGTGTCTATGTTTAGGGGAACAGGAAAATGTGGAAGAGAAGGAAAAGATCTTTCAAATGGTTGTTCAGTATTATAGAAGGATTGCATTTCCCCCTTGAGTAGATCAAGTTCAAGGGGATACTGAACAGCCAATGGTGTGATGGTTGGTGGTGGTCTATGGGATGTGAATTGTGAAGTGTGTGGTGAAAATGATGAAAGTGGAATGGCTGATATAGGTGTGGATTGTGTGGTTGAAGTGGTGAGTGGTGATGTGTGTATGTTTTCATCCTGTACAACAAAGGTTGATTTCCTCTTCCTTTTGTACAAGATTTTTGGTGATGGTGGTGTAGAAGCAGTGGTGGTGTTAACATCTGTTGGCACCTTAGTAGGACCAGCAGATGTTTGGGATTTAGGTGGTGATGTGGTTGTAGGTTCAGATGTAGGTTTGGTGATAGTGATGACAGGCTCAGATGTTGTGGTGGTATCAGTGGTTTAGGTAGCAGCAGTGGTTTTGACAGCAGTGGATTTAACAGTCAGTTTGGATAGTGGTTGTCTGACATGTTTGGCAGGCATTTTCTTCCTTTTAGAGGAACCCACATCTTCAACTTCCTGATGTTGTTCCCTTTTCTGTTTTAGCAAAAACTCTGCCTTGACTTCCATAGTGTCAGCCCTCTTTTGCTTATCTTCAGTAGCTTTTTCAGCTTCTTCATTAGCAGAGTTGTCCACTTCTTTAGCTTTGCTGGTTTGTTGTTGTTGTTGTGGTGTTGTTTGAGTAGACCCTGGTTTGTTGGCAGACTTTGATTGACCTTTTTGTGAAGGTGGAAAACTAAAGGGATCTAGCTTTGGCAATCTATCTCTGCCACTCTCCCCCTTTTTGGCATCATCAGCTGTGAATTCATCATCATCTTCATCTCTAAGAATGGTGGTAGGGGCAGGGCCAGTGATCTTCAGCAGATGGTCTTTAATGGCCTGAATGTCTGCATGGGTATCTTTGTACCTAGAATCTACCATGTTTCTTATTTCCGCCATGTAAGTTTCATGAGTCTGATCTGCTAGTTTTCTGTGAGCTATGATGATGGGAGAAACAGATTTCCATAGCTCACTAGCAATATCAGCTGTGGATGGTTGACTCTTGGAGAGAGTAGCCAAGGATTCCAATATTAACTTGACATCAGATTTGATATCAGCAACAGAGGTTTCAATGGTTTGGACTCTGGCCGTCAATTCTTGGTATTTTAACTCATCTTCTAAGTTAATAGGATCATCTGAATTCCTACCAGTGGCAGTTTTAACTGATTTAGTCCTAGGAGGTGAATCCAAAGGATGAGAACCAGATGCCCCTTTTTCTTGGTTCTGGGGACTTCCAACTTATTTTGGGGACACTATAGTGGCCTCATCAGTTGTTGCCTTCAAGGGAGTCTTAGTTATGTAACCACTGTCCTGGTGTGAGACAATGGTCTCTACATCAGTAATGGCTGCTCCACTTGAAAACTCACCTAGAGTTGCATTGAACTCTAGGGGTGTAACCTCCTCTTCTGCTTGTGGGATGGCTGATTGAATTTCCTCAGTCCCAGTCACTTGTGGAGGTTTACTCTCATTGATAGGTGAAAGAGAGGAACTGGGATTTTCCTGAGTTTTATCAATAGCCTCAAACAGAGGTTGCATGGTCTGTTGAACATGTGATAGTGAAGGTGTAGAGTAAAAAGAGAATTAGCCCTGGGAGAGGGGCTTGTGAACATATGGCCAAGTGACTCAAATGTATCATGATGTGGTTCCCCTTGGCTTACAACATGATCCTTTTGTGAGGATGCATGAGGAGTTTGGACAGGTTGAGATATTTCCTACTGTTGTGAGGAAGTAACAACAGTGGTATCTCATCTTCCAGAAGTCTCTTTAATGGTTGAGTGGTGGTTTTTATGGATGGACGTTTCCTTTTTGAAATGGCTGGTGTGGGTTTCACAGCACTGGATGTATTGCCATGATCACCAGGAGCAGTGGGCTCAACAACAGAGGTTTGGACAACAGTTGTTGTCTTAGTCCTCTTTGTTTGTGTTTTGGAAACTTTTGACACTTTTGATACTTTTTCTTGGGTGTTTGAACCCTGCATTCTTGTGAAAGTTTCATCAGTTAGACTCTTCATTTGCATAGACTCACCCTTTTTAAAAACTTTTTCAGGTAAAACCTTTTGAAGGATTACACTTAAAATTCTTGGGTAAATTAGAAAAGCATTATTAGACCCAGACTTTATGGCTTTCACATTTGACACTAAGTCCATAAACAGTCCCTGGGATAGATTGAAGTCAGAATCTGACAACATAGCATAGCCCAAGTACTGAATCCTCAATGGGATTTCATTAAAGGAAGTGGATTTAGCGGAGACATAGAGAAGGAGGGTATGGAAGAAAAATTTCATGACTGGTGGGAAAAACTTTTTGAAAAGTGTTGACCCAGTCATCTGAGCATCATACCCCCTTTCCTGAAACTCTGTGTGAAGCTCTGCCTTAGGGAAAGAGTCTTTACCTGACAGGTCATTAAGTGAGAAGGTTGTGGATATGAGTTGAGGGGTAATGACGATACTTGTCTCACCAATTTTTGAGATAATGGAAGTAGGCTTTTTGTCTTGAAGTAGAAACTTAGCATTCAACCAGAATTCTTAGAGAGTATCAAGATAGATAGGGGCATCAGCGGTTAGGATTTTCAGGTATTTGGATTTTAAGATGATGTCGATGGTGGAATGGAATGGAGTATTTTCATCTGTTTTTACCAGATATAGGAGATAATTATGGGTGGCTTTAGCTTGAAGATCCATTGTAATGGATTCCGAAGGTGAGAGTGAGTGGAATTTGATTAAGGGTTTGAGAATTTAGAAGGCGGTTTCAGTATTTTGAATACAATGAGACAGTGTAACGACTGTTGTGATAAAACAGGGTTTTTATAGGCTCTGGTGAAACCGCTAATGTGGCCAAAACTCTGCTTGTAGGAGCAGACGTGGCAAACATCTGATGGTTAAACATCTGGTGGGGGACAGCTGTTTTGGCAAACAGCTGATGCAAACAGCTGATGCAAACAGTTGTTTTTTTTATTATTATTATCATTATTGTAGATATCTGTAAATATATATATAGATATGGATAATAAAACAGTTGTTTTATCTGATCAGAGGTTTAAAACAGATTTTTCAACCTAACAGTGGATAAAATGGATGAAACAGTGGTTGTTTTATGTTTAACAGATTTTTCAACCAAAAAGCTATTTTTAAGGATGAATTTGATTTTCTGAAACATTTTAATGCTTTTATTAAAAACATTTGTGTTGTTTAATCCATGTTTAGCATACCAATTCTAGAAATCAGATTTGTAAAGGTAGATGTGTCTAAAGCTTTTGTCAACACATCTGCCAACTGATCCTCTGTTGGAACATGGTGCAGAGAAATCAAACCTTTTTCATAGCTATTTCTGACAAAATGATGTCTGATGTCAATGTGTTTGGTAGTGGAGTGAGAGACTGGATTTTTGATGATATTTTCAGCAGCTTGACTATCCAACATGAGTGGAGTCTGTAATGCAGTTATCCCAAAATCCAGCAATTGATTTTGAAACCACATGAGTTGGGCTATACAGCTTGCAGCAGCAATGTATTCAGCCTCAGTTGTTGAGGTGGAAACAGCTGCCTGCGTTTTGCTTTGCCAAGAGACTAAGGCATTCCCTAGAAACTGGCACCCTCCTGATGTAGACTTTCTTGTGGTGTGACAGCCAGCAAATCACTATCTGAATAACCTGAAAGCAAAATGTTTCCATTAGCAGGATACCAGATACCAAGTGTGGGAGCGCCTTTTAGGTATCTGAATATCCTTTTCACAGCAATAAGGTTTGACTTTTTAGGTGAAGCCTGGAATCTTGCACAAACACAAGTGGCAAACATAATGTCTGGCCTAGATGCAGTTAAGTACAATAAAGACCCAATCATGCATCTGTAATGTGTTTGGTCAACCAGTTCATCCTTGTCATCAATAGTGAGTAGCTTGACTGTACTCATGGGTGTACTACATGGCTTACAGTCATTCATCTCAAATCTAGTTAACAAATTCTTTACATATTTATTTTGATGAATGAATGTGCCATTTTGCAGTTGTTTCACTTGGAGACCAAGGAAACACTGAAGTTCACCCATAGCACTCATTTCAAACTCTGCTGTCATGAGTTCCATAAACTCTTCACACATTTTGTTACATGTGGATCCAAAAATGATGTCATCCACATATATTTGAACAATCATTAAGTCTTTCCCTCTCCATTTCAAAAATAAGGTTTTATCAATTTTACCTCTTGTGAAACCAATGGATAAGAGAAAAGTGGAAAGAGTTTCATATCAGGCCCTTGGTGCTTGCTTGAGTCCATACAAAGCTTTATTAAGCTTGTAGACATGATCAGGATGGAATGTGTTTTCAAAACCAGGTGGTTGACATACATAGACTTCCTCCTGAATTTTGCCATATAGGAAGGCACATTTGATATCCATCTGATACACCTTGATGTTGTGGTTGACAGCAAAGGCTAGAAAGATACGAATAGCTTCTAACCTTGCTACAGGAGCAAAGGTTTCATCATAGTCTATTCCTTCTTCTTGTCTGAAGCCTTCAACCACGAGCCTGGCTTTATTCTTGACAACAATACCCCTTTCATCAGTTTTGTTTTTGAAGACCCACTTTGTACCTATTGGACAAACATCCTTAGGCAGTGGTACAAGTTCCCATACTTGTTGTCTTTTGAACTGAAGGAGCTCTTCTTGCATAGCTTCTACCCAACTGTTGTTGTGACACCCGGCAACTTCCGGTAACTAACTTTTGAAAACTTAGTAAGTCTACCTTAGCAAGTCGCGCATACGTTACACATAACAAGGTCGGTCGAGTCGAGTCGCACATCATTAGGGTTTTAACATACACAAGTCTCGGGTCCCGGGAATTGGTGATCGGGCGGGAACGTGTTATTTATCATGCATTATATGTTGGTAATCATTATGTGACTTGTCGGTATGTGGAAACGTGTTTACATATGTTAAAATAGGGTTTAACGCGCCAAAAACCCGGACACAGAGGCTATAGGCGATTAGGCTATGTGTGATAGCCTAATCGCCAGTATATTAGGCGAGTAGGGTGGGTCTTTAAGCGAATAGGATGCTAATCGCATGAAGGTTCATGCGAGTAGCAGTCCTACTCGCCTAAGCTGCTGCGTACTCGCCTGAACTGCTCCGAACGGTTAAAAACGCCTATAAATACCACCCTTGACCTCCAAAACATCATTTATACTACCCTAGCCGTCCCATAACCTATCTCAACCTACAAACACCCTCTGGAACCTATTTTTACATCAAAACAACCATTTCCAAGCTTATTCCATCATCTCCTCTTGAATACAAGGTGTGTTCTTCAAACCCAAACCTTTAAATGATTATGTTTTACTCCCTAAAAGCCCAGACCTGACTTATAAATGTTTTTGTCTTTGAAAATCCATTTAAAACCGTTTTTAAACAAACCCACACCTTTACATGTGTTATATGTGTTATATGTGATTAAAGATAGAATTTTTAGGATTGAATCATGGTTGTTTTTGTGTTATTATGATGTTTATGGCTGTTACAAGTTAGTATGATGATGTCCTAGGAGTTTGAATGGTTTTGGTTGTGTATTGTTGATACTTGATGTTTTGACCCATTTGAAGGATTTAGGATGATTAAGGATGATATGAGGTGTGTTGTTGATTGTTTGATGTTAGGGTTTGCTCTAGGATGATGCTACAATAGTAGGATGCTATCGGACAACGTGGTTATGTGATTTAATCTGAATAATTGCTATTTAGGGCAAGTTCTTGCATGTTGATGTGATGTTTACATGTTAAGTTGCTATTTTGGGAAAACGCTCGCATTCGGAACTGTTAGAACGATGAAAACTTAGGGGCTTTGCTTGAAATATGTTTGTTAATGTGTTAGGATGATTATTGGGTGTTTTTACATGTTTCGGATCTGATTTGGAGAGTTTGACGCGCGAAATTACGCTTCAGACATGCAGAGGCGAGTAGGATCCTACTCGCATGAAGCTTCATGCGAATAGGACTCCTAATCGCCTGAAGCTTAAGCATTTACACTCCTAATCGCCTGAAGCTTAAGCATTTACACTCCTAATCGCCTGAAGCTTAAGCATTTACACTCCTAATTGCCTGAAGCTTAAGCATTTACACTCCTAATTGCCTGAAGCTTAAGCATTTACACTCCTAATTGCCTGAAGCTTAGGCATTTACAATCCTAAATGCTACTTTCACTAGTGATTACAATCCTAAATGCTAGTTTGATTCCTAATCATGTGTAATGCTGTTATAAGTGTATTTTGACTTCCCGAAACCCGATTCGACACCTAGGAACATGATAGGAACCCCGTGACATGCCTAGTAACATAGTAACACGTGTTTGGACTTATTTGTACGTTATTTGACCTATGTGTTAGAATCATTGAACATTAATGCATGTTAAGTACTAAGTTGCATGTTTTGTGTATGTTTGTGTATGTGATGAACACGTGGATTGTCGGGTCACCAATGGGATGTCGAGTCTTGTCTTACGTAGTCTGGTTGTCGGTCAAACATGCTTTTCGGACACATAATGGTCATGGACTGGACTTAGGGACTAATGAACCCGACGGGTTATTAGTCTAACTTGACACATATCTTATGATAGGTCGCCAATAGTTGGGGCTATCATATCTTACAGACGGTTTACTCATATCACGCATACGGTATACCCTTAAACGGAATACGCAACTTAAGGTGAGTTCACGGCCCCACATTTTACGGTTTATGTTTTCGGGGGAGAAACATGCTTAAAACTCTTTTATGATTTATGATTTGTTAAACTCTTATGGCTCATGACTCTTTATCACGTTATACTATGGCTTACTTATCGTACTATACGGTTCATCAAAGAGTCCCTTAGAAACCACTAACATGGGTATATGGCGGGGAAATATGGATAGCGCTATTGGGAACTGACAAACCCCACTCGACGGTTGGACCGGGCGGGTGCATATTGTCTCTAATAAAACAAGGTCTACCGGTGATGACGGTAGCCCATAGGAAACTAAGGGTCACTACACGGCTTAGTCAGCAATGGTTTCACCCGTATGAGTATCTCATTCTGCGCCTATCTAGCGTTCTCACAAGCATAGTAGTAACTGTGATGCTAACGGTTTTCGAAGGATCACTTTAAACGTTTAATTAAAACCTGTGAACTCACCAGCATTATATGTTGACTCTTTTAGCATGTTTTCTCAGGTCGCTAAGGTAGCAGCTGTTGGATAGGCGCACGAGGTCGCACTGGAGTCATCTCGCGTCTAGGGTCTCATTTGCACGTTTTGGATTTATGAACTTTTGAACTTATGTTTTATTTCTGCATGACTTTTGTAAACTTTAAATGCTTCCGCACTGTTGAATGTTGGTTTTAAACTTATGCATGGATTTTGTTTACGTATGTTATTACATTTAGACGTCGTTTATTGTGACCGTTGACTTGGATCCTGGTGTGTCACACGCCTCGCGGTAGAACTCCGCAGGTGGAAATTTGAGGGTGTGACAGTTGTCTTTTAGTGCCTCTTGGTACTTGACAGGTTGTGTGAGAGATAGGAACCCTGCAAAAAGACAGATATTGGAGGATTGACTTCTTGTTAGCACACCCTCTCTGATGTTGCCAATGATCTGGTCTGGTGGATGAGCTCTTAGGTAGATTAGATCTCCCTGATATGGTATGATGGCATTTTGAGGTGAAGGACAGAGGTTTGGTGACTCTGTTGTTGTAACATCTGTTTGCACTTCTGTAGTGCCATCAGATGTTTGAAATGGAAGTAGGGGAATGGGTCCAAGTGGCGTAAAACAGGACTGACTTTTGTCAACAGATGTTTGACTTTTGTCAACAGATGATTGTACAGTGGTTGTGAGAGGTGAAGCAGTGGTTTGAGGGTAAGATTGGCCAACAGTGGTTGACTCAACTGTGACAGAGGTTTGACAGTTGTTTTGAATAGCTGCTTCCTCTGATGCAGAATAGATTTTATAGTGACTGGGGATCACAACATCTATTCTGTAATCTTGTTGTGGAGACTGTGGACTACCTGCATTGTTAGTTTTAATAGTGATATCTTCAAATTTGAATTTATCTAAATCAAACAATTCAGCAGGATTTGCTGGGATTTTTAGGGATGAAAGTTCATTGAATTTTACATTCAGAGTTTCTTCTATTGTCTTGGTCTTTGTGTTAAACACTTTATAGGCCTTGGCAGTAGAAGAATATCCCAGAAAATAACCACAATCTACTTTGACTGCAAATTTTGAAATGGAATCTTTGAGATTTAAGATGAAACATGGGCAGCCAAAGATTTTGAAAAATGAAATTAATGGTTTGATTTTGAACAGAATTTCATAAGCAGTTTTTTGATGTCTTGGGTTGATCAAAACTCTGTTTTGAACATAGCAAGCAGTGTTTACAGCTTCTGCCCAGAAGGACAGTGGCAAACCAGAGTCTGCTAGCATGGTTCTTGCAGCTTCTATAAGAGTTCTATTTTTCCTCTCAACCACCCCATTTTGCTCTGGTGTTCTTGGGATGCTGTACTGCCTCACAATCCCTTTTGACACACAGAAGTCATCCAACTCCTTATTTTTAAACTCTGTCCCATTGTCACTTCTAAAGACTTTTACTGGCAAGTCATATTATTTTTCAACTTTGGTGACAAAGTCCTTCAAAATACAAACTCCTTATTTTTAAACTCTATCCCATTGTCACTTCTAAAGACTTTTACTGGCAAGTCATATTATTTTTCAACTTTGGTGACAAAGTCCTTCAAAATACATGCACTCTCATCCTTAGAATGTATAAAGTAAGTCCATGTAAACCTAGAAAAATCATCAACTATGACAAGACAAAATCTTTTTCTTCTTAGACTCATGATTTTAACAGGGCCAAACAAGTCCATGTGCAACAATTGTAGACATTGACTTGTTTTGGACTCATCAATGGATTTGTAAGAGCTTTTATGTTGTTTTCCTTTTAAACAGGAAACACAATGCTCATCACATTTGAATTCTTTTGATGGTAAGCCTCTGACAAGACTTTGTTTGGAGAGTGTGTTGATAGTTTGAAGGTTGGTATGACCCAGTCTCCTATGCCACAATTCTGTCTCCTTTGTGGAGGCAGCAGAAAACAAACAGACATTTGCCATAGGATTGTCCTTTAACATATCAACAACATACACATTGCCACTTCTATGAGCAACAAGTTGTGCTTTGCTCTCAGCAATGATGGTATCAATCTTTTTCACCACTTCTGGCCCAATAATCTTACAAGTTTTCTTGGTGAAGAATGAGCCATAACCTTTGTCACTCATTTGTGAAACACTAAGGAGATTAAACTTGAGATTATCAATAAGATTGATATTTTCAAACTTGAGTTTCCCAGCCTGAACAGTCCCTGAACCCAACACCTTACCTTTTGAATCATTACCAAAGGATATATCACCCCCTCCATGAGCTAAGAAGTCCAGAAGAAGGGCTCTACATCCTGTCATGTGCCTGGAGCCTCCACTATCTACATACCAAAGACTATCTAAACAAGCAGAAGCTCCCTGCACAGCAGTAATGAATTAGTTTTGGTGACTGTCCAAAGCCAGGTTGGCTTTGGATGGGTCCTCAGACTTTTTAGACTCAAGCTTTGGAAGATGATCAGTGGTTTGAACTAGTTTTTGAATCAAGTTCAACAACTGTTGCTGACCATTTGCAAGTGCTTAAATGTCAACACTTGGGGCAACAGTTGTTTGATCACTTCCAGATAAATGATAATACCCATAGGGATTTATGTTCACTCTTGGTTTAGAAGGTCTTTTTGGCTCCTCATAAACATGTGACAGATTATGACATGGTGGTTGTCCATATCCTCTTGGGTACTTGCTTGTGGGTGGAGCATCTGTTACTTGGACATCGCTAGGAGCAGATGTTTCAAGACTTTTAGTAACAGATGTTTGGACAGGAGTGAAAGTCTGTTTGGGCTTTCCTTTTGAAGTACTCACCACCTGACTTGCAAGAGTTTTAGCTTTGTACTCTTGTATTTTTACATCAAAATTTTTGAGATACAAGCACTCTTTGGTTTTGTGATTCTTTTTCCCACATATTGAACATGTGGCTTTGGAATCACATGCACTTGTTCCTTTGTTAATATCATATGCTTTTAGAAGAAAACAGCTTTTAGTGACATGATTCTTCTTTTCACAGAAATCAGAGAACAAGTGGACAGTCTTTTCTTTCTTCTTCCCTTTTTCAACCTTCTTTTCAGCAGATGTTTGAGCATCTGCTGGAAGGTTTTTCAAGGGAATGATCTTTGCCTGAGGTGCTGTCTTTCCTTCAGGAGTTTTGAAATCAACAGCTTTAAAATTCTCAAGAGTACCACACTCATCAGACCAAGTAGGTTTAAATTCATAATTTTCAAGTTCAGTGAATGATGAGGAACCTTCTAGTTTTTCTAGAACAATTTTCTTACCATTGGGTTCAGTGATTTTAATCTCTTGACCCTTCAAATTTGTTGGTATTATCTCAACTAACTTTTGATCCCTTTTGTCAGTGTTTTCAAAAGCTGGAGCAGTGGTTTCAAAACCAAAACCAAACTTCACATGACTTTTGGTTTGTTTGTTGAGTAGCATTTCAAAACCTCTACATGATTCCACCCATTTCTGACATTCAACTTAGGTGGACTCAAGCTCACTTTTACAACTCTGATATTTTGTTATCATTGTTTGGAGCTGGTCTTTGGTTATGGTTGCTTCATGTTTTAAGCTGCTTATTTCAGATTCTTTTTCAGTTAAACTTGTTTTTAATTCTTTTGAAAGTTTCTCAAATTTAACTTCATCATCTAAAATTTTCTTTCTAAGGTTTTCATTCACCTCTTTGATGTTAGCAAATGCTATCACACATCTGTCAGAACATAAATCCTTAAGAATTTGAGGAGATACCTTAGCAGCAGCCGTCAATGCACAATCACACTTGCACTCACAATCATTAGATGCACCCCAGGGATCTGAGAGATTCACAACCTCTTCTTCAGGTTTTGCACCTGCAACTACTTCATCAACAACATCATCAGTCACAACTTTAGATTCAGTCACCACCTCCTCAGATTCAACTTCTTCTACCATAGCCATGAAACAAAAATTTTCTGGTTCATTTTCAGCTTTGTCAACTACTGCAAAATTTTCATCTGTTAACTCATCTGGTAGACTGCTCCAATCAACAAAGCCTTGTGTGAAGAAGCTCTATTGACTGGTCTCTGCAGGAGCAGAGGATGGAGCAGCAGTCATTTGCACAGGTGCCTGAGCAACAGGTGTTTGCACATAGTGGATCTGAGGAACCGTGGTTTGAACATTCTGGACAGGAGCAGTGTTTGAGGACTGTGCAAAATGAGTAGTGTTTTGCACATTTGGTCTAGGGGTATTATAGCAATTTTGATAAGTGTTGGTCTGAGGTCTTTGATTTGGATAGGTGATTATAGGTGTACCATGTTGACTCCTACATTCCCTAGCAAAATGACCAAGTCTATGACATTTATAGCACTTTATCTTTGATTTATCCAACCCAACCTTTGATCTGCCAGTTAACCCTGGAAACCTTCTCCCAGATTTCTTGTAAAAATTGTTAGTTCTTACACTAAGAAGGGCCAATTGGTGCATAATGTCCATTTCTTCCAAATCATCAGGGTCAAAGTATTTTAGGTCATCATACTTAAAGGATATGTTATCAGATGCCTGGATATCACCACCACTTGCTGTGAAAGCATAGTTTGGTGAATAAGAATCAGAGTTAAAACCTAAGTTAAAACCTGAAGTTATGTCAATGAAGTGATCATAACTCTGATCCTTAGTATTTCCAGGCACCTCATCATGACCCAAAAGTGTTGTATTACCAAATACATAATCATCAGACACTTTTCCAGAGTCCTGGAGCTTCTTTTTCTGGTTAAGCTCTCTCTCATAGGTCAAGAGCTTACCATGAAGTTGGGTCAGTGATAGGTCCTTAAATCCAATTGAGTTTCTCATAACTATAGCAATAGTGTCCCATTTGTCTGGTAAGTTAGACCAACCAGTTTAGTTCACTAATGAGACAGTTAAACCTCTCAAATTGTTGAGTTAATGACTCTCCCTTAACATGACTGAATGTTTCATATTGTTGGTTAAGTATTTCATGGTTGTTTTCAATAACCTCTTCAGTCGCACCAAATTGTTCTTTCAGTGCATCCCACAACTCCTTTGCACTGTTACAGTGTAACAGCCCAGCATATATATCATTGGGTAGAGCCATGGCCACAATACTGAAGGCCTTAGCATCTAACTAAATTTCTGAAAATCCTGGTCGGAGTAGTTTTCAAGTTTCTTAGGCTCCTGAACCTTGGGATCTTCGGTACTCGGCACCATCGGAACATGTGGTCCGAAGATAACCGACTTCCAACACCTAGTGTTCTATTGAGCTAGAACATGGCTCATCCGACGTTGCCAGATATTGTATTCAGATCTGACAAGCATCGGTGGCTTGTTGTTCGTGCCAGTGTTATGTGGATCGTGATTGATTGAAGCCATTCTCTGATTTTACAAAGACAAAGTCTGTTTATAAACGGTTGAATCGAAAATAAACTATTACTCTGTTTTCAATCCGACAAACAAACGATATCAATAATTGTGAGATGATCTGTTTATATTAAATTGATTGATTAGATCGAATTTAATTGACCAAGCTCTGATACCAATTGTTAGGATCTGAGTTTGATTGTTTTGATATGTTTAGAAGAAGATGAGAATTGAATGATGTAAGTATATATGGAAAGTGCAGCGGAATGATAAACAATAATCAAAACAGTAGGAATAAATGTTTTCTTCAATCGAAAGCTTTCATTAATTTAAAGATTACAATCAAATACAAGTACTCCCCCTCAGCCTGATCACACAGTGATTGTTTGTCTGAGAGAATGTTTGTGTGTGTGATGCAATAGAACAGTACAAGCACTGTTCTATTTATAGACAAATCTAAACCACTGGTGACCTGTGCTGACGTCACCTAAGATAGTGACCTCTAACAGAATAACAACATAAAACATCTGCCCTATACAAACTACTGTTGTATTACAAAACACTGTAAGGTAAACTACTGTTAAGGGAAAACTCTGATGGTCTTGCAACGTCTGTTGGAGTCTAAGTGCTGTTGACTCCAACAAACCTTTAGTCTTCAGTACTTGATCAGCAGTTGTTTCTTCATCAGACCTTTGGTCAGCAGTTGTTCTCTATCAGTTGTTATCTAGCAGTCCTTTGTATCAGCAGTTCTCATAGCAGTTGTTTGGATGGAACAGTTGTTAGGGTCAGCAGTCTTTTGGGAAGAGTATATTGTAAAGACTGTTTATTTGTGTGAATCAATTGTTAGTATATTTTGGCTTTTCAATCATCTGTTCTTCTTCAGGTCAGCAGACCCAACAAAAACCAAACCAATAACATATGTATATACAAGCGATTGAGTATAGGCATGTACAATCCAAAAATCAACTAGTATATGAAGATAGATACATTCATGCGATCATATATGTGAAGTGTGTGATGGATACAAACAATACTAAACTAGATACACACATATCTATATGTATATACACGGCCACACATATGTGTGTATGTGTATGTGTATGTATATTTGTGTGTGTGTCTTGATTTAAACACTTCATATATATACACACACATGCATACGGCATACTGTGACATCCGGGAACCAAGCACACATTATTAAGTTGGCTTTACTGTTTACTTACTGAATTTCGGGACGAAATTCTTTTCAACTTGGGAATGATGTGATACCCCGCAATTTCAGGTTCTCACTTTAACTGAACTCTAGTTACATTCTATGCATTCTACTTAACTAGGGCTAGCTAGATAAGTCACACATCACACAGTTATAGGTTAATAACTGCATGAAGTGGTAATTCAGGAAATTATCAAACTATATACATGAGTAGTGAACCTCAGACGTTCGTGAATGGTGAAATTAGATTATTGTGAATTAATTGATTGAGATTAATTGCAATTACGTGCTTCTGTGAAACTCTATGAAACTGTATGCAAACTGTATGTGATTACGTGAACTTAAACCGAAAGCGTTAATAAAAATAGTAATGGGTGGACCATTAGGATGGTTGGGGTCTTAACACATGGGGTTACACTTGTTATAGTCCAAAATATCAAAAACATCGAAGAAAACATGTGGTACAATGGAACAGGCCACCCGGAGCGAGCCGGGACAGAGTGAGTGGCCGCTCACTCTCGCCGCGCGGCCGCTCACGGGCCCCTGACGAAACTAAACTGCCTTAAACACCTATTTAAACAATCTTAAGCTTCATGTATCCCCTAAACTCAACCCTAATCGCCCCCTACTGCCTATTTACGAAAATATTAACCTCAAACACTTGCTAAGGCTCAAGAACATCGATCGGGAAGCTTGGAGAGCAATCAGTTGGTGGTTTTGAAGTGCTTGTGGTATAATCTTCAATCTCTTGTGTTTTAATCTTCTCTAATATGTTTTTAAAACATCATAACCGAGTTTGTCCAGGTCTGAAACATTTTCATAAAGATTAAAACTTGATGTTTATAAAGATTTAATGGGTTAAACTTAATCTTATGTGATTATTAATTGATGAGTTGCATGATATGCATGTTTATGATGTTTTAGACTTCTAGGGTTTTTGATTGATGATGTTTAGCATGTATTTTTTAAGGTTCTGATCATGTTAAGTCTTGTGAATGTCGTATGACGGTTTGTGGGTATTGTTGATCGATTTTATGCATACATGAGTAGTTTTAATAGGAGTTTATGCATGATTAAAATCTGGACAAAATGTTTGGGTCGACTTGTATGGTCTGTTATATGACTTAAAAGTATTAGTTTTGATGATTTCTTTGCATGGTTGTATTATACATGGTCTTAGCTTTTCATAATAGGAAAAATCATCTGATTTTGACATCGTTTGATAAGTTTTTGAAATTTTCTTTGATTAAAGGTCATATCAGATTTTCGATTTAGTAAACTGGGTCAACTTTAAACGATCATAACTTGAGTTTTACAAAGAATTAAATTGTGAAATTTGGACAGTAGGTCAATATTGGAATAACTTGGATTTTTCAAGTGGATTCATCTTGTTTGGATGAATACACAATTTTTGGGAATTTTTTGAAATTTTCTTTGATTAAAGGTCATATCAGATTTTCGATTTAGTAAACTGGGTCAACTTTAAACGATCATAACTTGAGTTTTACAAAGAATTAAATTGTGAAATTTGGACAGTAGGTCAATATTGGAATAACTTGGATTTTTCAAGTGGATTCATCTTGTTTGGATGAATACACAATTTTTGGGAATTTTTTGAAATTTTCTTTGATTAAAGGTCATATCAGATTTTCGATTTAGTAAACTGGGTCAACTTTAAACGATCATAACTTGAGTTTTACAAAGAATTAAATTGTGAAATTTGGACAGTAATAACTTGGATTTTTCAAGTGGATTCATCTTGTTTGGATGAATACACAATTTTTGGGAATTTTTCTACTAATCTGATCTGTTATGAGTATTTTATGGACATAGCTGCATTGTGTGATTTTTCATAATTTTTGTGCATGGTTTTATCACGAACTAAAAATATGGACTTGTCCAGTAGACCCCCTAGAATACTTAGTAAAGTTTTGGGAGTCTAATTCACTGGATAAGTATTTTTAATAGATTAGTTTTCACAGCGTATAATCTATCCTAAAAACGCAGATTGTGTAGTGTTCGTTTATGTGACTATTTGGAGTCTTATATGGTACGTATTTGACATGAACTTGAATGGGCACTTATATGAGAGGTATATGAAGTGTAACACGGATAATAATCAACATGTTCACCAGCGGGTCCATAGGGTTTACTTGTGCATGTAGAATTATTAGGAGTCACTTACACGGTTTTGAACTTTTAAACGTTTTGGACAAACGGGTCATATGGTGTAATGATATTACACATATACTCACTTAGTGACGCTTGTAATAGGGAGTCGGTAGCACATTTATTTGCGGAGTTTGGATAAATTGCTTGCATTCAAAGGTGAGTTTCACTACTCTTTTCTCAGAAACATGCGTCTCGGGTTTGAGACAACGTACTAAACTTTTTTAGTCCGGTTTTGGGACTACTTTTACACATCCCGGGTTTTGGGGTGCTATGACTCCTTGTGTGGGTCGGGTTTTTGCTAGTTCGAAAACTTTGTCCTTGATGAACTAAACCAACACTATCATTGTAAGTCCTTCACGTACCGAATGAGTTGTCGGGTTATGGCAAGCGGGTTACTAGTTGATAGCGCTATTAGGTCTGACAAACCTCACACCGGCTCAGGGGAGCGCGGGAGTGAACTATAACTTAACATATTATCATTGTTGATAGGCAATGATGTAAGGCAAACTGCTCACATTTGTGACAACACGTACATTAGCAGTTCGGTATATCGGTGTTAGTTATCATGAATGGGTTAGCTACCCTTGGCATGCGATGAGCTAGTGGTTACACGGTTTTTGGAACCTACTTATTTACTTACTCGCTTACTCTACTTTGTGAACTCACCAACTTTATGTTGACACACGCTAGCATGCTTTTGCAGGTCGTTAGGTATGGAACACGAGTAGGGCATGCATCATATAGTGTCATTGGGATATGAACACTTAGCTGATTTCGACTATTTTAATTATTTACTTTTCGTTTAGGGCGTGGTGTTTTGCGCATACTATTACTTAATTGTTTTCTATTTCGCTTCCGCTACTACTTAAATGGTTTGGTTAATTTTTAAACTTGGTTTTTCAATAATGAACTAAACGGTTTGGGCATTTAGAGTCGTTCATGTGACTTATGGCTATGGGATCCTGGTTTGTCATGCGCCTCGCGGTATAAACCCCGCAGAGGAAATTTGAGGGTGTGACAGATTGGTATCAGAGCCATTGGTTATAGTGAACTAGGATTGTATTCTAGTATATAATCATCATAGCATAAGTATTAGTACACGTACTACTTTAAGTGCACCACTTATTATTTTCTTGAATACGTGTACTGATCTAACGTATTGCAGTAAACCATGACTAACCCTACTCATAGGAACTATTCTTATCGTGCTATCGAGGGGCCACAAGCCCCATCTCTAGATCCTTATGAGCATCTAGCTTCATCACGGGATCCATATGAGGATACCAATCGATGGTTGTGGTTCACTGACATGCTGCACTCATAGGTTATAGGATACGGAGTGCCAGCTCGGGTACTTCCCATTGTTGACTTGTGGGAGAGGTCGCTTGCAGGAATGGTAAGGCATGTGCATACTGAATTGGAAAATGCCTACACCGCTGTCAAGCAATTTCATTTTTGGAGGAGGAATGCTGATGAAACCCTTAAGCACATGGAAGGGCAGATTGATCACTTGTTTGGTGAACTAGGAAGGGTTAAGAAGGAAGCTGATGAAGCTAGGCACGAAATGTCAGCTACTAAATAGGATCTAGCAACTACTAGAGAGGAGTTAACTTTGGTCGCAACAGACTTATGGAAGCTCTAGGGCAAAATGGAGAGGAACCAGAGGAGGATCCTATGGAAAGAGGATTCGATGCTCGCGGAGCAGCACTTAATGCAGCACTCGAGGAGGAGCTCGAGCCAGAGGAGGAGGAAGAGCCATTGGAGATCGAGATTCAGGACGAGAGCGATGATAAAGGTTCGTGCGTCTCCATGGATCGCGAGGACGATTGATTTTTTTTATCCTAGTATCTAATACATATTCTTATAATGACTTTTATTTTATCGTGTGAGACTTGAGAATCAGTTGGCTTATGTTTGGATTATTATTATTATTGCTATCGATCAACTACTTTATTGTTTTATTCTCGTGCATGTCATCTATGTTATATTCTAGTTTACTTGTACTATGTGAACGATTGTATGTTGGGCATATTATTGTTTTCTCATGAGTATAGTGTAAATGTAGAATTTCTATGGCAGGAAGAGGTCACGGGAGAGGAAACATTAACATGACCCAAGCGGAGCTGAACGCGCTCATCAACGACAGGGTGGTTGAAGCCCTAGCAGCTTTTCAAGCTGGTAACGCCATTTTGCTCTACTCTCTTTCCTTAGACTCCAGTGTTAAGCTCTTTTTCTCATTTGTGACTTTCGCTTTTTGTACTTAGGCCAACCTACTCATCACCCTCCAGTTTGTGCCTACAAGTCATTCATGGACTGCAAGCCGCAGAACTTTGGAGGATCTGAAGGGGCAGTTGGGCTACTCAGGTGGTTTGAAAAGTTGGAATCATGCTTCGCTATGTGTAACTGTCCACCGGCTGACAGGGTTAAATATGCCACTGCTACACTTGAGAATACGGCATTATCCTGGTGGAACTCTCAGGTGTAGATGCTAGGTGTTGATGTGGCCAATGCTACACCTTGGGTGGATTTCAAGGAACTGATGAAAGAGGAGCATTGTCTTCGGGATGAGATTCAGAAGTTGGAGACAGAGTATCTCAACTTAAAGATGGTGGGGTCAGAGATTGAGAACTACACTACTAGGTCGCATGAGCTGGCAGCAATGTGCCCAAATTATTCTAACCCGTCCTACAAACGGATTGAGTTGTACATCAAGGGTTTGGTGCCCCAAATCAAGAGTATGTTCACCGCTACTAACCTTAATAACATTCAGCGGGTTATTCGTATGGCACACCAGCTGGCTGATCAGAAGGTGGAAGAGGGACTTTTACCCCCCCCCCCCCCTCATGGTGCTTCATCTTCTGGTACCAATGACAACTAGAGGAAGTGGGAGAATGCATCTGGCAAACTAACAGGCAATGGTAATCAATTGCAGCAGCAGAATAAGAGGCACGACAGTAACAGCAGCAACAGCAACCGCAATCAATCGCAGGGTGGTTATCAGGGACATCGCCCCAAGTGCAATAGATGCAATTTTCACCACTCAGGACCATGTAACAGGATTAAATGTGATCGCTGTGGTCGGATGAGGCACTTGACAAGGGAGTGTAGGGCTAATATTTAGGGAAATCAGCCAGCAGCACAGCAGGGGCAGCAACAGAAAAATGGTAAGGGTTGCTATCAGTGTGGGAGTGAGAATCACTTCAAGAAGGATTGTCCACTGTTGAATGGTAATGGTAACAATAATAATGGGGGTAACAATAACAACGGTTGTGGTAACAGGACTAAGAACAACAACACTACCAACACTGGCAATAACAACAACAACAACAATAATGGGGCTAGTGGAAGAGCATTTGTGATTCGCTGTGGGGAAGCTAGGACCGATAACAATGTCATGACGGGTACGTGTTCCTTAAACGACACTCTCACTTCTGTTTTATATGATACTGATGCGGACTATAGTTTTGTGTCATCGAAACTTATCAAACAACTAGGGATGGTTCCTACTCTTCTTGATACCCCACGCACTATAGAATTAGCTGATGGGAAGCATGTTGAGGTAACCCACATCCATCGTGACTGTAAGCTCGAGCTAGATGGGCAATTATTTGCAATCGATCTTCTACCAATCACCCTAGGAAGCTTTGATCTTGTGGTTGGTATGGACTGGTTATCCAAGAAACACGCTGAAATTCTTTGTCAGGAGAAGATTGTTCGTATCCCCCTCCCTAGTGGAGAACTTTTATCTATTCAGGGTGATCATGGTGGTGCCATGGTGGGCATCATCTCCTTCTTGAAAGCCCGGAAGTGTATTCGAAAGGGCTATCCAGCCATTCTCGCTAACATATCTGACACTCAAGCTGAAGTCGAAACAAAATTTGAGGACATCCCAGTAGTTCAAGATTTCCCAGATGTATTCCCAGAGGAACTACCTGGACTTCCACCTGTTCGTCAAGTGGAGTTTCAAATTGATCTTGCACCTGGTGCGGCCCCAGTTGCACGCGCATCATACCGCCTAGCACCAGGCGAACTTCAAGAACTATCTACCCAACTCCAAGAGCTATTGGATTGGGGCTTTAATAGACCTAGTTCTTTACCTAGGGGAGCCCTAGTCTTGTTTTTTAAGAAGAAGGATGGGAGCTTCCGCATGTGTATTGACTATCGGGAGTTGAACTAGGTGACAGTTAAGAATCGCTACCCTTTGCCTCGTATTGATGATTTGTTCGACCAACTTCAAGGGTTGAGTCTATATTCTAAGATTGACTTGAGGTCAGGGTACCATCAGCTGAGAGTCCGAGAGGAGGATGTGGCGAAGACAGCCTTTCGAACTCGTTATGGACATTATGAGTTTTTGGTAATGCCATTCGGGCTGACCAATGCACCAGCTGTGTTCATGGATCTTATGAACCGCGTGTGTAATCCTTGTTTGGACAAATTCGTCATAGTGTTCATAGATGACATATTGATTTATTCCAAGAGCAGGGAAGAGCATGAGCAACACCTGCAGCTGATCTTGGAACTCTTGAGAAATGAGCAGTTGTATGCGAAATTCTCTAAATGTGACTTCTGGATTCGAGAGGTCCAATTTCTAGGACATGTGGTTAACGAGACAGGAATACATGTCGATCCCACCAAGATTGATGCCATTAAAAAGTGGGAGGCTCCTAAGAATCCTACAGAGGTACGCCAGTTTCTTGGTCTTGCGGGATACTATCTCAGATTCATTGAGGGATTCTCTAAGATCGCTCAACCCCTCACTGCTTTGACACAGAAGGGTATTACTTACAAGTGGGGAGATGCCCAAGAATCTGCTTTTCAATTATTAAAGGCAAAGCTTTGCAGTGCACCTATACTATCACTACCTAAGGGTATAGAGGACTTTATAGTGTACTGTGATGCGTCTATCCAAGGGTTAGGGTGTGTGCTGATTCAGCGTGATAAGGTGATCGTGTATGCTTCATATCAATTGAAGGTTCATGAGAAGAATTACACCACCCATGACCTGGAACTAGGAGCAGTGGTTTTTTCTCTAAAGATTTGGAGGCATTATCTCTATGGGACGAAGTGTACGATTTTCACTGATCATAAGAGCCTCCAACACATATTTGATCAGAAGGAGCTCAACATGCGACAGAATCGATGGGTCGAGCCTCTGAATGATTATGACTATGCCATCAAATATCATCCAGGGAAGGCTATTGTAGTAGCAGATGCCTTTAGTCGTAAGGAAACGAAACCCAAACGGGTGCAAGCTCTACAACTTACCATACATTCTAATCTTCCTGATAAGATACATGAAGCCTAGGGCGAGGCTTTGGAAGAAGAAAACATTGGGCTCGAAACCTTACATGGTGCTAATAAGCACCTAGAACTAAGGACAGATGGTCTTCAATACTTCATGAATCGAGTCTGGATACCACGTTTTGGGGATCTCAGAAAACTGGTGCTCGATAAAGCTCACACCTCTCGATATTCGGTACATCCTGGTTCGGATAAGATGTACCAAGATCTCAAAACTCTTTATTGGTGGCCAAACATGAAAGCTGAGATAGCCACTTATGTTAGTAAGTGCTTGACTTGTGCAAAGGTTAAGATTGAATATCAGAAACCTTCAGGCTTACTCTAGCAACCAGAAATCCCTATGTGGAAATGGGACGGAATTTCTATGGACTTTATCACAAAGCTCCCTAGAACCCCAAGTGGGCATAACATGATTTGGGTTATCGTCGATTGTTTAACCAAATCAGCACATTTTCTGGCAATAAAGGAAATCGACTCGCTGGAGAAACTGGCCAACATCTACATTAAAGAGGTCGTCTCTAGGCACGGGGTGCCTACTTCCATCATATCTGATCGCGATGCGCGATTTACTTCTCGTTTTTGGACTACTCTCCAATATGCTTTGGGGACCCGCTTAGATATGAGCACAGCCTGTCACCCACAAACAGATGGGCAAAGTGAATGTATCATCCAAACATTGGAAGATCTGCTACGAGCATGCGTGGTGAATTTTGGCAACAGTTGGGATAAGCACTTGCCTTTGATTGAATTCTCGTATAAAAACAGTTATCACACTTCCATTCAGTGTGTGCCTTTTGAGGCACTATATGGACGCAAGTGTAGGTCTCCCATCTACTGGACTAAAGTTGGGGGTAGCCAGCTAACAGGTCCCGAACTCGTGCATGAAACTTCTGAGAAGATAGTACAAATCAGAAACCAGATGGCTGCTACTTGTGATCGACAGAAAAGCTACGCTGATAAGCGTAAGAAACCTTTCGAGTTCCAGATCGGGGACAAGGTACTTTTAAAAGTGCCAGCTTGGAAGGGTGTGATACGCTTTGGAAAACGGGGGAAGTTGAACCCACGATACGTTGGACCATTCGAGATTGTCGAAAGGATTGGTCCAGTAGCTTACAGGTTAAACTTGCCTGATGAACTCGGTGGAGTGCACAATGTATTCCACGTATCAAATCTAAAGAAATGCTTATCAGATACGACACTGGTAATGCCACTTGAGGAGATCCAAGTGGATGACCAGCTACAGTTCATGAATGGGTTAGCTACCCTTGGCATGCGATGAACTAGTGGTTACACGGTTTTTGGAACCTACTTATTTACTTACTCGCTTACTCTACTTTGTGAACTCACCAACTTTATGTTGACACATGCTAGCATGCTTTTGCAGGTCGTTAGGTATGGAGCACGAGTAGGGCATGCATCATATAGTGTCAATGGGATATAAACACTTAACTGATTTCGACTATTTTTATTATTTACTTTTGGTTTTGGGCGCGGTGTTTTGCGCATACTATTACTTAACTGTTTTCTATTTCGCTTCCGCTACTACTTAAATGGTTTGGTTAATTTTTAAACTTGGTTTTTCAATAACGAACTTACTGGTTTGGGCATTTAGAGTCGTTCATGTGACTTATGGCTATGGGATCTTGGTTTGTCATGCGCCTCGCGATATAAACCCCGCAGTGGAAATTTGAGGGTGTGACACATACATACACTCACATACATTCATATTACAAGCCAAAAACACTCTAATCCATGAGTTATACCAAAATAGAACACTAGCCCACCCTACATATCCAATCTTAAACAAGTTAACCAACCCAATTTACCTTGTTCTTTCCCTAGATTTCGGCTCACAAGTTCCCAAGGCAAGACATGTGTGTGCTTGATTTTGGACACTTTCTAACCTATAAAAAAAACATACACACCACACGGTTAACACACACACCACATGACACAAACACAAACACACACATATATATACTATGATACCCCGCAATTTCAGGTTAACACTTTAACTGGACTCTAGTTAACTCGCATGTGTATACATGACTAAACACTTGACAAAGGTTAGTTAAGAAGGTCTTTCTATATGTTGTAGGCTAATAACATATGTTAGGTGATAATAACGTACGTTACATTATAATAAGGAAAGTTATTATCAAAACACACACACGGGTCCTGTATCCCGATGTGACACCCGGCATATTTGACTTGACATATTTAAACTTATAAGTCTACCTTAGTGGGAAACATTTTATTTACGTACTTAACTGGGTTAGTTGAGTCGGGATTTTCTAACATATTGTCCAGGGTTCAATGATCTGGAGGATCATTGGTGTCTTTTACGTACACACGAGTCTTGAGTCCCGTTGTTGGTGAATTACATAAACTAGATTAAGTGTTATGCGTAGATTGATTCTTATGTGGTGGATTATATGCAAATATGTGTTTAAACGATGTTTAGATGATTAGCCATGCTTATATATGTCAAACATAGGTTAGGATTAAATGTTCATGTGTTAGGATGTGTTAAAATGTGTTAAACACGACAAACTGGAAAATCTAGAAAAGGCCTTACCTGGTTCGACCTTACAGGGGGTCGAACCTGGCCATAAATCTGTTAAAAATCCCATTCGACCCATGTAAAGGGTTGAACCTGGCTATCTGTTTAATAGAAACTACATTCGACCACTTCATTCCTCGTTCGCCCTCACGTAGGGGTCGAACGTACCTATACTATAAATACCATCCTTAGTCATTTTTCATCATTTCACAAACCCTAAACGCCTCTAAACACTCTCTTTCGACTTTTATGATTGGGGAAGGAGTTTTTGAGCTTGTTTAATATAATCCAACTCTCTAAATCATTACAAGCGAAGATCTAAGGTGTGTTCTTCATTATCATAAAAGTTATATAAATTATACCATCCTATGCAATAAATCATCAAGGTTTGAAGGTTCCACACTACATCACTTGGATTAACAAGAAGGTTGATTGTTTGATTGAAATTGACAGAGGATGGGGGTGGGGTTGTTCACGGCGCAAGGGGTTATGGGGGTACGGTTTCATATTTTTTATAACAATATTATGCTGGGGATTGGATCATGGGCCAAAACTATAGGCTTGCGGGTCCTTTTCTTGTTAAACAGAACTGTTAATAAGACTTAGCCTCAGGATCAGTCAAATAATATTATTCCACCTAAATCACATAAAAACTATAGTTTTAATCATCTCTCAATATATTAATTACACACCAATCACAAAGTGCACATAATTCGCAGAATTAACATAACGATCATCTATTAAGCAACAACTCACATAATCATGTTAATCCACATCACTATCATCCAATTACACATATGACCATGTATGTTTGACAATTAACCAACGTTCGGGTGTCACACCCTCAAATTCCACTTGCGGGGCTTTACCGCGAGGCGCGTGACATACCATGATCCAAGTCAACGGTCACAATAAACGACATCTATATGCCTTAAAAGTTACATAGAAATACCAACCACGTAGTTTATAAGTTCAAAAGTAAAGTAGACAACGACAGCGCAAAAATAAATGTTTACAAAACCAATGTCAAAATATGAATGCAAACACAACCCGGTTTGCTTATGTATGCAAGACTAGACGCAGTGCGACTCTAGTGCGCCTAAGACCCCCTGCTACCTTAGCGACCTAAGAAAACATGCAAAGTTAGAAAACACATAAAGTGCCGGTGAGTCACAGAGATATAGTTTGTAAAAGTTTGTCACAAGTAAACCAGACCCAACAATCCTCACATCTATACCTGATGCTAGCTAGACATCGTTACATGATACTATAGTGTCGTGAACCACTGCTGACAAAATAAGAATGCCTCAACCCATCACCGGTTCATCACCCAGTGCCGTAAGATATAGGACAAATATGCACCCGCCATCGACCTCCAGTTGGCCCGAGTGGGGCTTGCCAGGCCCAATAGATCTATTCACACTTTCCCCGCTATGTACCCACATATTGATAGTTCAGTAAGACATGAGAGGACTTTAATGATGAAGTAAGAGTCACAAAGTATCCATGTGATATAATGTAATATGTTCGTCTTAAAGTTAGAAAGTTTTACCGCATGTTTCTCCCCCATAATGTTCCGAAAACAGTAAAGAATGGGGTTGTGACACTCACCTTAGTTTGCGTTCCCAAAATAAGAATAATGACAAGTCTTGATAATCCCAAAAACCGGCGATCTATCAATAAAGTATGTATAGGAGTTTTGACTAATAACCCTGAGGTTAACTAGTCCCCGATTGTCCAGATCATGACTAAGTAAGTTTGAAAACGTGTTTGACAGTTAAACCGACACACTAGACCGACTTGACATCCCGTTGGTGACTTATTCCATAAACAATCAAGTACACATCGATTACAAGTAAGGTTCAAGCATAAAATACTTAGTTTGCATCAAGAATCGCACATACGAAGTAGTTGGGTCGAATCGGGAAGGAAATAAACCAGGTTCGCCCCCAAGAGGCTTGGTTCGACCCTTTTTAAATTCCTTCGACCCCAAGGTAAGTTCATGCAACCTAAAACAAGTCCATTCGACCTTAACACATGTTCATTCGACCTTAACATGTGTTAATTCGACCTAAATCAAGCACGTTCGACCAAATAACGCAGATTCGACCACTAGACAGCCAGGTTCGACCCTGGAGGTCCACCTTCGACCCCACGACTGGTCGAAGGAGCCCAGGTTCGACCCTGGCAGATAATCTTTCCCTAAAACGCTTCAAAAATGTCCGAAAACATCACAAAAATCATGAAACATAGCAGTCAAGTATGAATAACATATCCCCACATAACCCTACTAGTCTTACTCCCAAATCAGTCCGTTTAACGTTTACCCAAAATGGCAAGATTATGAAGATGTCACATCATGCATGGAAACTTTACCCAATTTGGAAACTTTTGTGAAATCACTTAATAATCACATCACCATACTCAGATTATCATGTAGATCAAAACCCCTAATCATATCATTCCTAACAACATTATGCATCAATCCCTAAATCTATCAAAATCCCCAAATTAGACCTAACATCATCATACAATAATTTGTGACCTAAGATGATTAAAACTCATCAGTTATAACTATCCTAGAACATCTCTATATCACCCACATATCATACGACATCAAATAATCATATAACATAACATGAAGGATCATTAACATATGTTAATACATAAGAAAACTCATGTTTTATGATGAGGTTTTATTTAGAAAGGTTATTATTCATAAAAGTCATCTTAGATCAGATCTGGAACTTTGGGGTTTTATAAAAACGAATTAAAATTGCTTAAAAAGGATTGATTCATAATGTTTTGAAAAGCTTTTAAGATCCCTAGAAACTCTATGTGAATACATCTGTTTGTGTGTATGTGAATTTTGGATGTTTTGTATAAAGGTTTATGAGAATTGATTTATGTAATCATAACTAGGGTTTTAGAATGTGAAAAATACAGATTTAAACATGATTGTATGTGAGGATTAAATGGAATATGCGATTATGGATGATTAGGGTTTATAGATAACTTGTTGTACAAGTTTTGATTTTTGACAGATTGTATGTGTCGATTTGTAGGCTCTATAACATGATCATAAACTACTTGTTTTGATTGTTTCTTGGTATGAATATACTGCTCATGATCTTAGCTTTCCAGAATGTGTAAGATTGAGCGATTTGGTTATCGATTGATATGTTTTTGGAAATTTATACAAATAAAGGTTAAAACTGATTTTCGAATTAATAATTTATGTTGAATTTAAACGACCATAACTCAAGTTTTACCAGGAGTTAGGTCACGAAATTTGGACAGTAGATGGATACAAGAATAACTCGGCTTTTCCAAGTGGATTCATCCCATTTGGATGAATACACAATTTTTAATATTTTTTCTCGTAAACTGACCTGATGTGAACGTTTTCATAACCTAGCTGTGGTAAACAATTTTTCATATATTTTCAATACGGTTTTGTCACGAAACAAAAATAGTGGCACAGCAGCAACTAGACACATAGGGATATTCAGTTAATTTTGGGAGTCTAATATGTTGTGTAGGTATTTTTCGTAAAATCATTTTGACAGCGCATAATATGTCCTAAAAACGCAGATTATGACTTTGGTGTACAAGTGCTTATTGGAAGGCATGTATGGTTTGGTTATGACTTGAACTTGTATATGCATTTGTATGAGACATATATGGTGTGTATAATTGATTATAAACGTATTGTTCACCAACGGGTTCGTAGGGTTACTTGTGCATGTAGTTACATTAGGTGCCACTTAAACGTTTTCACATCATTGGATGTCTTGGATAAATGAGTTTTGTTGTGTGTTGTGGATGCACATGTAATCACATAGTGATACATATAATAGGGAGTCGGTAGCATGTTCCTATTACGTTTAGATTTGGATTTAGCTTTTGCAACCTAAGGTGAGTTTCACTACTTTTTCTTAAAGACATGCATCTTGGGTTTGAGACAATTTCATAAAATTTTCTAGTCCGGTTTGGGAATACTTTTCCACCCTGGATTTTAGGATGCTTTGACTATGTAGGTTAGGTTTTTGATTCCTTGTGTGGATCGGGTTTTTATCAGTTTTGCAACTTTTTGTTCTTTGTGAACTAAACGCTTCTATCACTCGAAAAGTCCTTACACATTATTGGGTTAATCGCTGGGGGTGAACGAGGTATTAGTTAGTAGCGCTAATAGGCTGTGCAGTAGCCTTATGCTTAATGTGATTGGGTCATGGGCATGAATTATTGACCACTTTTTCTACTAGTGTTGATAGACACTAGCACTAAGGCAAATTAACAACTACTGTATGTTCCCAATAATACTCCTGTTTAGTTACAATGACTGGGTTAGCTACCCCTGACACGCACAGAAACTGATGGTATTTTACAACATTGGAAACTTTACTTTTGCTCCTCAAGCTGTGAACTCACCAACTTTACGTTGACATACGCTAGAATGCTTTTGTAGGTCGCTAGGTTTGGAGCACGCTAGGTCATGCATCATGTTTGTCATGGGACATTAAACATTTATGAACTATTTCATCATTTACTTAACTTTTACTTTGGTTTGGGCACGGTTGTTTTGCGCATGACTATTTAACTCAACTATTTTGATTTCGCTTCCGCATTTCTTAAAACTTTTGATTGGTTATTAAACTTGGTTTTTGAAAACGAACTAAATGGTTTGGGCATTTAGAGTCTTCATGTGACGTATGGCTATAGGGATCCTCGTGTGTCACGCGCCTCGCGGTTTAAACCCCGCAGTGGAAATTAGAGGGTGTGACATATACAAACATAATGCAAACAAAACTCCTATTTCCCCATGATTTCACTAACAAGGGACTTTAGCCTCATGCCTACATCAAACCCCAAACATGTTGACTTCCATTTTGATCCTAAGCTAGTCCCATATTTCGGCCCATAATTTACAAGGAAGGAGCATGCAAAACAAGCCAAGTCTTTATATGTTTAAGGTATGTTGCTTTTGGATAACCAAGTCCAAGGAAGTTTGACTAACCTAAACTAAACTACACTATCCTACATTCCCTTCCCCACTCTCGGTTATAAAAGGGTCAATGGCCAAGGGATAATCACACTCACAAGTCCTCCAAAACATTGCTACACATACAACACACTCCTCTCCTCCCTTGTTTTCCGTCCGACCGAGACCAAAACATGTCTCTTTGGACCTTTTTCACTAACACAAGCCATCGATAAAGCCACCACAAAGCACAACCGAAGGTATAGAGGTTGGATTGTGGAAGCTAAACGAAGTTTTCGGTCCATTTTCTTGTTCAATTCGATTCATACACTTGGTAAATCCACCTAACCATCTTTCTTTCAAATACCATTCACATCAATCGACCTATGGTTCACCCGAGCCCTTCACCTACGGTCACACACCTCTAGACACGATTAGAATGGATTAACATCAACTAAACACTCAAGTTTTATATCGAAAGTTCAATATATACTCACGCATATACATTCATACATACGATGTACATATACATACTAGGAACATACATTCGAACATACACATACATACACACACACATACACGTGAGTGCATGTGTGTATGTATGGGGCCGAGACAAGCCACGAGACAATGATTTTTTAACTCAAAATCATAACATACACAAAAGGCGATTTTGGAAACATATGTTAAAGAACCGAAAACATATGTTAACTAAGCTTTAACACCAAAACTTTTGGAAAACATGTGTTAATAATAAAAGAATACATGTTAACAAGAGCAAAACGCTTGTAAAATGACATTTTTATACAAAATGACCGAAGAACATGTCCATGTGTCACTTTTGGTACAAATAAATAAACATACATGTTATGTGGTAACAAATAGAAAACCAAAGGAAACAGTTTTACCACATATGATTAAACGTGGTCATAATAATGACAAAAACAAGCATTTCCCGCACGCACAGTATATGCCAAATATGGACAACTGTACAAAAACACACAGTCCGTAGGCGTACAAGACAGGCGAACAATTGCATGGTAAATAGTACAAAACATAGACTTAAGTTGTCCTCATTGAATCTATGAAACCTTTGTTTAGACATTTCCACACCAGATTCAGTCTAGTTTTAGCAGTCAGACATCAGGTGAGTTCTCACGGCCCCATTTTACTGTTTTCATGCTTTTGGGGGAAAACATGCGTACAAGTTCAATTACATTTTGACTATTATGTGAACATGAGACAAAAAGGTTCAGAGTACTCATAAGCCCTTGTGTCATACATTTTACTGTAACCATTAGCTAAGTACTTAGCCATGAAACACCTGGATAGATCTATTGAGTTGACACCCCCACTCTTGGTTATTCGCTCTAACCGGATTACAGATATCAAAAGAGTGCTTGTATTTTACATTTCATCATTTTCTTTAGTGTACAATGGGGGAGGCACAACATTCGTCAAGGTTTAGTTACGGGCTCATGACAGTCACATAATGATTATTGTCTTAGCTAGACAATGATCCAGTCACCCATGGTTTACACATATCTCAAAACCCGTGACCTCACCAACTTAAATGTTGACATATTTTATTTGCATGTTTTTCACGCAATTAAATTGATTTCCTGGAAGTTGGAGTCACGCACAAGAATCCTAGGGATATTTTGAACCTACCTTTTGTTAAATGATTTTAACAATGTCATTTGAAGTGTGGTTTTTAAGACAATATTTTCTACTACTTTGTTGAACAATGACGTCTTTTATAATATCTCTTAAATTATGAATTTGATGCTTGCGTGACTTGTGTGCTTGAAAACCTTTCGAAGTTACATCCCGTGTTTCCGCCTAGGCGGGGTTTGACACTAATTTGAATGCGTTAAGCTATAAAATGGTCTCAAGGTTATATACCGATATCAACTCGATTTTGCCTTGTCGGGGGGTTGTACGGTGCATACAGGCCCTCCCCCGTGCCTCAGTGGATCCGCCACTGAAATTAGAGTTTTTTATATTTTTTATAATTATTTTCTAAAACAAGGATAGAAATGTCATTGACACAAAAGTACCTATTTTAGTAAATACAAAAATATTTTTCCAATCAAACACTTTTAGGGGAAAAAACTGTATTTAAAATGTTATTCCCATTTACAGTTTATCTCATTACTGGAAAATTATTTTAAACAATTTGTATTATAAATCAATAAAAATAAATTTTGTGAAATATGTATTCACAAACATAATTTAACAGAGAGTAAATTCCACGTTTTGTTCTTTCTTTATATATAAATTTGCACTATTTGTCTTTTGTTTTCTAAAAACATGCAAATGTTTTTTATGACTACATTTTGCCCGTGATTTGTTATTTAAGCTAATTGGTGTTACCTTTTTAATTAATTTAAGATAAATGATTAGTTTGCCTAAATGACATTATAAATAACATAATCTTTAATTTACTCAAGTTCCTTTGTTTTCTTTTTTTTCAGTTTTCTTTCTTTTCATTTTATTATTTTTTATTATTATTATTTTATCAACTAGTGGGTTTTTTGGGCGCGCGTTGCGCGCCTAAACTGCAAACACATTCCACGCGTATATCGGTGACGATAAGAGATAAATTGAAGCCAAGAATCACAAAATAACTTTCATTTAAAACAAATATATACCCTTACATCCAAGATCTTTGTCTTAAACCGTGATATGTAATGGCAGTAAACCAATCGACATTCATACTGAAATCGTGATATGGTATCGGCACTCATATTACATCATGAGCACTTTTATCGACAATGAAATATGCCAGATACATTTTTTATATGAAAAACAAAAACAAATTAACAATAGATTTTAAATAAAATACCAGCATCAATGCGATGTGCTGCGCCTGGGCTTAACGACACCGGAAAAAACGTTCCTGGTCATCATATGATAGTTGTAGGCCGGTTGACAAATGGTGTGGGTTTGGGATGCTCGAAGGTCAATCAATAGGAAGCTTTTTCTACTTTACTGCACCAAACAGTAGCACTCAAAAAATCAGATTAATCTAACACCTTGCTAAGACCATCCACATTCACAAACAAACAAAGTACATTCTCTCTCTTCAATCTACACAACCCAACCTTAACACACATTCACAACCCAACTCAACCTAAAAATATTTTTTTTAAAAGAATTCGGTTTTTAATAAAATTTATATCGGGATGTTCACAAAAAAAGTTAAGAAATACAGTGTATTTAGTTTTTTTTAAAACTTAAATATTATAAGTTATTTAAGTAATTAAGTTAGTGGGGTGGTTTATTTGATTGCAAACATGGTTGCTACCACAAACCGTTTGGAGGTTTGTTTGCAAACAATTAAATTTTTTAATATATTTTTCACATGTTTGTTTGCCAATGGGAATGGTCTAACAATAAAAAAGATATAAAAAATAACAATGCTAAATCATTTGACCTTATTGAATCAAACATGTCGTTAACAAAACCAAATTATTCTAACCATATATATCACCTCCATTCTCTAGCCGTATTTTGTGACACACTTATTGTTAGCAATCGCCATCTTCCTTTATTTGTCACTCCTACAAAGGCTAGTAAGAACTGACACAAGTACAACAAAATAAACTAAGCCCTTATTTTCTGTGAAAGCTAATCAAGAAAGGCCAAATCTACTTTGATATGTTACACAGAATGAGGGCCAAAACTAACAAAACCATGATCTAACTTCTTTTACTGCTTTGTAAATTCACAAAATCTTGAATTATATATATAAAAAAAAACATATTCAAGGATTCGATACTCGAATCATCTTGCATTCTACATGATCCCGAACATTCTATTAAGTGTTGCTGACCAGAAGCGGCACTAATCTATGTCACTGATGCTAAGATCTACATGTATATGTATCATCACACGATTAACAGTCAGGGATGCAATGGATGGGCCAGTCGATCATGTAACGTCCCGAACAGGTTATGGGCCAAAACTCAGTTTCAACTTATTTTTACTGTTTCCTTTGTAATTATTTATTATTAGTAGTAACCTATTACACCCAGTAACGATTTTTTAGAGATAATCATGAATCAAACCATATGTGCTGGAGAATGATACCTGGATCCTGAGGGTTGCAGAGAAGTCACTCCGGTCCAAAGCTTGACAGAGCCGAATAAGCTTTTCAGAAGCGTTTTTGGAGATATCGTTACTGTTTAGTTAAACAAACAATGCACCTTTTTTCTTCGAGTTATCGTCAATCTCCCGTCTCTTAGCTGGAAGTCACAAGTAATAACGCAAGGCAAACCTCAGGTTTTGTCATTAGCTAGTAAAGTAACTTCGCACCTACCATACGGGAAACCCATAGTGGCATAGATGAAAGCCCGTTATATTATAGCTTCTATAAGTCCAATATGCACATATATTAACTACAGGGAAACAACAACATTCCGAACATTATGAGGTCATATATCCTACAATCACTACTAAACAATTCACAAATGGCAAAAGCTCACTTATCAACACAAACATGCATTATTGTGTATGCTACTATGACGTATGACTCTTTCCTCGACTACTACCATGTACCAATCAAAATGTCACAACATTTTCATTGATACAATACTGGAAACTCAAACAGCAAAAACAGTTTAAACAGGGTATCATATTCTTTAACAATAAGTCAATAACCAACATAACAGTGCTGTAGTTACCTTCTTCAGCAAGTCAGGATCATCTATTATCGGTTTCTTTTCATATCCCGGTGGCGGAAACGGCAAGCACCGAGACATTGCACAAACTGCACGAACGACTACTACAACAAACACCACCGTTAAACAAAATCCTTTCAACTGTTTCTAAACGCAACCGTCCCAACATGGAACCGAACCAGCACTTATTTTCCTCTCCATTAACCATATCCTTCCACTCATTTCCAGATTCAATACTCTTCTTCCATTAAACCCAAAGTTATTTAAACTGCAAAACCACCCATAATTGAACTTAAACCCACACTTAAAACTATAAATCCAAACATAACCAACAGATCATAGATTCCTTATAATCATAGCTACTGATGAACAGATGGTCAATCACAAATCTTGACTGAAACCCTAATTCTACAAAAAACTTAAATGCAATCAATCCTTCAAGTAACTGATCCAACCTAAAAATAAAAACTAATAAAAAAGAAATATTAAATCTTGAATCTTTATAACAAAGTTTTTAAATAAATACCCAAAGGAATAAAGTGAAGAAAATATCAAAACTTGGAAAAATCCCTAATAACTAACTATCCCTTTCTAAAAGCTCTTTACAGCTCGAATAAAAAAAAATAGGGCTTTTATGTAAGTGATGATCATTATTATTATGATGATGGTGAAACTGATTAGAATGTTTTGGATTGGATAATAATTATACCTACAAAGTGGGCATTGTTGTGAAGCAGAGGTAATAATAATAATAAAATAATAGATGGAGACAGAGTTTATTTTTCTGTCTTGGGATATGTTTGAAATTGATACAGATGAACAAATGAGATTTGTATAAGGATTCAAACCTATAGCCCGGATGTCTGCGTAGATCTCCTTTAACGGCGACAAGATGAAGAAGATAAAGAACCTAGAGGCGGTGTGTTTTAGAGAGAGAAGCAGGAGAGAGGGGATGACTGAAGCAATTGCAATTACCGTATAGCACGTGGCAGGGAAACAGAGCTGCGTAAAAAAAATAAATTAAAAAGATCCATACGGACCGGACTCGAACCTGCACCATCTCATTATCATAAAACCCACTTAACCACCAAGCCAGAGCCATAATATCTTATCAGCTTTCATACCTAATCATACTAATACAATAAAACAGGCGTCATAAATCACTGTTCATTCAGTTTGTACATTTATAGTATGTAATTACTTTTAAAATTTTCTTAATTCATCAATTAACATTTTTTTTATAAAACATTTGTTTTTGTATAACTTATTTATTTTCATTTATTTGATTAAACTATTTACTCTTATTATTTTACAATTAGTGTAAGTTTTTATATTATCTTTTTACATAATCAAATTACTATTTGAATTTTATACGGGATATTCCCATTAAGAACTCCTTCCTCCCTTTGATATCATATATACTAGAGTGCCCATCCCTATTATGATACTACCATTTTACTTAACTTCGTGATCATCCGTTTGTGGAAACCATTACCAAGAAACTACTGCTTCATAGTCAAACTTACCACTTCAATTCAATTGAATTACGATGGTTGATTAATGTCTACCTAACCAAACATATGGTTGAGCCAGTTTTATCGGTTGTGGGTCATTATTAACTATTATCTATGTTGACTATGTTTACTTTTTTTTTTTTTGAACGTCCAACAAATTCAGCAAGAACTCCTTTCGGAGTTCCTACTCGGTCAAATCTGGAACCCTTCCATTCGGCATAGCTAGACAGTGTAAGGGAGCTCCTGGTTCACCTAGTTCACCAATTCCAGGAAAAAACCCGACTATCCGTCTGCCCGAGAGCACAACAACGAATAATCGGTAAAACCCGACACCCTTAGGGATCGAACCGGTGACCATTCGGTCCCCGGTCTTCCTTCATCGAGCCACCTACCACTGGGCTATACCCAGCGGTTTCGACTATGTTTATTAATCATTGAGTAAATGGCCAAATTCGTTCGCGAGGTTTGGTCAATATTGCTAGATCCATCCAAAATAAGAATTTTTGACAACTGGGCCACTAAGGTTAGAAGTCTAGTGCTAAATCCGTCCAATTTACAAACTCTGTTAAATAATGTCGTTAACTCGAGGGTAGTTTGGTCATTTTCCCTCTTTTCTTTACCATATGATTTTTGTTTAAAAAGATCTATAAAAATACAGAAAACTCTACTCCCCCCCCCCCCTCTCTCTTTTCCTCTCTCTCTCTCCCTCTCTCTCTCTCCTTCTCCCTCCCTCCCTCTCCCTCCCTCTCTCTCTCTCCCTCTCTCTCTCTCTCACCCCCCTCTCTCTCTCTCTCCCTCTCTCCCTCTTTCTCTCTCCCTCTCTCTCTCCATCTCTCTCCCTCCCTCTCTCCCTCTCTCTCCCTCTCTCTCTCTCCCTCTCCCTCCCTCTCCCTCTCTCTCTCCCTATCTCTCCCTCCCTCTCCGTCTCTCTCTCCCTCTTTCTCTCTCTCCCTCTCTCTCTCTCGCTCTCTCCCTCTCTCCCTCTCTCCCTCTCTCCCTCTCTCTCTCTATCCCTCTCTCTCTCCCTCTCCCTCCATCTCCCTCTCCCTCCCTCTCCCTCTCCCTCTCTTCCTCTCCCTCTCCCTCTCTCTCTCCCCTCTCCCTCTCTCCCTCTCCCTCTCTCCCCCTCTCTCGCCCTCTCTCCCTCTCTCTCTCTCTCTCTCTCTCTCTCTCTCTCTCTCTCTCTCTCTCTCTCTCTCTCTCTCTCTCTCTCTCTCTCTCTCTCTCTCTCTCTCTCTCAACCACCATCTAAGACAACCACAATGAAAATATCTGGCCATTATACTTGTTTTTTTCTAGCAACAACACTACCAAGAGGCTAATGTTTCTGATCGATTATATAGATCCCTGAATCTCGCTTAAAACCACTGTTATCTTTGGCATTTATTTTTTCTAAATACTTATTATAGTTTATACGACCCAAATATCACACTAATAACCATAACTAAGTATCAATTCAAGGACTTCATAACTGTAAAAATCACCCATTTATATGAACAAGGTACATAATCAAATTACATATTTTAAAACACGATAAGAGATTGACCAACAACCACAAGCAAACACCACCTAACACCCCAAGATCTAGATAACCCACCAAATCCGACAACCTACGCACCCTCACATCAAAACAGAACCCTAAATCTCGCTTGAAACCATAAACTCTGAAACAATCCCCTTCAAATCTGTTGTTAATAATCAATGCTTTTACTACACATTATAGATTGGGTTCAAAAGGTGAAGTTGAGAGAGAGGGAGTGGGAGTTGGGTGGTGGGTGTGTGTGTGTCTGTTAATGTGAAAGAATAGAAAAAAGAAAGCAAGTCAAAAAAAAAAGAATTTAAGATTTGAAGGATATAATAATGATGGGAAATGACCAAAATGCCCATGATTAAACGTTAGTATTTAACAGAGTTTGTAAATTGGACAGATTTAGCACTAAATTTCTAACCTTAGTGGCTTAGGTATCAAAAACTCTTATTTTGGATGGTGTTGTGGGTGAAATCCTCAGGATGATTTTACCCCACATCCCTAAAGCTCCATCCTCAGGATGCTGAAGGGCTCAGCTGACTTCGGGATATTTCAACATGTGCACATCCTGAAGATACACTAACAAGCTATCTTTATATAACATGATTGCAGGTACAACTAAATTACAATGTGAACCTGAAACTGACTTCCAACGTCTACATTAGTTGGTCAAAGAAGCTATATGTGGAAGAGGTTATGAGCCAAGGTCTAAGCATGAAGAAGAAGTCAAGAATGTAACCGATGCGCATTTCTTATTGGCGACAAAACAGGAAACAGCTGAAACAATAACTAAGCTGAGAAAAACCGTTATCTAATGGCTTAATTCAGTTGTAACACCTCCAACGTTCACCTGAAACAGACCCAACCGATATTGAAGGAGTTTAACTACATAACGGGTATTGAGGGACTCATAGTCGGTTTCATGTACTATATAAAGGGAGTATTGGACGAGTATAGGACACCTACTTGCACACTGCTTACACTATAGACTACTAAAATACACTTAGCTATTCAAAAACACTTGCACAATCATTGTAATCATAGCATACTCGTCCACATACTCATCCAAAGTTGTAACTTTTTACCATATTAATATTAACAAACAAGGCAAGGGTCTAGACTCCTCCCGAGGTTTTATGCCGGCGATCTACAATTGATAAAGGGCTTTCCTCGTAGATCGTGTGTTGTTCTTCTTGTTTATTGCTTTATTTGTTCATTTATAGCAGTTCCATCTTGAGGATATAACTGTCCATCCTGAGGATACAACTGCCCATCCCAGAACTAACCTAAGCCATCCCGGTCATAGTTGCCATATTTTTACTTGTTAAACATCTGGATACACCATCTCAAGAATATTATTGATTTACAAACGTATTTCCACACATTTAGCACTCTACCTCACATTAACTCATTTGGAATACAAAGTTATTTTTATTGGATAATTTTTGACCAAAACAATTTGGCGCCCACCGTGGGGCAAGTGGTGCTATTTTAACAAAAAAAACTTTGTTAAAACTTTCTTTTATTCAAGTTTTATTTATGAAATTTGACAACTATGGCTTCTTCACAAAAATCTGTTTCAACATCCATGCCATCTACAACTTCTGCCAGAAACACTACCTTACCACCTCCACCTGCACTTCCAAGGAGTTCCACTTCCCAAATCCCATCTAGACCATCTGGATCTACTCCTCCTGTTCTTATATCAAATGATGAATTACTTTCTATGTTTGCACTGATGAAGGATTCGATACATCAAAAACAAGACACAAACCGGATGCTGATAAGAGAAATACAAGCTCTTAAATCATCCTCAAGGAGGCCAAGTGAAGACATGGGGACACCATTGCAGCCCAGGGTGTTAGATTTTAATTCTGGCATCTCTGGAGGAGTACATCAAGGAGATTTCATCCCCATGAGTTCTGGATTCTCTGCCCCAGAAACAATTACTACTCCCAGGATGGCAACCACCAGGGATACAGGATATGCACCTGTGCCATCCCAAGGATACAACACTAACGGTAACAATTTAAGTTCTAGTACTTTTACTGCTAATGAGGCTGTTTCTTTGCAGGATACAGGAATAAGCCCTCAGCTAGCAAGGGAACTTCAGAAGATCAAGGATATGGTATCGAGTGTTCCAGGGATAGTACAGCCCATCCCTGAAGTATCCTCGGCATGCCATAGAGTGTCAAGATTTGCACCTCCCATATGTGATGCAGAGATTCCAAAACGATTTCAAACTCCAAGAATGAAGCTTTATGATGGATCTACAGATCCTGAAGAGCATGTGGCTCAATATAGGGAAAGGATGGAAATAAATCCAATCCCTGCCAATCTGAAAGAAGCATGTTTATGCAAGGGATTTGGCTCAACTCTCACCAGTCCAGCCCTAAAATGGCTCCTAAGTGTTCCACCCTATTCTATTACTTCTTTTGCACATTTGATTAACATGTTTAATAACCAATTTTCTTGTAGTCGAACGTTCGAACATTTGACAAGTGATCTGTACAGAGTAACTCAACCACAGGGGAAGTCACTAAGAGAATATATTACCAGGTTTAGAAAGGAAGCACTTGACATCCCAAACCTGGATGTCACTACAGCAGTCCAGGCATTCAAGATGGGGCTGCAGAGAAATTCACCATTTTATCAAGAATTGGTGATGAACCCATGCAGGAACTTAGATGAAGTCAGGAACAGAGCTTTGAGATTCATCCGACTTGAAGATGATAAGAAGATACAAGAGAGGATAGAATCATCCTCAAAATATAACCATCCCAATCGAAAATTCACTCCCACATACGAGCCATATAAGCATAAACCATATGCTAGGCTTGATAATAAGAAGGTCAATGTGGTAGAGGATGACTGCCCTAAATTATCAGACTATTGTTTTTCTGTCGATGTAACAGGTTTGATGTATGCCATGAAGGATCTAGGGGACAAACCAAGATGGCCAAGGAAGGACAACAAGGCAGGATGGAAAGACAAATCCAAATGGTGTGCCTTTCACGAAGATTTTGGCCATATCACTGAAGATTGCATTGCCCTAAGAAAGGAGATAGCACATCTCTTAAGCAAGGGTCACCTCAAGGATCTCCTGGGCAAGAAGAAATCAAGATCTCAGGATGACATTAACATCCCGGAAAGAGCAGCATCCCCACCTAAGGATGCTGGCATTATCAACTTCATTTCAGGAGGGTCAGATATTTGTGGAACCTCATACTCAGCTTCTAAAAGACATGCGAGGGAAGCAAAATCTGAAAAAGGAGAAAGACCAGCGAAGATGACCATCCTGACAACCTCAAAAGTGATAAGTTTTGAGGAAGAAGACAGAGAAAACATCCTTGACCCTCATTATGACGGTTTGGTTATTACTTTATATATTGCTAACCACTTTGTTCGCAGGATTCTTATAGATGGAGGAAGCTCGGTAAACATCATCCAGCTTGAGGCCCTCAAGAGGATGAACATCCCAGAATCGGAGATAGTTTCTAGGTCATCAGCTTTGGTGGGCTTCAGTGGAGAAACCAAGAACACAGTGGGTGACATCAAACTACCAGTATACGTAGAAGGGGTGAACTCTATCCAAAGATTTTGTGTGATAGATTCCCTATCCTGATACAATGTCATCCTGGGGAGACCCTGGATACATGATATGAAGGCCGTGCCTTCAACCTATCACCAATGTGTGAAACTACCCACACCTTGGGGAGTTGTGAAGGTCAACAACGATCAACAAGAAGCTAAGGATTGCTACATGAAATCAATGAAGGCCTCATCCCGACAAGCATAGCAATCACAGCAGGATACACATTGCCATCCTCAGGATGTTACAGCACATCCTGATCAGGATGTAAAAGCCATCTGTCTTGACGACAACAACAAGGACATCACTGTGCAAATCGGTAAGAATATCCCTCTTGATATTGAACAATCACTAATATCTTTCCTTAAATGCCGGATGTCTACTTTTGCTTGGAAACATGAAGATATGACCGGCATATCAAAGGACATCATCACCCACAAACTTGGAGTTGATAAGAGTTTCAAGCCCATTCAGCAAAAAAGGAGGAAGTTTGCTCCATAAAGAAATATCATCATCCAAGAAGAAGTGGACAGGCTGCTAAAGTTTAAGATGATAAGGGAAGTAAAATTCCCAAGATGGCTGGCGAATGTTGTGGTAGTCCAAAAGAAAATGGAAAATGGAGAGTGTGCGTGGACTACACGGACCTCAAAAAGGCCTGTCCTAAAGATCCATTCCCACTACCACACATAGATTCAATGGTGGATGCTACAGCAGGCCACGAGATGCTGACATTCATGGATTCATCCTCAGGATTCCAACAAATACAAATGGAACCAGATGATCAAGAGGACACAGCATTCATGACACCGTCAGGTATATATTGTTATATAGCCATGCCGTTCGGATTAAAAAATGCAGGTGCCACTTATCAGAGGCTAGTGAACATGATGTTCAAGGAAAAGATTGGGGACACGATGGAGGTCTACATTGATGACATGGTAGTAAAATCCAAGAAAGCAGAAGATCATATTCGGGATCTCAAAGAAGCTTTTGGCATCCTGGACGCCTACAACATGAAATTAAACCCAGCAAAGTGACACTTTGGGGTTGGAGCTGGGAATTTTCTTGGATATTTGGTCACAAAAAGAGGGATAGAAGCCAACCCTGAACAAATAAAGGTTATCCTTGATCTCAAATCCCCAAGGAATATTAAGGATGTGCAAAGGCTGACTGGCAGGATGGCGGCCCTAAATAGATTCATCTCGAAATCCTCAGAGAAATGTAAAGAATTCTATGACATCCTGAAAAAGAATAACAAGTTCGACTGGGGATAGAGACATGAAGAAGCATTAAAGAAGCTCAAAGATTATCTTGCAGCAGCTCCATTGTTGATGAAGCCTGAGGATGGAGAACCTCTCAAGCTATATCTTGTAGTTTCTGGGAATGCAATAAGTGTCGTATTGGTAAAGGACTTTGAAGGGCAACAACATCCTGTCTATTATGTAAGTAAAACCCTCCTAGATGCTGAAACCAAGTATTCACATCTCGAAAAACTTATTTTAGCTTTAGTAATGGCTTCTACTAAGTTAAGGCATTATTTTGAAACACATAAAATATATGTTCCAACTAACTATCCCATTAAAAATGTATTAAGAAAACCTGAAATGTCTGGAAGAATGGCAAAATGGTCAGTTAAATTATGTGCCTTTGACTTAGAGTATGAGCCTAGAAATGCAATCAAGTCACAGGCCCTAGCAGACTTTGTGGCTGATTTCAGTAGTGACATCCTGAGTAAAGTAGAGTCTGAAGTCAAACAACTAAATGAAAATTTAGGAAAATGGACTCTATACACTGACGGTGCTTCGAATGCAAGAGGCACAGATCTGGGAATACTACTAAAATCGCCACAAGGGGATAATATACCCCATGCCGTTAGATGTGCATTTCAAACAACCAATAATGAAGCTGAATATGGAGCTCTCATTGCTGGTTTACAACTTGCTAGAGATTTACATATTGATAAAATTGAAGTCTTTTGTTGATTCTTTGTTGATTACTAATCATTTCAATGGATCATATGCAGTAAGAGGACAAAAGTTAGCCATTTATCTTGAAATCGTTAAAAATTTAGCTACTTCTTTTGTAGAATTTTCACTAACACAGGTACCTAGGGAAGAAAATGTTGAAGCTGACGCCCTAGCAAATCTGGGATCCTCCTTTAATTTACTAGAAGGATCCAAGATTCCTATCATTCACATCTTAATACCGGCAATCAAAGAGTGGCATCCTGAAGATGGCCAGGCACATCCTGAGGAAAAAACAGACCATCCTGAGGATATCACTGTTTTGGCCACTCAGAAACAAGATGACTCACATAATCAAATATTTACAAGAAGATGTCATTCCTGATGAAGAAAATCCAAATGCTTTCAGGATAAAGGTATCTAAATTTACAATTATAGACAATATTTTGTATAGAAAGTCTCTTGCAGGTCCATATTTGAGATGTCTCAACAAGGATGAAGCAAACGAAGTACTCAAAGACATCCATGAAGGAGATTGTGGAAATCATACAGGAAGAAGATCTCTCTACTCGAAGACTCTGAGGACGGGATACTATTGGCCTACTATGAAGAAGGATGCCATGTTGTATTCCCAAAAGTGTGATGCATGCCAAAGACATAGCAACATACTTTGCCAACCTGCTGAACCATTACATCCTATTGTTTCACCATGGCCCTTCATGAAATGGGGGATGGACATAGCAGGAAAGCTACCCAAAGCTCCTGGAGGAAAGGTATTCATGCTAGTGATGACAGATTACTTCTCAAAATGGATTGAAGCCGAAGCATTTGTCCAAGTTAGATATAGAGAGGTGGTCCCGTTCATCAAAAGAAACATCCTGACACGATTTGGAGTACCATCTGAAATCATTTGTGACAATGGCTCTCAATTCATTAGCAAAAGAACAACTGACTTTTGTGAAAGTTGGGGAATCAAGATGGTAACTTCAACACCAGTCCATCCTCAAGCTAATGGACAAGCAGAATCCTCAAACAAGATCATCGTCAACAACTTGAGGAAGAAGCTTGGGGAAAAGAAAGGAAAATGGGCAAAAGAACTTCCATTTGCACTTTGGGCTGATAGGACTACTTCAAAGAATGCAACTGGTCAGACACCTTTCTCTTTGGAACAGAAGCAATGCTTCCAACAGAGATGGCCATGCCTACAGCAAGGAAGCATCTTCAAGATGCAACTACTAAATCTGAAGCACTACTACAAGACTTGGAAACTGTGGATGAACTCAGGGATGCTGCTAAATTAAGGATGGCAGCATATCAACAAAGGATTGCTAAAGCATACAACAAAAACATCAGGATAAGAAGATTTCAAGTAGGAGACTTGGTATTGAGAAAAGCCTTCCAAAACACAACAAAACCAAGTGATGGTAAGCTAGCTCACAAGTGGGAAGGTCCATACTTGATCGATTCTAAAGCTGGTAAAGGAGCATATTGGTTATCAACGATGGAAGGAGAAATTCTACCAAGGGCTTGGAATGCAATTCACTTAAAATACTACCATGTATAGGGATGCATGTGACTGATCTCTCTGGAAGAGAAACTATGATGCAAATCACAGGTGGGATGAAGGTGAAGGCTGACAGAGATGAATCATCTCCATATGTAAGTACTTATCCTTGATTTATTTCGATCGATTATATTTTCACTAAACATGGTCTAGAAATAGTCCATCCTGAGAATTTTGCAGTACCATCCTGAAGATGGAATGCTTAGAAGACTAGGGGGCTGGCCACCCTCTCCTCCATTAAGGTGTCCGACACCTTCCTAAGGTTTAAAGGTTTTCACCTTTCACATTGGGTTAGCAACCCTCGCCTGGAGCGCACGATGCCCATGTATATTCTCGGGATGGTGGGACCAGTCCATGTAAAAGTGGCTGATAATTTCATTATCTTTAAGGTATACGATGGAGTACCATCTGAAATCATTTGTGACAATGGCTCTCAATTCATTAGCAAAAGAACAACTGACTTTTGTGAAAGTTGGGGAATCAAGATGGTAACTTCAACACCAGTCCATCCTCAAGCTAATGGACAAGCAGAATCCTCAAACAAGATCATCGTCAACAACTTGAGGAAGAAGCTTGGGGAAAAGAAAGGAAAATGGGCAAAAGAACTTCCATTTGCACTTTGGGCTGATAGGACTACTTCAAAGAATGCAACTGGTCAGACACCTTTCTCTTTGGAACAGAAGCAATGCTTCCAACAGAGATGGCCATGCCTACAGCAAGGAAGCATCTTCAAGATGCAACTACTAAATCTGAAGCACTACTACAAGACTTGGAAACTGTGGATGAACTCAGGGATGCTGCTAAATTAAGGATGGCAGCATATCAACAAAGGATTGCTAAAGCATACAACAAAAACATCAGGATAAGAAGATTTCAAGTAGGAGACTTGGTATTGAGAAAAGCCTTCCAAAACACAACAAAACCAAGTGATGGTAAGCTAGCTCACAAGTGGGAAGGTCCATACTTGATCGATTCTAAAGCTGGTAAAGGAGCATATTGGTTATCAACGATGGAAGGAGAAATTCTACCAAGGGCTTGGAATGCAATTCACTTAAAATACTACCATGTATAGGGATGCATGTGACTGATCTCTCTGGAAGAGAAACTATGATGCAAATCACAGGTGGGATGAAGGTGAAGGCTGACAGAGATGAATCATCTCCATATGTAAGTACTTATCCTTGATTTATTTCGATCGATTATATTTTCACTAAACATGGTCTAGAAATAGTCCATCCTGAGAATTTTGCAGTACCATCCTGAAGATGGAATGCTTAGAAGACTAGGGGGCTGGCCACCCTCTCCTCCATTAAGGTGTCCGACACCTTCCTAAGGTTTAAAGGTTTTCACCTTTCACATTGGGTTAGCAACCCTCGCCTGGAGCGCACGATGCCCATGTATATTCTCGGGATGGTGGGACCAGTCCATGTAAAAGTGGCTGATAATTTCATTATCTTTAAGGTATACGATGGAGCTCTTAAGGTTTAGACATTTTTCAATGTCTCAAATGGTTAGGCGTTTTTCAACGTCTCTTCGGGCCTTGTCACCAGTTATTATCAAGATGTTACATATTGGTCTTGTCACCAAGATTATTTCAAAATGGGTTTTGATCCCAGTTAAACCAAAGGCCTTGTCGCCAGGATAATAACAAAGTCTACCTTTGCATGATATTATCAAAACATAAGTCTTTCTTATGAAAGATTATAAGATCTATTCTGAAGATATCACACTGGGGACATCCTCAGAATGCAAGACCATCCCAAGGATGGAAAAGAAACTAGATGCATCCTCAAGATGCAACACTATCCCAAAGATCAAGAAGGAGCTGGGGACATCCTCAGGATAATGAAGACCATCCTGATGATGAGAAGAACTTATTAGGTATTATTTTTCATTCTTTTATGACACTAAGTGTTTGCTAATGTTTGCAGAATAATGAAGAACACAAAGCTGATAGCGTCAAAAAGCTGTTATCATATTATTTATGCATCATGATCAAAATGTGATGTCAACCCCTGGCTTCATCCAAAACCAGGACCCATCCACCAGGGGTCAACATCTGTGGTCCAAGGTCAACAAAAAGATTTGGGGCTTCGTCCTGAAACCAAGATCCCTCCACCTCAAATCTTATAATATCCTAGGTTATTACATGCCAAAATAAATTGTTCGAAATTGTTCAACCAACCACTACCACAAAAGATCAAATAAAAAGTGGGCTCCAGCCTAGTCGATACATCCTTCATCGCCCACTGAAAGGTCCCTCACCACCTCGGCTACCTTGGCTTCAGCTGCCTTTGCCTCAGCATCCTCAGGGTCCTCAGCTACATCCTCAGGAGAAGTGCACCCATAAACCATTTCTTTTCCACCCTGGATCTTGACTCTCTGCTCCTAGTCTTCAGCGTCCCAAATATTCTGATCAAAGCCTGGATCCTTGGCCAGAAAAACCATCTTCATCCTGGCCTAAAAGATAGAAATACTAGCGGACTTGATGAGCCTATCCCTGCGATCCTGTGCCTCCTTTTCCTGATCCAATATAGCTTTAGCATGTTCAACCTTCATTCTTTTCAGTTCAGCCTCCATCTCCGCTATTTTACTCTCAAGATGTTCACCCTTGTCATAAGCAATCTTCTGAGCATCCTCAAGTTTGGTCTGAGCATCATAAAGATCTTTGGCGATAGCATTCACAGATTTCAACAAATGTTCGTGGCCCTAACAAAAGAGGATAGAGAAACAAGTGTTGCACGTTAAAAATGATTTCTATCACTAACATTTCGGTACCATCCTCAGAATAAAACCAAACCTGGAGTATGAACTGAGAAATCTTGTTCAAAATCTCCTCAAAACTAAACCCTTTGAAAGACGTGAATTCCTGTACTATACCAGAAGTTGTCTTCCTCTTTTTAGCAGAAGATGCTGCGCTAGACTTGAGATTCAACGGCGAAAGCTTGCTTGTTGTCACATACAAGTTATCGAGGTCGTCTGTATCAAAGAAAGCAGACTCTTTCCCTATAAAGGTATAGAATTAGATAAATATACATCCTCAAGACATAACAGAAAAATACTTACCAGACATCTCCATGAATGGTCGACTTCCCTTCTCCTCAAAGGTTCTGACAGAAACAGGTAATTCGAGTACACCCTGGTGTTTGAGGTAAGAGTCACTAAAAGGGGAAGCGAACTTCGTAAAGAAAGCACCTATGAAACAGAAAAAAAACGAAACACTCAGACAGACGACATAAGCTTCTTATATAAAAACTTTTACCATTCTTCAACCAATACATAGGGATATCACGCCCAAAAAGAATGGAATCTCTCTTTACAAAAAAGAACTTTGATCTCCAAGATCTCTCAAACTTGGTAACATCATATAGAAAGGTAGGTTCTTTTTCAATAGATTGAAGAGTATAACGACTTGAACCATGTGTTTTCAACTTATACATATAAATTAGATCCCTGATGCGAAAATAGATGCTATGCTTTTCTATAATATTATTGCAAACCATCAGAATCTTCCAGATCTCCGGCATGGCTTGGACATAAACCATCCCAGTGGTGTCAAAGAAATCTTGAATAAATGGAGGGAATGGATACTTCAAGCCTAGTTGAAAAGGGAGATACAAAAAGCAGACCCATGTAGAGGAAACGAGACCAGATCTTGTATTAGGATCGTAAGGACGAAAGACAGCAGAGTCGGGAAAGACCCTTGAATCCTTCAAAGCTTGAATATCTTCGTCATAAAAAGAAACAACTTCTTGTTCAGGATAGTTCAACAGATTTTGAAGGACGAAGTCATTCGAGACTACTCCAACACCAGAAGATTTTTTAACCATCTTCAAAAATCATGCAGGTTCTGAAGATACGAAAAGTACAAAGGTTACCTTCTTTGATAACCTGGCGAGAATATAAAGAAGGAGATGTGGTCAACATCGTATAATGGTTATTGAATAATTATAGCCGAAAAAATAGCTGTTACTACCTAACAAAGACATCCCACCAGAAAAGATATTAAGAGAAAAATATTTTTACCGTAAAAGATATTGACGGTAACATATTTTTGGGGACAATTATTGTGGGTGAAAATCCTCAGGATGATTTTACCCCACATCCCTAAAGCTCCATCCTCAGGATGCTGAAGGGCTCGGCTGACTTCGGGATATTTCAACATGTGCACATCCTAAAGATACACTAACAAGCTATCTTTATATGATATGATTGCAGGTACAACAAATTACAATATGAACCTGAAACTGACTTCCAACGTCTACATTAGTTGGTCAAAGAAGCTATATGTGAAAGAGGTTACGAGCCAAGGTCTAAGCATGAAGAAGATGTCAAGAATGTAACCGATGCGCATTTATTATCGGCGACAAAACAGGAAACAGCTGAAACAATAACTAAGCTGAGAAAAAACCGTTATCTAACGGCTTAATTCAGTTGTAACACCTCCAACGTTCACCTGAAACAGACCCAACCGATATTGAAGGAGTTTAACTACATAACGGGTATTAAGGGACTCATAGTCGGTTTCATGTACTATATAAAGGGAGTATTGGACGAGTATAGGACACCTACTTGCACACTGCTTACACTATAGACTACTCAAATACACTTAGCTATTCAAAAACACTTGCACAATCATTGTAATCATAGCATGCTTGTAAATCCAAGATCTTCTCTACCGGGTATCAAACAAACAATCGAGTGCGGAAAACAAGATTGAATGTGAAGAACAAAAGATTAAAACGATGAAATGAATTGTATTGCTGCTTCACCTTGCACACAATCTCTAGGATTGTCTGGTACAAGGTGGTGGCCAAAGAACTACAAATGAAAGGTCTAACCCTAAAATGAACTTAAACAAAACATTATATAGGGTCCAATAAAGCCTTGGCCCACATGGCCTAACCCAAGTCCATTAACTTAAACTAAGCCCAATTAACACAAACAGGCTTAATAAAGACAAGCGTAAACCTACTTAAATATAGCCCAACAATATCCCCCTAGGTTTATGCTGTCTTTATCATGGCTTAGTAGGAAGAATCTTCAGATCTTGATCTTCCAATCTTGGGTTCATTTATCTTCTGCTCTCGGAGGCATACTTGTATTTTGATCATCATCAGCTTTTTCTTGAACATCTTGCTAAAAGAGAACGTGAGAGGAGGATTCTCATAACTCTTTTCTTTGTCAATCTTCTCTTTCAAGCAACTTCACAGGTACTTCTTCAATTGTACTTTCATTGTCAAAAGATGATTAACTTCAGGTTCTTCTGACTCAGGTACATCTTCTCAGTGTGGTGATTCATGCTTATCAACAACTGGAACTCTTTCATTCTTCATCAACCCTACTTCTTGATTTGAATCAAAATCTGCAAATTCTCAGCATTTTGTGAGCAAACAATTTTATGCAATAGAGGGTCCAGTATATACATGAACACCAAGTACATCAGTGTACTTCAATTTTAAATTTTCAAAACCTGAATTTTGTTCGAGAATCGGTCAAATCCTCAAGAATAGATAATTTTTATAAAAGAAAACAAACAAAAATAAAAATTCAAACTAATTACAATGCATCTTTTTTGTGAGAATCATGTGCAAGAAGATCATATCAGCTTTGTCAAAATGCAACACACCGTTAGTATATTTGTTTTGGTATACTTATTAAAGTTCCATAAAGCAATCCAAGACGATTACCAGCATCGTTTATCCACTTAAACAAACATACACACACGTCTTCAGTCCTTTATTTTTCTTATTTTCTTAACGTGTGTTAGACCGAAATAACTGTGTGTCCCACATCATGACATACCCCCGCGATCAAGGTATGCACAAAGCTTCTTCATAACAGGTGAGTAAATTGTTGACATCTGTATGTTTTACAAGGTCAAGATCATCAGTGATCAGGTCTGCATATATCTGGATGCAACAAAGAGACCGATGGATTCTCGACCAGGGTTAGGGCAAATACCAAATGTTTCGGTATGATCATTGCTTTAGGCTTTTGATTTGTGCCTTTAGCTTGAATTCTCTTTGAGAATTATGGGTTTTGGCATTTCCTTATTGCTCTTTTAAGACGTCCTGACTGTGCCTAGGTCAGCATATATCTGGATGCAGCAGAAGGGCAGCCATGACATCCCCAGATGTATCAACAATTTAAAGACCTGGAATCTCAGACTTTGGCAATCTATCAACGCAAGATTTAAGACCATAAGATCAAACGCCGATGATGTGTTCCCCACAAGCTACACAGTCCTTTATCATTATCATTAATTTTGGACTGAGTTCGTTGTGCAGTTTGCCTGCCAATACATCATATAATGGAGCTGCAATCACACCAGATTTAATTTTCTTTTCGATTTTAAGGTGTGACATTTCAACAGCTGATGTACTATCATTTCTTTTTTTTCGCACCATGAAATCTCATTTTCTGAATTTTCTATGTTTTTGTATTTTTCTGAGGATATATATCCCCCTAAATTTGTGCTTAAAATTGAGAATTTAAAGAACAAATTTACAACCTAAAACTAAGAAAAATCTTTTTGGGTTTTTTTTTTCTAAGACCATTCTCGAATTAATGACCAAAACAATTTCAGAACTTTTAACTCATCAGGTTTTGAGCGTACCTCTCTAGCTGATTTTACCTCCGTTTTCTCCTTCAAAGGAAATATACTCACTGTTTAAGAAATTAAAATAAATATATAACAGAGAGATGTCACCTGTCGTGTGCATGGAACAACCGTTATCAACATACCAGTGGTCGTCGACAATCCTCCTTGGTCCCTGCACTAAGAAAGGAGATTAATTAAACATTGGTACCCAGACCATCGCGGTCCTGGGCACTCCTGAAGCATCTATGAAATACACTTCTCTCAAGCACATGTCCTTCTTCTCATTTAGGACTGGTGTAGCTGCCGCCTTTGATTTCCAGACTTGCTTAGGTTTAGCACACGGTTTTGCTACTTTCGGAGTAGCAGCTTTCTGTTTCTCAGGTTGCTTCGACTTCTGTGGTTGAACAACCTTCTGTTTGCTCTTGGCAGCATTCCAGTCTCCATCAGACGGTTTAACTTTGGGATTAGCATTCTTCCTTGCCTTAGGTTTTTCAACCTTCATTGGCTTGGAGTAATAGTTATCCCTAGGCATAACCTTCTGATGTGGTCGATAATAAGGCACATAGGGACGACTTGTGCAGTTTCGTGCAATGTGGTCGGGTCTTCCACACGTGTAGCATGCCTGCTTCTTTGCATAAGGAGCATATCCCGGTCTGTTCGATCCCACTGATGAATGTGAGTGATGGGATCTTGTGGATGATTTGTTTGCTGTCTTCTTAAAGATTCTGCTCTGCTTAGAACATTTTGAACACCCGTGTGAACAAGATTGTGCTTGTGATGAGGACTGTCCTTGAGCTTTCTGTTTAACTTCAGGAACCTGTACATGAGAGTTAGCACAGACAGTTTTTCTATGTGGTGGCACATATTTATCAGTTGTGCCAATAACAGATAGCTCAGAAACAGCCTTTTGTACGTATGGTATAGCATTAGCAAATAATTTTGATGTTTTCGAACAAACATCAGCAGTTTAAGAGCAAACAATATCATCCCCCTCAACCTTAACTTCTACCTTTACTAAATCTGCACATGAAGTAGAAGCATCAGTAACGTTCACACACTTAAAATCAGGTACTATTGGCTTTACCACACCTGTGCCAACAATCATGGATGAGGGATCCTCACATTCTTGTTTAATCTCGACTGGCCTTGAGCACACAGATTTTTCAGATTCTGGCTCAGTCGAGGGTGTGTCATTTGATTCAGTTGAGCCACTTAATTCAGAAACTTGTGGTGGCTCTACTGAATCCCCCGTTGACTTAGCTGCTCTAGAGGACTCACAGCTGGATTCACGTGATTCAACTGATACTGATTTCTCAGATTCAGTTGTTTTAGGTGATTCACATTTGGAGTCACTTTCAGAAGTTGGTGGGGCAACTGGTTCAACGGTCTGTGGTGCCCTATACTCTTCATAAATCTTCTTGAATGTTTCCATGAAGTCAAACTCAAAGGGCACATTTGAGTCTGATTGGCCGGTCGGTTTAGTTTGCTCAATTTTCGATTCAGTTTCAAAAATGGTTTCTTTTAAGACATTATTTAACTCAGTTGTGTCATTTGAAACTGGGACTTCATCTCTATTCACATCAAAAAAACTCTGTCAATTTCTTTGTTTTTCTCAAAATTTAATGTCTCAGTCTGCTTTGAAACATCTTGAGACTTGACAAAGGTTTTTGATGGAGCCTGCTCCTGCTTAGGTTGTTTGTTCTTGGGTTTAGAGATTCGGACAGGGACTGATTTAGGTTTGGAGATCTCAACTTGATCCCTCGATGGTCGACTGGTTGGCTCTTCTATTGGAGGACCGTATCCTTTAACAGGCAGAGCCAACAATTCTTCATCCGACATGGGAATTGAGGAATAGTTTTCATTAAAAGGTAGTGGAATTTCCACAAACCCGAGACCTTTATTCCTCACTTCCTTTGGTCTTAACTTTAGCTGGGTATTGATCATTTTTTCAACTTTGGGACTGGAACAATCGAACTTTTTAAAGTGAAAATCGGCATTTTCAAATTTAGATTTTGAGTCGATCAATTCCGCGGTCAAAGTATCAGACAGTCGTTTAAAGTGTAAATATCGACACTTGTGATCACTCACCTCCTGATGCAAGCGCTTGATATCGAGTTTTTGTTGTTCGACCATTTCTTTATAAGAATTAAATTTCTTTTTAATATCCCAAGTGGCCATTTTCTCGTATTCAAGCTGCTTATATGCAGAGAGAGTTTCTTCTCTAAAACCTTTAATTTTTAACCTGCATCGTTCAGTACAACATGATTCAGCTAAAATGTCAGCGTGTACCTCAGATGCGGATGGCACGTGGTCATATTCCATCTGTGCCATGAGAACTTGAGCAGCGTAAGCGGCAGGAGCAGCAGATGTGACAGGAGCAGTAGGAGCGGGTGAGTAGTCAGAGTTTGAATTCAAAAATGAAGTGTCAGAGGCGAAAGAGCATGTAGTAGCAGAGGTGTTGCTTTGAGTCTTCAGATTTGCACGCTTAGCATGTTCTTTGACGAGTAAGATTAACTCATCTGGCGTCATTTTGGACCAACTTGTTTCTACATAGATCTTCATGACATTCCTAAACCAGCTGCATGTCGGTTGATCTGGTATTCTTTTTAAAGCGTCCAAAAGACTCTTGTTGACCCAACGATTTGCAATCACAATCTCTGCATTCATCATTTCTGACAGCAGTTCGGTAAATCTGTCAAGCAGTGCATACACGGTTTCACCAGGATTGTAACTGAAACTCTCAAGTCTCTGCTCAAACACCTCACTTTGAGAAGACATTTTAATATTTAATAGTGATCCCCCAAAAATCTAGACGTTTCACCAAAATTTTTAAGACGAGCACCGGACGTCCAACCGTAGTCAACCGTCAAAATAGTACACAATCTAGTCCACCGTAGTCAACCGAATCAAACCGTAAAACGTAAGGTCGATCCCCTCAACTTGAGCTTGTGCACTCCAAATAATACCACTATTATTATTATTATTATTATTATTATTATTATTATTATTATTATTATTATTATTATTATTATTATTATTATTATTATTATTATTATTATTATTATTATTATTATTATTATTATTATAAAAACTTCAAGATCCACGTGAAGATTACTTTTCCAAAAATTGACCAAAATCCTCAACACTTTTACTCTTATTTCTCTGATCTCAAAAGAACTCTCTCTCTCTCTCTCTCTCTATCTAGAAACCTCTGTCTTCACAACAACTACCTCATAACCACATAAATCTTTTTCTTTCCTTGGTTCACTCTCTCACGCAAGACACAAAAGACCATTTTTTTTATATCTATTAACTCTTTCTTAACTCTCTCTCTAAAACACTTTAGTAATCACGAAGACCAACAATCTGAATCAATAGATCAATGACTCGAGGAAACGGGAGTTAGCTGTGGTGGTTTGTGGCTGGTCACAAGGTTCCGACAGGGGGGTGGTGCAGGTTCGGAGGTGTAAGTGGAAGAAGAAGGTGACAGGTGGGGTTAGGTTGTACGGTGGTGGTACGGGTGTGGTGGTGGTTGACGGTGACAGGTTGGTGACGCGTGGAGGCAGGTGGTGGTTTTCGGTGGATGTAGGTGACGGGCCGGTGGGTACGGGTCAGATCAGAAGTCAGTTTTTCGGGTCGGGTTTCCAGCAGAAGTCAGTTTCCGGGTACAAGGTGGGTGTTCGAGTTGATGGTCTGAGTTCGAGTAGATGGGGTCTGAGTTCGACCTGAAACAGGCTGAGTTCGACTTTGAGAGCTAAGTTCGACCAAGATAGCTGAGTTCGACCTGGGTGAGTTCGACCTGAACAGGCTGAGTTCGAGTTCGGGTGGAGAGTTCGATGAAGCTCCGATGAGTTTGACCTCGAGTGGGTGTTGAGTTCGACCTTGAGTTCAACGAGGTGGTGAGTTCGATGCCAAAGTTGAGTTCGACCTTGAGTTCGACCTGAACAGTTCTGAGTTCGACCTCGGGTAGAGTGTTCGATGAAGTTTCCGGGTTGGGATTTTGAGTTTTTGAGCAGCTCCTTGTAGTCCGATAGATATCCCCCTTTTCACGTTTGACTTTTATTTTCCACCGTTGATTTCTCTGTAAAAGTTGTCAGCCCCTTCTTTTTAGGAAAGCAGATTTATTATTTTTAATATCTCCATAACTTAAAATACCGTAAAACATGGAAACAGTTTATGTATAACCAAAATAGATCAAACATCCCCTTTTTGGAATAATATTTTCTTGTTCTTCGTGTTCTTGAATAAAACTGGATCTGCAAACACAAACTAAAACACAAAACTTATTAAATAAATAAAATTAACAAGAGACAAGATTTAAACCTGTTAGAACCGACAAAATGCAGCAGCAAAAACTCCTTTTTGTTCTTCGAATGATACCGAACTGAGCCTTCAAAAGACTTCTTAGGCTCTGATACCAATTGTAAGTCCAAGATCTTCTCTACCGGGTATCAAACAAACAATCGAGTGCGGAAAACAAGATTGAATGTGAAGAACAAAAGATTAAAACGATGAAATGAATTGTATTGCTGCTTCACCTTGCACACAATCTCTAGGATTGTCTGGTACAAGGTGGTGGCCAAAGAACTACAAATGAAAGGTCTAACCCTAAAATGAACTTAAACAAAACATTATATAGGGTCCAATAAAGCCTTGGCCACATGGCCTAACCCAAGTCCATTAACTTAAACTAAGCCCAATTAACACAAACAGGCTTAATAAAGACAAGCGTAAACCTACTTAAATATAGCCCAACAATGCTCGTCCACATACTCATCCAAAGTTGTATCTTTTTACCATATTAATATTAACAAACAAGGCAGGGGCCTAGACTCCTCCCGAGGTTTTATGATGGCGATCTACAATTGATCAAGGGCTTTCCTCGTAGATCATGTGTTGTTCTTCTTGTTTATTGCTTTATTTGTTCATTTATAGCAGTTCCATCCTGAGGTTATAACTGTCCATCCTAAGGATACAACTCCCCATCCCGGAACTAACCTAAGCCATCCCAGTCATAGTTGCCATATTTTTACTTGTTAAACATCCTGATACACCATCTCAAGAATATTATTGATTTACAAATGTATTCCACACATTTAGCACTCTACCTCACATTAACTAATTTGGAATACAAAGTTATTTTTATTGGATAATTTTTTACCAAAACAGATGGATCTAGCAATATTGACCAAACTTCAGGGATGAATTTGGCCATTTACTCTTACTCATTTATCCAAACATTCTCAAAAGTGTGGCATCTTCCTTATTTTCATTCAAAAGTCTTTTTCTCTCTCATGTTTCCCCATAATTTAAACCGTTAATAAATTTTGATATATGAGTTTTTTTTTAAAAGAAAATACACCAAATTAACGAACGTTTCATTGTCTTCCTATCAAGTACCATAGTGCTATACAAAATACAAAAAAAAAAAAAAAACAATTTCTTTTATCGATTTTTGTTCATATAGGAAAAAAGACGCAATGTGTTCAGGTAATTCATTTCTTGTCTAGGCAAGTCACTAATCATGTTCAAACTAAGGATTCTATTCTCATCAAGAGCAGAATAGGTTAAAACCACCCATTTCCAAAAAAAAAAGGTCACACCTTCAAGACTACCGCCTCAATTACGCCCTGCAATGGTTGTTTCTAGCTCTGCTCCTGATCCAAACATACATCTTCTTTTTAATATATATTTTCATTCTTATTCACATGATTAAAATTGTTTTTTTTTTTTTCATATTATAGTACATTAATTTTTATGTTACATCATAACACATATTTTATTACATCATATTAGATTTATCTTATAGTGGAGTGGCATGAGAAATGATAGGTAGAGCCTAGCCTCCTTGAGGTGCCAGGTTCGATCCTTGATCACACCGGGTTTTACTGATTTTCCACTGTCTTGCATTCGGGCGGGTGGGGGTCAGGTTTTCCCCGAAACTGATGGCTTGGTAAGTTCTGGCTACCCAACACTACCTGTGGGTGGGCATCTAAGACGTGTTTTCACCCAGAGACGTATGAGGTGCTTTTGTAACCAATTAGTTAGTAGCTTGGTAACCAGGAAATCATTTGTGGCGGTTAAAAGAAATATATATAGTGTATCTATATCTATATTTATTGGTAGCCTAACAATGGAATTTACTTTAAATAAAATTTACTAATAAAAATAAATATGCAGTTGTTTATTGACCGAAACAATTGTTCCTCAATTATCACACACCTTACCTAACCTTACCCTGATCTTTATTTCCTCGTTATTTTCAATAAATCGTCATAAATACGTTGCTGATTACATTATTTTAATCAGTTGTTACTCAATGGATTCATCATCAAGCAAAGACTCAAAGACGGAGACATTGGATGCTCCGTTGCATGCAATCGGCTTCCAGATCGATGAGTTGTCGCCACAGAAGGTTACCGGTCGTCTTCCGGTCACTCTTAAGGCTTGTCAGGTTATGTTAATCTTGAAATTCAAACTAAATTTTAATTTTAATTTTAATTTTAATTTGAATTGAATCAATTTAATTATTATTTTTTTATCCCGGGACCCGGTTCATAATAAACTCAACCAAGTGTGTACTCCGCACTATCGTAACTTGCTTGTTTGATGTATATCATGGAATGCGTTGCTTAACAAGTGAATCCAATTATACTAAAATATTTGACGATAAGTTTTTTCTAAGGGGCTGTTTGATAGGCTCTTAATCAATCTCTTAACCATTCAGGTCTAAATCATTCAGTATTCAGACTGTTTGTTTCAGCATCTGAATGTAATGATTAAAGTGTTGAACCATTAAGTTAATAAGGAATGCTGAATGATTCAGCTCTTAACCATTCAGAGCGTCTTAACCATCTTAATGATTCAACACTTAATCAACCAAACAGGCCCTAAGTTGAAATTGAAACTAAATTTGGATTAGAAACTGAAATTGTGAAATCGAAACTGAAACTGAAATTAAACTTGAATTTTTTTTTTTTTTTGAACGTCAACAAATCAATCCTAGGCACTCTCGAAATACCAATGGACAATTAAATTTGAAACTTTTTTTTTTCTTGAACGGCTAAAAAATCAATCCCGATTACTCTCGAAGTACCCACGGGACAAAGGAGTACTCCGAAAGTAACCCGGGTCCACCAGTATTTTCACACCAGTTCCCGGGGAAAACCTGATCCCCGAAAGCCCACTGCAGTAAAACCCGGCCCACCAGCAGCATTTTGGTGCCGGTAGAACTCGAACTCCCCACCAACCATAAGGAAAGCAAGGAGGGTGTCACTCCACCATAAGGGGATTGACATTAAACTTGAAGTTGAAGTAGAAATTGATATTGAATTTCTTTTATTAACAAAAATGACATGCAAACGGACAACAAGCTGTGCCGCAACCTTGTAATCGAAATCGAAATTCAAATTGCAACTGAAGCTAAATTTGAAACTGAAACTTACTAAAAATGTAACTTACTAAAAATGAAAATGAAACTGAAACTTGCTAAAAATGAAAATAAAATTGAAGTTGAAACTGAAACTGAATTTGAATTGGACAGCCGTTCAAGGTGTTACACGGCGGCGTATCGGCGCTAATAGCTGAGGCGCTGGCGAGTATGGGGGCACACATAGCGTCCGGGTGGAAGAGGGTGGCCGGATTACAGTTAAGCATCAATCACCTGAAGCGTGCTGACCTAGGTGATCTATTATTCGCTGAAGCAACTCCAATCCACGTAGGCAAAACGATTCAGGTTCGTTTATGTCTAATTTCAAATCTATATTCATAAATGCCTGCAAATGTTGGTGTAATTGATGGTGATTTGAGCAGGTATGGGAGGTGAGGTTGTGGAAGATTGATCCTGTAAATTCAGAAAGCAGGTCACTTATATCGTCATCAAGAGTTACGCTGATTACTAACTTGCCTGTGCCTGAGAACGGCAAAGATGCTGCTACTAATCTAAAGAAGTATGCTAAATTATGAACACGGTGATACTAAATAGACACCACCCCGTAATTCGTATCCCAGCGTGCCTGTCATATCATACGGGTCATATGATGTTATATGACCATATTTTTGTCCATATGACATCATACGGCCCATATGCCATCACACCTCTCGTGTGATATGTCAGTGATGTCTAGATAGTGTGTTAGTAGAGTGTTTCTATAACCAAACCATTATGTATCAACCATCAATTCCATCCCTAAAAAAATATGTAGATGTGTCCAACTGGTTGTTAAAATGCTCCGAATTGGATGAGCATCTTATTTCAAATGAATAAAACTATAAAAGAAATTAGATGATTATCTGTCCTTGATTTCTAAGTTACTGCAAAAGCTAAGATTGTCATGAAATTCATGTTATGGGAGAGAAGACGAATACGCCATTTAGGCTCTATAAATTGATGCCTTTATCGGTTAGTTATCCCTGAAACTTATGATGATGGCTTTGAACCTATGCTGTATGCAAGTGATTCTTGGTTTCGTTTCATTTTTTGCTGTTGGTTCATATTTTATCATCTTCGTGCTTCGGGCTGCTTTTTATATGATCGGAATTCGGATAGAGCTTGTCATATATCTTTATTCCCTTTCCCTCCCTAGTTTAGAACAAAGGTAATGTTGAATTTCGAATGACCCAGCTTGAATACAGAGACAAGATTAGATCCTAATCTGGTGTCAAAAGCGGTTGAACTGCGTAAGACGCTATTGTTGTGCACCAGTGCCTCTTTCTGTGTTTAATCTCTTATTATCCTTTAGTACTGATATCGACTTATCTATTTGATTTCATGACTTGTTTAGGTGTAAGTCATGAACATAATTTTTTAAATTTAGTACTTGTCACGTTTCTTATTATTCTTATCATAACAAATTGCATTCCAATTTCCAAATATCTACTTTATATATGACTATTCATCTGATGATGACTTATGTATATGGCTTTTGTAGTTGTAAGTTATAAACATAATATTTAAAATTACCACTATGTTAATGTTTATCATAAAAAAAAGATGTCCATTGAAGTTCAAAATATATATTGTATGTATGCACTAATAATCTGATGATGACAAAAGATACTAAGATAGTGACTAGTATCTTAGAAAGCAATTGGTATTAGTTTTATATATATTTATGATTTATGATCTATTATTATTATTTATGACTAGAACTTATAATTCGAGTCACTATCACCCTTGGGTAGACTTTTTTAGCAATAGTATAAACTTATGTCAAGACATTAAAATTTTTATCTTGATTCTAAAAATATGAACGTGTGATTTGCATGCCAACTACAACAATGACTGTATGCCCATAATATGATGATCACTTTGTCCAAATTCCAAACAACAAAGAAGCAACAGAGTGATTCATTCAATACAAGGAAAACCAAACCAAACGGAATAGTTGCGCTTTAGGGTAGTGTTTGGTATGATGGAATGAAAGGGGGAATGGAATGAACCATTACAAGGTAATGAAAAATAATGTGTTTGGATGGCTAAAGGAATGGAATCACTCATTCCACAAGGCATTCCATTCCCTCAAAACCATTCCATCAACCCCCCATGTTTTTTTTTCATTCCATCCCCATTCACCCTTTACTAACAAAAGCATAACCCACCACCACCCACCACCACTATCGCCACCACCCACCACCACTATCGCCACCACCCACCGCCGCCGCCGCCACCGCCACCCACCACCGCCGTCACCACCCGCCGCCGCCACCACCTACCACCGCCGTCACCACCCACCACCGTCGTCACCACCCACCACCACCACTACCAACCACTACCTTCACCTACCTACCACCACCACCCACCACCACCGTCACCACCCACCACCACCGTCACCACCCACCACCGCCGCCACTCACCACCGCCACCAACCACCGCCACCGCCACCACTCACTACCTTCACCCTCCCACCACCGCCACCACCCACCACCGTCACCCACCCACCACCGCCGCCATACAAAACCACCCACCGCCGCCTACCACCGTCATCAACCCACCGCCACCTCCACCACCTACCACCGTCACTCACCACAATTTCCTTTACCCACGACTACCGCCGCCACCCATCACCGCCGTCTCCTCCACCCACCACCGCCACTACTCACCATTGTCACCCACCCACCATCACCGCCATCCACCTCCACCCATCGTCACCGTTGCCGCCACCCACCACCGTCGTCGCCACCACCTATCACCGCCGTCGCCATCCACCACCACGCTACCGCCACACACCACCACCTACCATCACCACCACCGCCATCCACCACCGCCACTACTCACCATCGTCACCCACCCACCATTACGACCATCCACCTCCACCTTCCACGGTCGCCGCCACCGCCACCGACCACAGCCGCCGCCGCCCACCACCGCCGCTACCGTCACATATCACCACCCACCATCACCGCCACTGACCACCACCGCCACTAACCATCGATTTTATTCATTCGTTTTTTCTTGTCTATCCAACAACACAAAGTAATGTTTTGTTTCATTCCCACATGGCAACCAAACAAGACATGGAATGGTAATGATCCATTCCATTAACATAACGAACAATAAATTGCATACAAAAAAGTAACAAAACACATTAAGTTGATATCAATTTAAAGATCTTTAAATCGATTTCTTCAATTGCGATTACTAATCAAAATTTTTATTGTATATCCACCGTTTTAAATTAGAAACATATAAAGTTGAACTGTAGTATAAATAATTAGGTTAGAAAATACCTTCTCTTTCTTTTACATACTTTTTAACACTTTGAACAATGCCTTCGTTTCTTTCTTGCTTGGCTTATAGCAAGCATGCTCACTGTTACGTGTCAAATAAGTAGAGGGGGCTGAATGTAAATGTTTCATGGTATAGGGTATGTAGTTGAATATTCCACATGTACATATACCCACACGGTTTAAGAGAATGATCAGCTATTGATATTGAGAATAATCTCCTTCTTCTCTGTGATTAACCATTTGTTTCGTAACAATGGTATCAGAGCTTTCAATCCTCTCGAGTGTTGGTTAGACAATAACAATCAGAATTCCAAGTTCTGATCAGTACGATTCAAGAATTAGGGCAACAAAAGGGTTTCAATCATAATAGCAACAACAATCAAGATTAAGAACATTAGCAGCAAACCAACAGATCAATCATGGAATCAGCAATGGAAAATATTATGGAATTGAGGCAACAAGGTATTGTCAAGAACTATTGTGAAGAATTTGAATCTTTGTTCAGTGAGGTAAAAAAAATTTGAAGAAGTTTCTGAATTCTATACTATATATCTGTTCATATTTGGTTTAGAACCGAAAATTAGGAAAATCTTTGTTAGTTGGCATCAATATAGTTGTATTGAGGTGAAAGATGTGATTTCATTGGCTTTAAAAATTGATTCTAATGGCTTGCAATATTTTTTTTCTCCATTTGATCCTAATTCTTCTTTTTATAACAAAGATTTGGAGTTTGATATTAACATCACTCTTAAGGATTTGATGAAAGATAATGAGTGGTTTCAGAATGGGAAGATTCAAGAAACTTATGATGATATTTTTCATGAAACGATTGTAGATGAAGTAATTGATATGGATGTTTTGGAAGAAAATGGATATGATAAGGTTGAAACGATTGTAGATGAAGTAATTGATATTGATGTTTTAGAAGAAAATGGATATGATAAGGTTGCATTTAAGGTGTTTGATGAAATGCCTTGTAGTTTCAAAAATAAGATTCAAAAACCTATTAATGTTGAAGTATTGGAATTTAAAAAAGAATCTAAAGAATCGTATATTCCATCTAAAATTGGAAAACTTGGTATTAATCCAGAATCTTTTAGTGGGAATGGTTTGAATATTGATTTGGTTTATGTTGAAATGTTACTACCACATTTACATCCATATGAGTACCCATTGGTACAAAATTCTTCTAGAATAGATGTTCAAGGAAATGTGTTGATTGGAAATAATAAAATAATTAGACAACCACCAGCATTAGTACCCTTGGAAATTTGTGATGATAAAGACTTTGTACAATTTGATTACATTGACCAGTCAATTAGAATTCAGATGGGAAGGTTGATGGTAGTGGTACATACAAGGCATAAATGGAAAGAAAAACAACTGGTTCTCCCTATGATCACAAATGCTAAGGCTGTTTACTTGATTACTTGCTTTATTACTATTGGAATTTACAAGTGGCATAAATGGAGATTTAAATTAGGGAATAAGAATACAATGTGGAATTTCACTAAAGATGGGGAAAAATTAAGAGAAAACCTTGAGATTTTTCAATGGCAGATGTATGGTGGTTCATGGGAAAACACATTTGCTTTTGCATATAATCAGTTCCATTTTGGTAGGGTATTGAGCTTACCTTCGGAGGTATTTTCTTATTAAGGGAGGCAATGATTGGTTTAGGTTATGAAGGCAATGTTGCTGCGTTATTCACTAAAGCATGGGAGCCATATCAAGATTTGATATTAGAATTTGAAAAGGATTGCTTTGTGAAGGCCTATCACAAGAGATTGAATTCGGATAACTTGAACACAAAATTTATTGATGCTTGGTGTGTTGGGTACCATAGTAAGATTGATGCTCTTAGCCTCTGGTTAGCAAAAGAAGTTATATTTTGTAGGACAAAAAGGGATAATCCAATTGAGAATGGATATGCAGGTCCAATGAAAGGCATACATATTCTGTTTTATATGCAACGTATGGTAGTGCTTGAAATTGAAGACCGCAAGCTTGTTTCTCTGACGTTATCTGATCTATTAGGAAACTACACTCTTGGCCGTACACGGGATGGTGTTGATCGTAGTGATGTAAAACCGCTACAAATTATTCATCCCCATGGACTAGGCTTTTTTGTTAACGGGTACTATGTTTCTTTCGTGCGACCATATGGCCTCTTTGATGTTATTGTTGTTTTATTAGCCAACTATTTGAGTCTTTTCTGAGTTTTGGATGAAATATCTTTGTGGAAGGACTCTTCAGACCTCTTACGATTGGTGATTTTTGTTATTGCTCAAACAACTGATTTTAATGATTTTTTTTGGAATTTGTTTATATGGGCATTGTTGTTTTAACTACAAACTTGCTACTGCATTCATATCAACTGGAAATTTGGTGATGAAAAGTTACATAAATGGGATGATCAGAAATTACGAGTTGTCGCTGATGGTGATTCAAATGAAACCAGTTCAAATGAGAATTCAATGGTGGCCTATTTTTAATGGGGAATTTATGAAATGTTGTTATTTCTACAACCTCACATGCAGGAAGTTGTTGATCGGGTATTGTCATATTAATGGTAAAAAGTCAACAACTAAACATGTGAAAGGTCCTAAATGGGTTAATATGGTCATAATCAATTATAAGGACCTGGACATCAGTAAATTCAAAAATAGCTACTATGTGAATCATGTGGAGTGTGTTGACATGCTTTGCTTGATGGATATGGAAGCTGACATGGTCTTGTGGTTGATGAATGGAAACTATGAGCTCTTCTTGCAACCCACACCATTTACGACATTGCTACAAGGTTACATGTTGATGATCAAAGTTCAACTATCAAGATTTGATGAAGCGCAAGAATTTGTTCAATTTGGATTTAATAGTTTTGATTAGCATTTTTTTTCCTGATTTTTAGGGACAAAAATCTTTAAGGGGGGGGGTATTGTTACGTGTCAAATAAGTAAAGGGAGCTGAATGTAAATGTTTCATAGTATAGGGTATCTAGTTGAATATTCCACATGTACATATACCCACATGGTTTAAGAGAATGATTAGCTATTGCCGTAACACCCCAACCGATGGTGGAAACATCGAGGTGTCACGTAGTGACGATTGTTCAATAGCTCATGGACTAAAAATGTAAATATTGATACATTGATTAACTAGTTTATTACATTGAAATAAAATACAACGATTCTAACTGCCAACTAAATTGAAATACAATGAATCAAAATCTAAATATAAATCCGAAAGCTTAAAAGATGCATCTCAAAACAACCTGAAACATGTACAAAAATGATTTGGTCAATACAAAAATTGTATTGGTGAGCATACCCTGTTTTGAATACATATAGTAAGAAAAGTGTTTAGCAATTCATGTGCGGTACCATTTGCAATTATGTAATAAGTAATATCCATTCAAAATCAACCCTATGTAAAGAAAAGCAGATATATATAGTATGCGCAGGTAGTAATGTAATACATAGCAATGACAAGGACTCTCAACAGAGTCACAAGGGTATATATCATAGTACTATTCATTGAAATGTCAGGCCCTCAAAGGTTAATGATTTTGACAAGCATACACACAAATTCACATAAAGCAAACACACATGAGAACTGCGTTAAGTATAAGAATAACATTTGATAATAGTGTACATGAATAGCCCCAAAAGAGTAAAACATGAAAAAGGGGAAAGATATACTCACAGTTTGCGAAAACGATCATAATCCAACTTAAGCGATCGTGAGCTAAGTAATGGGAATTCGGAGGAATTCAACCTACAATGTGTAAGAATACTAATAAGGAAGTGTCTAAAAAGTCTAAGGTAACTAGGGTTTAAGGCATTAGGGTTTGCTAAGTCAATTTGGGGAATTGGAGTATTTATGATAAACCAAATTAATGTAGAAGTTGTATATCAAAAATGATATGGCAAAATTTATAAATGTGGTGTAGGTAATATAATTATTACTAATTGAATATTTAGATAAAACTTATGTTCGAATAATTAAGACAAAATAATGTAATTAATTACTTTACTAATTACTGTAAATAAATTCAATAATTATAAATGTATAAATAAATAATTATGAATTACACAATGATCCAACATTTAATAACTAAGACTTTATAACAAAGAAATATTTCTATTTTATAAGAAAAATATTTATAAAATAGATATTAAATAGTATAAATATATAATTGATCAATTAAACATAAATAAGACTAATAATACACGACATGATCCAAAAATTCTACTTTTATATAAAATGGATGATTTCTGATGTAAATTAATAAAAATAATTTACCCATAATTTTTATAAACTTATTTATATTTAAAACGGATTTAATGAGATTAAATCATGTTTAAATGATTAAAAATAGGAAAATTAATAAAAATAAATGTTTTCTGAACCAATAATTTTTATTTCAGATTAGAATGCTAAGAAATAATTATCCTAAAATTTTGAGATCAAAATCATTAAAAATGAATTTTTAATCAATTAATTATGATTAAATCAATTTAAATTAATAAAATAACGAAAATTTAATAATTTTCAGAAAGCAAAAGTGTGATAATTTTCTTTATGGTGTCAAGATGTTACACTTAAATTTTCATAATTTTTGGAGCAAAAATGAATTTATTATGAATATTTCAAGTTTAAATGTATTTGTATAAAAATAAATAAGAAAGGAAAAAAAATACAAAATCTGAAAAAAAAAAAAAAAACTCAAAATGCTGTTGTAGGGATTCGAACCACTGTCCCTTCCCTAAACTACTCATAGCTTAACCACTAAACCATATGAGTATTTTGTTAATTTTATTTAGAAATAAATCCTATAAATATTGTTTCTAAGGCATCTTCTTCCCCAAATCAACAAGCAAGAACCCTAACCCTAACCTATATCTAATAAACCCAATTCAGAATGCAATAATGCTCTGTAATAGAGGGGTTTTGATCGGGAAAGGTGCATAAATACAATGGCATAAAGAAAAGGATCTTACAAGAACAAAAAAAAGAGGCGAAAATTTGATGAAGATAGTCGTGAACACTAGCATCGATTCATAGGCTTTCTTAACTGATTTTGACGTGTTTTTCAGTGAGTTTGCAAAAGAAATCGGTGCAGAAACAATAAGCAATGTTCAATATATAATCACACTTAAGAAAACGAACGTTTGATGCGATTTAAAGTTTTCGGCGGTTAGATCTTTAAACTCGATTATTGGCACATTAAAGCTTGTTAATACACGTTACAAATCATTGAAAACTCGTTGATATGTTCTTAGAAACGTACGGAATCAATGAAAACATTAAATAAGTCGATTAAATGACTTGTCGGAGCTTGTTCGCCGGAAAAGGGACGCCGGAAAACGCCGGAATCCTCGCCGTCGGTCACTGTTTGGCCGGAAAAAAATGCAGAGGCAAAAGAAGATTTTTTTTTTAAACTTTTCAAAAATGACACTATTAGTCCCTCCTTTAACTTGGTTAGATTTGTTATGATTTTGGTTAAGTTTTCTTTATAAAAATTAACTAAGTTAACTTAACGTAAAAAGAATGTGTGTTTTTTTTTTAATCTAATCCGAATAATGTTCCAATATACTCATTTCATAATAAATGCAAATTATAAATTTTGAGTTCGCTCTTCGATTAAATTTTAAAACGACAAAACTCACAGGGACTAAACGAAGGACTATATTTGACAACTTGATAAAGGATGCAGGTGACGGATGTCTCAGTCTCCCCTACTTTAGAAAATTTCGTCTCGAAATTTCTTTCAAGTTGAGGTTTCTATGAAATAAAAAGTCGTTGTAAAAGTCAAGTAGGGTTAAAAAAATATCACATCATTTATGTTTTGATAAATTTTAAAGTAGCTGTCCAATACCCAAAGTAAAAGTTTCAAAATCTTTTGACAGTTGACTTTAAGTTAGAAAGTTAAGGGTTTGAATGAGAAGAGTTTGGGAATGTGTAACTGGTGAGGGCAGAGGCACTAATGAAAGTAGTCTACCCTACTTTAGAAAGGCTTCTGACTGAACTTTATTAAGGACATGCAACAGGAGTGTAAGAGTATACAAAGTTTAAAGTTTTATGTAGAGATAGTCAACAAGGAAGGCTCCAACAAAACTAAATGAAGCTTATGTAACATGTTCTTATCGAAAATGCTATCTATTAGGCAATGATCTAATGAAGAGGTAATTATAAAGTAATGGGTAGGTTCTTGGTCAGAATCCTAGTCCGTTCCCACAGTATCGTTTATGCTTATATATAGGGTGTACCGCAGCTGACCCACCACACTCCTGATACTTTGGACTCGTACTGATTGTCTACCAACAACCTAAATAGAATTACACACCACCCTTATGTACCTGTAAACCCATGATTGCGTTCCGGACCGTAATCATCAATTTACCTTACACTTGGGTGTTATGCTTTTCCATAACCCTATCCTAAGTAATACCAAAAACAAATGCGTGCAATCAAGACATGCTAAATAATTGATACTGCAATGAAATAATGACATGGTTAGAGGTCCTTCCCTCTCGGGTTTACCCTTTAACCGTAATGAGAGTAACATGTAAGTAATAGACATGGTTAGAGGTTCTTCCCTTTCGGGTTCACCCTTAACCGGTAATTTCTGTTCACATCGTTGGCTCTAAACACTCATATTGATAGACCCTGAGGTTTACACCGTTCCCCTCGAATTGAAGAAATACTAAAATCCGAGTCGTACGTGGGCACTGGCTTAGATCTCATACGAGTTATCAACTATTATATTCGTTGGCCACGATGATGAACAAAATAATGTAAAGTATAACAGGGCTTTGCTCAAAACAGGAAGAAAAACATACATACCAAATGTGCGTTCATGTAAGTTTATAAGTATAGCATAAAATTTCGATTGAAAGAATAGTATAATATAAATCGAGTAAATCGTTCAAAATGAAAGTAAAAGAGTTAAATTAATGCTCAAAAACTGGTGTTGTAAGAGTAACTACTAATAATTAGTGCGAGAGTAATAAGATAAATTTTCGTTAATCAAAACGTAGTTTGCTCAATCTTTGTGATATAGTTGAAAGAAAAGTGGTAATGCAGGAGGATAACTTTTTAGAAATCGAAGTGTGTTTTAGATTCAAAACAAGTTCATTTGAAAAGATTTCGTAGGTACACATTTTCATGTGTTTACGAGAAGTCGAGTTTGAAAAATGTTATAAGGCTTATTATTAGTTGCAAATTTCTCCCGAAAATATATATTGGATACGTTATATGAAAACAAGCAGATTTACATTTGACTTGTAAGATATGCAATACAAATTTATAAAATGCAAGATGAAATCATTCCATGAAGTATGTGTAAATCTAATGTGTTTTAAAAGACCAAGATTTGAAATGATGTAAATGATAAAATTAACGTATATAATAGATTACCAATATTTAAGAAAATTCATAATTTATCATTTGAGTCTTCAAATGATGAACAAAATGTAAATTTTAATATCATAAAACATTGAGATTGTTTTAATAGGAAACTTTGACTAACTAAAGTAATTGAAATGTTATTAGTGACTTGTGAGGGCGTACTTTAGCCTATAAGTGAATGCTCATCCCAAGAGTTCCCAGGTCGGCAAAAGGGTCCCTCGTCTGATTGGGATTTATGCGAAATGCCAGGCCTAGACAGAAAACTCAGGATACATGCGCTCACCCTTCCAGATTGCACGTGCCCCATCACTAGTAAATTTCAAAACTTTAGCGAGATTAAAAACGAGATGCAGAAATAGATCCTTGAGATATGGATTTCACTCCTAACTCAAAGATGTATTTCAAAATTGAAAACGATTGTGGAGTGAAACCAATCACTAAGTTAAAGATATCACTCCCAGCTTAGTGGTTAAGTTTCTTTTTGAAGGAAATACTCTTTGAGGTGTGGATGTCACTCCTATCTCAAAGATAATTTCCTAAGATAAATAACATATAGAGGAGTGAAACTAATCACCAAGGTATGGATACCACTCCTAACTTGATGATATCATTTCGTTTGTGAAATAAGAGTGTCTTCTTCGCCAAGCAAAATATCAAAAGAATAACGAGAAAATAATCATAACGAAAATATCTTGAAAGAAAATATAAGAAATAAGAGAAATATTAACGAGAGGACTCGTAAAAGTAAGCTTAGTTATAGACTAGGCTAAAAGACATTCTAATAACCTAATTCCCTATAACCATGGCTCTGATACCAATCTGTAACACCCCAACCGATGGCGGAAACATCGAGGTGTCACGTAGTGACGATTGTTCAATAGCTCATGGACTAAAAATGTAAATATTGATACATTGATTAACTAGTTTATTACATTGAAATAAAATACAACGATTCTAACTGCCAACTAAATTGAAATACAATGAATCAAAATCTAAATATAAATCCGAAAGCTTAAAAGATGCATCTCAAAAAAACCTGAAACATGTACAAAAATGATTTGGTCAATACAAAAATTGTATTGGTGAGCATACCCTGTTTTGAATACATATAGTAAGAAAAGTGTTTAGCAATTCATGTGCGGTACCATTTGCAATTATGTAATAAGTAATATCCATTCAAAATCAACCCTATGTAAAGAAAAGCAGATATATATAGTATGCGTTGGTAGTAATGTAATACATAGCAATGACAAGGACTCTCAACAGAGTCACAAGGGTATATACCATAGTACTATTCATTGAAATGCCAGGCCCTCAAAGGTTAATGATTTTGACAAGCATACACACAAATTCACATAAAGCAAACACACATGAGAACTGCGTTAAGTATAAGAATAACATTTGATAATAGTGTACATGAATAGCCCCAAAAGAGTAAAACATGAAAAGGGGGAAAGATATACTCACAGTTTGCGAAAACGATCTTAATCCAACTTAAGCGATCGTGAGCTAAGTAATGGGAATTCCGAGGAATTCAACCTACAATGTGTAAGAATACTAATAAGGAAGTGTCTAAAAAGTCTAAGGTAACTAGGGTTTAAGGCATTAGGGTTTGCTAAGTCAATTTGGGGAATTAGAGTATTTATGATAAACCAAATTAATGTAGAAGTTGTATATCAAAAATGATATGGCAAAATTTATAAATGTGGTGTAGGTAATATAATTATTACTAATTGAATATTTAGATAAAACTTATGTTCGAATAATTAAGACAAAATAATGTAATTAATTACTTTACTAATTACTGTAAATAAATTCAATAATTATAAATGTATAAATAAATGATTATGAATTACACAATGATTCAAAATTTAATAACTAAGACTTTCCAACAAAGAAATATTTCTATTTTATAAGAAAAATATTTATAAAATAGATATTAAATAGTATAAATATATAATTGATCAATTAAACATAAATAAGACTAATAATACACGACATGATCCAAAAATTCTACTTTTATATAAAATGGATGATTTCTGATGTAAATTAATAAAAATAATTTACCCATAATTTTTATAAACTTATTTATATTTAAAACGGATTTAATGAGATTAAATCATGTTTAAATGATTAAAAATAGGAAAATTAATAAAAATAAATGTTTTCTGAACCAATAATTTTTATTTCAGATTAGAATGCTAAGAAATAATTATCCTAAAATTTTGAGATCAAAATCATTAAAAATGAATTTTTAATCAATTAATTATGATTAAATCAATTTAAATTAATAAAATAACGAAAATTTAATAATTTTCAGAAAGCAAAAGTGTGATAATTTTCTTTATGGTGTCAAGATGTTACACCTAAATTTTCATAATTTTTGGAGCAAAAATGAATTTATTATGAATATTTCAAGTTTAAATGTATTTGTATAAAAATAAATAAGAAAGGAAAAAAAATACAAAATCTGAAAAAAAAAAAAAAAAACTCAAAATGCTGTTGTAGGGATTCGAACCACTGTCCCTTCCCTAAACTACTCATAGCTTAACCACTAAACCATATGAGTATTTTGTTAATTTTATTTAGAAATAAATCCTATAAATATTGTTTCTAAGGCATCTTCTTCCCCAAATCAACAAGCAAGAACCCTAACCCTAACCTATATCTAATAAACCCAATTCAGAATGCAATAATGCTCTGTAATAGAGGGGTTTTGATCGGGAAAGGTGCATAAATACAATGGCTTAAAGAAAAGGATCTTACAAGAACAAAAAAAAGAGGCGAAAATTTGATGAAGATAGTCGTGAACACAAGCATCGATTCATAGGCTTTCTTAACTGATTTTGACGTGTTTTTCAGTGAGTTTGCAAAAGAAATCGGTGCAGAAACAATAAGCAATGTTCAATTTATAATCACACTAAAGAAAACGAACGTTTGATGCGATTTAAAGTTTCCGGCGGTTACATCTTTAAACTCGATTATTGGCACATTAAAGCTTGTTAATACACGTTACAAATCATTGAAAACTCGTTGATATGTTCTTAGAAACGTACGAAATCAATGAAAACATTAAATAAGTCGATTAAATGACTTGTCGGAGCTTGTTCGCCGGAAAAGGGACGCCGGAAAACGCCGGAATCCTCGCCGTCGGTCACTGTTTGGCCGGAAAAAAATGCAGAGGCAAAAGAAGATTTTTTTTTTAACTTTTCAAAAATGACACTATTAGTCCCTCCTTTAACTTGGTTAGATTTGTTATGATTTTGGTTAAGTTTTCTTTATAAAAATTAACTAAGTTAACTTAACTTAAAAAGAATGTGTGTTTTTTTTAATCTAATCCGAATAACGTTCCAATATACTCATTTCATAATAAATGGAAATTATAAATTTTGAGTTCGCTCTTCGATTAAATTTTAAAACGACAAAACTCACAGGGACTAAACGAAGGACTGTATTTGACAACTTGATAAAGGATGCAGGTGACGGATGTCACAATTGCTATTGAGAATAATCTCCTTCTTCTCTGTGATTTCTTCTTCTTCTTTTATCCATAGCTCTTATCTTTTAATTAACCATTTGTTTCGTAACACTCACATTTTGTTTCATCCTTTTATGAGACCCACATCATTTAAACCTAGTACCAACTGGAACACGGATATATAGTAGCAATAGATGGACGACTAACACCGGTGAATTCTGCAAATCTGTCCTGCCAGCTTTTTGCGTTGACATTAATTTGAGCCTTGTCAGCAATTGCCATAAACTGATTAATGTGATCACGGACGTTGCACATCTTGTCAAACATTTCCACCATTTTTTATATACAATGTTCAGTCGCATGGCTAATCTCACGAACCACGTTATTAACATCCTCACTACGATCTAGATCACCCTCACGTGTAAGAATGGCTACGGGGGAACCATACAGAACAGCTTCCCTAGGCTAACGTCTCAATATGTATTGCTTTGAAAACTCTCTTACATCACCCAGCCAACATAGAAAATATGACTATGCAACAACCTAAACTACTCGAACCTGTTGCAACTACATCAGATCGTGGTGTGCTCCTTCCGAATCATTACCTTATATATGACATTAGTATTCAAAAATTAACTGGCGATTCACCTATGTCTCATGGAGAAATATTGATATGTGCCAAATGTTACTCTTGGATGTTTCAAAAATGATGAGAAGACAAATATTTAGAACTGTAGGTTGTGTGTTTGGATTTAGAAAATTATGAAAGCAATCCTGAAAGACGGCTTACAATGCACCTGTTAAGACCTACACAATAGACTAAAATATTCAATTTTTCATTCTCATATTAGACCATGTGTAGAGGAGCGTGAAATTTGGCGTTTTCCCCTCCACCACGCCACATAACGCCCCGCACACCGTCCCTGGGGGCGTTATGGATCAAAAATGGGCATGATCGTTCTTTTTTCACGCTGGATTTTGACGTGGATTTTCCTTTTATTGTTGCAACCAATCAAAAGTCCCCAAAGTGGAGATTGGAGAATGGGGCGTTGTGATACATGACCATTACATGTGGTCTTATGTCTACTTGTCAAAATATGGTAATGAACATAAAACTCAAACTCTTATTATTAATTACTAAATATCTCAAACAAAATACAACTCAAAAACCATAAAAACAAATCTAAAAAACAACTCTCTATCAACGCTCAACCAGGTCATAAACACAATGATCTGGACATAAGTTTCACTCAACATCTAACGGGAATAAACTCTTGACAACAAGAGAAACCCTAAACTAAAACCCTAAGAGAGAGAGAGAGAGAGAGAGAGAGAGAGAGAGAGAGAGAGAGAATATTCTGGAAACAAGATGAAGAGACTCATAAGTCAGTTCAATCAAGGTGGAAAAACTTCCCCAAAACACAAAACTCTTGAAGGAAACTACATAAGACGATTCAATCAACCTGCTGTGTAACAGACAGCCTTGAATCTTTGATACCGTGGAGTTTTAAAAGACTTAAACCTCTTTTCGTTAAAAATGGCAAGTTACCGATGGAAGTGCCAAAAGTGGGTGCAAAAGGAAATTAAGTCGAAAACAATGAGACACTTTCAAGTTTTAAATTTATAGTCTAAAACGATAGTTGCTTAACGTTCTAAACCCCACACAGCAGGCAAGTGTACCTATCGTGAGTAGTATAGAAATGAGCAAGTACCGAATATCGAATCCAATCACACGATTTTTACTACTCAGCTTTCTAAAAATTACTAAAAGAGTTTTTAAAATGCAAGAAGAAAAGTAGAAGAGAGATGTAAACTTTAAGAGAAATCAATAGCAAAACAAAGGTGTTGCTTTGGGAGCAAACGTTGTCTTGTATGAAACAATAGTATACTCTTGTTAAAGTGGTGTGTTCAAGATGCGCATTACCGCATAACTATAAAACGATTTGTGTTCCTAATGTTATTGTGAGGGTCTCCCAAACCGGTAAGCTCACCTTTCAACAGTGAGAGGTAGATCTACCAAGATTATGTGCTCCAAATCCTAGAAAACCCACCTCCCAATGTTGTGATATAAATATCTAACGACTCTAAACTTTTATGAATAACTTGTTGGTGGCCGGAGCATGACCGAACAAGCTACCACTTAACATCATAGGAGTCGTGGCTACCCCACTCACACTCATCCCCTACTTGAATTAGTTAATTTTCAAAGAGTGATTGGCCCATTACTAATTGTGCGGCAATATAGTAATGAAAGAAAATAAAGACCGTTTTCTTCCAACACGGGTTCACCAATTCTTGGTTTGCACCAAAGCTATCACATAGACCATGAAGCTAAGTCACATAACCAAGTCTTGGCTTATCACTAGGACTAAGTAAAAAGACCGTACCGGCCCTAAGTGAGATTTTGATAGTAGAGGATTAAGCCACAAAGTGTGTATATTTCTATCCACAAATGGGTTAATCACTACACGTGGAATTAGGTTAGATTGCAAGTGCGTGGGTTGTTACACACCACGGGTACACTCACAAGTCCATCCACTTTCTATCAAAACACCCACAAGACCAAATACTAGATGATTGATTAGTTAATTCATTAAACAAAGTTAGAGTAGAAAGAATTATTAAGAACACAAAACACCACTTTAAACAAAAATAAACTATTTATTTCATACCAAGTTCCATCATCACCCTAGCAACACCAAGAGAAATCTAGCCTAGCATGGTTGATACAACAAGCTCACAAGGTTGGTTTTGTGTACAAAACATGATGAGGGTTGTATAGAGATTTATAGTGGTTTTGGACGATTTCGGGTTGTTTCTCTCTTGAATGTGGTGTTTATGGACTGATCCTAGGCTCCAAAGGACACCTTCAAGTCCCATAGATGGCTGATACTTCATGTAGAAGTTGGAGGATTTGATGGTTTAAGGGATATGATAGGATGCCAAAGTGTGGAGTGGGGGTCTCTATTCATAGGCATTTCAGGCGGTGCACGCCCGTGCTCCAAGATATGGCACGCCCATGCTCGACAGCTGGTACTGTTGCATCATCCTTTTGCACGAAAATTGTTTGTCTGCAGGTCTGGAACGCCCATGCCAACAAGAGGGCACGCCCGTGCTTGTCCGTTCGTGCAACCGTCTAGTCAGTTTGGTCGGTTCTGGAACATTCCTGAATACGCGTTGACCTGAGCACGGTTGTGCACTCCTGTGCACTTGACTTTTTGCTTCTTGCTGACTTGGAAATGTTGACTTGTTAACCCGGGACAGGTGCACAGCCTGAGCACTGCCGTGCTGCATCTGAATCAGCTCTGAAAGTCTTCAATTCCTTGTCTTTTGTGTCGTTTTTCTCTTCTTTTCACTCCTCGGCCTCAAAACCTGTAATTATCAACAAAGAAAGATAACTCATGATAAAACTAAGATAAAAGCACTATTTTGGGTGAAAAACAGGGAAAATACGTGTGTAAAACATGTGAAATTTTCAGCACATCAATCTTCAAGATAGCGAATTTTATAACCCTTCCACCGACTTGAATAAAATGAACGTGTTGTAACAATTCATTTGACTAGATAATGTGATAGGTTTTATTGTGACATGGGCCAAAGGATGTTAGCGACCCATGATCACTTTTAACTTCTTGAGCCCACTTGTACACAATCTGCTACATTTCTGGCCCAACATCTTGACAATTACACACCCGACAGCTACAACTTTATCAAGCCTAATTCAGCTACTCCTTGAGCCCATCCTTAATCAGGAACCTACCAGTTACAACCCACTTATACGAGACCACATCATGCATAAGTACTTGTGCAATATGATATAATACGAGTTATATATTATAATAAGTAATAAAATTGAAATTGGAGAACTGTTCTTTTCAACACTACTATTGGTGTGTTATGAATTATTCTCTTATCTTATCACATTAAGAGGTGTTTGGAAGTGTGTTTTGTAAGCAATTATATGACAGGGTTAGAATCAAATACATAGTGAAATAAAAATATGAAGTCGTAGGAAGGTATCAAACGGAGTCTGATTGAACTCATTCAAGCGATATTGAAACCGGTTCATTGAACCCTAATATCTTAGTTTTTAGGTTTTCGTATTTTTGGATTTATAGCTTGTAGTTTTTAGAATCTACATTATATCATTGTGTTTTCTAGTAGCATTGTGTCTTTTTCTTATTTTCATCATTGTGTCATTTTTCTTTAGCATTGTGTTATATTTTTTGGCATTATGTTATTTGTGGCTCGTTGTGTCATATTTTGTGATCTATTGTGTTTTTTGTATCCTTCTCACCCTGCTCATTTTGTTACATTGTGTAGGACAAGTTGACACTTATATGATATTAGCAATTCGAATATGTTTAGCCATCAATTACATAAGAGTTAATTGCCAATTTAGTCCCCGAGGTTTGTTAAAAATTGTCATTTTCATCCAAATCTTTTTTTTTTTTTTTGTCAATTTAGTCTCTGTGGTTTATTTTTTTGTCATTTTAGTTCCTAAGGTTTGTCAAAAATTGACACTTTCATCCAAATCTTGTTAGTCCACAGGGACTAAAATGACAAAAAAATGAAACCACAGGGACTAAATTGACAAAAAAAGATTTGGATGAAAGTGACAATTTTTGACAAACCCCAGGGACTAAATTGGCATTTAACTCATTACATAAATAAGTTCCAAAAGGTAAATCCAAACATCCCTTGGATTGATGTTAACTGTGGATAACACATGTATTCCGATCGGTCAAACATGTATATATTTTGTATAACACAGTTGCATCATATAGTGAGTGTATAGCACAGTTGTTTTATCAAAATCTCATCAGATGTTTCAGTCTGGCATAACAATTTATTTTTTATTAGTTGTTCATGATTAGTTGATCTTGGACAGCAGTTAAATTCATCAGTTGTTTGGGGTAAAATTTTTCATTGTGTGTTACTTTTATCATTAAGATCATCAGTTGCAAAAGAAATGATTAGTTACTTTAGTTGGTTTCTTCTCATTAGCTCTTTTGAAGATATCGGTTATTTGAGGAAATATTCATTAGTCGATCACATTAGTTCTTCACGTCAAATTTTCTACATCATTCTTTTACAACTAATTTTTTGGTTATCATCAATTGTTTTGAAGATGGATCAATATATGTTCCTTACAATTGCAAGAGACAACCATCAGTGGTCTAGTGGAATTTCATACACGTAATACATTAGTGGTTTACATCATAAGAGGCATTGGCAGACGCCCCCTTGAAAAAAATTAGTATTATATATATGCGTTAATCTCCTCCAAATCTCATAAAAATTTTCAGTCGCACCTGTTGGACTTTTGAAACCAACCCCCAAGAAAAAAAATATATAATTTTATGTTTAGAGTTGGCCCATTTTAATAGTTAGTAGCACAATTTTGTGTTTAGACTTTAGAGTTAGCCCAATTCTAATAGTTAGTAAGCTAGTAAGCCAATTTTAAGAGTAAGCCCATAATTTTTAATAGGTTTTAAATCTGATTAAAAGAAAAAAAAAACCAACTTAGCTCCTAAAACATTACAGAAACATAGCAGTCCACCAGTCATTTCCTCTCCCAACTGAAAACCCTCAATTCCCCTCCCTCCGGCGGCCTCTAATGTTCTGATGCGACGATGCTCCGCCTCCGATGCTACCTTGTTCTGATAGCCCGATCTCACTCGACGAGTCCACAAAGGTAAACATTCTGAATGTTCTTCTTCCCCTGTTTTGGTTTTGATTTTTTATATAACGTAAATTTTGATTCCGTTTTGGTTTTTATTTTGTAATTTTGGTTTTGTTTTGGAGTTTGGACTCCGATTTTATATTCATTATTCAGCCCGAGATGAAAAAATATGATTTCAATGTTAAAGATAAAAGAAGATTTCTGGTTAAACTTGAGAGTTACATTGATAATGTAAAAGCGGATACACGATTTTCCAAATTGAATGGTTTATCAAGTCTTTTACAATTGATGGTTGAAACAAATAAACACCTTAATGTTATATTGATGTATTGTTTATTGGAGTTAGCTCTTACATTACCTCGCAACCCATTGAAAAAAGCTTTTTGGCAATGAAGTTTGTGAAAAAACGATTGCTTAATAGGATTGGTGATAAGAATTTTAAATGATAGTTGTATTGCTTTTATTGAAAAAGGACTTGCTTAGAAATGTGGAGATAGAAAATGTTATAGATACATTCCAATAAATGAAGAACCGAAGAAAAACAACTTAGATTTTAAAATTTTGTTATGCATATGTAATGACGTTTAAATTACTTTTGGGCTTTTGTTTTTTCAGTTGTTGATTATATAATTTTAGTATTATTAGCTTTGGTATATGAGTAGACTCGACGCGGGCCACCTGATGGAAATTTATTTTATTGCAATAGATAAACGACATATCTATACTATAATGAATGAGGAAGGGCATTTTAAGATAGCCAAAAGTTAAGAACTAATTTTTCATTACCAACCCTAAAATGAGGGTAAAATAGTCATTCATACATTATTTACACTTTAATATCCTATCTTATTTACACTTTAATTCCTTAATTTTTAGTTAGTAATTACATTTTCCTCCCTTTCCCTACAAAATTATAATTTCTTTTATTTAATTCTATCATAACTTTAGAACTATTATATTTTAAAAACATTTGAATATACCATGACGACCGGCTCATTTTTGTCGACGTGTCGGTGTTTGTCGTAGTCAATACTGATGTGTGGATTGAAATGTACAAGAAATAATGCCTTATGTACATTATATATATATTTATTTCGTACCTCCTACGTCGCATTTTATCCTAATCAATAATAATAATAATAATAATAATAATGATGATAATAATAATAATAATAATAATAATAATGTAGACTTTATACTAATCAAACCCAACCAAAATCATCTTTTTCGGAGCCCACTGCTGAGCCCAAGAAGCCGGCCCAAATACATCCAGCCCAATCTCCTTTGCCTCCCTTCAGTTGTAAAAAAAAAAAAAAGAAAAAAAAAAGAAAAGAAGCCTCCCAGGACTCGAACCCGAGCCTGGGGGCGGTCCGATTGAAACACACACACACACAAACCAGTTGAGCTATGGCTCATTCCTGATTTAATCCCAACTCACAATATATATACACACACTCAAAAACCCATTGTTTCCCTTCTTCTTGATCGCTGCAGAAGATCCACACCAAATACCCTCCTTGTTTGACTTTGATTGAACCAAATATGGAAACAAACACCTAATTAATTCGTGATAATGGAATTGACAGCATTTCACGCGTATTATACACGCCAAATCATAGTCAAACATTCCAAAATTTAGTCTAATCACGCGTAAACATTTAAAGCCGGTCAAGACCTTCCTTTTCGTCGAATTTGTACGCTATACTATAAATTGGACCTCCCATTACAACCTAAGCTCGCCGAACATCATCCCCTTACCATCAATTTCTGTAAACAATTCACCCTCAAGCTAGATTAATTCGCTTTTGACTTTGTGCGTTGACTCGCGAATAGGAATCAAAACGTTTGGTATGTTTTAATTCCTTATTACCATATGTTAATCGGCCCTTTTCTAACAAAAACCCCATGTTTAATCGGGTTTTATTGTAGTGGGAAATCGATTTAATGTTTTAGGGTTCATATGGGGAAGATGACATCGTAGAAATACAGTATAAAAGGTTTCTGTGTCAAACAAAACCAACCAACTGATCTGTAGATCAGATGGTTGGGGAATTCTGTGTTAAAGTTCAGCTGCAGGTCTTGAGTTCGATACTCGACCTGAACGTTTCTCTTTTTTTAGAAATCTTATTAATTATCAAATACATTATATAACCAATTAATTCATAATAAAACTCGTTCTCAGGGTTTAGACCAGATGGTCTAGGCTTGTGATATAAGACGCGAACCGGCCAGAGGCCCGGGTTCGAGTCTGGGCACATGCAGTTTATTTTTAAAACCTTCCTTTTATAATTTTTTTTACTCTTATCTTTAAAAATAGATTTTAAATACTAAACATAGCTTAAAAATTCTATAAAATTTATTTTAAGTTATTCTGAGGATAAAGTTTATTATCCAACTTTTAGTTTTTCAAAAATAATTTATTTAATATATATTATAAATATTACAAGTTTATTCATTTAAAACTTTAAAATTCTATAAAAATTCCTAAACGATTTTATAAAATTCCACAAAAATTATTCTAAACTTGTAGATCAATAGGTAATTCAGAAATAATTTTTAATTCAGAAAAATCATTTGTTTTATATTTTTAATCGATTTTTATTACTTTAAACCATAAATAAATCATAATAAATTCATTTTTCAACATTTTTATCCCAAAATTTTACATAAATTATTTTTGTTCATTTAGAACAGAAATATAAATTTTAATTTGAAATTTCTTTAATTTTAATATTTTTTGATATTAAAATTATATCTTTGACAAAGAGAAATAAATATACTATATATTCAATTATTAAGAAAATAATTTTATAAAAATTATTTTCACACTTAAAACTTTATATTGTGACCATCTTTAATTTAAAATTTACAAAAAGACTTTTGTTTATATATTTATAAAATTTCTCTTATTTATTAAACGTTTAATTTATTAATCAAACGAATACTTATCCCCGATTCGAAACCCTGGAAAATACTTATAGACTCGATAGACTTAGACTTATTTGTTACCTTATACATAGGGTGATACTTGGCAACGTTGGATTACACTTATTCAATTCCACAAGACTTACCACCTTGCTAAGGTGAGTATTACTTATCCCCTTTTTTCGCTTTTACAACTTTTGGGGTGATTCATGCACAAGTATACAAAACCTTCATATTCATTTACACATACATTTTTATTCATTTACAATTCATATACGTGTCTTGTTTATCTTTGTGCTTATGTTTGAACATGAACGTAGCTTACATACAAAATCGTACATCTAGACATAACTTATGTTATGGTGCTCTTTACATATAGACGTAACTTATGTTACGGTGCTCATTTAGACATAACTTATGTTATGGTGCTCTTTTAGACTTGACACGTGTTAGGGTGCTCATTATCAATTTCATCTTATCAACTTTACATTTGATCTTTGTCTTGTTTGCTTACTTGTGTGTTTACATAATGCCTTGGTGATGCCAGACACATGAATTGTACTACTTTTCAAACTTATACTATATGTACAAAGCTAGGTAGTACTCACCAACATCATATGTTGACAAAATTTATTTTCGTGCATGTTTCAGGATAAGCTGCTTGACGCTTCATATAGGACTTTGGACTTAGACTAAATAAATCAACTATCTCAATTTTTGTTATGTATTCATTTTCATATGTTGTAAAACAATATTCAATAATCAAATATTTACATTTTAGTACCATGAGCTTTTGAACAATCGTCATTATGTGGCACCTCGATGATTCCGCCATCGGTTGGGGTGTTATAGATTGGTATCAGAGCCATGGTTATAGGGAACTAGGTTATTAGATAAAATGGCCTAGACTATAACCGAACTTCAACTTTCATGCATAATATTCCATAGATTTCCATTTCCTTCTACTTTCCTTCCTCTATCTTTCCCTTCTTCTCTCTCTCCATTCTTCTCATCTTTCATCATGGTGCATAGAGATGGTGTCCTACAGGGAGTGGAAAGTTTACATCATCATGGAACGGGAGCAGTACCTTTCATGAAGACACTCTTAGGCATAATGCCTACTCTTATTTTGCTCCTTCAAAGTTGTTGAGCTTTAATGAGTGTGATAGAACATGTGCAATCTGGAAGGGTGGGTGCCTGTACACTGGGTTTTCTGGCATAGGCAAGCATAGCGCATAAATCCAATAACGGACCTGTTATGCTTACCTGGGGATTCCTGGAGTGAGTGTCCACTTATAGGCTAAAGCATGTCTTCTTTGATCACCATTGGGTTCAATTCCTTTGAAAAGTCAACGTTCTTGTTGGGCTTTACAGCTAGACAAGGGCAATCCAAGCATTTTATGCAAGCTTTTCAATAATACTCTCTCGTTTCATATACAATATTTTGTATTTCATGATTTTCATATATTGCTTACAAGTTCATACTTTCATAGTCATCTATACGGTTGTACACTTACATTTTCTAATCTCATGATTATTCATTGACTACCTCATAGATGTCTGCTCGCCGCATGCTCCGTGATGCCAGCCAACGCCCTGTTCGTGCTTCTGGACAACGTTCTGATCGTCGCCTCGCATCTTTAGTCGCTGAGCAAATTGCTGCAGTGATCCCAAACCTTGTCAGTGAGATAACCCAGAATAGTAACAGTGCCAACACAGGGGGTGCGACTCAATTTCGGTGCACTTTCAAACACTTTAACTCCTGCAACCCCACAAAATTCACTGCGCGAGGAGAGTGCTACTGGCCTCCTCCAATGGTTTGAAAGCATGGAGAGCACCTTTGTGAACAGCGAGTGTCCTGATGAACTACGCGTTCGCTATGCCACCAGTGTCCTTCAAAAGGGGGCATTAACTTGGTGGAACGGTGAAAAGCGCAATCGGGGCGCTGATGTTGCTTTATCTCTGTCTTGGGCTGAAGTTAAGGAACTCATGATCGCCAAATTCTGCCCTAGGAACGAAATCAGGAAACTAGAGGAAGAGTTCCATGGGTTGAAACATGACAGCGGTGAGAATCTTGCGTATAATAATCGATATCACGAACTTAGCATACTGGTTCCACACATGGTCACCCCGGTCTCTCGAGCAATCGAGAAATATATCAAGGGATTACCTGACCTGATTCAAGACGTTGTCACTGGAGGCAAATCCACTACGGTGGAAGAAGCCATCCAGCTTGCAGCCACTTTGACAGACAAACACGTAAGGAAAGGAAACATGGTTAGGAAGGGCACCAAGACGACTACTGAGAAAACCACCAATGCTGATGAACGATCTAAGACTGTTTTAGCAAAGGCCGCCACTACTTCCTCGAACTCTAAGAAACGAATGGGCGATAATCAGAACCATGCTGTTGTGGATCCTGTGACTCAACCCCCTATCAAGAAAGCCTACACGGGAATCCATCCTCAATGCAACACTTGCAAGTATCATCACCCAGCAAATCTTCCATGCCGTCAATGTACTAGATGTGGAAGATTTGGACACTTTGTCACCACTTGTCGTGTAATGGTTAGGACACAAGATGATCATCAAACAGCTGCCCAGGAACCACTACCGATTACTAACGGTCGGGCATGTTATAATTGTGGAGACCCTAACCACATGCGACCTCGATGCCCTGAATTAAATAATGTAAACCAGGTGGCACATGGACGAGCCTTCAATATCAATAGCAATGAAGCAAACAGTCAGGGTGACGCTAATCCCACTGGCTGAGCCATGGATGGAATCTTTTTATGACTCGAGAATCCAATACTTGTGTTTTCATTTTCTTGATCCTATTATCATTTTGTACCCATTTGTGTCGTACTCATAAGCATATAACATCTAGAAATTCCTTGCATACTATTGTGTACGAACGAAGGTTGGAAATTTACCATATTTGGTTACGTTTATTTTGAATCATATAAGTTTAAGACTCTACCTTACATTTTATTGAAACATTTGGATTTGATTTCCATGAAAATTAAACTACTAAAAACTTGACACTTGATCCTACAGAGCTTTTCTAAAAACATCATTGCTTGTTATATGGAACTTGATTTTTCCCTTAATTTGACTATACATTGAACATTTAATTATTCATGATACTCGTAAACATGGCTGGCCAAATATGAGCTATTTTTATAGGCAACTAAGATAACACGTATACTTAATGGTTGTCGTACTTACAAACTTGCTTGCATGTATGTATTATCAATTTGCATGTTGATCTATGAAAGACAATTACTACATTATCCACTCAACTCAGACAAACATTTCACTTAAAGGGCTCCTCGTGTCAGTGGTAGCCCATACGTAAATTTTGCAAGTCGTTGCAAACCAATGCAATTGACCTCATTATTACATAGCCTCATTTCATTGATAACGTCTCATTGTAACCCAACGTGTTTGTTGTGTCATCTTCTTGTGAAACTTATTTGCTTTAATGTGTTGTTAGATTAGGATCATAGAAGGACATAAAACCCTAATGTAAGGTAAATTGATGATTCCGGTCCGGAACGTAATCATGAATTTACAGGTACATTAAGGTAGTGTGAAATTCTATTGGAGTTTTTGGTAGGCGTCCAGTACGTTTTCAAGGTATCAAAGGTGTGGTGGGTTAGCTGCGGTACACCCTATATATAAACACTAATGATGCATTGAAAGTGAGACTGGAAGTCGGACCAGGAACAAACTCTAGTTACTTGGTAGTTCATTTGGTCTTTCTATAGTCAATCAACTCGTACATTTATTTTAGGATTCCTAAAACTTGAAGTTTAGTGTTTTACTAGATGCTTATTCTCCTCATTATTCGGGACGAACCTAATCAAATCCTTAACTCACACCTATCAAACCTCTTATCCAAATCATTCGAAACAGTTTACCCTGTTACCTATAAATTCACGTCGTGTCTTAACTCAAATTTTCCAAACCACGGTTATCTTAATTTCTACCCAAGCATCCATAACCTTATGTTTCTAATAACTTCGGGATGAAGTTTCTAAAAGTAGAGGATGCTGTGACATCCATCACTTTTATCATTATTATATATATATATATATATTTATTTATTTATTTTGTACCTCCTACGTCGCATTTTATCCTTATCTATAATATAAATAATAATAATAATGATAATAATAATAATAGTAATAATAATAATAATGTAGACTTTATACTAATCAAACCCAACCAAAATCATCTTTTTCAGAGCCCACTGCTGAGCCCAAGAAGCCGGCCCAAATACATCCAGCCCAATCTCCTTTGCCTCCCTTCAGTTGTAAAAAAAAAAAAAAGAAAAAAAGAAAAGAAGCCTCCCAGGACTCGAACCCGAGCCTGGGGGCGGTCCGATTGAAACACACACACACACAAACCAGTTGAGCTATGGCTCATTCCTGATTTAATCCCAACTCACAATATATATACACACACTCAAAAACCCATTGTTTCCCTTCTTCTTGATCGCTGCAGAAGATCCACACCAAATACCCTCCTTGTTTGACTTTGATTGAACCAAATATGGAAACAAACACCTAATTAATTCGTGATAATGGAATTGACAGCATTTCACGCGTATTATACACGCCAAATCATAGTCAAACATTCCAAAATTTAGCCTAATCACGCGTAAACATTTAAAGTCGGTCAAGACCTTCCTTTTCGTCGAATTTGTACGCTATACTATAAATTGGACCTCCCATTACAACCTAAGCTCGCCGAACATCATCCCCTTACCATCAATTTCTGTAAACAATTCACCCTCAAGCTAGATTAATTCGCTTTTGACTTTGTGCGTTGACTCGCGAATAGGAATCAAAACGTTTGGTATGTTTTAATTCCTTATTACCATATGTTAATCGGCCCTTTTCTAACAAAAACCCCATGTTTAATCGGGTTTTATTGTAGTGGGAAATCGATTTAATGTTTTAGGGTTCATATGGGGAAGATGACATCGTAGAAATACAGTATAAAAGGTTTCTGTGTCAAACAAAACCAACCAACTGATCTGTAGATCAAATGGTTGGGGAATTCTGTGTTAAAGTTCAGCTGCAGGTCTTGAGTTCGATACTCGACCTGAACGTTTCTTTTTTTTAGAAATCTTATTAATTATCAAATACATTATATAACCAATTAATTCATAATAAAACTCGTTCTCAGGGTCTAGACCAGATGGTCTAGGCTTGTGATATAAGACGCGAACCGGCCAGAGGCCCGGGTTCGAGTCTGGGCACATGCAGTTTATTTTTAAAACCTTTCTTTTATAATTTTTTTTACTCTTATCTTTAAAAATAGATTTTAAATACTAAACATAGCTTAAAAATTCTATAAAATTTATTTTAAGTTATTCTGAGGATAAAGTTTATTATCCAACTTTTAGTTTTTCAAAAATAATTTATTTAATATAAATTATAAATATTACAAGTTTATTCATTTAAAACTTTAAAATTCTATAAAAATTCCTAAACGATTTTATAAAATTCCACAAAAATTATTCTAAACTTGTAGATCAATAGGCAATTCAGAAATAATTTTTAATTCAGAAAAATCATTTGTTTTATATTTTTAATCGATTTTTATTACTTTAAACCATAAATAAATCATAATAAATTCATTTTTCAACATTTTTATCCCAAAATTTTACATAAATTATTTTTGTTCATTTAGAACAGAAATATAAATTTTAATTTGAAATTTCTTTAATTTTAATATTTTTTGATATTAAAATTATATCTTTGACAAAGAGAAATAAATATACTATATATTCAATTATTAAGAAAATAATTTTATAAAAATTATTTTCACACTTAAAACTTTATATTGTGACCATCTTTAATTTAAAATTTACAAAAAGACTTTTGTTTATATATTTATAAAATTTCTCTTATTTATTAAACGTTTAATTTATTAATCAAACGAATACTTATCCCCGATTCGAAACCCTAGAAAATACTTATAGACTAGATAGACTTAGACTTATTTGTTACCTTATACATAGGGTGATACTTGGCAACGTTGGATTACACTTATTCAATTCCACAAGACTTACCACCTTGCTAAGGTGAGTATTACTTATCCCCTTTTTTCGCTTTTACAACTTTTGGGGTGATTCATGCACAAGTATACAAAACCTTCATTTCATTTACACATACATTTTTATTCATTTACATTTCATATACGTGTCTTGTTTATCTTTGTGCTTATGTTTGAACATGAACGTAGCTTACATACAAAATCGTACATCTAGACATAACTTATGTTATGGTGCTCTTTACATATAGACGTAACTTATGTTACGGTGCTCATTTAGACATAACTTATGTTATGGTGCTCTTTTAGACTTGACACGTGTTAGGGTGCTCATTATCAATTTCATCTTATCAACTTTACATTTGATCTTTGTCTTGTTTGCTTACTTGTGTGTTTACATAATGCCTTGGTGATGCCAGACACATGAATTGTACTACTTTTCAAACTTATACTATATGTACAAAGCTAGGTAGTACTCACCAACATCATATGTTGACAAAATTTATTTTCATGCATGTTTCAGGATAAGCTGCTTGACGCTTCATATAGGACTTTGGACTTAGACTAAATAAATCAACTATCTCAATTTTTGTTATGTATTCATTTTCATATGTTGTAAAACAATATTCAATAATCAAATATTTACATTTTAGTACCATGAGCTTTTGAACAATCGTCATTATGTGGCACCTCGATGATTCCGCCATCGGTTGGGGTGTTACATTGTTGAATCATAACACCATTTCATGATCAAGTAAAACTCAAAATTGTAAAATTGGATTTGGTGTCAAATAATGTTCCGCCCAATAATGAAAAATTCACATAAATCAAATGCAACGATTTAAAAAACCAAGCAGGGTACTCGAAATCTACATATCAGCTTTGGTGATTCTTAAAATATGATAATGTTGTTAAACATTATGGTTCATCATTGCTTTGAAAGACAAATAATTTGTCATACGGTAACAAAACTGAAACACAAGACTGTGCTCTAAGAATGCTTTATCACGTTTGTTACTGATAGCTTCAATTGTAGTACCCTATTTAAATAATCAACATTAGCAATATGTGCATATGTATATAGGTATGCATGCATATATTAATAGGTATACACATAAATATAATTAACTAAAAGAAATCTCATTAAAATTTTAAATATACATAATTAGCTAAATATATAAAACTTTAAAATAATTAAGTTTAGAAAAAATATAAAAATGCATTGCTGATATTAATTGTAGGTAAATTTCTTTTAAAAATCTCAGCTGCATCAATTTGGTAGAAAACACATGATGCATATTATATATCCATGTGATATGGACATCTATGTTAATAACAACAAAACTCCATAATTTGAAGGGGTTCTTCTTAACAAAGTTAAAAAAAAAAAGATAAATGCACTGAATTCGGTATTCACAGAAAACAAAATAATTTTTTACACCTTAGTCAAAGATAAACAAAATTTCCTAATTTAAAGGGGTGAGAAAATCATCAATTTCAAAATTTAAACCATGTGCTAACTTACTAAAATTGAACAAAATTTCATAATTTAAAGGGGGTGGGAAAATCATGAATTTGAAAATTAAACCATGTGCTAACCTACTAAAGTTTATTCTATAAATACATACTAATGCACACCTATTTCACTTGCTAAAATACGTAGGCATGGATACTGAATTCAAAAGTTGAAGCTTCTAATGTTGGTTATTTGTTAGTTTATGGTTTTCATTCGTCCCATTTTACTAATTATACCTTTTTATACATATCTTAATCATTTAAGTGTTAACTTCTTGGTTTTGCAGATTCATTTAGACGAAAAACATACGGAGATGAACAAACCAATAGCCATACGAGCGTCTAAAGTAGCATCTAAGGTTGTATTTATTAATGTTTAATTTTTTTAATATTAATATGGCTGTTATTTTATATGGTATATTGTATGTGTTTTATTGCAGGATAATGGTGATAATAGTGTTGAGATTATTTGCTATGCTGCAATGTTTAGTCCCTACAAATCTGATCTTCAACATGAATTTAGTGAATAGGTAATATCAACATTTATTTCATCTTCTATTAACTTGTGTATTAAATATTTTTAATTTATTTTAAGGATCAGATGCATGAAATTAATAGGAAGAGATCCAAAAGGCTCTCTTAATGGAAATTGAGTCAAGTTATTGATCTAGACAGTTCTGATGAAAATGACAAAGAAGACATATTTGATGACACTTTAGATAGGAGAAAATGGAGGAAACTCATCCTCACCAAAAGATGTAATAATCAAACATGGAGATACACAAGAAATTTCAGTGATCGTTCTTGATGACGAATGGTGGGCAGACAATATAGATGATATCATGCAGACTTGGAACGTGTATGACTAAATTGATCTCATGATTCAAGTAGTTCACTAGCTTTTATTTTTCTCAACTTTTATGTTTATTAATACTTATTTTTTTTCGTATGTTACTTTATTTTATCAAATGTTTCTTAAAAGTACTTTACAATTTAAATGTTAAATCTTTTTAATTATTAAACATGTGTAACGCTTATGACGTATATCCACCGCAATGATGCTACAACAAATACTATACGAATTTGAAATAAGTATCGAAATAAAAAGTGTCACTCCCGCCGCATCGCGCGGATTTCCTACTAGTATAAGTTATATGATTTTGCACCATATGAAAAAAACTTATGAGTGTGCCACTGATAAGAGGTGATTGTTTAGTGGGTCTATGTGATATTCATATACACGTACGTGGTTTACATCAGAAGAGGTGCTTGTTTAGTGGGTTTATGTGATTACCAAATATGTAGTATATTATATAGAGAGCAACTTAATGGAAGTTCAATGAAACACTCCAATATAATGGAGCAACTCGTGAAAAAAGAAGGGCAAGTTGTGAAGGTTTTTTGTTTTTGTTAGCACTTAGCACAGTGCAATATTAGTGGTTATAGTTTTTCAATGTCAAAATGGTGAATGTTGGTGAGTGATTTATTTTAACTTTTAACTTATGATATTTTATTTTTTTTTTATTTTTTTTATATGATAGATGTTTGTTATTTATTTATGTTTACTTTTTCATATTTTATATGATGTATGTGTATCATTATGAAGGTAGTTATAAAAACTAACTAATTTTTTTTTGAAAGGTTAATTTCATTTAAAAACGTCACAAGAGGTTCACAAAGCGAGGACCCAAGGGCAAACCAAAAGACATTACATCACGGACATCGGAGAGTTACACCAAACATTCCAATCAATATGTTTAAATCTAGACCAATTACGAATCCAAAAATATGAAGTTGACTTTATGAATTCCACGACTTCAATCGCTCTACGTCTCTTTGCTTTGAAGATCCTACTATTCCTTTCATTCCAAAGCGCCCACATGGTGGTGATGATGATCCCCTTTAAGATGTATATTTTCCTTCCTTCGAAACGTTTTGCAGGTCCACCATCTTCAAAAGATAATAAACGTCAAAAGCGTAAATAGGGGCTATCCGGCACCAGCCTTAGATCCTGAACCAAACTTCAGCCGAAAAGAAACAGGCTGTGAAAACATGCAGCGCAGAATCCTCGTCTGAATCGCATAAAACACATTCATTCGATGGTAGAGCCACTCCCCTCTTAATTAATTGAATCTTTGTAGGTAGACGATCCAGACAAGCTCTCCAAACCATAACTTTGCATTTTAAAGGGGCCCAACCTTCCCAATAACGACTCCAAACGGTATTCACAGCCACGTCTCTCGTCATCAATCTTTTAGCTCCTTTAACCGAGAACAACCCTGTGTTGTCAGCGGACCAAATCCACCTATCCGAACCACCTTTCCATTCAAAACTATGAATTGCAGACAGAAGGCTGGAGAGTTTGTTAACCTGATTAGGAGAAGACGAAGCCGATTTCCACTCCCAAGCCATTGTTTTAACACCATTTACAATATGCAATCTATCCACAATCGTAGCCCATTTATACTTTTCGAGCCTGAACAAGTTCGAGTATCGGCTTTGAAGAGGGACCTCAATCAGCCATGTGTCTGTCCAGAAATGAACCGACACCCCATCCCCCACCACACCGTAAATAAAACTGTTAAGAGCATCTCCGTTAGCGTTTTTTGTCTCACCAGCCTTAACAATCTGTTTCCAAACTCCACTCGCCGATGGAGAACACGGAACTGAAGTCCAGATTCTACTCGCCCCATGACAATCCAAAATCACATTTTTCCAAAGGCTTGTATCTTCTTTCTTGAATCGCCACATCCATTTAAGGAGAAGCGCATCATTTACCAAATGAAGTTTTGCAATACCTAAGCCCCCCGCCTTCTTCGGAGAAGTGACAATATCCCAAGAGACCCAATTTATTTTTTTCTCAATGCTAGAGCCGGACCAAAGGAAACGCCGCATAAGACCCTCAATCTTCTCAACAACCGCCTTAGGAGCCTTATATAAGGATAGATAATAAATGGGCAAATTCTCAAGAACCGATTTGATAAGAATCAAGCGGCCTCCGATAGATAAATGTTTAGCTTTCCACGATGCAAGACGGTTATTGACCACATCAACCACCGAGTTCCAATTTGAAATTCTAGACATTTTGGTCCCTACTTTAATGCCTAGATAAAGGAACGAGAAATTGCCACGTTTACAACCCAAGACTTCCACCAAACCATCCACCTCCACGTCGCTGGTACCCACCCCAAAAAGATTAGATTTGTGAAGATTAATCCGCAACCCCGAATATAAATAAAACACCTGGAGAATTCTGGCAGTACACTGAAGATTATCACGAGACCACTCTCCCATAATTAGGGCATCATCCGCGTAGAAGAGATGATTTATCCCCACTCCATTAGTCGAAAAGAAAATACCTTTATGAACCCCCAAATCCTTAGCTTTACTCAGCATCCATGATAGGCACTCCATGATAATCAAGAATAAAAATGGGGATAACGGGTCGCCTTGACGAAGGCCCTTTTCACTAATAAATTGAAAGTAGGAGATCCCTTAACCAGGATAGAAGCTCGGCTAGACATCAGAATACCTTTGATCCAAGTGCACCATCTCTTGGGAAAGCCCATTTGTGTAACACCCCAACCGATGGCGGAAACATCGAGGTGTCACGTAAGAATGAGTATACAGTAGCACATGGTAATCCAAATTTTAATTGAAATAAATTTAAATTGCAAATATCCAAAAATAGAAATACATAAGAGTTTTAAATGTGGAAATCTAATACATCACAAAAGACCAAGCAAGCATAGACTTCAAATTATCTTCATGGAAATACTCTAGTCTTCATGCATCATTATTTCCTGTTGAGTTGTAGAAATGGGGGGGGGGGGGTCAACTAGAAGTTGGTGAGAATACATAATCCATGTAAAGCAAATAGTTTAAGTATAAAAGTCTAGCAATTCATATGTCAATCGTAAATTTAAGTCTACATGAATAGCATAATATGTTGAATCGACATAATCAAACCTCCGACTAGTTTAGGTCCATCCCGTCATCTACGGTTCACCTTAGTAATATGTTGGAACGATAACAATCACCCACGCTACCTATGTAGGAGGTACGCGTATCCGGGTGGGGTTATCAATCCAATAGATCTATTATTGAATATCGCCGTCTTGGCCATAGCTAATGATTATGTAATGTTGAAACTCGTTGAAACTCGTTGAAACTGTTGTTGACTAATTCATGAGGCAATAAAGTTTACAACTAGACATACATGTTGAATTGCTTAAATAAAATGTTGCAAGTATAAAGCATCGCATAAACATGGTTACGTAAACTCACCTTGGTATAGTATTAAGTATTGAGGAATAGTATAAGTGTAGCCCAATAGATTGCCAAGTATTACCCTATGTATAAGGCAACAAATAAGTCTAAGTCTATCTAGTCTACAAGTATATTCTAGGGTTTCGATTTGGGGATATCCAATAATAAAATGTTTAAATAAATAAAAGGAAATTTGACCATTAAATAAATGAAAGTCTTTTTATAAAGTTTGAATTTAGGATGTTCACAATAATGTGTTTGAAGTATAAAAATAATTTTTATAAAATTATTTTCTTTAAAATAGATTATTAAATCTATTTATTACAAATTGCCAAAATTAAACTTTAATATTTAAAAATACTAAAATTAAAGAATTATTGGTATAAAAATTATATTTCTGTTCTAAATATTCAGAAATAAATTGTATTAAATTTTGGTGCAAAAATATTAAAAATTGAATTTATTATGATTTGATTATGATTAAAACTAACAAAAATTGATTAAAAATATAAAATAAATGATTTTTCAGAATTAAAAATCATTTCAGTAAAGTTTATCATTGTACAAACTCAGGATAATTTTTGTGGAAATTTATAAAATTGTTTTGATATTTTAATGGATTTTTATAAATATAATAGCATAAAATTGATTTAATTATTATAAATATTAAATAAATAAATTTCAGAAAACTAAAAATTGTGGGTAAAACTTTTACATCAGATTTGTTAAAAATAATCTTTTTAGAATTTATAAAAAGGTTTTAATAATTAAAAACGAATTTACAAGATTAAATGTAATATATATATATATATATATATATATAATTGGTTTGTTTTTAAAAAAAATGAAAATAAATGAAAAGGGGGCGCCATGGCCGGGACTCGAACCCGGATGGCTTGGGTAAATACCATCAGTCACAACCACTTGGCCTAGGCCAGTGGTTGTGATTAACTCTGTTTAAATAAAAATAAGTACGCGATGCAAAAATCAGTTTATCCCCAATTCAATATTCACGAACCCTAGTTTCTGCAATAGATTGATTCACACATCAATAGCCCAATTAATCATGGGGGTATTGATGTGTGAACGCCGATGAACAAAACCCACTGGAATAATTAAACTTACAAGTTTGTTTCGAACACGATTGAACGGTCAGACCACAAAGTCAAAATTGCATTCGTGAAGAACAAATAGCTTATAATTAAGAATATTGGAGGTTGAGAAAAGAGTATTGGCGAGTTGTGAAGGCTCGCAGATGATCCATTTATAGGATTATACACTGGATCGAAGAAATGGCAAGGTTTGACCAATATTCAATGTCATACGCGTAATTGGTTTAATTGTGTATCAATTGATTGATAATTATCGTGTAGCTTAGTCACTGATGGCCGATAATCAAGTAAGGATGCCAAGATTATGCAAATCATGAGTTAATGGGATTGATTTTGGCAACTCGCGTCCCACAGTTGACTTTTCAAGTCAACTGTGAAGGATTTCAATCAAGAATATATTTATATTGCATCAGCTTTGAACAGATGTGAAGTGCCAGCCCAGCTGGTTGATGGTTGTTGTGTTGTTAAGTATGAACCGACTGCTGCTCGGGTTCGAAACCCAGCAGAAGCATATATATATATATTTTTTAACAGATCAGAAATGGGCTGGACTTTGGGCTTGGGTTGGGCTGGAAAATAAAGAAGGGATATTGGGTTTAGAGTGTTTTGGTTTGGTTGGGCTTTTACGGGTTGGTATTAATTATAGTGTGATTATTATTATTATTATTATTATTATTATTATTATTATTATTATTATTATTATTATTATTATTATTATATATATTTATATGCATATATATAAATTGTGTGTTAGGGGTAGTGTATGAAATAAGGCTTTTACGTAGAAAAGAATTTGGGGAAATTTTTGCGATGTTACAGTTTCCCCTACTTTTAGGAACTTCGTCCCGAAGCTAAGAGAAAGACACCAGGTTTACAATTGGTCAACTACCGAAAACCTTGATAAAATTTCACACTACCTTAACGTACCTGTAAATTCATGATTACGTTCCGGACCGTAATTACCAATTTACCTTACATTAGGGTTTTGCGTCCTTTTATGACTCTACCGATTGTTGAGCAGGTCTGATAGTCTCCACCAGTCGTTGAGCAGGTTGTAGGGCCTCTCCCGACTGTTGGAAAGACATGATGACCTCTACCAATCGTTGAGTAGATTGTTTGGTAGTCAACTAATTTTCGTACAAGTAAGCAAGTATGATTATAGATATAGCAATCAGTTCACATTCAAACAAGCATGCACACAGATGTTATGATAATACTTGAATTTATTATTTGAATCAAAAGTGGTAATACATGAAATTAAAGAGAAAGTAGACATTATTCAAATGGTAGGGTTTGCTGTTAAGTAGCTGGAGGGTTTCAAGCGGGGTTATTTGGAGCATCAAGAGCGTTTGTAGCAGGGATTCGACAAGCATCTGCAAGATGCCCATACCTTTGACAATTGGTACACTGACGGCACGGCACTCGGGTTGGATGGTGATACTGGCAGGTGTCACACTTTGGTAGCTTCCCGTTGTATTGTTTCTTGTTAGAAGCTGGTGCAGTGAGGTTTACATCAGGATCCCTGGTCTTACGCTTCCGGTTCTTGGTAGTTACCGCGGCCACGATACTTGTTTTCCTGCCTTTCCGAACTAAGGTCCTGTTCTTTTCGTGATTTTCAACGCCATTTCCATTGCCGTTCCCATTCATTTGGATGTCTTGAGTCAACAAGTTAGAAACCAGGGTTGTGATTTGTTGCGCCATCGGTTGGGGTGTTACAGATTGGTATTAGAGCCATGGTTATAGGGAATTAGGTTATTAGAAAAATAATCTAGTCTATAACCATAGGATTTAACTAGTACTTGCTTCTTTTGCTTGCTATTCTCTATCTCCCTCCTACTTCATATCCCTACTTTCATCCCTACAAGAAGGTTGCCCTCCATCACTGGATCCACTCTTAGACTAATAAGGCAAAATCCTCAGGTTTAACCTGAACCCCCTTGAGATCTCGTCGAAGTTCTAGATTTTAATAACGAACACGTGCAATCTGGAAGGGTGAACGCCTGTATTCTGAGTCTTCTGTCTAGGCTGGCATTGCGCATATATCCCAATCAGACGAGGGACCCGGATGCCTACCTGGGAATTCTCGGGATGAGTGTTCACTAATAGGCTAAAGCATGTCTTCATATGTTATTAGAATTTAGAATCTTTGATAAGTCAACGTTTTCGTTTATTCGTTTTAATTAATGAATAAATGATTACATTCCTTATATTACCTCATTCATTTCATGCCTCTTTCATTGTGTCCCTTACAGATCATGTCTCCACGTCACAACACTCGCATTAACAGTGGTGACAATCATAAAGAAGGGAGCAGCAACCACAGCCACGACCACAACACTAACCACAACAATGGAGGTGATGCCCAACTAGCTGCGATTATTTCCCAACAATTGGCGCAACAAATCACAACTCTGGTTTCTAACTTGTTGACTCAAGACATCCAAATGAATGGGAACGGCAATGGAAATGGCATTGGAAATCACGAAAAGAACAGGACCTTAGTTCGGAAAGGCAGGAAAACAAGTATCGTGGCCGCGGTAACTACCAAGAACCGGAAGCGTAAGACCAGGGATCCTGATGTAAACCTCATTACACCAGCTTCTAACAAGAAACAATACAACGGGAAGCTACCAAAGTGTGACACCTGCCAGTATCACCATCCAACCCGAGTGTCGTGCCGTCAGTGTACCAATTGTCAAAGGTATGGGCATCTTGCAGATGCTTGTCGAATCCCTGCTACAAACGCTCTTGATGCTCCAAATAACCCCGCTTGAAACCCTCCAGCTACTTAACAGCAAACCCTACCATTTGAATAATGTCTACTTTCTCTTTAATTTCATGTATTACCACTTTTGATTCAAATAATAAATTCAAGTATTATCATAACATCTGTGTGCATGCTTGTTTGAATGTGAACTGATTGCTATATCTATAATCATACTTGCTTACTTGTACGACAATTAGTTGACTACCAAACAATCTACTCAACGATTGGTAGAGGTCATCATGTCTTTCCAATAGTCGGGAGAGGCCCTACAACCTGCTCAACGACTGGTGGAGACTATCAGACCTGCTCAACAATCGGTAGAGTCATAAAAGGACGCAAAACCCTAATGTAAGGTAAATTGGTAATTACGGTCCGGAACGTAATCATGAATTTACAGGTACGTTAAGGTAGTGTGAAATTTTATCAAGGTTTTCGGTAGTTGACCAATTGTAAACCTGGTGTCTTTCTCTTAACTTCGGGACAAAGTTCCTAAAAGTAGGGGAAACTGTAACATCGCAAAAATTTCCCCAAATTCTTTTCTACGTAAAAGCCTTATTTCATACACTACCCCTAACACACAATTTATATATATGTATATAATAATAATAATAATAATCACACTATAATTAATACCAACCCCTAAAAGCCCAACCAAACCAAAACACTCTAAACCCAATATCCCCTCTTTATTTTCCAGCCCAACCCAAGCCCAAAGTCCAGCCCATTTCTGATCTGTTAAAAATAATTTTTTTAGAATTTATAAAAAGGTTTTAATAATTATAAACGAATTTACAAGATTAAATGTAATATATATATATATATATATATATAATTGGTTTGTTTTTAAAAAAAAATTAAAATAAATGAAAAAGGGGCGCCATGGCCGGGACTCGAACCCGGATGGCTTGGGTAAATACCATCAGTCACAACCACTTGGCCTAGGCCAGTGGTTGTGATTAACTCTGTTTAAATAAAAATAAGTACGCGATGCAAAAATCAGTTTATCCCCAATTCAATATTCACGAACCCTAGTTTCTGCAATAGATTGATTCACACATCAATAGCCCAATTAATCATGGGGCTATTGATGTGTGAACGCCGATGAACAAAACTCACTGGAATAATTAAACTTACAAGTTTGTTTCGAACACGATTGAACGGTCAGACCACAAAGTCAAAATTGCATTCGTGAAGAACAAATAGCTTATAATTAAGAATATTGGAGGTTGAGAAAAGAGTATTGGCGAGTTGTGAAGGCTCGTAGATGATCAATTTATAGGATTATACACTGGATCGAAGAAATGGCAAGGTTTGACCAATATTCAATGTCATACGCGTAATTGGTTTAATTGTGTATCAATTGATTGATAATTATCGTGTAGCTTAGTCACTGATGGCCGATAATCAAGTAAGGATGCCAAGATTATGCAAATCATGAGTTAATGGGATTGATTTTGGCAACTCGCGTCCCACAGTTGACTTTTCAAGTCAACTGTGAAGGATTTCAATCAAGAATATATTTATATTGCATCAGCTTTGAACAAATGTGAAGTGCCAGCCCAGCTGGTTGATGGTTGTTGTGTTGTTAAGTATGAACCGACTGCTGCTCGGGTTCGAAACCCAGCAGAAGCATATATATATTTTTTAACAGATCAGAAATGGGCTGGACTTTGGGCTTGGGTTGGGCTGGAAAATAAAGAGGGGATATTGGGTTTAGAGTGTTTTGGTTTGGTTGGGCTTTTAGGGGTTGGTATTAATTATTATTATTATTATTATTATTATTATTATATATATATACATATATATAAATTGTGTGTTAGGGGTAGTGTATGAAATAAGGCTTTTACGTAGAAAAGAATTTGGGGAAAATTTTGCGATGTTACAATTTGAGACATCAAAGAGAGCAAAAAATTCCAGTTGACGTTGCCGTAGGCTTTTTCAAAATCGATCTTCAACAAAAAGGCCTTTTTTGTTGAATTTTTCCAGCCATTCGATAATTTCATTAACCACCAAAGGACCGTCTAGAATAAAACGGTTGGACAAAAAAGCCGATTGAGACTCTGATATGATTTTCCCCAAAACCTTCTTAAGACGGTTAGCCAGGATTTTTGAAATAACCTTGCTAATCATCCCAATGAGGGTGATGGGTCTATAATCTTTTGAGACCCACAGGCGACTTAACCTTAGAAATCAAAGTGATAAACGCCGAACCACAACCCAGATTAATAATACCTGTATTACGAAAATCAAGCAGGATGTTGCTGAAATCGTCTTCAAGAAAACTCGAAAACCGTTTTACAAAATGGAAATTAAACCCATCTGGGCCGGGGGCCTTATTAGACCCGCAATCGAAAACGGCTTCTTTAATTTCCTGTTTGGAAAAAGAATCAACTAAAAAATCCCCATCAGAAGTATTCAAACGTTTCATACCCGAGCATATGATAGTCGGCCGAATATTAACTTTTTCTTTAAAATGGTCTCTATAAAAACGGAGGATCTCACGTTTGAGCCGAGCTGGATTTGAGATCCATTACCTGAGCAAAAACCCTAAGAATAGAGGAGCAAGAGAGAGACGTTCTCTAAATTTCTTTTAAGTTTTACCAAACCCATATTTTGTTTAAAAAATCTGAATAAAAATTTATGTTTAAAGAAACATATATAGCGACTTGGTTTTTTATTATTTGTTATATCTTTGTTTATTGTATAATGTATAGTTTATTGTATAATGTATACACCATATTATAAGTAATTTATTATATCATTTCTTATTTCTGCGATTGTTAAAGTTCATATGCTATAAAAAATGGGAAGGTTGTATTATAATACAATATGTATGGATTTTTATGTATAAATTCGTGTCACTACTCAGACTAATACAAATAATCTACGAGTTCATAATTGAGGATTGAGGACTAGGGTTGCTCATTTTTATCTAAAACCCGACCTGAATTCAAAGCCACCCATACCCGAATTAGACAATGCCCGAATAACCTAAACCCGAATAACTTAAACCCGACCAACCCGAACCTTAAATGGATCAGTTATCGGGTCACATTTTTCCCAACAAAAAACCCAAATAACCCGACCCAAAAATTTGAATAGAAACCCAAACATGCAATGTCTTTTTATATAGATGCGTTTAAATTTAGATTCATTGGTATCTTAAACATCAAGTTTCAAGACTTTTAAAAACTATTATATCATGTTGTTAAATAATGTTTGGATTTTGATAATATTTTTCTAAGTAACATGATAAATTTTGATGATATTTTGCAGGAAAGAAAAACATTTTTCATATTACATATATAAACCCGAAAAGACGAAAACCGAACAACCTGACCAAACTCGAATAACTCCAACCCGACTAACCTGAATTTTAAATGGTTCAATTATCAAGTCACTTTTCTTTTAATCAAAAACCTGAAAATCCAACCCGGAAAACTTGAAACCCAAAAAAAATAATTCGAAGAAGAAAAGCGCTCACCCAACCAATCAATTAGGTATGTATAGGGCTGTTCAAATCGCTCGTCGCTCGTTCGGAAAATGCTCGAAAAATGCTCGCTCGATCTTTCGCTCGGATGTATATGAGCCGATCGACTCGGTTCGGTTTGTAAATGAGCCAAGCACGAGTAAAGGTACGCTCGGCTCGGTTCGACCCGAATAAATTTTTATTTATTTAATATTAATATACACACAATTTACAAATAAATTTATGGCTTTATATATAAAATTCTATTGGATTTGACTTAGTATATGCAAACAAATATAACCAGCCCACTTAATAAGATAATTAACACTAGATTTAATAGTAAAACAATAAGTCATGAGGTGACAGTCTTGACTTCTTTATGTTATTAGCCGTCCATCGCTAATTGTTGCTTGATATCACACCTACGTCACAATGCAACAACTGTTCTCTGACGTATTCTCATCACTTCACCAGCCTCAATCTAAGCCTCATCCTTGGACACTGGGATCTCAATATTAGTGTTATCATCAGACATTTCGACTTTAGTTGTCACCCAACAATGAAAACATCGAAGGAAACATCCCAATTTTATGATCATCCATATTATTCTACGCTCGATTCTCGCTCGGCGCTCGCTCGGAAAATTTGCGCTCGAAAAATGCTCGTTCGGTTTTCGGCTCGATTGTAAACGAGCCGCTCCGCTCGGTTCGGTTTGTAAACAAGCCAAACACGAGCAAAGCTCCGCTTGGATCGGCTCGGCTCGTGAACAGCCCTAGGTATGTATACTAGGTAGACTCGAACTCTTTCAAATATTTTTGAAATTTAAACTCTAAAATTATTTTGTTTACTGAACTAATAACAACTCCAAGAACATTCGTGCGCGTGAAAACCCTAGAAATTCTCTAGAAGTAGAAGAAGAAGAAGAAATGGACACAGACGATTGGGGATTAAGTGCAGAGGAACTCGATTTTCTTGAAAAGGACGCCATTAATCGAGTTGCTCAACGAAATAACGCTGCCACTGCTACCACCACCAGCACCAGTGCTCACGCTCCTTCAACCTTTTATAACACCGCTCCTTCACACTCCACACCAGCTCCTAATAACATCAAGGTCAACATTCACTCCAAATTCTCCCTATTGTTGATTATTATTATTATTATTATTATTATTATTATTATTATTATTATTTATTGAACGTTATGTTAATACGAGTGCATACAGAATATCATGTCAAGTAATATTCGAAATTATCACTATACAAAACTTGAATTTTAATATAGTAGTTCCATTCTACAGGATATCCAACCTCGAAAAAGCATTTTTATTAGTTAGTCTTCTTGAAGAATTGCTGTTGAAGTCCATGCTCTGATACCATAATAAATCCCAAAAGATTTATTATATAATTAGGAGTTAGTATGGAATTATGTTTTATAGGAGAATATCAATCCTAATTAATAGAAAGAAGCAGGTCAACTAGAGATTCTAGAAACTTGTGAATCGAACCAACTACATATGTAATGTCGTGTGTTATGCTGTAGTGAGGCTATCTGAAGTCTCATGAGTCATCACTTTAATGCATGCTAAGTTGCTCGTATAATTAGAAGGACCCTTACTCGCAAGTCGTAAGTCCTAACTCTAGTTTGAGACTGAAAGCTAGTTTGACTTTTAAAAACATGAATGCCAAGTAATCATGTAGCTGATTTTTCTCTGCGTGTTTTTTTGTTCTTGCCTTTATTTTTTCTTTTGCACATCTCTTCCAAAACCAAAAAGTTTATTTTCATTGGTGTGCTAGTTATAGATTGGGACTAATATTCCAAGTATGTATATGGTAGCAAACTAGCAACCAATATGAGCTTATGAGGGAGAAAACCTACCCTTTTGTTTGAACCTGTTAATGCCAGTTTGGCTTGCAGTCGCTGAAAATGTGTTCAACTGATTGTTGACCTCATGAAGTAGCTGGAGTTTTAATATGTTGTAGTTACAATTGCGCAAGAGCTCATGAATAAGACGTAGTGTTAACAGGGAAAATAAAGCCCCTTGCATAGACAAAAGCTGCCTAACAGATTTGTCAATTGGCTTGTTAGTGGTTCTAAAAGCAATTCTATCTCCACTCTTGTATGAATGTGAAGCTGTACGAATATTGAGATACAACATGCCAGTTTCTTGTAATCTCAGACTGTATTGCTAGTTAGAGCCGATAGGGATTGTTTTTTTTTTTTTTTTTTTTTTTTTTTTCTGAATGTACTTATGTTAAACTAATGCCCCTTTATACTTGTATTCTTAGCCATACATGTGTTTCTGACTACTTCTGTTTGGAAAATAGTTGAATTCTTTGCCAATTGCTTCAGGGAATCCAGCAGCAGTAGCTACACGGAATTTATCTGGTGAGCCATGTCTCCAAGGTTATTTCTTATATGGCTGTGTTCATGTGTTACGTTACAGATTTGTGATTTTCCTTTTCCTAGGAGATGACTGTTCCAAGTCTCGGCCAAAAGTGTCTATTAAGTTCTTTCTACATGCTAGTGGAAAAATTGCTGCGAAATTTGTATATAATGAGGTTCCTCTTTGGCCTTACCTTTTAATAGATGTTCTAGTAGATTGTTAATAGATTTTCAAGAGTTGTATCAATACTCTCAGGTACTTATTGCAGCATTACGTAAGGTTCCAGCAACTTGGAATAGAGAAGAAAGGTTTCCTTTCCACTTTTAAATGCCTGCATTTCATTTTATAATTTGTATTTTTTCTCTCTAATATTCACAAGTTGTTCCTGTCCATGCAGATTGTGGTTGTTCCCTTTGTCATCTTTATCAAAAGCGGAAAAAGTTATTGGGGAATTAACGTGTTCCAACATTGAGGTGATAAAACTTGTTCCCTTTGTATCCTAGCAAATATGATCATTGCTGTAAGCCTGTAACACACTAGGCAAATCTCCAGAGGCGTCCATGAGGATTTACATGCCATATCTGAGCCGTTAAAAAATATGCCCCTTAATCATTAATAAATTAAATAATTTAACTAAATGTTATGTGGATCAGTTGTATAGCAATAAACATAACACTACTTTATACACTAATATATTAAAACTTTTGATACCAATTAGATGATATTAGATGTTATATAATAGCTTTTATTTATTTTATTTGAAGAATAGTATTATTTTTACTTCTTTTTTTTTTTTTTTTATCTCATGCTCTTGCTTTTCTTTGCGCCTTGTGCCTAGGCCCCATGCGAGGCCTATGCGCCTTGAGTACGCTTAGTGCCTTTGATAACTATGATTGTTGGTACGAGTGGCCAGATGTTACAAGTACACAACTTTTTTGGTATTTTTCAGCTGTTTGATTGTGATTTTTGCAGCTAGAAACTTTAGATCCATTGCTGCACCGTGCTATAGCTTCTGCCTCCGCTGTTCCAGATCTTCGAGGTACACATGTCATCATCTTGTAATGCTCGTATAGTAATATGATAATCTGATATGATTGCTAGTCAAGTGTGGCTTGTTCAGAAGAAGTGAGGAAGTCATAATTATCATCATTATTATCCTCATCTTAAATGCAACAATATGTGTGACTGTGTATATATATACCCGCACACCACTATGTTTGGCGGGGTGGTTATGGTATTCAATTTCTTTTTAAATAGAATTGGTTATTGTTTGTGGGCTTGTGTGTACATATCACACAAATATGCATGATGCAATTAAAATAATAAAGTGTACAAGTATGGGTAGGGGTGAGCATGGTTCGGTTTGGTTCGTTATGGGTTGAAGATTTTAATAACCAATTGGGTTTGGTTAAAAACGATTCGGTTAATTTGGTAATTGAATAGATGGTTTGGTTAACCACTGTTTTGAACATGATTCGGTTAATTTGGTTTGTGTGTTTTTCTTTTATTGTCTTGTTTTTGGGGTTTAAGCTGATTAACAAGGTAGAAAATGTTATATGGAATTAATACATGAGTTTTTTATGAACTTGGTTTAAAAAATAGCACCTAAGGCGTGAGGCATTTGAGGCGATCAGGAAAACGCCTCAGGGCTTTGAGGCGGCGCTTCAGGACTTCTGGGTCAAAATTGGTCAAGATTGGGTTCGTAGAAGGGTAATATATAGGAAAAACCGAAGCGATGAAGAGATATTAATGCTTTACATGATAAAAAATGGCTGAGATGTAAAAGGAATAAGACATATTTAGCTTTTGACTATACTCGAGGCTTTTTTGGTACATAGAGCAACAACTCACATATGTGAGGCTCTCGCCTGATGCCACACACCTCACGCCTCGGATTTTGATACCTAAACGCCTCGGAGCGCTTCACGTTTTTTTAAACCAAGTTTATGAATATATGCCGCCTTTGTACGTGAGGCTAGCACCTTCTCCTCGGCTTACAGGACCTCAAGTGCCTCACAACATCTCATGTCATTGAAAACGAAGCACTATATTGTATCATTTGTACATTTTCAACCAAATAACGAAAATGCTTTCGAGGAGATAACTTTTAACATATAATATGCGACACTTCATCACAAACAATTTTGAATTCTTAAAGTGCTTAAGAATTAAGATCATTTTGGTCATGTAGCATTTTTTGGTCGAAGTTGGTATTCATGACACAAGGTACATACTTGGGTGGCCTATATGATAGTTATAATCACAAACTTTTAAGCATACATGAAATCACTGCATTGTTTTCAATGAATAAGTTGTACTTGTAAACATGCATCCACAATAAAATATTTAATCCAGTTTACCCTTTCAGGTTTTTATGAAATTTTCTATTCTAGAATTCTATTAGTGATATGGGCAAAGTTATATTAGTTATTTAGCGTGTAATCATCATATGATAATAATAAAACATGTTCATGATGTTGGTATTACAAGCATGTGATAGTCTGTACAGTTTGTTTGATTAATTAATATCATATCTATTAAGGATTTAGGTCATAGTGAATGTGATAAATTCTCTATAGATATGTGTCTATGCGACATCAAAAGCAATACATATTATTTTCTTGGTATTTATTTTGTATATTATATCCTTTTATTATATTTTAAATAATTTATATCTATCAGATATTAAAAACTAAAATTTAATGCTATTTTCTTAAAGTAATATATTTAATAGTTGTCATTATACTGTATAAAATATAATTACATTTCCTAAAGTTAACACTTATTTTTATCTTTCTGTTATTGCCTGATGCCTTTCTTGTTACATGTTTATCTTTTTTGTTTTTTTGTTGTTCAGATCGTTATGACCGTATGCCTGATAGCATTGAATCAAATCTTTTACCATTTCAGCGAGATGGTGTTAGGTATGTGATGACATTGACTAATATGTGCCTTTTATGATCAGACTTGTGTCAGTGTATTGTTCATTATCTTTTTGCTGCATCCCACATTGATTTCCTCTCGGCCATTCTCAATATTGTGTTTTTTTTGTTGTCATTGCAGGTTTGTATTGCAGCATGGAGGGCGTGTCCTCCTGGCTGATGAAATGGGTCTTGGAAAGACTCTTCAGGTAAAACATAGAGAATCTATTCTTTAATCTTTACCTGATTATCTGTATGATCTATAACTCTCACAGCTTTCAGATGCAAAGAGAGAAAAAAAGGGGTAGCATCTTTTTTTATTTTTATTTTTTTTTGCTGTACAGCTTTCTTCTGAGATAAATGGCATGAATGTGCAACCAGGTAACACCATTCTTTATTTTTGCAGGCTATTGCTGTAGCAGCTTGTGTTCGTGACTCATGGCCTGTTCTTGTTCTTACTCCATCTTCATTGCGGCTTCAGTGGGCTTCTGTCAGTTTTCTCTTTTAATTCCTGTTTCCTGTGAATGTGAAGAGTTTGATCATTGTGAACTTACAAGTAATGGTTCACATTTTACACAGATGATTCAGCAATGGCTAGACATCCCTTCGTCAGATATACTTGTATGATATATTCGTTTTACTCTCTTTCTGCTAATCCTTTCATTCTGCCTTGCGTAAAATGTGAACATGCTACCATATTTTCTTTTACCCAGCTCTTAATGATATTACTTTGCTTATGAGGAATTTCTCATTTTTCAGGTACTTTTGTCTAGTTATAGTGGGTCAAACAAGGGTGGCTTCACAATAGTTCGATCAAACACCAAGGGAAATGTACGCCTTGATGGATTATTCAACATTGTATCATATGATGCTGTTCCCAAACTTCAAGGCATTCTAATGAGCGCAGATTTTAAGGTAAACACAATCTAATACTTTGTATCGACTACTTGTTAAAAAGTGTGTTATTTTTTACTCTGAATTCCATGACCTACAATTGCAATATTGTTCTGTTGTGAACAACTAAAGAAGTTATTTTTAATGGGCTCATTGTAAGATAAAACATAGATATGGCAAGATGTGCAATGTGAGCAGTGTTATGAGTGTTTCTGACTCCTATTCGAACCAACATCTGAAATTTGAGTTTATGATATTTTCATTATTTTGATACAATAGGCGTGTTTGATCGATATATTCACATTTACGAAAAAAGCATCATGTGCATGTCCACTAGCTTTGCACTTTTGATTTTTGTCATAATGATGCAATTATTTTTTGTTACAGTGAAGTTTTTATTTAGTTTCTCATTCACAATAATCTTTAAAATGATAAACAACTTGTGCATGTATGTTAGTTCTTTATTGCTTCGGATTTTATTCATTCACATTTTTTTTCTGTTAATGATGAATTTTTATTTAGGTTGTGATTGCCGACGAGTCACATTTTTTAAAGAATGCCCAAGCAAAGCGAACCACTGCATCCCTTCCCATATTACAGGTATCTCTCTCGCGTCTCTTTCCATTCAGGAAGTGTATGATGTATTTGTATACTTTACAAGCATATAATGGCAAGGATAAATTATATCCATATAAAAGTCAAGAGATACATTTGATACATGCACATCCTTATCACACACACCATATTTATATGCACATCCTTATCAATAATATATCTACACATCAACACTTGGTATCAAGCTGTAATGTGAGTGAGCTTTAGTGACAGTATTAACAAAGCAAAGCTGACGTGTTTACTCTTTTCATGAGATATAGAAAGCTCAATATACAATGTTGCTTAGTGGAACTCCTGCTTTATCTCGACCGATTGAGCTATTTAAACAGGTCATTAGTTCTTTCTAGACTCCATATATTTATTAAATGTCATGGAATTAATATTTTTTTCTGGATAAAAACTTCACATGTTTTTTAACAGCTTGAAGCATTGTATCCTAAAGTATACAAGAGTGTTCATGAATATGGAAACCGATATTGTCAGGGTGTAAGATGGAATCTTTGCTAGTGGATTCTCTTTTCATTACAGTTTTTTTTCCAGAATTTTAATTGAGCAAAGTTCACTCTGATACTATAACATTTTTCCAGGGAATTTTTGGAGCGTATCAAGGTGCGAGTAATCATGAAGAACTGCACAATTTAATAAAAGCAACTGTGATGATACGAAGACTCAAAAAAGATGTTCTCTCTGAGCTTCCTGTGAAACGAAGGCAACAGGTATCTATTTAATTCAACCAAGTTTTTACGGGGTGCATGCTAGCCATTTTAGAGGTGACATTTTTGGCCAATTTCAAATGGGTTAATTTATATGCCTTTATAGCTTAAAATGGTAAAAACAAAAAAGTCACCCGAAAGGAATTTTTAGTGCATGATACCTTTTGCGGACTTGCGGTTATATAATTTTTTCATATTTGACTCACTAATAGTTAATGAAAATATCGAACTTTTTGAACAACCCAACCTTTTCGACCTGCACAAAAGAATACATGTTCGAACCGTTATCTAACTCTCATGACCTACCCATTTTGCCATCTCTAATATTAGCTTTACTAGCCATAAAGCAATTGTAATATGGATCTCTGTATGTCCTTTTTTCCCGGTATTCCAAAGCCGTACAAATTATAAATGGGACTGAGTTATGAAACAGACGTCATTTTTACAGTATCATATTGAACTCCATAGTTGTATTTTGTAATTATAATCTAGTCGAGCAGTGGTCATCTTTATTCTTTTATTTTCTTATTTCCAGGTTTTCTTGGATTTGGCAGACAAGGACATGAAGCAAATCAATGCTTTATTCTGTGAGGTACTCACTTATTTATTTATTTTTAAAACTGAATCACACTGACACTGGTAAAAGTTTACTTTTTATATTGTTGACTAAGAACACTGAAGGTTTAAGTTCCCTCTTGTTTGGAATTTCATGATTTGCTTTTTAGATATGGTGGATGTTTTACCATTTCCATAATGACTTTCTTATATATGGTAAAAGTTTACTTTTTATATTGTTGACTCTGTGCTTTTACCTCGTACCAATATCATCAATATCACCAATTTTCTTCGTTTCCAATTGGGAAATCGTCATGTCTTCTTGAAATTTGAGTTAGTTATTATTAGCACCGATGTGTAAATTTTTTTTTCCAATGTACAGTTGGAAGTAATTAAAAGCAAAATCAAGGCGTGCAAGTCAAAAGAGGATGCTGAGTCTCTTAAATTTACAGAGAAGAATATCATAAACAAGGTACACATGCAACCCTTAAGCTACTTTATAATGTTAAGTTATGTATTGCTCATTTTCTTGATGGTGCGTGGGGCCAGATTTATACAGAGTCTGCAGAAGCCAAAATCCCTGCTGTTCTGGATTACATGGGAACTGTCATTGAGGTATATAACATTATCCAAAACCGAAATTTGTAGCTTGTCTAAGTAACAGTCTGATCCCATGTTCAAATTTTGTCAAATACGGGAATTTTTTGTTCTCTTAAGTCATCCAATTATTTTCTTCTGTTTGTTTACAAAAGTTATGTAACCGCTTAATGAGTTAATTGTTTTCTATTATGTACTGTAACTCACTTGGGGTGCAGGCAGGGTGCAAGTTTATCGTGTTTGCTCATCATCAGTCAATGATAGATTCAATACATCAATTTCTTCTGGTAAGATGATTAATATAATTTATGCAGCTTTTTTCAACTGTTGGATAGTTATTACCTTTGCCTAATTTCAGAAAAAGAAGGTTGGTTGTATTCGTATAGATGGTGGCACTCCAGCAGGATCAAGGCAATCCTTGGTTAATGATTTCCAGGAAAAAGATGCTATCAAAGCAGCAGTGGTATTGAACTTTCCCCTCTATGTTCCACCTTCAATGTACACATGTTATTATGTAAATACCTTAAAAGAACCAACATACTTTTGTATATTGACCGGAAATGTCCCTAGACTTGTAAAAATGCACGAAAATTCCTAAACGTGTATAGAATGCACCAACATGTGAAGAAATATTAGATTTAACTTGTTACCTCTTATACTGGTCAACATTTGATGAAGTAACGTTCTTACATCTCGCATTAAAATATTTGTACCATCTTTTATGATAAAAATACTCCCTTGAAGTATTCATTTCATCAAATTTTGGAGAGTTTAAGAGGTAAAGTGTTACAATTTTAACTTTTTTTTTTCAATTACCCAGATTCCGCTGAGGATCTTTTACATCTATTTTCTAAAAGGTTAAGGACTTTACTGTACTAAGATTAGGTTGAGGAAATTTGTTGTGAAAAACAAGAAAGTATGTGGGTTTTCGTTAGTATTAATCCAGTTTATTTTCAAACTTATTTCCTGATTGTGAGAAAGTGTCTTATTTGTTCATTTACTTATCTAGCTTTCAATCAAAGCTGGTGGTGTTGGGTTAACATTAACTGCAGCAAGCACTGTTATATTTGCCGAGCTTTCTTGGACTCCAGGCGACATTATTCAAGCTGAAGACCGTGCTCACAGAATTGGCCAGGTAAATATAGTTTTCTTTTATGAAAAAATTTAGTGAATCAATAATCAATGTTCTTGTGGATTTTGCAGGTGTCATCGGTGAATGTATACTTTCTCCTAGCAAATGACACGGTTGATGACATCATATGGTATGTCCAGATCTCCTCTCTTTTGGATATTATATGTTCTTCATGCGTCTAAATATCAAGTCATTGAAATCAACTGCGTTTTACCATTCAGGGACGTTGTGCAAAGCAAGTTAGACAATCTTGGACAGGTAGGTTTTTGCTCTTTACAGAATTGTGTTTTTATCTTTATTTGATGAAATATCAAGAATAATTAATTTATGGTGATATAATGAACTGGATAGATGCTTGATGGCCACGAGAATTCCCTGGAAGTTTCTGGTCACCCGGCTACCGTTAGCAGAAGCCCTGCAAAGCAGAAAACATTGGATTCCTATGTGAAGCGTTGTAGTTCACTCACTTCGGAACAATCTAATCCAAAACATCCAAGGTTGTCAGGCACAGACGGAAAACAACCAATCTGATATGCGGTATTATGTATGTTAGCCAAAGCTTAACATAATTTTTGGTTTTTAGTATGTATAACATGCTAGTGCTCCGTTGTCTGATGTCTAGATGTTGCATATAGAGGTGCCCTGAGTGTTGGTGTCTTACCACAAGCATTGGACATAGGTTGTCTTAGGCACACAACAGTGACTTGCTTGTCGCTAGACACAAGGTGTAAAAATGCTCACGTTAATGAAAAACAGTTGCAGGAAAATTGGAGAAGATATAACTAGCATAGAAAATTTAGAACATAGACCGCATTTATTTTTACAAATAGACGTGTAATTCTTTTTAAGAAAAAACTTCATAGTTTGGTTGATATTGATTGTTGCACAATGAGAAATAGATTTAACCTGAAGTCCTGAACATGAAAAATATAAAAGTTAGAAACATTGACACATAAACAGGAAAATCACTACAGCTAAAAAGAGAACATTTTCAACGTACTCTTTTAAATGGCTAATGATCCTAATACTGTCACTATTTATTATCAAGTGCTGATATGCAAATTCGCTGGAACCCAAAAAAGATACCAAAATGCATATAATTCTCCATGTCTTCACTATGAATAATGGTGGTCTCCATAGGGCTCCTATAAGCAAGGCAAAGGCCAAAGGCTATGTGCCTTGATTATGTGTTAAGACGCTTAACATGTGGCTGATTATGTGTTAAGACGCTTAAGACATGCGGCTACAACTAAAGGTGTCTTCATCATAAAAGCAAGGAAAACGTTGTAAGCCTTGAGACGCCATGACACACGCCTTAATTGAATTAGATTAGCCCTTAATTACGGTCTGAGACTTATTAATGCTCATTTTGAAGTTTTAAACCTTCACGCAATATGACAATTCAATTTGTTCTCAGTATATACTCGTGTTATGCCATGCCATATTTAACAGAATTATAATGGCTCTAGCAAGTAGTTAACTTTTATTTGATACAACAATTCTTAAATGAAAATAATGACATTAATGCTGATGGTGGAGCTCCATACCACCTTAAAGCAACGCATGCGTCACGTCACAATGTGTTAGAATAAAATAAATAAAATAGAGTCTCTTGTATCATTAACCCCATCATTTCTTTATTTCTTTGTATTTAAATTTAATTGAAAACACATAAAAAATACGTAAAGTTAAAAATAAAAATACATAATATTAAAAAAAAATTACATACCATTAAAACAAATATATAAGATGAAAAATATAGTTTAGTTTTTTTATTTTTATTTCTTTGTATTTTTAAATTTTATATAATTAAGATAAAACATTTATACCTTCACCACCATTATGTTCTTCCTTCTCCCTCTTCCTTCCCTCAAACCCTACCATCACCACTCCCACGTCAACCACCACACCACCACGACCTCAACCATCAGGAAGCATCACCATCACCACCACCACCTCAACTATCACCACCGCCGTTAGTTAACCATCACCTTCCCTCCGGCAACAACTCCGTCGTCCACCACCATCAACCCCTCCTTCCTACCTTTTTAAAAACTCAAATTTAAAATAAAACAACACATACAAGGCACAAGGCTAGGGTTGCAAACGAACTAAACTACAAACAATTTGTGAACCGTTCGTCGGGAAGTTCGTTTGTGTTCGTTTGTTTAATAAATGAACAAAGACGAACACGAAATTTCGTTCGTTTAGCTAAACAAACGAACATGAACAAAGTTCGCATTCGTTCGGTAACGTGTTCGTTTATGTTCAATAGTTTATTAGGTTCTTTAACTTTTATTTTTAATTGAAGTATTTCAAAATTCCTAATATTATATTATTTAATGAAATATTAATGTGTTACATGTTAGTATTGTTTGAATTATTTTGATTAACTATTATTTTCGACAAATTAAGCGAATACTTCGATTTTTTTGTTGGATTAAATGATAATTTATGTCTCATATTGTAAGTCCCGAAAGAACACGATATCAAGTAACACAACGGATTGGCGGAATCAAAACGTTGTGTGATTCAAGAAACAAGAAGAATTATATGAACGAAAACCTTTCTATTGCATACGGTTTCAGAGAACCGTCTGATACAATAGAGTTCTTTGATTAAAACAAACCGCTAACCTAACAAATGAACAAAACATTAACTTATATACTAGGTATCCCACACTGGCCCACATGGCCTAGCCCAAGCCTAACTGAGAATTTATGAGTTCTCGGCCCAAACACCTAAAACTAACCAAGAACCTTAGTGTTCTCGGTTCCAAATATTATAACCCAAACATTGATCACCAATATGTATTTGATAGCATCAGTCTCACTAATATAGACCCAACAATCTCCCCCTAGACTGATGCTATCAAATGGTCTTCATAACATGAATGCAACATTGTGATCTCCCCCTAGATTGTTGCTCGCTTGTTGGTGTTGTTTTGTTGAAAGTCTTCTTTTCTGTACTCTCAAACTCGGGCCTTCTCTCTTCTTCTCTGGGAGTAAGATCTACACTTGGATCATCATCAGCATTTGCTTGAACTCTTGCTAAAAGAGGATGTGAGAGGAGGATTCTCATAACTCTGTTCTTTTTCAGTCTTTTTCTTTCAAGCAGCTTCACAGATACCTCTTCATGTGTACTTTCATTAGCAAAACATGCAATCACATCAAGTTCTCCTGACTCAGGTACATCTTCTCATCACTGTGCTTCATGCTTGTCAGCAAACGGAAATCATTCTTCGTCAACCCCTGTTTCTTGCTTCAAATTGAATTATGCATATTCTCATAACTTTGTAAGCAAACATTTAAATATAACAGAGGATCCAGTATCATGAACACTAAGTAAATCCAAGAACTTCCAATTGAAATTTTCAAATCAAACTTGAATTTCTTTAAATCTTTTGGATGATCGGTAAAAACTTCAAGAATGGTTGATTTTATAGAAATTAAAACAAAAAAAATAATAAACAAAAGCAAAACAATAAGAATCAAAATAAATGAAAAAAGAAATTGAAATAAAAATATCTAATTTTTTTTCTTTTCTGGGGGATTAAATCACTGTGACTTAGACTCAGGGACACTTATCAACACGGATCTAGTCCAGTCGGTCTGGGCAATTGCCAGTATATTCGTCCACTTAAACTTATTGCCTTAGACCTTCTTATTTGACTGTCCGTGATTAATTTATCATGTTTTGATGTATTAATTATGGACACTCAAGCAAGTCACAATCAAATCCTAGAATTATATGCGGCACACTCTATCATGCAAGCAATTTCCCTACCACATATTTTCACGGTGTCTGTTCTAGAATTCTGAAACCTTAACTGGGACTTGGATAAGAAGAGAAAAGAAATTAAGAAATAGAGTGGTATAATATACAAATCAATTTGATTTCTCAAATGATATATGTTTTGGTGTTTTGGGCTCTAGAGGGCCTCTTTTGCTGTGCACGTTGGCATCTTTTTGGGCTCATTGGCCTCTTGTGGCGTTTTTGATCTACAGCGTGACAATGTACAGCTAGGTCAACATATATCTAGATGTAGCAGGAGCTGACATTGCCTATCATCCCCAGATCTTTGCTTACACAAAACAAAGGAGATACACGAGTTTTTCAGGAAAAGATTTCAGAACTAGAACACAGTGTGTATCGGGACGTCACACAAGCATTCAAATAAAAAAATGTACCAATTCCAAGTGACGTTTCTTACTGAGGCCATATGATATCTTTAAGTGTGTCACTAGATCAGCCAATTTTCTAGTCGTCAAGACCAAGCCTACCGACACATCACTCTAGAGCCTAACCATTTCAATACTGGTCTTACGTGTGTCAGCCTTTTTCACAAGTGATACAACAAAAACTCTTTTTGTAGTTTTCTCTTTTTTCACATGTTTTTGCATTTTTCTCATTTTCTCTCCTATCTCCCCCTAAATTTTGTACATAAATAAAATAAAACACTATTTTTTTATTTTCTTTAAATATCTCTCTTCTCCCTCTAAATTTTGTTCATAAATAAAAGGAAAAGACAAATTTATGTATAAAATTTACTTAAAAATAAGAAAAATCTTTTTGTTCTTTTCTATAACCATTCTCAAAGTAATGACCAATCAATCATTTTCAAAAATTTTGCATTAAATTTAAATGTACCTGCCATGCTGACCTTACCTCCCTTATCTCCTTTGAATGAAACATACTCTGTGTTAAAAGATGTAGAGGTATGTAACAGAGAGATGTCACCTAACATATGCTTGGAACAACCACTACCAAAACACCAGTGGTTATTGATAATCCTCCTTGGTTGTCCCTGCATGAATAAGGAGATTAGTTAAACATTGGTACCCAGGCCATCGCGGTCTTGGGCACTCCTGAAGCATCTGTGTAAGACACTTCCCTCAAGCACATGTCCTTATTCTCATTTGGACCAGTTGCTGCTGCCGCCTTTGCTTTCCAAACTTGCTTAGGCTTAAGAACCGGTTTTGCTACTTTCGGAGTAGCAGCTTTCGGTTTCTTAGGTTGTTTAGACTTTTGTGGTTGAACAACCTTCCATTTGCTCTTGGTAGCATTCCAGTCTCCATCAATCGGTTTGACTTTGGGATTTGCATTCTTCCTTGCCTTAGGTTTTTCAACCTTCATTGGCTTGGAGTAGAAGTTTTCCCCAGGCATAACCTTCTGATATTGTCTGTAATAGGGCACATAAGGACGATGTGCGCAGTTTCTTGCAATGTGACCGGGCCTTCCACAGTTATAGCATGTCTGCTTCTTTGCATAAGGAGCAAGTCCCGGTCTGTTAGATCCCACTGAAGAATTTGAGTGATGAGATCCGTTTGATGATTTGTTTGCAGGCTTCTTACTTTTTCTGCTCTGCTTAGAAGATCTTGAACACCCGTGTGAACAAGATTGTCTTTGCGATGTTGACTGTCTTTGAGCTTTCTGTTTGACTTCAGGAACCTGTTCATGAGAGTTAGCACAGGTAGTTTTTCTATGTGGTGGCACGTATTTATCAGTCGTGCCATTAACAGATAGCTCAGAAACAGTCTTTTTCACATATGGTTCAGCATCTGCAGATAAATTAGATTGTTTCACACAAACATCTGCATTATTAGTGCAAACAACATCATCCCCCTCAACCTTAACCTCTACCTTAACTTCATCTGCACATGAGGTAGAAGCATCAGTAACATTCACACATTTAAAATCAGGGATTGTTGGCTTTACCACACCTGTGCCAACAGTCTTTGAATCAACAACATTTTCTGAGTTAGATTCATCTGAAGTTTCTGACTTACTAGAGGATCTTGAGCAACTGTCAGAATTGATAGATTTTGAAATACTTTTAAACAACATCGATTCAATTGATCCCATTGAAAAATAAGATTTTATTGAAGATGTGTCATCATTGACATTGTCAGAGTTGTTATTTTCAGATTTAACATGGTTGCTCATTTCATTGCTTTCTGGTTTAACGAACTTAGCAACAGGAACATCACTAAGTGGAGCAACATACTTAGATTGTTTTATGTGCCCTTCTGGTTTAGCAATCTTAATTGGCACAGACTTAACCGGCTCTACGACTAACCCCTTTGGTTCTGTTATCTTTATGGGAACACTCTTTGCGGGTGATGTGTTGTCAAACACACCTTGTTAATATGCTTGTTTTGTATATATTTTAGTGTTTAATCGATGTATTTTAGGTACACCTTATTTGATATTAATTATATTATAAAGGAATCGATATTAGTATAAAATTTAATGTAGGTTTCTTTTATAGGTTTCTTTTATAGAGTTTAATGTTATTAGGTAAATAAATAGTAAACGAGCTTATGGAAAATGAACTAATCGACAATTAGATGGATTTAATTGAGGTGGAATTTAATGGACTTTATTAGTCAAATTGTTGAATTTTGTTTCAGTAGGCCAAATACTATTATTGGAACTTCGAAGAATTACAATGAGGGCCATCACAAGAAACTAATTAAAAGGGATGTGGGCTTGAGTCAAATCTAGAACGTGGCAGATATTTGGTGGATTATTTGGGCTAGCATCAAATTATTTTATGGCCTAGAAAAGAACCGAAATTGGAGTTGCAACTTGGGCTTGAATTATTATTTGAAAAAGGCCAATAAAACTGAAGTCGGTGGAGGTTTAGGGAGGAATATATTTTTAGACGGGGAGAAGAAAGAAGGTTTTTGGACGGCCGCTTGAGGGATCGCAAATATTTTCTTGGACAAAGGGGAACTCGACGGAGGCAGAAAAGAAGTTCGCAAGAGGACCTTGGAGGGGGACGCAAGCATTGGAAAGAAAAGCGGATCCAACCTTTGAAGAAGCAAGCTCCATGGTCATGAGTGGCTAATCTCTTTGTATTACATTGGGGATGTAAACTTTTGAGATCTAGGGTTAAACAAATTGGGTATTGTTCTTAAACTATTGATTGTGTTTTTGTGTGTTTGAATTAACTGTGTTGAATTGTGATTAATTAATTGATCGTGTGCCAATTTCTAATGTTATGAATATGGTTCCTTGCTTTAACACAAACATAGGATTGTATGTTTAAGGTAATGAAGTGTAGTTTATTCTATCTTTGATATTGATAAAACTTGACACCAATCAAACTACCATTGTTTACCCATTTGTGAAATCCCTAGTATTCATTTGTTGAAACCCTAGTGTGATCCTTTTTAATTAAATTGTTTACAAACATAATTACTTTTCATTCCTACAGTTTAAATTCAAGTTTTAGTATAATAAACAAACCTTTCCAATCAAACTCTTAAATGAACCAAGCACAACTTCATAAGTTTTCTAGCACCTTCATAAGTAATACTGTTTAATCAACTAAGCAATATCCACTAACCACACGCTCCTTGGATTGATACCCTATTTACCCTATCTACCTAGGTTAATTAGGTTTTGCATGACTCGTAACGACCGGTTCATCAGCGGGTTCAACCACCAACCCCTTCCCATATTCCATATTTTTCTCATTTTCTATTTCTTCATCCGAAAGAGGCAATCCGGTGTAGTTGTGATTGTATGGAGGTGCAATTTCTACAAAACCTAGACCAGCTCCTTGTTTTTCCCTAAACTTGAGTTTTGAACTTATCATTTTCTCAACACGCTCACTAGAACAATCAAATTTTCTAAAATGGAAATCGGCATTTTCAAATTTTGATTTCAAAGAATCTAGCTCAGCACTAAGTTCATCAATAACTTTCTTCTGATGCATTACAAGACAAGTTTTATTGCTTAAATCATTATTGTATTGAACGATATCCTTTTCTAAGGATTCTACTCTAAGTTTATATGCAGAGGTTCGGCTATTAAGACAAGAAATCTTTCCTTTTAGCTCATTGTTTTCTCTTACTAACTCAGAGTTATATCCTACGTAATATTTAGCCTTTTCAGCACAAGCATTAGAGCATAGATCAGAAAATACCTCATGTGAAGCATGTTTGATATATCGTACCAGCACAGGAACCTGATACTCAACAGGTACTTGAACAACAGGAGAGGGTGTTGAAACAGTAGCAGGTGTGCAACGTGGCTGAGCAGCAACATTAAGATTTTGCACCTTTTGCTTGTCGTCCTAATCAGAAGCTTTGATGATGGAGATGAGTCCTGACAAAGACAGATGTTGAAGATCCTCCGTCTTCTTGATCACGGCAACATTCGTATCCCAATTCTTTGGAAGAGCATTTAACAGTTTCTTATTTACCTCATAATTGTTCAAAGTTATGTTTGCGGTCTTCATTTCAGTTACTAGAGATATGAATCTCGCAATTTGATTTTCAATGGTTTCACCAAGAATGCAACTGAATTGATTGAACTTATGCCACAACATGTCCCTTCGACTTTGCTTCATGTCATCATTGCATTCATAAAATTCAATCAGAGAATCCCATAATGCTTTGGCAGATTTAGTCTCTCCATATTTTGTGACGATCTCTGGTGCTAAGCCCATAATCAGTGTGTTCAGAGCCTTTTCATCAAGCTTGACTTGGTCCCAATCCTCATCTGTATATTCGGATTCCGGTTTAAGTAGTGTAGTACCCTTCTCTTCGTAAGTAATTGGGGTAGGACCTCTACAAATAGCTCTCCAAACTTTGGCATCCTTTTCTTTAACATGTTGAATGAACCTAAATTTCCATTCAGCAAAAGACTTTCCCAACATCAACATGGGAACCCATGTACTTGTTGCATGCATGATTGTATTGTTGGAATCCATCTCCACTTTAAATCCGAGAACACGAAAAACCGAGAACTAGAGAAGCCAAGAACTTTTTTTTTTTGATCCCCCAAAAATCTAGACGTTCCACAAAAATTTAGACTGAGCACAGGTCAACAGTTTTGTTTTGTTTTTTTTTACAATAGCTCACGAGATGATTGATAAAATTATAGACACCAAGTATCGTGTTATAAGTTGTCACCGCCGTGGAAACGCGCGGGCATTCACGCTATAATAATAATAATGCGCATAACACAATATACTAATGACCCTACCCCTGCAGACCTGCCACAAAAACTCCAATGTCCTCTTCCTTTTAATTATCTTCAGCTCTACACACACCCCAAAACACAGAAGTCTAATCCTTTCCCTCCTCTCTCTCTCTTCTCAAACACACATAAACACACTTTCCCTAAAAAACTTGTTTAAGTCCACACCAACACGAAAACCTTTCGATTCCTCTGAGATCTGCACGCACACAACTAAAACCCAAAACAACCAAACCTAGAGCTGCCTGCAATTAGTAATCACAATTGTTGGGTGATGCAAGGATCAGCTAAGAGGGCGAAGATAGGGACGGCCGGTGGTGCAGATATGGTGGGTCGTGAGGTACAGGTGGGAGGTGGTTGTTGATGTCCGGGTGATGTTTGGTTTTTCAGGTGGGGTCAGGTTTCTGGATCTGTTCTTGAGTCACCAAACCCAAACCCGAACCGACAAAGAGAAGATCTGGTGAGTGAAGGTCCGGCACTGAGGTTGTCAGATGGTGGTTGTCCGGTAAGGGTTGATGGTTTCCGAGCAGGGTGGGTGTCTAACAAGGAAATGGGTGTCCGATCAGATGTTTTTCGGGTAAGAAGTTTTGTTTTCGGTTTGAGTTGGGTTTCCGTTCAAGGGTGGGGTTTTGGTTTGAGGTTGGCGTTCTCGGATGTGGGTTCTTGAATGTAGGTGTTTCCTCAGATGTGAAGCAGTTCTCGAGTGGTGTCGAGTTCTCGAGTGAAAGTGTGTTCTCGAATGATGTTGTTTTTGAATTTGGGTTCTCGAGTGTGAAAGCTGTTCTCGGGTGGCACAAAGTTGTCGGATGATGACGAGTTCTTGAGTGAAATCTGTTCTCGAGGTGGTTTCCGGCGTGTTGATGAAGATGATGCACAGTACCCGAGTTTCTTTTAACTGTTTTCGGATGAGGCCTTTTTTGAGTTTTTTTTCCAAATAGGTGGAGGTGGAAAAATTATTTACCATAATGGGTGATTTGAGAAATATTTACCAAAATGGGTGAAAGGAAATAATATTTCTTTTGTAAATAAAAAATAGGTTAAACCTTACCATCATACACGACGTTTCAGTATTCCTCTCTTTCAATTTCATCATCCAAACTATGCAACCAGGTTCCATCCCTTCAACTTTGCCGTCAACTAATAATATTAATAACAGGTTTGATTTTGTAGTTCAAAGCTTCTTGTTCCTTTATTAGCCTTTTGTCTTATTTCCCATGTTTAACCATGTTCCATCTTTATGATTTTTGTTTATCTTTATGATTTGTTTTATTAGTCTTTTGTCTTATTTCCCATGTTTATCTTCTCTGTATGTAAAAGTCCTTTTTTTCATGATAGAATATATAATCAGCTACTTGATAGATTATCATATATTCTAATAATGTGTTATTATTATATAGACTTATAATGCCATCAGATAGTATATTTCTTATAATTCCTTATATTAACAACAATCATTTTTTAATCAGCATGCATCAGGTTAACGCAATAACCGAATTGATTCAAAACGAGGATTTTAACATAATATCTCAATCTGCGGTTGTGAACAATGATGACGTGGATACTATGTTAGAAGAAGAGGAACTTGGAGATGAAAGTGATATAGATGACGAGTTTGAAGATATAGTTGGAGTTGAAACTCAAACAAACAGAGATGAATCATCAAATGGTAACTTTCAAGTACCTTCCACTTATACTAGTTTAGAGGAAACTAACTTGAATATTCATGACAATTGGAAGACAACATATTCTCAGAGTCCAAATGATTTTACTAGTGAGTTGGGAAAAGACTTTTTCAATGACAAGGAAGAATTTACTAGAGTTGTCAAGTTGCATAGTATCAAAACACATAAACATTTTGAGGTTGTTGAATCACGACCAACCACTTGGTGTATAAGATGTAAGTTACATGAGCAAGGTTGCAAATGGCACCTTCGTGCAAGTAAACGTAAACGCAGTGGATCTTTTGAGATCACAAAGTATATCGGTCCACATACTTGTTTGCATAATATGATTACTCAAGACCATCCAAATTTAGATGCAACCTTGATAGCTCAAGAAATCCAACATCTTATAAAAGAGCAACCTTCTATTAGTATTGCCGCTTTAAAAGCCGAAATAGTTGATAAATTAGGCTATACTCCTTCGTACAAGAAGGTTTGGGTGGGAAAACAGAAGGCAATTGAACAAGTCTTTGGGAATTGGGAAGAATCCTATACTGTTTTACCTAAATTTTTATATGCATTACAAAAGTTCAATCCGGGAACTGTTGTTGAATGGTGTGTTATGAGAAAGAACAGTGTAGTGGAATTTAGACGTGTATTTTGGGCATTTGATCCTTCTATCAAGGGTTTTAAGCATTGTCGACCTGTAATTAGCATTGATGCCACACATTTGTATGGTAAGTATAAAGGCAAGATGATGATTGCCATGGGAGTTGATGGTAATAATCAAAAATTACCACTTGCATTTGCAATTGTGGAAAATGAATCTTATCATAGTTGGAATTGGTTTCTTTCTCATGTTAAGAAACATGTGGTGAAAGATAGTGAAGGGGTATGTTTAATATCTGATTGGCACGCTGGAATCTTAAAGGCGGTTAATGAGGAAGGTTCCCCTTGGTTAGAACCACGTGGTTTTCACAGGTATTATTTATGAAAATACATCATATTGGTTTGAGTTATTTTTTTTCATGTCAATTATATTCATCACGTTGATTTTCATAGGTATTGCTTAAGGCATTTCATCAACAATTTTTATGATAAGTATCGCAACTCACAATTGAAAGTTCTAGCTTATCGTGCTGGGAGTCAAAATCAGATTAGAAAGTTTAATGCCATAATGGAAGAAATTGGGACGATAAATCCAAAAGCTCGCCAGTGGCTCGAGCAACATGCACCTGATAAATGGACACTTGCTGGGATGTCGGGTCACCAATGGGACGTCGGGTCTTGTCTGGCACGGTCGGTTTAACAGTTAAAGATGTTTTCAAACGTTTATGGTCACGGTCTGGACATTCGGGGACTGGTTAACCTGCGGGTTGATAGTCCGGATACTTATACACATCTTATGATAGGTCGCCGCTATTTGGGGCTGTCATAACATAATTACTTAACTGTTTTCAAGTAACGCAATCCGAGGTGAGTTTCACAGCCCCACTTTTACTGTCTTGCTTTCGGGGGGAGAAACATGCTTTGTATGAACTATTTAAAGGTCATGTTATACTATGGGCACTTTATGTTACTATACGGCTTTTATGGAAAGTCCCAGGGGGAAACCATGAATGTGCTGGAACGCACAACGGGGGAAATGTGGATAGATCTATTGGGCCTCATAAGCCCCACTCGACGGCGGGGCCGGGCGGGTGCATATTGTCTCTACCTATCGGGTTACCGAGGCATCAGTAGCCCAGTCATCTGGGCTGGTATCATCTTTTGGTTCATGTTTAGTAATGGGTTCCCAACCGTAGTAGTAAAAACACTTAACGTCTAGCTAACGTTCTTATGACATAGTATTAACGGAAATGATCCTTGTGAACTTGTGACAACACTTTTATAAAAGAAAACCTGTGAACTCACCAGCATTATATGTTGACATTTTTGGCATGTTTTCTCAGGTCGCTAAGGTAGCAGTCAATGGGCTAGGCGCACGGAGTCATGCACAGTGTCTAATATTTTGAAGCATATTAAACAATGTTTTGTAAACAATGATATGTCTTTTGGTTGTAAACAAGAATGCTTCCGCTGCTGGTTTACGGCTCAAAGCATGATATTTTGGTTTTAAATATATTTATGAATGCATGTTTGTTGTATGTTTATTGTGATCGTTGACTGAGATCCTGATGTGTCACGCGCCTCGCGGTAAAACCCCGCACGTGGAATTTGAGGGTGTGACAGGATTTAATGCTCAAGTTAATGGATATGCCTATACACCTCATGTTTTGGCAAAACAAGCAGCTTCAATGTCAAAAGCAGGTGGACATTCTTTAAGATCTTTCAACCGACAGAAAGGTATATTTGAGGTGACAACTCAAAAGGGGAAAAATGTTCAAGTAGTTAATTTGGAAGAAAAAACTTGCACATGTGGTAAGTGGGAAATATATAAGTATCCGTGCTCACATGTTTTGAGTGCATGTGCCAAACTTTCATTGAACACTTGGCAATATGTTCATAAGTGTTACTCAATTAAAGATTATTGTGCTACTTGGTCATCCGAGTTTTCTCCGCTTCCTCATGAGGCATATTGGCCAAAAGCATCTATCAAATTACTTCCCAATTCAGATCTAAAACGGGATAAAAAGGGCCGTCCTCGTTCAACAAGGCTACGAAATGGAATGGACATCAAAGAAGGGAAAAAGGCTAACCTTTGTGGAATTTGCAGACAACGTGGTCATAACCGAGCAAGATGTCCCTCAAAGCCTAAAAGAATGGATGCCTAAGTAGGCCGAGTTGTTTGGATATATTTATTTGAATGTGTATTTGATATTAAGACCTCTAGCGAGTCGGTCGTATTTGGCGTTTTGTTTTTATTTGTATTTGATATTAAGACGGTCAACTTTTAAAGTCTGTTTTGCGTTTTTTGCGTTTCTTATTTGACTTGTTTTAATCATTGTTTAGTTATATTAACGTGGTTTGATTAAAAAATAAGGATTATATCAAGTTAGTTAAATTATGAAGAGAAGAAAATAAGTTGATAATTGGTAATGATAAATAAAAAGAAATATTACAAATATATTAGTTAAAATAAGTAAATAGGAAAAACACCCATTTTGGTAAATATTTCTCAAATCACCCATTTTGATAAATAATTTTTCCCCCTCCACCTATTTGGAAAAAAACTCCCTTTTTTTTGTGATTTCGGATGTAACAACTGTATGTGCTTATTTTTAGGAATATATTTGACTTTTAATCACCGCTTTCCAGCCTTCCTATTTTGAAATGATTTTGTGAATCTTCCAAAGCTAAATCAACGAAAATCTTGGAAACAAGTTTTTGAACCACAAAATAGATCAAACAAACTGTTCTTCCATATGTTCTTCGATCTTTCACCAAAATCAAATCTGCAAAAAATTCTAAAACACCAGAAATGATTAAGGTAAATAAAATTAAAAATGAGATGAGATTTAAACCTGTTGAACCGGCAAAACGCAGCAGCAAAAACTTGAATCCCTTGATATCAAACCGAGCCACAAATGACTACAATGGCTCTGATACCAATTGTAAGTCCCGAAAGAACACGATATCAAGTAACACAACGGATTGGCGGAATCAAAACGTTGTGTGATTCAAGAAACAAGAAGAATTATATGAACGAAAACCTTTCTATTGCATACGGTTTCAGAGAACCGTCTGATACAATAGAGTTCTTTGATTAAAACAAACCGCTAATCTAACAAATGAACAAAACATTAACTTATATACTAGGTATCCCACACTGGCCCACATGGCCTAGCCCAAGCTCAACTGAGAACTTATGAGTTCTCGGCCCAAACACCTAAAACTAACCAAGAACCTTAGTGTTCTCGGTTCCAAATATTATAACCCAAACATTGATCACCAATATGTATTTGATAGCGTCAGTCTCACTAATATAGTAATATGGACCCAACACATGATAATTTATGTTTAATTAAGTTGGTATATCTTGAACGGATCTACATAATGTTTGTTATGAAGGTTACTGATTTTATTCAAAACTTAACATATGTTCGTATGTGTTCATTAATGTTCGTGAACACTTGTTTGTGTTCATGGAGATTCATTTGTGTTAGCTTACGTTTACTTTTGTTCGGTACCTTAAATTAACAAACATAAACAAACACGAACATGTTCATTTTCTTAACAAACGAACACAAACAAAAAATCTTATTCGTGAATAGTTCGTAAACACGTTATATTAACAGACGAACACGAACAAGGTCTATTCATGTTTGTTCGGTTCGTTAGGCCCGGAATGGCGGAGCATCAATGGCTCCGGAGAAGGGGGGCTATTGAAAGAAAGAGTGCTGAGGTGGAAGGCGCGTTACAAGCCGAGCCCGAGCTCGGCTTGTTAACAATTTGTCAAACTCGAGCTCGGGCTCGGCTTGTTTATTATCAATTAGTTAATTCATTAAATAAAAATAATATAAATATTAGTTCGCTTAGGCTCTTGAGCTCGATAAGTGAAGCTCGAGCTTAGGGCTCGTTTACTAAACAACTTTGAATGTGGTAAATATTATTAAATATTAAAAAAAAAACTAACATTACACTAGGCTCGACGAGCCTAACGAGCTTCACATGCCAGGCTCGAGCTCGATAAATAAACAAGCTTTGTTTTATGCTCAAGCTCGATAAGACTCGGCTAGTTTAGAGCTTTATACCGAGCCGAGCTCGAGTAGCTCGCGGGCGTCTCGGCTCGTTTGCACCCCTACACCCCACCGTCCAGCTTAATGAATTAATTTTGGTATTTTTACTGTTAACACATTTCTAAAAGTTGCAAACCAACACTCAGAAAAATCTAAATTCCAAAATTATCATCAACCATTGATTTACAAATATATTTCATATATGATATATAATCATTAACTTATATCTACAACCAACTAAATCATCATATATCTCCCCTAAAAAGCAAATTTCAATCCGACAACATATACAATTGAACTTGTTTCATAAGTAGTTCAACTGGAATCAATCACTTAAGACAGTGCTGGCACCATATCCGAACCCGATATGCGACTTCCACCAAAGAAATTCGTCACAATCGAGTCAATATCCTCGAGTCCAACTCCGATGCATAGAGAATTCGTCAGTGGTGACTCCACCTCTTCGCTGCGCACCATCACATTTGGCCCGTCTCTGCACTTCCCCATACATTTGCAGCCCACCACAGTCGCTTCTCCGCCCACAGCCGCCTGGAAATTCTCCAACAGCATTGCAGCTCCAGATTTCTTGCATTTTCCCCCCATACAAACCTCTATCTTCTTACCACAATCAGCCTCAACTACATTGCTACTAATCTTGCAAGTGGCCGTCTCTACGACTCGGTTTTCGGCTTTTTCTAGAATTTGGACCGATGACGTTGCTTCTTGATGGGTGGTACTGTTTGAGGTTGGCACGGTTTTCAGCTGGCGCATATTCACGACGTTATCACAATCAGACTCTGAAGAACTTTCGGATGAAGATGAATCCTTGCAATCCGTCTTCGGCATCATCGCCATCCGGGCAGCTTTCTTTTTGGCCTTCTCTTCTTTCTTCATCCTCTTATATTCCATCTGCTCGTCTTTTAGCTTCTGCAATTGTCCAAGTAAAACCTCGGTCGCTTCCTGCACATTCATTTTCATCACAATTAACCAACTGAACTTCAAATTAACACGGATAACTCCAACTCTCAAGCACATTATATCACCGATGCGATCAAATTAATTTGTATAATTTGCCTATCTTCAAATTAACACGGTTTGCTATCTATTCATGTAAGGGCAGATGTTTGTTTGGGCCAAGGTGGACCCAAGTTGATTCCGAAAATTTTATATGTATGGAGTCCGGTGCCTAGATTTTACCAAAAACTAAGTTAAAGATCCGACAAGGCAGATATAGATTAACCAGTGATGCTACACGCCTATATAGACACTAGGCTACTTACTCATTACTAGTCATATGACATGACAAAAATGTTCATATGCAATTTGTCATTGGTCAAACCAGTCATTCACATCTCAGTCAAACACATCATACCGACCACATGATCTAACAAAACAAACACCTTACATAAACACCCATCCAACCTATATAACCATTTTTCGTCTATTATTATCAGGCCCAATCTTTTTCACTTAACGATGTAAATTTTACCGAAAATTTTATACTTATTGATTCTAAACCCCTAATTTAAAACAGTTCAAGATCCGCCACTACATATAAGTGAGCATGTATGACCCTACCCTGCCTATAAGTAAGATTATACTAAATATATACTTATTAAACTAATAATAATAAACAAAACAGAAACCAAATAAAAATAGAAGTACACATACCGAGATCATCTTCCCCTTAACTTGCTGACCCAACCCATCACCATCACCATCATAATCCAAACCAAACCCCATATCAGTAAAAGCATTCAAGTTCTTAGACAAACCCTTCAACACCTTCAACTTCTTCTTCACCTCCTTCTTCATCTCCTTCTTCACATCTCTTTCCTTCACCTCCATCCTCACCCCTTCATAATACTTTACATGACTCTTATCACAAAACTCACCACTACCCACAACCATATTCCATCTCTTCACCTTCGCAAAACACCGTAACCGACGGGAGCTTGACACGTCAGCAACGGCTGGAGAGAAACACTGCGACTGACGGAACACAACTCCGGCGACATCCATTATTATTATTATTATTATTATTATTTTTATTAAGAATATGTTGGAGTAATAATAATATAATATAATAATTTGAATATGTTGGATTAATGGGTTTTGTGATGAAGAATAGAATAGAAACAATTAGATTGAAGCGGTGGATTTCGTTTTATACAAGAAAGGTATGTATATTATTATATCTCTTTGTGAGACACCGACTAGTGTTATTATTTTGAATGTGGAGGTGAATTTAATCTGGGCCGTTGGATGGTTTAACGCAATTAATGTGGGCCGTTGGATATGACGTGGCAAGTGAGGTCGGTTGGCACTCGCGCGCTTGTGACGGTTATCGGTTAGACATGCTCTTTGTATGTTGTGGCATGCGCCTTTGGTTAATCTTGGTCGTTGATTTCTTTCTATTTTTTCTTTGTGCTGATGTGGAGTTCCACGTAGACTGCTTACGTGTCAGATTTATCTTCTTTTTTTTAATTGTTAGCGTTTATTTAAAGTTACGTTTTGGATAGTTTTGAGTTAATAGCTAGCATTAATACCCTGAGATGCAACCGGAGCATAAAACTGTAAAAAAAATTATACGTCATTACGATCCTGCGCATTAAGAGTCGTCGTCATCAACATCATCATACTTAGTTAATCCTACCAATAGCAAAATCTAAGTTAGGATCTGAGGAGGGTAAGATGTAGACAGCCTTACCCCCACCCCGTGAGAATAAAGAGGCTGCTTCCAGTGAGACACCCGGCTCAATAGTGGTTTTGTATTAAGTCTTAGACAATAAAGCAAATAACGCTTAGGCTATGGGGTGTGGAGACATGAGAAAGGTCATGTCTCCATGCCACATAGGATGTCACCTCAACAAAGTCATGTCTCCATATGCTTGAGACATGGGTGGGGTGTGGAGACATGAGAAACCCATGTCTCAAGCATTAAAATACTATTATTTTTTTTATAAAAATTAATTTTAACTACTTTTATAAAACTAACAAATAAACAAAATAAAATTCAAATAAATAGTAGATTTAAAATAAAAATTACAAACCATCCTAAAAATTAAAAAAATTACAAATCATCCTAAAAATTAAAAAAAAAATAACAAACCATCCTAAAATTAAGTAGTAAAATACTAATAATCGATTCCGTTGTTCCATATATATTCGATCAAGTCGGCTTGTAGATGATGATGGATGTGTTCGTTACGTAACGCGAAATCGTTTAACTCTTGTTGCGCTTCGTCATCCGGAATAGTATTCTCCTCCACCGCATTTTCATCGAACTCACAAATAGCTCGGCCTTCGTCTTCGATGATCATGTTATGCAACAAGATGCAAGCGTACATACAATAACGAAGTTTTATTGGTGTGAAGGCACGTGCCGGGTGTGCGATGATGTGCCATTTCGCTTGAAGAACCCCATAAGTTCGTTCGATATCCTTTCGCGCCGCTTCTTGCCATTTTGCAAATTTCTTTCTTTTTTCGTCGTGAGGGTGCTTAATACTTTTAACAAGTGTAGAATAGGTTGGGTATATTAGATCCGCAAGATAATACCCGTGCTTGTACTCCACCCCCGAAACCGTGAACTTTGTATCCGGACCGGTTCCCTTTCTCACATCATCAAACACCAATGATTGGTTAAGTACATTAAGGTCGTTATTGGAACCGGGAACACCAAAAAAGGCATGCCAAATCCACAAGTCTTGTGACGCGGCAGCCTCTAAGATAATACTCGGGTGACCCTGATCGCCTCGATAAAACATGCCACGCCACGCATTAGGGCAATTTTTCCACGGCCAATGCATGCAATCGATGCTTCCAAGCATCCCTGGAAAACCATGTCTTTCGTGATGGAACTGATACAATTTTTGGATATCGTTCGAGTTTGGTTTTCTCAAATATTTTTTGCTGTAGATCTTGACAACGCGCTTGGAAAACTTATACAAGCAATCACGTGCCGTTCTTTCGGACATCCGTAAATACTCATCCCACGAGTCGGATGCCGTCCCGTAAGCTAGTTGCCGCAATGCCGCCGTGCATTTTTGATAAGTTGTGAACCCACGCTTGCCTCTAGCATCGTGCCGTAATGTAAAATACGGGTCACAACTCGCCAAATCATCGGCAAATACGTACGAACAATCGACGGCTCATCCGGAACCGCCGCCGAAACATCTCGTCCGTATACACCGGTTGGTCGGCAAAGTAATCATTGATTAATCGCTCGTGTGCACCTACATATATATTTGAAGAAAAATTATTTAAACTTAAAAAATAAACTATCTAAATATATATATTTGAAGAAAATTAACACTTTCTAAAAAATAAAGTATGAAATATATATATTTGAAGATAAAATATAAACTTACCCTCCCGGTCTCTGTTTATGGCCGCTTGCCTCTGTCGCGGTTGCGAGCTCACCTCGGCTTCCTCCGCCACGATTAGTTGTGCCGATTCCCAAACCGCGTTCACAAAAACCCGGTTTTCTTCGCTCGACGAAGACGAGGAATCAAACATTGGTAGGTATGACATTGTTGTGTATTTTTTTAAAGAAAAGTAGAAGAGTTTTAAGTTGGTTTTGGTTGTTTATGTGGGTTTAAAATGAATTGTAGTGTATATATATTTGGTTTTGGGGTAAAAAAATTAAAACAAAAAAAGTAGCCGTTAATATAACCGTTGGAATTAAAAAAAAAAAGAAAAAAGAAAGAAAAAGCTGTGATTGGCCAGGCTATGGCGTCCGCAGAAGGACGTGAGGGACGCGGGGGGGGGGGGGGGGGGGGGCTGGGACGGGGCAGGGGGCGGTGTGCTGAGGGGAGACGGGGCAAAAATCAGGGACGGGGGGGGGGGGGGGGGGGGGCGTCTCCATACCCATGAGCCTTAGCAATTGGGACAAACCCGATTGGTGCATGTACCCCCCTTGTCTTTTGGCTATTAACGTCACCACCTGATGCATGATTAACCATCTGTCATTTTTAACGTTAATTCCACGAAATTAGTAAAGTAACGTTAAAATTAGTGCAACTTTACCATTGCCCACCAAGGGCTACACATATATACTTTATATGCGCACAGCCGTAAACGGGCCTAGATTAAGAGGAGGGAACTACAAGACTCCGTATCCATTAAACTTGCTTCACCGCTTAGCAAATTGCCATCACACCTACAAGATCTATGTTCCATTTCCAAAAAGAAAGTTACAACCATTATAGGGAATTTGGCCATGAGATTTATTTCTTAACAACAAAAGTCAATTATATGCGCACTGGTCGTATATATTTGTTATTTAACAACAAAAGTCAATTTATTTCTTGTTTGGAAAAATTATTGTTTACTGCAAATAGCACTCCACAACCAATCAACACAATTAGAGTTCATATTGGTGCACTATTGAATCTTCATATTAGGAAATCAAATCAACAACATCGAAATCGTGATGCCTCTAAATGGGAACACCCAAAAGTCTCCGATTCAAATACACCAAAGCCCACTTTAAAACCTAAGATTATCGACTACAAAGATACAAAGTCGAGCAAATTCGAAGGAAAGAAAAATAAAACACATCTGGTGTGAAAGAAAAGGGTACCACCATCGCTTCGGGCTTCGACACATCAGAAACCTACCTCTTTGCCGCTGACGCATCCACCTCAGTTCCTGTCTATAGTACTACAGTAGCATCAGTCAACAACACGACACCCTCAGCTTGTAGTACCATACTTCTTCCCGAATGGCCACTAGTGATTACCATGTATATCTCTCTACTTCCCTTTCTTGAACATAAATAAAAAACACACAACTTATAGATATGATTAGAAGCCAAAGAATTATCTTTCTAGAGACAAAGAAATTAGTAATTGTGGGTTTTTAGCCTAAATAAATATAGGTACAACTGTACAAGTTACTAACCCTAAGATACAACCCACTCATGCACAAAATACTTAGTAAGTAACAAAATACTTAGTATAAGTTACAACACTATAATGCACAATTTAATTGGGGCAAAAGTAAAGTTGTACTAATTTTAACGTTATTTTACTAATTTCGTGAAAATAACGTTAAAAATGACGGACGGTTAATCATGCATCAGGTGGTGGCGTTGATAGCCAAAAGACAAGGGGGTACATGCACCAATCGGGTTTGTCCCAGTTGCCAAGTGTTATGTGCCTTATGTCCAAGGCTTGATCTAAAACCACTATCGAGCCGGGGGTCTCATTGGAAGCAGCCTCTCTATTCCCACGGGGTAGAGGTAAGGTTGTCTACATCTTACCCTCCCCAGACCCTACCTTAGCTTTTGCTATTGGTGGAATTAACTGAGTATGATGATGATGATGATATAATACCCACGCGATACAACAGGAACATAAAACTGTAAAAATAAGTATAAGTTATTAGTTAATAAAAGATAAAAATAATTAAAGAAATGATTTAAACAAGAATACTGAGAAAAGCCAAACGTTTAATTTAGTACATTTTATTTAAAGTCTTTCATTTACATAAAGTAAACATGCATTAATATTATATTATATTACATTAAATATATACGTTTTGTTGGAGTAATATTCATCTTGATGATGACCATTCACCAAAAACTAGAAGTTTGAACCATCAGCGCATACATAAACAATATACATGTGTGTTGTTTTATTTAATGAAAATGATAAGTTATTTTGTTGTAATGTTTGCTTTAATGGTATGAAAAATGATTATTATAAAAAAAAACGAACTAATCATTTAACATGAATGATAACTCAAAATGAATGGAATCGAAGTAGGATGCGTCTACCTTTTGTTTGGGTTAACGATTAGACAGGCGGATCCAAGAACCTAGTGTTTTCCGATTTCAGTGTGGTAACTTTTTTCCAAATCATATAAAGTGCTTAGGGGGTTGTTTGGTAAGCCTCTTAATGAGACTGTGAACCATTTAGCGCTGAAGGATTCAGCATTCAGCTCGTTTGTTTTAGCTTCTGAATGGAATGGTTAAGGCTGAACCATTAGAACCTGGGATGGTGCTGAACCATTAAATACTGGACCATTAAGCATTAAACTAGGCTGAACCTTAATGAGATTCTCATATCAATACCAATGTGGGACAAGAAAACTAATCATAGGTCAAAGTTAATGAATCCGCTGTCCAAAACGATCCCCATCAAGCCCAGCCCAGTTAGTCCGGAAAGCGCCCAAATGGAGCCCAATGATGATAGGTCGGGTCGGGAGGATATATATAAGAATAACGAATGAGCAAAAGGCGAGCGAATGAATTGGAGATTGATCGGAGATGGATAGGAAGCGCCGGCCTAAAGATGATCCTGGGAGAAGGGTGGGGACGGGGTGGACCCGTAGTCGTAAACAAGAAACTTCCGGTAATGTATATATATATTTTTTTATATTAAGAAAAAAAGAATAATAATAATAATAATATTGTTATTTAACATAACTGGTATGGTATTTGTATTCTGATCAACAAGAAGCTCCTGTCGGCGTTCCATAATGTAAAATCGTTTCCCTTAAAGAGGATAATCTTTCAGTATTGGCGACCGGTAAAAACCGCTTCTGGCAAGAGACTACTTACGTGTACCGGCAACCCATATGCCACTTCGTTTGTCAACCAGCGTCTCTTGAAATACAGGTCTCTTTCTACCAAGTTTTACTACGCTAGTGATGAAGCAGAGGACCCTATGATCATCAACGCTGCTCCACCCGCCCGCGCATCAAGTACCTTTTTCCACAGGTGGTTCTGGACCTTAGCCTTCACAGAGGGATTCCATTGGTCGATGCTGCTTTGGAATCCGAACTAACTTGTTTTATAACGCTGCCTGTGTTTGATGGAATTACTCCTGTTGGTGTCGTTGAAGTTTCTACCAGACTTCCTGCTCATCTTCTTGTAATATTCAATGAGTTGCGCCCTCAGCTAAAGGTGTTAATTAATTAATTATGTTGCTACTTCACATTTTTGATGATTCTTGATTGATAAAGAAAAGGCTTTGTATTCTGCAGAGAGCGGGTTTGGGCGTCAGTCCTCCCCATGCACTAATGCATCCTTGCAAGGTAAACACATCATAGTTTGAACCTTGCCAAAAGCGAACTAGTTGGAAATGCATTACGAGCGGCTGTTGAATCACATGCCATAACTCTTGCTCAAGTCTGGGCTCCTTATGAGAATACACGTGGTCAGATGTTATTAGGCAAATTGAGTACTTGTTCTATCGATGATTCAGTGATTAAGCGTTTTTATCGTGATCTTCCTTATCAAAAGGAGGCTGGCCTTGTTGCGAGGACTCTTCAAACTCGTCAACCACACCTGTGCAAAAACGTCTATAAGTGGAGTGATAATAAGGGGGTGCTGGCGCTACTTTCTGCCAATGCCAAATGTACATGTTTTGTGGTTTGCTTGAGGAGCTCTCACACGGGAGAGCTCGATTACGCGTTCGAGTTCTTTTGGCCCCAAAGTCGTGACCACTTGGCCTTGATGGAGGCCCTCTTACTGACGTTAAAAGAACATCTGCCAAGTTTCAAGTATGCTTCCGGGGCGCAGCTTGGTGATGAATTGCTTGTTTTAGATGTTCTCATTTCTTGTTCGCCTTTCAAGATTTTCCCATCAGAAACCAGCGTCATGGAGATCAAGGGTCAAAGTCAGTTGACCAACACCAACAGTCCAGAAGACGACGACAATGATGATCTAACCATATTAGCACTTTATAAAGCTGATTGCAGGTTGTTCTTCCTCCCAAGCTCCACTACATTCAAACGTTTGATGGAAAAAATAAAGCAGGAGCTTCAGTTGAATCCAGCTGGGACGTACAAGATCGAGTACCAAGTTGTTCCCGGAGAATGGTATGGTCTAACGGATGGCACATCATTAAAGACCTGCATTTCATCATATCAAGCGTCAAAGAACATTGATCACATTAAGTTATATGTGCTGGCAGTGGACAACTAGTAGCTAATTTATTTATTGACCTGGAGGTGGTTTTAACAGATCAAGTTACATGTTGATAAGTAGTATCAGACATTTTTACTAAATTTATATATGATCTTCAGTTTTATAAACTACAACCAATTTCAATTTTACGCAAGTATTCTCTCTATTTCATTTTGTTACATAATTAATGATTGATGATATTATGGGTCACTGTTAATCCTTAGTGGGTCACAAAGCCAAGGGAACTTCCCAGTGATGTTTTTTTCTTTACGGATCCTTAAATCATATGATTCATCTTGTCTTAACATAACATGTTGGTTTCTACACACTGAAATGATTCTTTTAATATCATGGTTATGCTATTGAATCGCCTATCAAATTGAGGCGTGAGGCGTTACACTTTATGTCCATAAATGATTCATGTCTTGTCTTGTTTGGCCGGGGTAGGATTTTCGGTAACCCATTAAGAGATTTAAGAGTTTACACGATGCACACCCTGTTACAGATGCCACTGCAAATGCATTAAATCACATATGCAGGCAAACAGTGTTGAATTTTCTTCTTGATTTTAATACCCTTCCTATTTTCTTTTTCTTCAAGACCAATTAATTACATTCGTATACCTGCATATGCACACCAGCGCTCTTACAAGCGACAGCGACAGCTGTGAAAATCTTGATGGGGATTTGAGGGTTTATTCTTTATTATGATATTGCTGCTTTGTAAATTGTAAGACAGGAGGGAGTGGGCGGGATTGTGAGGGCGGGAGGGTGAGCTGGCGGCGGGAACACCACCCCCTTGGGGCATGGGGGAGGCGGGGGGGAGGTTGAGGCGGGGAGGGAAGGTTGGGCCGGGGGGGGGGGGGGGGAGGTGGAGGTGAGGTGGCAGCTTTTGATTGGTTGGTTTTTTTTTTTAAATCTAACGCACATAATAATATTCCTCCCACATAGGACCCACAAGTGCCACATAGCACTTCACCCTCCTCTTTCTCCCCCTTCCACTCCCTATAGTCTAATCCTTCACAAAAGAAAAGCTTTTGGTCCAACTTTGACCAGAATCCTACTACGTTAATTCGTCAAGGGCCAATGTGAGGCTAGCTCACTTGGTAGAGGTTTTGCGAAGGTCTTGGGTTCAATCCCAAACAACATGGTTATTTGGTCTAAATTAGTAGTAAGTAGTAGGGTTGTTCATGAGCCGAGCGGATCTTTGCTCATGCTTGGCTCATTTACAAACCGAATCGAGCAGAGTTGCTCGTTTTTAATCGAGCGAGCATTTTTTGAGCGCGATTTTTTTTGAGCAGGCGTCGAGTGGAGAGTAATTTGGATAACCATAAAATTTGGATGTTTCCTTCGATGTTTTTGTTTTCCGGTGACAGCTAAGGTCGAACCGTCCGATGGTAACACTAATATTGAGATCCAAGTGTCCGAGAATAAGGCTTAGGTTGAGGCCGGTGTGGCGATGAGCATACCGCAGGGAATAGTTGTTGCATTGTGACGTATCGCGATGGCCGACTTATAACATAAAGAAGTCAAGAATGTCACCTCATGACTTATGGTTCTGCTATTAAACTTAATGTTAAATTTTTTATTAGGTTAACTGGGCTGATTATATTTTATCTTCTATATTGAGCCAAATCCAATATAATGTTATGTATAAAGCTATAAATATATCTGTAATTTGTGTGTATATTTATAATTAAATATATATAAATAACTAAAAAAATATTTGAACCGAGCGGACCTTTGCTCATACTTTGCTTGTTTACAAACCAAACCAAACCGAGCCGGTCGGCTTATTTACAACTGAACGGAAGATTGAGCGAGCATTTTTCTAGCATTTTTCGAGCAAGCGACGAGCGAGTCACGTGCGACAAACGATTTTACCAAGTTTTAGGACCACAATCGGATGCTTTGACCAAATTGTGATAATGTGAATAAAATGAAGGGAAAATAGCGAAAATAGCCTTTGACCGGAAGAAATTGCGAAAATAGCCCCCTCAGCCGTCTCGGGAAAGACGGCTCCCACTTCCCGAGTGTGACAACTCGAATATTTCAGTTGTAATCGAATTATTTTCATATCAATGGCATATTATCTCTTGATCCTATTCTTTTCCTTTTGGTTAAATATATATATTTATATATTAATAAATAGGGTTGGGTTATTTTGAGAACCATGGTGAGTTGTGAGAACCATAGGAACCATTCTAAGCCATTGATCTTGTGAAATCAATGGTTGAGATTAAGTCTTGAGGTTTTTGTCTTTACATGTTAAGTGTTTTGTCTTGACATGTTAATTTAATATAATTAAGTACAATTAGGGGTGTTTATGTAAAAACACCATAGAGAGAGAAAGAAATATTATAATTAATATAAAATTGTATGATTTTTTTATTCAAATAATCCAAAAAATCAGATTTTTTAACTATACTTTATTTTTTAATTTCTTTACTTTTTTTAACTTTAATTTATTTTTTTAATTCATTTATTTTTTTAACTAACTTAGTTTTTTAAAACAAAAAATCAACTTTTACATTCTGTCTTTTCTCTCTCGTTTTTACACTGGTGTAATTATTACACCAGTGTTTTTCACACACATATATAACCAGACGTATGCATTTTGTTATATCATTCGTATTACGGTGGTGTAAAAATAAACACCAAACATCTATACATTCAGATTTACAATGGTGTGCCTGGTGTTTACACCAGTGTTTTCTTACATTGAATTACTTTCCAAACTTCAAACAACCTCCATATCGTTAAAACATGGCCATCCAAAGCTATTGCATTACTCGCCTCCTCAAACAGATCTCATCTCCACAAAAGCTATTTGCCATAGTCTGCAAAATAGAACAATGAATTAGAAACATTTGTGCGCATTTAATCATTATATCCAAAATGCAAACCGTTTCAAAGGTAAACTTATCATACACAAAACTACTGCATTCGTATTACACCTGCGTAATTATTAATTACACAAGCGTAATTATTAATTACACCAGTGTAATTATTAATTACCCTGGTGTAAACTCTACCATACACAACCTACTACAAACAAAATAGGCTAGTGTAAAAATCAAAAACACACATCTATCATTATCATTCGTATTACTGTAAAAAATGCCCCAAAAAACATCGACAAAATGTGTGTTATATCAATGTAAAACAAAACCAAAAACATTTATAACGAATCAACAAAATGAAAATCCTACCACCATCATTAATAATAATAATAATAATAATAATAATAATAATAATAATAATAATAATAATAACAATGAAAATTAACACCAGTGTAATTATTACGGTGTAATTAATAACAATGAAAATAACAATGAAAATTAACAATGAAAAATGTAGAGTTATTATACAAAACGTTTGGTATAACAAACATCATCATCCCCACCAGTGTAATTATTACGGTGTATGCATTCTGTCTCTCTATCGATCCAACAAACAACAACAAACAAACAAATAATAATAATAATAATAATAATAATAATAATAATAATAATAATAATAATAATAATAATAATATGAAAAAACCTGTTCGTCATCTTCGACCACCCCCTACCGTCCTCCGCCGTCGCCGCCGTCTCCGCCATCATCTCCTCCGCCGTCGCCGCCGTCTCCGCCATCATCTCCTCCTCCACCGTCATAATCATCAGATCCACCACCCCCAAACGACCCCCATCGTCTTCACTGTCTCCTCCTCCACCCCCTACCTCCACGCAGCCATCATCAGAGCCCCCACCATCTCCTCCACCCCATACCTCCACGCAGCTACGAACTACCGCCCCAAAAACCCACCACCGTTCAGATCCCCAACCCACCCCTCTCGTCGTCCCATCACCATCATCATCCCACCTCCTCCCCCGTTCACCGTCGTCCCCCCTGCCCTCCACCACGAACCACCCCCTCCCCTCCAGATCTGTTTACAGATCCCCAAAAAAACCACTGAAACCTCCTGACCCCTGAACCATCACCATCGTCTTCATCGAACCACCATCGTCGTCATCTTCGTCGTGTCTCAGATGAGAGACAGAAGAGAGAGAGAGAGAGACAGAAGAGAGAGAGAGAGAAGAGAGAGAGAGAGTGTGAGGAGTGTGTTTATTTTGAAAAAAAAAACAAAAATAAACAGATTATAAAATCTGTTGACAAGGGTAGGGTGGGGTTGGGGTGGGGTTAAATTACTAACATACCCTTTAATATTATATTAATAGGTGGTATATGTGTCAGTTTGTTATTGGTCTAGAGGGGTTCTTAGGTTCTCTCAACTCAAAGGGGTTCTCACATGAACCCATTCCTTAATAAATATTAATACTTTTATAAACTTCTACAAATTATTAAAACAATTTTCATATTAAAAGAATTTGTGGTGATTTTATAAATATGTATGAGATGATTATATGATTATATGATTATATAATTTGTTAAGTTTTATTTAAATGGTTATAATAATGTTAAAGTATAGTAAAAAGGTAAATTTTTATAAACATCAAGAAATGGAAGGACTATATGTGCCAACATGCCAAACTTTTAAAGCAAATTTCTTTCCTCCTCCTTCCATGTCTACTTCAACCACCGGAAAAAAAACGGGATTCCGGCCACCTCAGAAACCCGGCAAAACCGGGATTTACATCAGGTTTAAACCCATAATATGTTCCTAACCTCAATGCGAACGACTTTGACGAATTATCCGGATCTTTAAATTCAGTTTTGACCAGCTAATTTCGGTCCCCAAAATCTCGCTTTGGTCGTTAAAACCCAACCGAATCAGTTGTTTTACTATATAATAAACCCAACCCTCGGTTCAGAACTCATTCGAAACAAAACCCACACCATCAAATATCAATTTCGAGCTGTGTTCTAGGGTCGTCGGAGCTTAGCCGGAATCCAACAACGACCACCTCTTCTTTCGTCATTCAATCCGACGCGATTCTGGTAGCTTTTATATATATTTTTCTGATCGTCTTTGTACCTATTATAATAGCCCTCGTTCCATTCTTTTATTCCGTTATCATAATCATAGATAGTTGAATTGAATAGGATTATAGGGTTTTTAGGAGATATGATTTGGGAAGAAAAGGATATGTGAACTTGTGTTTATTTTAAACAGAACACTAAACTGAACAGAGTATAAACCAGTTGGTCTGATGCGTTAGTTTGACTGTGGGGACTTGGGTTTGAAGTTTGAACCTTATCCACCATAGCTTTGCCTTTTGTTTATTTTTTTCCCTCTTTAATGGTGTTAATCATTATAATCTATATACCTAATATTTGAAAGCAATGTTGTACACTTGTCAATCTCTCACACCCCTAGCAATTAATGCACATCCTACATGGCACAATATGGGAATTTATAAAATTTTCTTTTTTTTTTTAAATCAAAAATCATTAATTTAATCACATTAATAACTTTCCTATTTACTAATCAAAAGTCAAACAATTTTAATATAATAATATTAATAATATTAATTTCACCCCTTTCTATTTCACCTTTATATACCATACCTTCATTTCTCCCAACCTCTCTCATCGTCTTCATCAGCCTTTCAATTATATATATCACTTTCTATATCACAGGCCGCTCTAGGCTGTGTGCTCTTATATTTTCATCACTCCAGTTCTATCAGGTAAATTTTTTTTTTTTTCAATTTTGTTTGAGTTTCATGAAAACCTAATTTTGCTTTTTCTGTTTTTCACAAATTTAAGGTATAAGAAATTCTACAATTTCGAAAGTTTTTTTTTTTTTTTTTTTTTTTTAATGATTGTTTGAAACTGATGTATACCGACTGATCTGAGAAGAAATTGTTTTGGAAACGCCTTAATTGATTTGATCAGGCAACTCTTCATCTCATCTGGATTTCTTATGAATTTAATTGAGTTTTTTTTTTTTTTTTTTAGTTTTGTTTGTATGTGTTTTGATTGAGAGAAAAAAAATTAGTTTCATTTTGTTTCAGATCTAATTTAAGTTTTTATTTTCTTTTCACGAATATGACTTTAGGTTTCAGAAATTATACGATTTCAGAAGTTTTTTTTTTTTTTTTTTTTTGTGTGTGTGTGGTTTAATTGTTCGATTGATTTGATCCGTAAACTCTGCAAAAAAACTGTTTCGAGATTTTGTTTATATGTTTGATAAGAGAGAAAATTAATAATTTCTTCTGTAGATCTGCGTAATTTGGACATATTTCAACATATTCCGTTTACTTCCTTATGAGATCTGCATAATATTATCAGATCTAGGGCTTACGTCACCGTTCCTGCTATAAACAATCTAATACCAATGATTTTTACAATTACAGGTCTAATTTGATCAGAAAACTAGGAAAATGAACCACTATGGACTCCATCAGAAGAACGCCTTTGGATCGTCTCAGGAAGAGATGAGGAGATCTGTTTTGGTGTCCGGATCGTTCGATAACCGTGAACCGATGGTTTGTCCTAAACCGAGGCGACTCAGTCTCTTTAGCCCTGCCTTTAACGAGCCTGTGAGGTCTCTTAGATGGCAGATGTCTGAAGGTTTTGAGTCTAAAGCTGGATCTGAGCTTCAGGACATCATCTTTCCAAAGGTAGCGATTTTGATTTATTTTCATTTTCTTTTTTGGATAAGAAAATGTGATTTATATTATTAATATTAATTAATTAATTAGTAATATAGATGATGCTGAACCCAATACCTCTACCTAGCTAGCTTTGAGATCGAGATCTTCATAATCTGTGTATTTTTTGTACTTTCCTTTAATTTTTTTTGATTTTCTATAACTTTTATTATGGGTTCTAGGATTCATACACCTGTGACGTCACATTCTGAGGGTGTGATTTATATTTGGATAAGAAATCGATCTATAAACAGTAAGGTTTTGGAATCAATCTTCTATTTTTTGAAGGTGATCGATGAGATGGGCTGGAGAAACAATTCTTATTTCTTCAATTCACTGCTCATTTAAAGGTTTGTATTATTATTGTATTTGAAATATATTAGTCAACTTTTAAAATTGTGACTTTTTTATACATATTCGCTTCACATTTATGTAATTTGGTTATTATGTTTTTTGATTGTCCCTAATTCTTTCCACAAGACGTATTGTTGTGTATTTCTTATGTGGGTCACTTTTAAATTTAGGGATTATGTAAAGAATGACTTGAAGCTGAGAAATTGCAAAGGATTGTTCTTGGTAAAACTGTTCAGAGTTCTTGGTATTTAATTATTCAAATGTGAGAGTGGATTCATAACGATCGCTTCTTTATTTTCTGTAGTTGTAATATGTAGTTGTAACTGCACATAATGTTTGGCGTTATGGTGTATTGGTGTATCATATCCATTTTTATTTACAGGTTGGCTTGAACAAGATTCATTGGCAACATGCTTTGGGTGAGAGAGCAATAAAAATTGACCATGGCATCTTAATCATAAGGTAGTCTTCTAACCAGCACTTTGTCAAGAGCATGTGATTTTTGGGTACGGTCAGAAGCCAACGATCGTCTTTGCTTGGTAATATTTGATTTATTACATTCATTAACAAAAATTTTTAATGTTTATACTTGATGCTGATGGCCAAGTGAAGACTAAAACCAAAAATGTGGTGTATAAAGAAATATTTAGTGATATTTGAATAGAATGTGTATTGGTTTCTTTTAAATCTTAATAAAATATTTTTGCTACATTTTTTATACTAGTAGAGTGCCCGCGCAATGCAGCGGGAAACACAAACACTTCTAAGGGTGTATGGTTCTGTTAAGTTGGATTATTAGCCTTAACTGAAACTAAAATCAAAAGTCATCAATTAATCGATCTTATTAAACAATTGGTTCCTTGGTTCGGTTAGTATTGTTAGATTATCGGTTTTAGTCCGGTTTAATTAATTTTGGTGAATTACAAAAACAAACTTTGGCTAAATTTTTTTGCCTAGAAGTACATGAAATAGAGGTAAAAAATAGCCCTGTAAACGAACCGAATGTTGATGAGCTGTTCGTGAACTTGTTCGACGGATAGTTCGTTTATTTAATAAACGAACAATCACGAACAAAAAAATTTGTTCGTTTAGTCAAATGAACGAACATGACAAATGTTGAGTTTGTTCATTTATGTTCGTGAACGTCCGTTTATGTTTGTTTGTTTATTTATGTCTGTTTAAGTTTATTAATTACATACGTAGTTATATTTACATAAATACAAACATAAATCGGGCTTTAACTACTTGTATAAATATATAACCAATTAGTAATTTGGGTTTTTTCAGTAATACAAAATCGTTCACATTTATTATGTTCGTCAACATCCGTTTATGTTCGTTTGTGAACTGTTCGTTTAGGTTTAAACGAACAAGAACATGACAAATTTCTTAATAAACAAACATGAACACAAAAATGTGTTTGATTATGTGTTCGTGTTCGGTTAAAATTAAATGAACATTCGGTTCATTTACAGACCTAGGTATAAAAGCTAAAAATCTCAAAACCCCATCTATTTATACCGGCACTACAATTCATAAACCTATCTACTCAGCTTCAAACCATATTATAGTATAATAATTTGCTATATACTTTTAATTAAAAATTTGATTTTTTACGTGATTAACTATATCTAGAGGTGAACAATAATTGAAACTCAACTGAAATCGAACAAAAACATACAAAACCGAACATAAATTAACCAAAACCGAGGTAACCTAATATCGGTTTTTTTGTACCCTAAGTTAACCAAAATTAACAAACAAAAACTGAACTATCCATACATGTATATCCTTTATACATCCATTACATGTATTTATGTTATTAACCAAAATTAACTAAACCGAACTAAAAATGACAATCTAACCAAATAGACTGAACCAATTAACCTGTTGGTTAACAAGATTGATAAGCCAATAATGTCGATTTTTGTTTTGGTTGAGGCTTATAACCGAACTGAACCTAACCCAACCATGAACCATTAAAAGTGTCTGTGTTTCATACCACATCGTGCGGGCATGCTGTTATGAATATATTAATGGGTCGGTTTCAGTTTAACTAATTTGAGTTAACTAAGGGTACAAAAAGAAAACGATAACCAATTTTAAGTTAAATTGGATGTTTTCAGTTTTCAATAGATTTTGGTTCAGTTTTGTCAGTTTTTTGGTTTGGCTTCGGTGAACGGTTTAGTTATTGCTCACTCCTATATATGGTTAATCGCGTAGCACATAAAGATTTTTTAAATAAAAAATAGCAATACTATACTCAAATTAAAGATAATAAAATGCTCATTATTATGATGTAATTTTTTTATAAAAGTAAAAACATATTCAAAAAATATGACTATGTAAAAATCATGGGAGGTGGTTTGCTTAAAATAAGGAAAACAAGTTTAACTATAATTTAAATAAATAAAAGTTAAGTAAAGTTTAAGGGATTAAAGTGTAACTAAGATAGGGTATTAAAATGTAAATAATGTATGAATGACTATTTTACCCTCATTTTAGGGTTATTAATGAAAAATAAGTTCTTAACTTTTGGGTATCTTAAACTACCCCTCACTCATGCATTATAATATAGTATAGATGTTTTACCACTCAAAATAATTGTACGTTGGTGAGCCGCGTGTAACGCGGGCAAAGATCTAGTATTCAATTAAAAGAAAGAATCGTTTTTTTTTTTTCGGTATAAAGTTTTAAATTAAGTCAAAAATAAATGTTGGTACTTCATTTTGGATGTAATGGTTCAACTTAAATATCTATATATATAATTAACTCGTAAAAATAAAATTTCTTATGTTGATTTCGATTTAATTTTATAAATTATGTCACCCTAATAAATTAAATCACAATCCTGGTTATTCCCAAATTATAAACTAAAACCCATAGTATCTATAATCTTAGATTGTCTTAGACTCAATTAAGTCCCCAACTTATTAGATTATTATTTTGTGAACTGATTAGGATAATTCTTTGGTATTCTTTGAGCTTTATTTCCAACTATTTGGAACTGGCTTGCTTGCTAAGGTGGGTTTTACATAGCCCCGTCTCTTTTACTATTTTTATATTTTTTTAGGGGTGAAACATGTTTACTTTTTGTCTTGTTTATATCGTTACGCATTTGTTTTTATTATTAGTTGGTGAACCCGCCTCAGTGTAGTCATTAACTTTGATCAAACCAACTGTAGTAGATTATAGCGCTATAGGTTCGACAAGCCCATCCCCCGCATAAATTCAGGGATGATCGAAACAGCTTTTTATACTAGCTCATTGAGTTATGTCATTTTTTACTAGCTCATTGAGTTACGTCATTTTTTACTAGCTCATTGAGTTACGTCATATTTTTTACTAGCTCATAGAGTTACGTCATATTTTTTACTAGTTCATTGAGTTACGTCATTGTCATTAGGGTTGGCTATACAACACCATGGTTTCCAATTAATATTATTACAAATTGTTTTGATATAAACATGACTTACAAAACTTTGCCAATTAATTTTTTTTTTTTAAAAAACAACTATTTATAGTTGACCCCCACATTTTCCAACTTAAACATGTTTCAGGGAATAATGCAGCATGAAGTTCTACGTGCTTTGGACGTTAGAAGTTGAAGTCTAGTTTTAAATTTTATTTGGTTATTGGTTTAGTTTGATGTTGAACATTTAGTATTGTTTCCTTTTCTTTGTAATAAATTCCATTATTGGAATATTTAAGTAATAGAACTTGAATTTTAAATACCATGTGCTTTTGGACAATCGTCACTACGTGACACCCTGATGTTTCCGTCATCGGTTGGGGTGTTACACCGAGACACCTCAGCCGGCTTTAATCACGGACCAATTAACTTCTGCCACGTGTTCGACAACCTGCGAGCCCTCTCCGAGGAGACTTAAAGTCGCCTCACAATTCCAAGACTTAAAGTCGTCTCACACTTCCCGAGGAGACTTAAAGTCGTCTCACACTTCCCGGGGAGACTTAAAGTCGTCTCACACTTCCCGATGAGACTTAAAGTCGTCTCACACTTCCCAAGACGCCTTGTGGTGGATATGAAATTAAAGCCGGCTGAGGTGTCTCGGGAAGTGGGAGCCGTCTTTCCCGAGAAGGCTGAGGGGGCTATTTTCGCAAATTCTTCCGGTCAAAGGCTATTTTCACTATTTTCCCTAAAATGAATCTACGTTTTGGAATGCATCTGCTAACCCAAGCATTGTTTTGAAAACCGGACCGGACCGGCCGGTCGGACCGGGCTCCGGGGCCTGGACCGGTCCGGTTCGGGTAGTCGGACCGTTTTTGCAGCGAACCGGGGTTGAACCGGTGAACCGGCCGGTCGGACCGGAAATCCGGCCGGTCGGACCGGAAACCGGACCGGTCGGACCGGAAACCGGACCGGTCGGACCGGATTTTTTAATTTTTTTTAATTTTTTTAATTTTTTTTTTGTTTTTTTGGGCCGGTTCGTCGAACCGGTCGAACCGGTCGAACCGGTCGAACCAGTGAACCGGCCGGGGGTCCGGTTCGACGTCCGGTCCGGTTCTGAAAACCTTGAACCCAAGTTCGTTTTCTTGCCTAGAAGACCTAGAGCGAACCAAAGATCGAGAACCCTTCACGTTTCCAAAATTAACGTTATAAACCAAGAATTTAAGATTTTGTAACCTATTAAAAACTAGAATCGTCACTCTAGCTTAACTAAACAAAGATGTGGATTTCACCATTGACAAAATTAGAGGTAAAAGTGTGCAGCTGTTCCAGGCGGTAACAAAAAAAATACATATTGTGGTCTAAGGTTTGTTGTGCTTGTACCAATTGTTATTGGGCCTTTATAAATTGGTAACAATGGAATAAATTAAAACACATTGACTAGAACCCTTGATCTACTATTACATAGAAACCTAACTTAGAACTATCACTAAACCAACATGTTTTACATGGTCTAACTTGAATATATATAAAAGATATGTTTCTTTGTTCTTGGCTAACAAAGAAAATACATTGGCATTATCCGGTTCACAAAAATTTACTCCTTCCTCAAAACACAGGCCATTTCATACAACTGATTTAGTGACAATTGTCTTTGTCCTTGGCCATTCTGTTGTTCCCTTGCTGCATTCATGAAGGTTGCAAGTTATAAAATAATCACATTCAATTAATATAGAAAAAGCCAATGACAACCGGCATTGGAAGGGACATGAAGATTTAGGATGGAGACCACAGGGCTCAAGTTCGAATCTGATCTCAACCGGGTTTTATCGCAGTGGGCATTTAGACGGCGGGTTTTCCCCGAATCTGGAGATGATGGGTTTGAGTTACCAAGCGATGTCTATGATTGCGGGCGTATGCCATTGGGTTACCACAGGTAATTTAGAAGAAAAAAAACCAATGTTAGGTTATTTGATGCATCAGTTGAATGGTAAAATAAATACACATGACTATAAAACTAAAGTCTATGTTGTTTGCACTTAACCAAAACCCATTGTTCAAAAGTTACGAAGTTAAAACTCTTGCTAGTTTTTGTTTTCAGACACAACTTTCAGAAATTACAATTAGATCTTTAACACCTAAAAATGTCAAGGATGAAAAAGACTTGTAATAACTTCATCAAGTAATTCATACACAAGCACAAAGTTTTTAATTGGGTGGTTATAATAAAACCTCCCACTTCTATTTCCACCCTCTAAAGCGCCTCGCTTTGGCCAAAGCGAGGCGCTTTGGTTACTTTTTTAACTACCTTGGTACGAGGTTAGTTAATTCTGATTTTTGACCCCAGGCGCCTCGCTTTGGCAAAAGCGAGGCGCTTTCGAATCCAAGTTTTATTTTTGGTGTTTTGAATTGGTTTTTTATTTTTATTTTTTTAAATTTTTTTAATATAATTATTGTAAAAAAAATTATAAAATTTAAAAAACAAAATAATAACCACCAACTTGTATCGACTTGATGTTTAATGATGTTGTCCTTGAAAATAGCGATGGATGATATCGATCAAATTGCCAGAGGGTCTTTGGTCTTCATAGTTTCCAACCCCTAATACCATACAAATGACCATGTTTGAAAATGGAGAGTTCTTATGGAAGTTGCTAAAATAGTTAAACAACAGCTGAAATGATGAATGTATTTGTGAATAATACATTCATCAAAAAGACCATCTCTTTGTTAGTCACCCTCATAGAAAAATCGACTCTCACACTTATGCGTAGATCAAGGAGCTTGATGAAGATATTCATCAAGACATTTGGCAAATGTAAATCCAAGATCTAGGATGAGCTAGATATTCCTCATGATGAGCAGCAATTGTTCACCTTCCCATTGATTTCAAGTATGTTGCTTTCATCGTTGACAGATATCTCTCCGACAACAACTGAATTTACTTGCTTGCCTGAACATTTGTTTTACTAATTTCCGATTCTTGATAGTTTGATTATACTCTTGTTCAGCCTTTAAATCAAACAGTCGGATCGGCGATTTGTTTACCCTTCCATTGATCAGAGAGATTTAAGCTAATCAAACTCATATCTCAAGCCGGTGCAAGTTATGTTGGAGCACTGTTCTTCTTGATCTTGATCTTCACCCTTGCTTTTGGAGCTTTGATTGTCTTCCTATTTTCTTTGTTAAAAGCGGTCCAACTTCTTGCCTTCATCGTTAAGTCAAAAACGGTCCAAATACCATGGTTGTTGGACATTGTGTGAGAATGCAGAGTACAAAATTCTTTTGACAAACGTTTGGCTGACCTGAAGTTCCTTTGCAACCTAGTTCCTTTTAATTATAAACAACATTAAAGAAGGACTTGTGCTATTTCTTTTCAAACCCTTCCATCATATAGCTAACACACTACAATAATTCACCATTCTATACATACAACACCCACCTTCAAACCATTCCTCTTCTGTAATGATCAGGAACATTCCAAATAACTGTTTAGTTATGGATCCTTTGATCGAAAAATATATTCTCAAACAATTTCTAAAATCAATCTTCTGATAATCCACACCTTTCTCCTTAGGCCTCGGTAGAAAGGAACTAGGTTGCAAATATAAAAATAATTTAAATAATTATAATAATTTAAAATTATACAAATCTATCACATCACGATTTGCATCCCGGCAATAATGAGTAACCTACTAACCTCTATTAATAGACTTCATTTCTTTCTTCTTCATCTTCTTCTACTTGAAGTGCAGAGTAATAACTAACCCTCCATCTTCTCTGTTTAAAGTCCTAACAAAATGTAAACTAAAAGAACCAGGCTTCAAACACAACTTTTTGCACAAGGTAATATTATTGTAATATAATATTCAGCTGACTGCACTGAATCTAGTCTTCAAGGTACCTCTTCCTTTAAGTTTCTTAGAATCATTGAAGATAATTCTTCTGTTATCGGAGAGATATCTGTCAACCCATACAGAGTTTGTTGTACTGGTTGTGGAAAGAAATCGACAGTAGGATCGGCGCTAACAAGCAACCTATACAGAGTTCGTTGTACTGGTTGTGGAAAGAAATCGACAGTAGGATCGGCGCTAACAAGCAACCCATACAGAGTTCATTGTACTGGTTGTCGAAAGAAATCGACAGTCTGATCAGCGCTAACAAGCAACCCATACAGAGTGATGATAGTCGTTTTCGGCATTGTAAAACGAATTAAATATTTAATATATTTATTCTTATTTGTCAAAGATATAATTTTAATATCTAAAAATATTAAAATTAAAGAATTTTCAAATTAAAAATTATATTTCTGTTCTAAATGAATAGAAACAATTTATGTAAAATTTTGGGATAAAAATATTGAAAAATGAATTTATTATGATTTATTTATGGTTTAAAATAACAAAAATCGATTAAAAATATTAAATAAATGATTTTTCAAAAATAAAATTTATTTCAGAAACGTTTATTGATTTATAAACTTAGAATAATTTTTGTGAAATTTTATAAAGTTGTTTTGATATTTTTATAGAATTTTATAATTATAATTGAATAAACTTGTAATATTTATTATAATTAATAAATAAATAATTTTTGAAAAACTAAAAGTTGGATATTAAACTTTATCATAAGAATAACTCAAAATAATTTTTATAGAATTTTTAAGCCATGATTAGTATTTAAAATCTATTTTTAAAGATAACATTGAATATATAAGTATAAAAGAGTAAAAAAAATAAGAAAAAAAAAGGTTGCATGTGCCCAGACTCGAACCCGAGTCTCTGGCGGTCCGATGTTTATAATCACAAGTCTGACCATCTGGTCTAGACCTTGAGAACGTGTAAATCTGGATTTTAATTAATTAATAGGTTACCTGATTTGTTCTTATAAATGATTTAAAAGGAAACAGAAAAAAAACTCGCTTGCAGGGATCGAACCCTTGGCCTTCGGCCGGTTCGTGTTTTGATCAACAGGGGAACACCAACTGATCTACTGATCAGTTGGAGATAGATTCATTTGTTTTTATATTTATTTACTTGTTTGCAGATGAAATTATCCCCAATTCGTTACTTATAAACCCTAGATTTTCAATATGACTAATTAACGTCCAATAGCCCCTGATATGTTGGGGCTATTGCTCGCATGATGCCGAATAATAAAACCAAACAAAAAAATTCGAGGCTTACAGTGGGTAATCGAGCTTGATTGATGAGATAAAGTTGAAAAGCAAAACGCGATCGCAGAGAGATTTGTATGTTTTCAAAGCAGAAATTGACAATGGGGAAAGTATTTTCAGTGGGTTTAGCTACTAGAGGAGGGTTTGTCACACCACGCCAATGGCGGAAACACGTGGCGCGACGCTCGAAAGCATATCAAAGTCAAGATTAACACAAACTATATTTAATTAGAAAAGACCATTATATTAAGATGTCGGGAACGAGTACCTGGTTTCAAACGTTACTTAAAACCACAAACGTTAAGTTTTAAAGTGGGGTGTTTCCGTTTACGTCCCAACCCGATGGTAACAATAGATGAAACCCCCAACCAGTGTCCGACATCCCAAATTCCACCGTACTAGCCGCATACCTGTTCAGCACTTAGTTACCTGAAAGATATGTTTAAAAAGACGTCAATATATAAAATATTGGTGAGTTCACAGGTTTTAGTTTCGTAAATACGACATTTTTACATCCTGTGCAAATCCAGCACATTTTTACGTCCTGTGCAAATCCAGCACATTTTACATCCTGTGCAATCCAGCACATTTTGTGGCCTTTGTATGGAGTAGCTAGCTCCTACAAGTTATGATGATAAGCAATCCCCTGAGTCCCATAACCAAACCAAGACTAATAAATATGCCCCGCTCCAAGTCGTTTCTCGGAACCCAACGACTTAAGTTCAGAATACGTGCACCTCTTGTCTTTACCGGGTTGACGCTATCAACCAGAGGTGGGCCTCGTCAGGCACCAATAGTACTATCCAAATATTCCTTTGGTTTCATTTACCTGAATTAATGGTTACAGTAGCGAGGACCCAACCCCGAGTGGCGACCAAAAACTCAAGTACTCATCACGCCACTTACCACATTTTAACCTTTGAAAAACATTTCAATATGTGATAACTTTTTGACAAACATATCTTTCCCCCAGTTAAAACAATAAAATGGGGCCGTGAAACTCACCTTAATTTCCATGCTTAGCTAGCAAATAAAATCCAAAGCTTTGACCGACTTCCTCGTGCCCTAATTACCAATAAAGGACACCTTAAAGTCTATCATATATAAATCTAGCTTATTTTTCCGGTTAAAAGATAGTTTACTCAACTATCTTGACTCGTGTGTACTAACCCGAGTCCTTAAGTGTTTTAACTCGACGAACCGATCGTGACTTATCATAGTTCATGTGTTCACTCACGAAATAGTACCCAAGTCGCGCACTTGTTACTATTCGTGTGCAAACTATGCTGGACTAACATCACGAAACGTATAACTCATCCCGAGCCATAGCTTGTCTCGTAAACCAGATAATGTAATCGTCTTGTATAGTTATTTTCGGAAAATATACCTTGCTGAAATATAATATAGTTATTAAAATCCTTCTTAATAACATTTGTTATTTCTTTTCCCGAATCCGAGTATCTTACAAATCTCAAGACTTTGCTTTTTATGAACAGGTTTTCCAATTAAAACCGAACGTTTATACATCTTTTAATCCGACAACAAACATATTTTAGTTACCAAGTAACCTTTAAAAAACTCGTCATACTTGACGCTTGGTAACAAAAGACTATATATTTGTTTGAAATATTTCTCGGAATAGACTATTATTGTTACAAATAATATTTGTCATAACGTCGTGATTTTGTATATGACTACACTTGTCAAACGTTTGGAAAGTTATTTATAAGAACGAACAATAATGTCACACTTGTCGCGCTTCGGATTTATAAAAATTTCGGCAGAGTTTCCTCTGTTTTTGGTATAAACCAGACAACACAAGTTGTCTACAAATTCCCAAAATCAACACCTAAACAAAGACGACATTATATTTATCCGCATTTCTAATCCACGAGACTTTATACGTTGTGACTATTATATAAATCATACTGTTTATATAAATATATATATATATATATATATATATATACGTATAGTCCATCAATTTAGTCCAACAACAACGCAAGTCACGACTAATACACAAATATTAGCTCATAATGCTTTTCGTTAATATTTTTATCGGTTAGTTAGCGAGTTAGTCGTTTATATTTATATATTTTAGAAATATATGTGTAATTAATAATATAATGAAATAATTGCTAGTTAGTTATACCGTAACGCTTGACCGAAGTTTACTGAGTTGGCCGGGTCTTGACCGAACCTAATCTGACCCGTTGACCATCAGTTGACCGGGTTGACCAACCCGAATCTGACCGGATCTACCCGAGAGCACCATACTTGACCCACGACTAGAACTTGAAGACGGCACGCAAACCGAGCCGGATCTGGCCTGACCCGGACATCAAGCGAGGACATCAACTAACACCGAGCCCATTTCTGGCCGAGACCCGCCACCGTGGCCGGACCACCGGTGCCGTGGCCGGACCACCACTGCCGTGGCCGGACCACCACCGCCATCCCACGCCACCAAAACCCCCGTTCTGACCACCTGCGCGCCACCGGAACCCAACCAAACCCACTCCGGCCCCCTCCTGAACTCACAAACCACCGGAAACAGCTCGCCGGAATATGGCCGGAGAACGAAATTCCGTGAAAACTTGTGAGGAGTCCCCCAAAGACCCGATCTAAACGTTTGTACAAAGAAAACTCAAAAACGAGCTTACCGGAAAAGTCGCCGGAATGGTACCAACGTTCAAACTGCTTCGTTTTAGGGAAAACGGCCTTCACCATCGTGTTAGGGGCACCGAAATTAGTGGGGGTGGGGGTGTCACGCGCCGGAAAAAGTCGCCGGAGGACCGCCGGAAAGTCGCCGGACGGCCGCCGGACAGCCGCCGGAACGCCGCCGGCCGGCCTCCTCCGGTCGCCGGAAGTTCTAGAGAGAGAGAGAGTTGAGAGAGTGTGGGTGTTAGAGAGAGAAAGTGGTGTGGGGAAATGAGGAAGATTGGAGTGGTTAGGGGTTTATATAGGTGGGTTTTTGGATTGGGCTTCAAGCCCGACGTCGCGTACCAACTGCTCCGTTTTAGCCCGTTATCGTTTCTGGACTCGGTTTTTGTTCGTAGTCATAAATAATACCAGACCGAGCAATTCAATAATTATTTTCGTCACCCGACGCGTGAAAACGGCACACGCGTTAAAATCACGTTAATCGGTTCGGTTGTGTTATCCTTCATTTAAATGATCCGATAACTTTCGAAATTCAACCGATAACATTATTTATAATAAATAATTATTCCGGAAGTTCGGTAACGGTTAAAGTCACGCGTTTTGACGTTCGAATCCCACGTCAGTTCCTCTCCGCGTTTCTCCAAAACGCTGCGTTTTTGACCGTTTACCGCGCCGATTTCACATTCGATCGCATCAGTAGTAAATACGTGTCGTATTTTTATAGAATAAGCTTATGTTATTCCAGTTTGACAAATTTTTGCTCATGTCAGTTCGTTACGTTAAATACGCGAAGTCTTTCTTTAAGGGCATCAAGACTTCAACGAACTTTCAAAAGGACATCATAGGACTCATACTAGCTCAACTAACCATAATTAACCTTAAACCATGTTAATTATTTCTAAAACATGATTAGAATCACGTTAATCGTTGTACGAAATTTGCCGGTTGTCACAGGGTTCAATTTATAGTGTAGCACACGTATTGGACGAATTGGAAAGTTGACTATGTTTTAAATGATGAACGCGTAATTAATCGATTTTTGGTAAGTTTTTGAATGTTAATTGGCGTGGAAAAGAAGCATACATGGTCAGTCAATCATACCATATACGAATTGCAAGAAACGCGGATTTTGAATGTTGATTTTGGAATGGATTGAATCGCAGTTGACTTTCCCAAGTCAACTGTGATGAACTTAGAAAAGATATATATATATATATATATATATATATATATATATATAATTGAGTTAAGATATGTTCACAAATAGACGGGTAGCTCAGTTGGTTGTGTGGTTGTGTGAGCCGGTTTGGGCGCGGGTTCGAGTCCCGACCCAAACATTTATTTTTTTTGGATATTAAATCATAACTATAATGTTATTTTATGTATATGATATGATTATACGTGTCCAAAATCATCACAAAACATTTTTAGAACATGCTAGAAGGGTATAATGTGGCGTTTAATTGATCAAATAACAAACGTACATAATTTAAGAAATACGAAATGTTAAAATAAATACGAAAAGTGACGGATGTCACAGTTGTTAGGTGGCAGTTTGCATAAAAGCAAAAGAACTTAGCGAAGGGATCAAAGAAACGAATTGTTACATAGGTAAAAGGTATGCAGTCTGCAGACCACATCTGCAGGCATCTGCAGGAGAAGAGGTGGACCAAAGGTCTTCAGTCTGCTAGAAGAAGACTGTTTGTTTGTTAACGTCTGCAGGCTGCTGAAATTTAAAAAAAAAACTGATTTTTTTAAAGCAAACAATATTTTTTCAACATTGAAATTTAAATAATACTTATACAACACTGAAATAATATTCATAAAACCGCAAATAACAATGTTTCAACTAATTTATTCCACATTTTGCATTAATTGCTCCGCAATTTCATCTCGTAACTGAGTCATATATTCCCGATCCGATGCAGTACCATGTGCTTCAACCTTGTCTTCAGCAGCATCAACGTGCACGTGACTATTTCCTAACGACACATTGGGTTGATCGTATTCGGTAAAGAACTCATCGCTCAAGCCTTCCTTCCTTATAAGATTATGTAGCGCGAAACATGCAATGGTAATGTTCCTTTGTATAACTAACGGAAATGGTGCCATCCTCTTCAATATATGGAATCGGGCTTTCAACACACCAAAAGCACACTCAATGACGTTTCAAAGTTTTGCATGTGCATGGTTAAATTTCTCTTTATTGGCCAATGCACGTCTACGATGAAAATCTCCAAGCCAATACCTCACCTTACGATATGGAGCCGTAAATCCTCGTATATGTGCATAGGCGGCATCACAAAGATAATATTTATCTGCAAACAAATACAATTAATTAGGGTATGAAAATAATATAGAAATATTTAACAACCCATAGACATACCTGGTGGTGGAAACGGGAATGGTGCATGTGGATCTGATAATGCTTCTAACAATATTCTAGCATCATGTGCTACCCCTTCCCAACCGGCCACAATGAACGTAAAAATCATGTTGAAGTCACAAATTGCTAATACGTTTTGATAACAATCCCCCTTTCCTCGTTCTCTATATAAATCTTGTTTACTAGTACGGACAACAACATGTATAAAAGTTCCATCCAATGCACCAACCGCACCTTTAAAAACCTGTCGTAGCCTCTTGTTATGTCCCGGAATGCTTGGATTCGGATTGGAAGAAGTTGGTACTATCATATCTTTGGCGAAAAGCATCATTTTATCCAAGACTTCATAACAAAATTTATGAATTGTTTGCTTTGAGTGTTGAAATCTACACTTGATAACCACGTAGCGTTGATTATGACCGATTATCATAAGAAACATAGCCATCTTCTTCTCAACCAATACATGTTTACTATCCTTTAACGAATAATTTATTCTAAAATGTGCACAAAGTCGGGCAAATGTTTCACGAGACATACGTAGCAGTTCAGTGCATTGTTTGGGATTTCCTTGCAATATCTCTAACGTGTATCTATGTCCCGTCATATTCGAATCATTGTCTCGCATTTGTTTCAAACCTCTCCTCCAAAAAAAGCGAACATACAAGTACATAAGAATTAAGAGAAGTAATTTCTTATCATAATCCATTATGATCCTGTATTAAACAAAAACAACCATTAAACAAAAACACAACCAAAAGCATACAATGTTTTCAAACATAACCAAAAGCAACCATTAAACAAAAATAATTATTAAACAAAAACGCAACCAAAACCGTATAATGTTTTCAAACATAACCAAAAGCATACAATGTCTTCAAACATAACCAAATAGCATAACAATGTTTTCAACCTAACAAAAGAATTCAAAGTTTTCAGTATAACAAACATAACCAAAGCACTTAATGTTCTACACTACTTGATTAGTCCTAAACTTGTATTTGGCCTTAAGATTGTCATAAGCATTTTTCATACTAACATACCTTCTTAAATTCTTCCCACTCTTCGTTCGTTAGGGAAAATGTATTTGTTTCAGCATTGTAAATGTTTCCAGTTTTGTTTTTCAAATACACCCAACCTATGTATTTGGCCTTAAGATTGTCATAAGCATTTTTCATTTGCTTCTGGGTCAACTCAAGGCTAAATTTTCCCTTAAGCGTTTTTCCTAACTTATCCAAGACTCCTTATGCATACTCAAGCCTTTTCTACCAATTGTGCGTATTTCTTCAATGCAAGTCTCTAACAAACATTTTAGTTGCTCATTTTACCATTGTTGTTTTTCTCCCATTTCTATTAACATAAAAGGCATCAAGTATCAACAACTAATATAGGATAACAAGTATACATACCAACAACTAATATCAACAATAATACCCATGATCCAAGTATACATTCAACAACTAACATATGATAACAAGTATACATACCAACAACTAATATCAACAATAATACCCATGATCCAAGTATACATTCAACAACTAATATAGGATAACAAGTATACATATCAACAACTAAGATCAACAATAATACCCATCATCCAACTATACATGTCAACAAGTAATAAAAAATACATCATCCAACTATACATATGAACAATAATGCCCATCATCCAACTATACATATCAACAAGTAAAACAAATAAACAAGTAAAAAAATACATCATTCAAACCATACATATCAACAACTAAAAAAAAAAAAAAATACATCATTCAAACTCATATCAACAACATTCAAACAGATCAGTAAAAACAAAAATACAATATACATATCAAAAAAGAAAAAAAAAATAAAACAAAAATAAAGACCCAACCAATATCATAGCCTGATATATAAAAAATACAATATATATATATCAAAAAGAAAAAAAAACGTACCTGACAACAGATCTGAGGAGACGGGCTGGGAAGGAGAGGCGGAGGAGGGAAGAAGGAAGATGAAGGATGCAGGCAGAGGAGGGAAGAAGGGCGTGGAGGAGGAGGGAGGACGCAGAGGAGGAGGGGAGGAGGACGCGGAGGAGGGGACCGAGGGGAGGAGGACGCGTGGGGAAGATGGAGGAGGGTGGAGGAGGAAGGCTGCGACGGTGGAGGGAATCGTGGGTGCAGATCAGGTGGTGAAGGAGGCCATTGGAGAAGGAGAGGAAATGAGGAGATGAGATGAGGGTTTGTGAAGCGAGAAGAGATAGAGAAGACTTTTGAAAATGTCTTTCCCTAAAAGAGGAAGGGAAAATGTTTTTTAAGCAATATCTTCCAAAAAACAAACGCTCTTTTACACCTCAATGTCTGCCCGCGTCTGTGTAGAGCAAACAAAAGAGGCCAGAAAGTGCTTTTGTAAAAAAAAAACAAACACAACCCAAGTGGAAAGGCTTATTCTAAAATTATATATATATATATATATATATATATATATATATATATATATATAAATTCAAAAGATTATGGAATAAAGTTTAGCAAAAAAGAAAGTAAAAGGTTAAATTTGTATTATACAAAAGCTTGAAGGGGGAGTATATTTAGTAAAAATAATATAAAGAGGGGTACGTTTAGCAGCCCCCATTCTAAAATTTTTTTAAAGTGATCCCAATAAGCCCGTTTTCTTCGTTTGTAAGCCCAAATGGAGCCCAATCATGATGGGGGCATCCAGTATTTATTTATCAAAAAATAATACTACTACAACATCAACAAGGCGAAGGACGTAAGGGTATACCAAAGATGGTGGATGACCGTACGATCCAGTGGCGGATCCAGGAAATTTTTTCACTGGGTTCCTTTTTTAGGTGTTTCAATTTCATATTACCAACCATACAAAATTTGGGTCGGTTCAAGGGTTCGGGTCGGTTTGATGGGTCGGGTCAGGTAATGTTCATCACATAATAAAAACATGATACATATTATTATTACCAAACATAAAAATTCGGGTAGGTTCTTCGGGTCAGTTTTCATGTGGTTGGTTTCGACATTTGAAATTTAAAGCATGTAATATAAATAATTAAATACGATTGTCTTTAAGGATAAAATACATACCTACAGTTGCTCCCCACGAGTTTTCTTTCATCTTTTGAAAACGTTGCATTACATTATCGACCGAAACTTGTTGTAGGAACTCTCTATCAATGTAACAAATGCAAGTACCATTCATGTATCCATCACCCATATCATTCGTCTACATAGTATCCAATATCAAATTAAGGTTTAAATTAGTTAAAAGTAACAATAACCACATGTCTTTCAAATTTCACTCTAGATGAACCACTCAACCCACTTGACCTATTTCAATCTTCAATTCGGCTGACCCGTCTAAATACTTAGATCATGTTTGTGCTAACCGTGTTATAACATTGTTGGGTCCAACATCTTGTCCCATTCAGTACCTTAATACACTTTTATCTAAAAGATAAATATTAGTATCCTAAATAAAGTGAAATGTTGCTACAACACTACAGCCTACAACAATCCTAAACAAAGAAGTAACTCATCTGCAAATATCATAGTACATCTACACAACTCATTTTCTTCATAATAAGCAAATAGATATTACAAATGTACATACATTTTTCTAAAAATTAACAGCAAGATGGAATTTTTGAACACCCAATTGATTAAGACATGATAAATTAACAGCTAACAGATTAGACCATCAGTTATATTCTTTAACATCAAGAATCAAGAAGAACAGTTGGCAAAACAAAATTGGGGATAAAAATAGGGGGAAACATTGTACCTTTTAAGTCTTGAAGAATTATCAGCTTGAACCATGTTAGGGGCGATCTTCTTCCAGGCCTCAACGAAGGCGGCGTCACCAGAGGAGGCATCGGTGGCGACCTCCGTGGAGTAGAGGCGGCGGATGGTGGTTGTTGTGGTGGTTAAAATGGTAAAAAAAACATTCATACGCACCATTTCATGGTTGAACAAGTTCAGTGCATCAATCGATGAATACAATCTAAAAATTAACAGCAAGATGGAATTTTTGAACACCCAATTGATTAAGACATGATAAATTAACAGCTAACAGATTAGACCATCAGTTATATTCTTTAACATCAAGAATCAAGAAGAACAGTTGGCAAAACAAAATTGGGGATAAAAATAGGGGGAAACATTGTACCTTTTAAGTCTTGAAGAATTATCAGCTTGAACCATGTTAGGGGCGATCTTCTTCCAGGCCTCAACGAAGGCGGCGTCACCAGAGGAGGCATCGGTGGCGACCTCCGTGGAGTAGAGGCGGCGGATGGTGGTTGTTGTGGTGGTTAAAATGGTAAAAAAAACATTCATACGCACCATTTCATGGTTGAACAAGTTCAGTGCATCAATCGATGAATACAAAAAAATCAGTTTGAGGAATGAGGAGGGCAGAGAAGGAAACAAACAGTTTGAGGAGGATGGAGTGAAGTTTGGTTCTTAAATAAAACCCTAATGTTGGTTTTAAATAAAAAACAATAGGAACCAAAAACTGATAGAAAAAAAACCTAAATCAAATGCCGCTTGTAGGAGTCGTACCGTCGACCTTGAGTTTAAAACATGCACTCACATCCACTGGACCAGTCCTCAAAGTTACTTATGGGTTCCTTTCTAAATTTATTTATGGGTTCCTTATGTATCTATATCTATATATATTGCAAAGGGATTAATCCTACATGTCACACTCTTATGCAATCTCTCCTTTGAGAGATACCACATAGGATGTGATGTGACAACTCTAAACCAATTAAAAAAAAGAAATAAATATGATTTAACCTAATCTATTATAATATTTAACCTAATCTATTAAATACCTAATCTACTAAATCTAAATATTAAACCTTTGTTATTTTATTTCTTATGTTTCCTCCCATAACTTTTAAACGTTAATATCTTTTATATACGAGATTTTTTTTAAAAAAAATTACACCAAATTAACGAGCGTTTTATTATCTTTCCAACGAATACCATAGTGCTATATAAAAATCGAAGAAAAAAAAAACTATTTTTTGTAACCTGACAGGCATTGTCGGGTTTGGGATTAGTTTAAAAAAAATTGTGGGTTTGGGTCGGGTCTGGGATTAGGTGATACCCGAACCGATTACCCGAAACAACATACCCAAATACCCGAACTACATACCCGATCATATACTCATGAATTTTTTAACGCATCACATAACCCTTGATATTTCAATAATTTACTTTTTTTTTTCTTATTTCATGTTAGTTCTTTTTAAAATGATCGATTACAAACTTCCGAATTCATTTGTAATGACATTAGATTTATACCCTGGCGTAGAGATTAGTTTTTTTTTTATATTTGAATATGATAACTTATGGAAGAGATTTGTTTAAAATAATAATAATAATAATAATAATATATTTTATTATGTTATATTAGATATTTCAACCCGGGACGCTTCCGGGATAAAAACTAGTTTTTATATATTAACACTAAAATTTTAAAACCGACTGGGTTCCCGGGAACCCATTCTACAACAAGTAAATCCGCCCCTGGTACGATCGATACTCCGTCGAGAAGTTATGCTGGTAGAGAGGCTTGTTGGATCGATGAAACATCAGGTACTGTATATTTTTATTTGATTAATTCAGTATAATTATATTAAATAATGATTCTAGTACTCCAATGGAACAGAGGAGGAGATTAACCCGAAGATATTTTCTGCGTTTGAGGGTGTAAAATCGTTTCCCTTCAAGAGGATGTTTTTTCAGTTTTGGCGACTGATAGCAGACGACGACGACGACGGAAGGCAATTACTTGAATCCCTCGGTGGCGTTTACGCCGTTTCGCCTTACAATCGCTGTCTAATACATAAATATAGGGCATCTTGTATCAAGTATCAGTATAGTATTACTATTCAGGAACTAGATGACAACGACCCTGCTTGGATCATAAGCGGTGGTCCATTCGCCGCTGCAGTCCTGAACCGTTTTCCAGAAGTGGTTATGGATCTCAGGGTTCTCAAGGGCTCTCCGTTAGCTGTTTGTGCTCTGGAATGTGAGTTGACGTGTTGCGTCATCCTCCCTGTGTTTCATACTGGTTCGTCTGACTGTGTCGGTGTTATCGAGTGCTCTATGAAGCATCCTGCTCTTCTTCTTCCAATATTCAATGAGTTCAAACGCGAGCTAGAGATAGAGAGAGTGGGCCTGAGCATATATTATGTACAAGGAACTTGGCCGTATAACGAGACTATATCCGGTTGTGATTTGGAAGCTGCCAAAGTCGAAATTGTTAAGGCATTAGATATAGCGTCCGAATCATATGCCTCAACTGTTGGTCAAGTTTGGATACAGGGCGGTGAGACTCATCATCTGGTGAAGCTGGGTGGGTATTATTCCGTTTGTTCAGACGATGATCCTCTGTATTCCGTTAAGGATTTTTATGATAAGCTTGATTTGATTTGTTTGAAAACGGGGGAGGGGGGGGGGGGGGGGCTTGCTTGGAGGACGCTTCCAACTCGTCAACTTCACCTCTGCACAAACCTCTATAAGTCGCGTAACAATAAGGGGGTATTGGCGCTACTCTCCAATTCTAAATGTGCTTCGTTTGTGATGTGCTTGAGGAGCACACACACCGGCGACCTTGATTATCTGTTTGAATTCTTTTTGCCCATCAAGTGTGACCATCTCATCATGATTCAGACTCTCTTATCGACACTAAGGAGCTATTTGCCAAGTTTCAAGTTTGGTGATGATATATCTGTAGTAGATATTGAAACAAGTACCTCTGTGGGTGAGAATAGAAAGATCGGTGACTTGAATCAATCAATTCAGTATCCCTTGACCAACGTCAACAATCCGGAAGGTGAGGATGATGACCAGGAGGAGGAGGATGAGGACGATGATGAGCTACCCATATTAGCGACTTATAGACACGAAACCTCTTTATTCTACCTCCCAAGCTTGTCCACACTTGAAAATGTTATGGAGAAACTAAGGAAAGAGTTTGAGATGGATCCAGCTCGGACTTACAAGGTCAAGTATGAAGATTCTCCGGGTAACTGGTCTAATTTGGCATGCTTACAGAGTTGTCGGGTGACAGAGGACATGGATCCTGTTAGACTTCGTGTGCTGTCGAACGTTAAAGAAGTAGGCTGGCGTTGGAGAACTAACACAGTGTGAGAAGTTATCAGTGGATGAAAACCTTTAAATTCTGTTTTTATGTCATGTATCAGGTAGTTTAATGGTGGAAAAGGTATTGACTTTCTTTTGAATACTTGAAAACTAGTTATTAGGCATTAATGGTGTGTGAATATGCTTTAAAAAGGTAAGACTTTTGGTTTCGGTTTAAAGCTAAGCGGTGAAGATGTTGATAATGAAATCAACGATGCTGCATAGGATAGTGTACGAACCAGTTTCTCCAATTGAGCATCTAAACGCCATGGCGGTCCATACGACCACGGGTGGTAAATGTAATGCATATGTTTAATTTTGTGAATATACTGGTATTAAGTATTAGGATCAACACCTAGTTAAATTGCAGAGATACAAAATTAGCCATAAGGTAAGTAAAAGGCTCAACTGTCGTGCAGGATAAGGGAATAAGGGAAGCAAAATCACCAAATTTGACTCGATTATAATGTATAGGAACATAATTATATATGGAAGTGATTCGTTATAGTGTTGTCACACTTCATGGGATTAGGTCAAAATATGTTCTCGAAGGTAATTGAAGATCCAAAGACAGCATTGAAGGTAAATATGTTCTTGAATTGTTATTTTGTTACATTTTTTTCTTTATGTTTCTTCTATTTACATGTAATGTAGTATGAGCCTAACTATTTAAAGATAGAAGAATGTTTTAGATTCAAAAAAAAAAAAAAAAAACAAGTTCGCATAAAAATATTTCGCAAGTACACACTTTCATGTGTTTACGAGAAGTCGATTTGAAAATCGTTATAAGGCATATTATCAGTCGCAAGTTTCTTTTCCTGAAACATATATTGGATCAGTTATATGAAAACAAGAAGATTTACATTTGACTTGTAAATATGCAAAACAAGTTTATAAAATACAAGAGGAAACCATATAAAGCAAGTGTGTTTCAAAAGACCAAGATTTAAAAAATGGCGTGAATGATAAAAAACAACGTGTATGACATGAAAAACTTATAATTACATAACATTTCTGAAAACAGATTTCAAGCTTTGAAAGGAAGATCGAGTCACAGTAAGGAAAATGATAAGGATTGTGAACAACGTGTAAGTTTCTAGTCTCCACTATAGCTGGTAACCTAGCTTCAAAAACCCAAATCAACGTTGAAAGTCCATGGCACACAAATTTCTCATGCTTCGTTGATTGAGTGAATCGGCTCGGTATTTTTGATAATATGGTAGAAGTTTATGAGTTGTTTTGAAGGCAATGGGGAATCCGGTTTGGTTTGGGTTGATTCTCCTTGATAATGTTTGGAAGGTGTGGGTAGGACAAGTATAAGGTTGTGAGTGATTCCGAATGCCTTAACGAATTAAGATTTTTCTGTATTTAAGCATTTCTTTAATTTGTAAGTTAAAATTTCATTAAGGTTGAAAATTTTTTGGTTTTTATGAAATGTCAAGTGTTACCCATTAGGATTTGGTAAACTAGAAACCTTGAAAATTCTTTTTTTTTTTTACGAAATTTATTCATTGAAAGACCGTGTTTTTTTTTTTTTTTTTTTTTTTTTTTTTGTAAAGATCGTTAAGGCATCTCTTTAGGGCTCATAGTGTGCTATTTGCTTCAAGGTACAAAGTGTATACCAAGGGTACTAATCTGGAGAATAGGCTCTTCCAAAATTGGGTACTTTGTGCTCTTGTGAAAAGTCAACACAGGAAAAAGTTGCTAAGTCAATCGTTTTAGAGAGTAGTGTACCGGTGTGTATCGTGTAGATATGCATTTATGTATGAATTAAGGCTGGCCAAAAGGAGTTAACAAGTGATAGTTGGCTATGGCTTAGGAGATTAGGCGTGGTTATGATAGTGAATCAGTATAGGATATATTGTGTTGAGAGTATTGTGAATGCACAAGCGGTAAATGAGGATATACTGTGACATCGATCAAATGAGTTCATAAACATGATGATATAAAACAGGTTGATTAATAAGTTTAGGAAACCATACAAAAAATTAATAAGTTTGATTAATAAGTTAGTGTTTAAGTTTATAATAAATTTTTATAAACTTTAAATAAAATAAAAAAATTACAACCTGGATTATTATTATTATTATTATTATTATTATTATTATTGTTATTATTATTATTATTATTATTATTATTATGTATGTAATGCATGAGAGGGGGATAGAGTAGAACTATATATATATATATATATATATATATATATATATATATGCTAATTATTTGAGGAAAATTCGTGATGTTACAATATTTTTCGGTGAAAAGCTTGTTTTCGCATCAAGCAAAAAGACGGCCTTTATCTTGTTGCGACGCGCGAGTACCATGAGTCATTGTATTTACTTGTTCTTCGCGATGCGCGAGTGATTATGATTCCGCTGAAAATTTTGTATATTTTTATATTTGTATTTTATCATATTTGTATTTTTCATATTTTTATAGTTTTTAGTATTTTGATTTTGTATATTTCTTCTATTTTTCTTAGATTGAGTCTGTATTTATCTTTGTACATTGTGTCAATCTAATTGTGGGATGCTCGATGTTCTTTTCAATCCTCGATCGATCTTCTCGCCCGTACTCAATCTCCATTCGGGCAAAAGCGAACTTAAAAAAAATATTCATTAAAACGACCATTCCAAGAAAGTCAAAGTCCAAGTTGGACTAGGTTTAAAGTCAGCGGGTAGCAACTTAAAACATAAAATTCAGGCTCGTATGACCCGGATGTGGAAATACTTGAATTCCACACCCGCGCGCCTAAACGCGCGTGGAAAAGCGAGTCAAGCTATCGACTCATGCAAAAACGTAGCTTCGTAGGGGCATTCATGTCCTTAGTAACTTCATAATATCCTAAAGAACTTCATAATGTTTTAAATGTGCAGGGGCAATTTGGTCCTTTTTAATTTTTATTCATATTAATTATTATTTTGTTAAGTTTATATGTTGATTCGCGCATAAGGATTGATTGGGAAGTCGCTTCGAAACCAAATGTATTTATACAAATGGAAGCGTCACAGAGATGGTTCACGAGTTCCTCAGATTCAGAGCCCAAACCCCCAAGGAACAACAATGCATTGGGGAGTTTCAAGCTCTTTGGGCAAGGAGAGATGCAATTGCAGAGCCCCGCAGGCTTTGTTGGGATACTGTGTGGGCCTTGAATTAGGAAGAGAGGCTCCGAGGGATGCTCTGAGATCCCATGGACAGATTGTTAAGTATCAATCGATCTATTTATGAGGAGCTCACCATCGAATTCTTTTCATCCTACCGTTACACCAAGCCTCGTGCAAGGGAACAACCCGACTTCACAAACACAGGGCACTGGGGCTTAGAGTTTTGTTTGGGTGGTACATGGTACCAAATGTCAGTAGCCGAGCTAGGGGTCCGTCTGGGGATCTACACAGAAGAAGAAGTTCGTGAGAATGATTTCTATGAGGCAAAGTTCTGATTCGACAACAACCAAGAAAGACTAGCATTTTGGAACGAACTCACAGGTCTAGATGAGTACAATCCCCAATGCTCAAAAGCCTCAAGGATAAGGGACCCACTACTTAAGCTTGTTCATCAGGTCATCTGCCACACCATAGCTAGAAGAAAGGAGAGTTCAGGCAATTGCCCCACCCCAGACTTACTATTTCTGTATTCCCTTGTTAGGAATAAGCCTGTCAACTTAGTTGCAGTGTTAGCTAATTTCTTCATAAAGGCAGCAGGTCGCGTACCCGGCAGTGAAATACAAGGGGCGAATATGTGTCAGTCCTAGCCCATGATCTGGGGATCATGCAAAGGGCGAGAGGTTTGCATAGGGTTCAACGTGGAAGTTTGGTGAATATGCAGGTCCTGAAGAATATGGGGATCATGCACGAGGCAGCGAATGGTATATGTAGATTGCAAGGCCTCGACGATGAGATTTGGGACCCACTTCCACTGGGTGAAAATGAAGGTGATGAGACTGAGGGTTTTGAATTACCTGTGGCTTCCGGCTTGATCTGACTCAAGCGATAAAGGGTTGATGGCGGTGGTGACAGGTGGATGGGTGCTGACGGTGGAGCTCGTGATGGTGGGTGGTGATGACGGGGGTTGGTGGAGGTGGTGGTGGTGTTCTCACTCTCTCTCTCTCTCTCTATATATATATATATATATATATATATATATATATATATATATATATATATATATATATATATATAAGGGTAGGGTTCCTGTAGGAAAATTGGTTTGTGTGAGAAGTGTGAGAAGTTTTAAAAATTGATATGTATGCATCATTTTTTGGACGTATTCATGATGTTTTGGATTGTTTTGCTTAGAAAAACACCAAACATAACAATTAACAATCGGAAACAATGTATTTTAGGCTTAAAACACTATGTCCAGAACATTTAAGTAGAGTGTTTTAAGTATTACTAGGGTGTTTTATCTGAAATCTAAATTTAATGACTATAAAACATTGGATTGTGTTTTATATTTTTGTATATTGTTGTGTGAAGTGTTTTTCAAGCCAAAACAACCCAAAACATCATTTCAAAATAAAAAACATGATGGTTACATGTCAATTCTTAATTCTTCTCACACAAACCAATTTTCCTACATGATCCTTTACCAATCTATTATCTATTAATATATATAAAAGAAAAGAACTTTGCTGACGTGGCGTGCAATGGTAACTTCAATCCCCCTTTGAAACTGCCACGTGGCATTCTAATGAAAAGTTTTGGATTCTTTTTTAATTTTAATTTAAAACAAATAAAAAAACTCAATCCCTAAAATACCATCGTGCGCTCCACCTGTTCTCATTGTATGAAAAAGAAATTAAAAATCTCAAACCCTAAAATATCATCCTCTTCATATCGCCTCTTCTCATTGTCTCTCGTCATTCAGATCCGCCTCTTCACATCCTCTGTTCTCATTCTCTCACGTCTGTCTCTCATCTCTCATTGATTGTTTAATTTTGTTTCTATTTCAGATCTATCCTCTCACGTCTGTCTCTCATCTCTCATTGATTGTTTAATTTTGTTTCTATTTCAGATCTATCGTATTATTCATCGTTTAATTTTGTTTTGTATTTCAGATCTATCTTCAGTTTTTCTGTCTTCATCAGTTGTTGAATCGGTATATATTCACCCTTTTTTAATACTTTTTAAGTATTATTTATTGTTTAATTTTGTTTTCTATTTCAGATCTATTATAATTTATATGGTAATTAGTCACGACAAATTTATATATATTATGTTCTCAGATCTGTTAACGTAGTGTTTACTCTGAAGCATTGATTTATATATGTTATCAATCGTTTGTTTATGTATACTGATTTTATTAAGCAATAATTTGATATAAGTTATTGTGAGTGTAGTTTAGTTATAGGTGATTTTGGTTGAATTGATGCGATTTTATGTGAATGAGAAGGATACTTAAAAGAGTAATGTCTATTAAGTGATTCTTTAGAATTATAGATTATTTGGAATGTGGATCCAAATGCACTATTAACTGATTCTCTTAGATTTATAGATTATATGGAATGTGGATCCAAATGCAGCATATGTAATATGTATATGTACATATTCATTAGTTGTTGAATCGGTATATAAATATGATAATAGATAAGTTTGAGATTATGAATCTCAATTAAAGCAACAAGGTAGGTACAGTCTCCTGAAATCATATAGTTAAAAAAGTAATGTTACTAACACCTGCTCATTGTTCTGATATATTGGTCTTTAATATAGTTGATTGTTTTATTATTTTTACAGAAATAGAAGTATGGTGAAATCATTTGTTAAGTTGATAATTCACTATGACTACAAACAACAGGTATGATTTAACCTATAAGAATATGTAACTATATCACTTAATTTCTTATAATGTGAAAAAATATATGATTTTAACATATTTATGTAATAATATGTAGGAACTTCCAAGCTGTTACCACATATTACATACAAAAGAAAACTTTCCAATTGGTTCCGTTATTTTAAGGAGCAAGAATCATATGATTTGGGATGCGGAAATAATTGAAGAAGGTGAAACCTATACTATATGTAATGGTTGGAAACATACTGTTGATGAATTAAAAATCGAAGAAGATGATTTTGTCATTTTTGAACTAACTGGAAAGAAAACATTCAACTTGATACACTTAAGTTCTAAAGATGTATCTAATGGTTTTCATTACTGGTTCGTTAGCGCAGTGACTGAAAAAATGGTATGAATTTTCATAATTTTTTTGGAAATAGGACATAAAATTGTTTATATTTAATAGTTTCATATTTTGTGTTATAATTTTCAGAAGGTGCCAATTGAGTATATTAAAGAACACTTCAAAGAAGAAAATGTGAATCAAGTGACTTATAAATTGAAATTTGGTTGTTACAATGAATGGAAAGTTGTTTTAGAAAAGAAAGCAAAAGGATTCTATTTCACTTATGGATGGAATAATGTTTTCAAAGATCTATGTTTGCATATTGGCGATGTCTTAACTTTTGAACAAAATGGGAAGGATACATTTAATGTCCGTGTTTTTGTTTACACTGGTTTAGAAGTTGAGCCAATCTTAAAAGACAAAAATGAGGTAATTTTTTACTTTATAAATTAGATAATGTTAAGTTGTTTCATGGGAAATTTTAGTAGTTATTCTATTTAATGCAGGTTACACCTGACTTTGGTGATCACTGCAACAATATCCTGCTTGCTGATGTAAGTTTGCCATCTTTATTATTAGTTACAGTTTTAACTAACCAGCTGCGTATAATATGATTGATGGCTTATTATGTTGTAAAGTACTGTCTACTGTAGCTACCATTTAACGGGTATAAACAGTATTTTCTATTTATTAGATTTTATGAATTTTTTCAAATTTAGGGAAGTGATGTGATTATAGAGCGTTCTCTGAAAAGTGAGAATGGGGCAAAAATTTGCAATGATTTTGTGGATGCAACCCAAAAGTGGTTAGATAAAATGAAGGTATGTTTGTCAATTATAATATTATTATAAAAAATAAATAAATGCATATTTTTTACCTAATTTATAAAATTGTGTTAATGTATGTTTGTTACAGAGATTAATGTCTTCAAACAGTGTTACTATTGACACAAATAGAACTGAATTGGGAAGTTTTATTTCATCTGCATTGGAGTTTCCAAATAACTTTGTAGGGATTGTTGACAAATATGATGTATGAAGTTTTCTTTACCTAATCACATAAATATAAATTTAGTAAATTTAGTCTTTTAGTTAATGTTATAATTGTTTTTCAATTAAATAATTAGGTGATCAAAAGTGGAATTCCTAACTTTTGTGCTGTTGCTCTCACCTTAAATGATATGGGGTAAGTATTTTAAAGGTTTATATATTGTTTAAATTTATGTTTGCCATGATTAGTATTGCATATTTACCATTAATTATTGATATTTGTATAGGTATAAAGCAAAAGGCATTAAAATTGAATCTGGTGATGTTGGTTCGTTATGGTGTGAAGCAAGGAAATTTTTTTGCAAAATTGAAAAGGAATTTCATGTTGCTAATTTTGGTGTTATGAAAATTACTACAAGTAATAAGGTAAATGATGAAACTTTACTTCTGTTATGTGGGTGATCACACATTCATATAATGACACACACATTTTGTCACCTCTATGTTTGATTATTAGTCATAGGTAGTATTTTCTAACCTGACCAGGTGAATCTTAAGGTTGGACCACTTTGAGTTTTTTACTTTTCGCAACAAAAATAAAAAAAAATGAAAAGATTTTTAGGCTGCCCGAGTTTGAACATAACGCCTCTTTTTTATATGAGATAGCCTTTGGCAACTGTTGTTTGATAGATAAGTTACCTTAAAGTGCCACTAAGTCATCTAGAGATAGGCCTCTTTTAGCAAAGTTTTGTTGAAGTTGAGATATATTCAAGGTAGGAAATTCAAAACTGTCATGATGAGCTGGTCGTGGCGAGTTTAAAACTGCAAACATACCCCCCCTAGAAATTGATATTAGTATCATTTATTTTAGCAATATAGTATAGTATGGAATTAAAAATATTATTTTATTTATTTAATTTTACATTTCAGATGGAAGGTAAGTTTCATGAAAGGCAACTTGAAGAGAAGAATGCTAAACTATTGAAAAAACAGAAAAAGGTGACGCAAATGCATTTAACGGTGATAATATTGAAATAACAAACCATGCAACACATACTCAAGTTCAAAAAAAGCTGGAGAACACTACAGAAGAAATTGTGAAGAAAATCACTCATAATTTTGTAATGTTTCCTTAACTTACTATTAATAATTTAATTTTCATTAAATATTTTATTAACTTTCATATGTTAATTTATATTTTCTTTACTCAGCGTTTTCCAACAGAGTTTGGTAGGTATCATGACCTTAACAATGTAAAACAGTTGAAGGTTAGATTTGAAAATGGAGAAGCTTTAACGCAGAAATTAAGAGTTGAAAAGTCAAGGAAGAATATCAGATTTGCTATCTGCGAATGGACGAAATGTATGAAAATGCTTGGATTGGTAAATGGAAGAATTTACCGTTTGTCATATTTGAAAGAGGAAGGTATGTTGATCTTTTCAAATCATTAGCCTACAAGTATGAAGTTTGCTATGGTAGAAAACCAAAAGTGAACGACGTTTGGATAGTTATATTTGAATAAAACTTGGTAGTATGTTGGTATTTTGAAGTGAATACTTTAGAAATATGAAGGTTTTTAATGTAGAAAACTTGAAGTTACTATGTTTGGTTATATTTGACTAAAATTTGCTACTTTGGTTATATTTAAGTGTAATACATTTAGAAGGATGAATATGCTTATATTACAAAATTGTAGGTCAATGATATTTTAATACATATGTTTTACTAAAAATTGTTAGTTTATAACAATACAAATTTTTTTTTTAATGTCAATAATTCGTCATATTAATAAATTAGTGAATAAAATGTGACTGTTTCTTATATGTTAGATACAATAATGAATTAACTAAATGCTTGGTTATTAATAAAATTTTCATAATGTACAAGTACGTTTGTAATGAATAAATACTTTTTTTTTTGAAGGGCAACTTTCATTAAAACACACATGGAATTCTCCAAGAAGGAGAAAAACCGCAAAAGCCAAACACCTTACATCACAATAAAATCAAAAGAACGCCAATCCTTCCAACCCACATTATTATATTTGCCCCTACTATTAAACCATAAGAAACTAAGAGCCTTAATATCCGAAACAACTTGAGTAGCCGAAGCCGGGATCTCCTTAAATATTTTCTCATTTCTTGTCTTCCAAATACTCCAACACGCAATAATCATAATCCCGAGGATAATATCCTTTTTATACTTTGAACCTCTCATGTTTTCAACCAACCCTTTAACATCTTGAACATCGAATAACATAATCGGAGGAATTTTACACCAACGGGCGATCCCATCCCAAACTCTGTCAGCAAAATAACACGCCGTGAAGATATGATCACTCGTCTCCTCTGCATCTTCGCACAGCACGCACACATTGTTATCCACTCCAATATTTCTTCTAGGTAACGCTACTTTGGTAGGGAGACAATCTAAAGCGGCCCGCCACATAAACAAATTGCACTTTTGCGGGATCCATTTGCACCCAAAAAACACAGCAATATCCGACTGAACTTTCGAACCCAGCAATCTTTTAACATCCTGAACTGCAACCTGCTGCATAGGAGCATTATTCCAATACCAAGAATCACTTGTATCAGAGAACGTCGTTCCAGAAACCATCCTCGAACAAAGGATCAACTGCTGCGTTTCCTGCACTGATGTGGGATATGTCTTCCAGTCCCACGTGAAACTTCCAGCAAAACAACCGGAAGAACAGTTTCACAAGGAGGGTGACATCAAGTTTTTCATTACCAATCTCCCTGATGGGTGTAGCGGTAGTGATTTGGATAGGTTGCTGAAAGGATTTGGGGAGATTTCAAAGATTTATATTGCCAGGAAACGGGATAAAGGTGGAAGAAGATTTGGTTTCGTCACGTTCCAGAAGGTGAAAGATGTGGAAGAGTTAGAACGGATGATGAAGAATGTGTGGTTGGGATCATATAAACTACGTTCGAATGTTGCACGATTCACTGAAATGGAAGAGAAAACCAAAAGTAACAATTTTCATGAAAAAGAGCCTCCGGTGGTCGGGAAGAAGGTTGATACAGAGAGGTTCTTCTCCAATGACTATCATGCCAACTCTTTTAAGGAGACGTTAACGGGGGTAAAGGAGGAGCGTAAGGAAGAAAAACTAGTGATGATTCCGGATGTCATTGACGAATATCGGAATAGGCATGGTAAAGCTTTGGTGGCGACGGTTCATGATGTCGATTGTTTGAAGAGTTTACCAAGACTGATTGGTGGGATGACAAATAAGTCGGATGTGATACAATACTTGGGCGGATTATCGGTTCTTCTTTCGTTTAGTTCTGAAGAGGAAGCAGAATCGGTACGGGTCAAAACGCTTCAGAGGAGTGATGTTTTCAGGTCGGTGGACATATGGGTTGGGCAGTCTTTTCACTTTGAACGAGTGGCTTGGCTGAAGTTGCAGGGTATCCCTTTGAATGTGTTGTGCAACGATACTCTTGATCGAATTGGGGCTATGTATGGTAAAGTTGTCCATAAAGCTAATGTTAAACACAATGATGGTGACTTATCGTACGAATATGTTGGAGTGTTGGTTGATTATGGTAGAAGAATTGCCGATGTTATAGTATTACAATAGCGTAACAAGAGATTCCGTGTGTGGATTACGGAGGAGGTTGGTAATTGGATTCCTGAATTTTTGTTCTCCGTACTAGAAGATTGTGAAGAATCGTCGGAATCAAAGGCCGACAAAAATCCGGCCGGTGATCAGAATCCGGCTATGAACTCTCCGGTCAAGGAAGATAATTCGGGAAACATTAAGGGGGAACATAATTCTCGGGAAAACGGTTTTTCAAATTTGGGAGGTCTTAATGACGGAGTTAAGGAGGATTCTATTGATGGTCAGCATTGTTTTAATTCCAACGAGATTAGTGGAACTGATTTGGAGGATGGGGAAATTCAAGATAAGAAAGTTGACTCTAGAATAAAAGGTGGTCATATGTCATTCAAACTTTCCAAAAAGAGAAAAAATAAAAAAGCTTTTAAGAGATCTGGGTCTAGATCAAAATCCTCGAGTGGGCCGATTAAAAAGAAAGGCAAATCAAAGCCTGATGGGATTGGGTGCTCATAACTGCGCAGAGCATACCCAAACCCGGAATTCAGCCCCGCGGAATAGCTTCTCGCGCACAAAAGAGGTTCCTCCGTCATTTAAAGCATTAACTACTTTCCTACAATTACGGAGTGATATCCGCAAATGGCAACTGTAAAGGCGGTAATTGTTCCATGTTTCCTTATTTATAGCTATTCATTAACCACTTTACTAATATAATCCTTGGGTAGTGGAGACAACCCTAATCGGGCCTGGCCCATTACGATTAGGGTTTTGGGTAATGGTGGCATACGTCCACCTCTATATAAGGGATCATCTCCCTAATAGAGAGGACACTTTTGGCTAACCCTAAGAGCTATCAAACTTGATAGTATCCCCATTCACCCCCGTTTTTGTTATAAACTACTACCTTGTGTAGTCGTCTCCCTACCCACTTAATCTTTATTGCAGGTTACTCTAATCCAGGAAGTGCTAGTGAAGGATCAGTCCTGTGGTTGCATCTAGACTATCGTCCATACAAGGAGGTTAGGCTATTTGTTTCTTCATTGGCGCCATCCGTGGGACGGTCTACCAATCTTTCAAACTAGTGCAAATGGATTCTGAAACCGAACAACGTGCAGACCCCATCAACGTTGATGATGGAGTCCAAGCGAATCAAGACACAGTCGCACCAACGACGGTGACTAAGAACGTGAATCAGAGACAGGCCACTACAAACTTTCCAATGTTTGCACCAAGAAAGTCGGCGTTAGCATCGCAAAAGAAAACGACAGAAGAGCCTGTCGAAGATCTGGAAGAATGGTTGGCTCAAGAAAATGCTAAGACTATAGCAGAGTACCAGAAGAGACTGATAGCAAAAGCCAGGTTGGAAGCAAGAAAAACCTTGAATTTTGACGCTGAAGACAACTCTCAAAACGAAGAACAACCTGCTTTTCGTCATACAGCTAAGCCCCGCCAGGCGGTACGTGGTGGAGAACGTGGTAAGATTACTCACGTTCAGGACCACGTCAACCTGACTGGGGAACCTGATGGTTATGAATCTGAGAATAAGATCAACTCCGATCCAACTTGGAAGCCGCGTAATAAGTCTGTGGCCAGCAACCAGCCTAACCCAGACGATGATCTGCACAAGCCATATCGTCCGAAATCATTTGCGGAAAGATCCAAATTCTGTGCAAGAATTGCGCTGGCACCTATGCCAGTTGAATGTAAGCTGCCGAACACGATCGGAAAGTATGATGGTTTGCGTGATCCGGATGATCATTTACACGCATTCGACTGCGCAGGCAGTTCTAAACCATGGCCGGTTCAAGCTTAGTGCCATCTGTTTGTTCAAACCTTAACAGGCGCGACAAGAGTATGGTATGAAAGTTTACCAGTCGGAAGTCTTGTCGATTTTGATGATCTGATAAAGAAATTCAAGAATCACTTCTCCCACCTAAGGAAGCACAAGAAAGACAAGGCTCAGATTCTGTTATGCTCCCGGAAAGATAGCGAGAGCCTGGAAGATTATATTGTCCGATATAATAAGGAAGCCCTACAATTGGGTTGTGGGGAAGAACTTACTAGGGCCGCATTCATCCATGGAGTGCGACACGATGATCTCATGAGATGCTTGACTGGGAAAGAAGGTGTGCCTGAAGCATGGGATGAGCTGATAGAGGCAGCAAAGGTATATGCGTCGTCGGAACGCTCGTTTACACGCTCAAAAAACTTTTATCATAACAACAATCAAGGTAAGAACATGCATGATAAAGGCAAGGGAAAACAATCGGTGTGGTCAAGAATTTCGGGTACCGCAGATGAAGGGAAGTACTCTTCGGGGCAAGATGCGCGGCAATTCCTCAACAGCAAGCACTCACGTGATTCGAAACCGCCAAGCAAGAAGAATTATGATTGGACTCCACTGTCCAAATCACCTTCAGAAGTGTTGAAAACCGAACAAGTCCAGTTTCCTAAGCCCAGGGAACTAAGTCAAGATCGGAAAAACGTGGACACGTCAAAGTATTGCGAGTACCACGAAGACTATGGCCATTTGACGGACAATTGTTATAGTCTAAAGATGGAGATTGAGAAGGCGATCAAGTCGGGCCAACTCTCACATTTAGTCAAGAATGTGAGGAAAAAGCCCAGAGACCCGCAAGGAGATGCGGATGCAAGTAACAAGAAGATAAAGAACCTCAACGCGCATTACGTACAGCGCTCGGGTCGCCATAACTGCTACATGACTCATAACAGGAGTCAGAAGAAAAGATCTTACTCGACGGCGCATGATGATTCCTGGAAAGAAGCACCTGTCGTCATGCCACGCGTTAAAGGAGGAGCATCTTCCACAACGCCATTGATCATCACGGGAGTCATCGGACATTATCGAACAAGATATATGTTCCTCGATAATGGTAGCAGTACCGACATCATGTACCGGCAGTGTTTCGATCAGTTAGATGCCGAAGACAAGGAGAAGCTCGTTCCAACCACAGAGCCAATATCCGGATTCATCCATGAGGTGATTATTCCGTTGGGTATACTCACACTTCCTGTCACATGGACAGACGGACAACTCTCCCGCACGGAGACATGTAATTTCATGGTGTTGCCAGTGACTTCATCGCATGACGTTCTCATAGGGAGAGAAGGATTGGCTAAGTTCAATTGCAATGCGTCCACACCACACCAGATGGTCGGTTTTCCGACACGGGGAGGGGTGGCTTTCATACGCGGAAACAAAAATTGCCACGCAACAGACACATGCAAACCTCCCAAGATAATGAAGCCAGCAGACCGTACTGATCCGGAAAAATGGGTTATTAACCCTAAATTTCCAGATCAGACGGTTGTCATAGGCCCAGTAATCTCTGACACCATACGTGCGCACTTGAAGCAATTGCTAATTAAAAATATGGACGTCTTTGCATTTCAACCCGCGGACATGGTTGGCGTTCCGCGACACATAGCGGAGCACAGGCTTAACGTCTACAAGTCCATTGAACCAGTCGTCCAGAAGAAGCGTAGTATGGGGCCAGAGAAAACAAAGGCCATGAATGAGCAAGTGGAAGAGCTATTAGCTGCAGGCATCCTGCGGAAGACAAGATACCAAGCCTGGGTCGCTAACCCAGTCATGGTCGGAAAGTCAAACGGAGGCTGGCGGATGTGTGTGGACTACAAAGACATAAACAAGGCATGTCCGAAAGACTGCTACCCGCTCCCTGAGATTGACTTAAAGGTGGACTCCCTAGCACCATTCAGGTTCAAGTGTTTTCTTGACGCGTATAAAGGGTATCATCAAATCCAGATGGCTAAGGAGGACGAGGACAAAACGTCTTTCCGCACAGATACAGGAACTTATTGCTATACCAAAATGCCATTTGGATTGAAGAACGCGGGAGCCACGTATCAACGGTTAATGGACAATGTGTTCAACAAACAAATAGGGGTCAATCTCGAAGTTTATGTGGATGATTTGGTCATAAAAAGCACGGAGGAGGACCAAATGTTGTTGGACATCCAGAAGACCTTTGATCAACTCCGCGCAGTGCGAATGAAGCTCAATCCGAGCAAGTGTTCTTTCGGAATGGAGGAGGGCAAGTTTTTGGGAGTGATTGTAACCAAAAATGGTTTCCGCGCAAACCCAGACAAAGTACAAGCAATCGAGCGTATGCCGTCTCCATCTTCTATCCGGGAAGTCCAGACACTCATGGGACGCTTAGTGGCTCTAAACCGCTTCCTCTCAAACTATGCGTCCAAGTCATTCCCTTTCGTAAGCACACTGAAAAGCTGCCTCAAGAAATCCAACTTTAAGTGGACAAACGAGGCCGAGGCCGCATTTAAAGAAATGAAAGAATGTTTGACCCACTTGCCTACTCTCACAGCTCCACTCCCGAAAGAGCCATTGACACTATATTTATCCGTAACGGAAAAGGCAATCGGTGCTGTTCTCTTGGTTGATCGAAAGGGCGTCCAAACCCCAGTATATTACGTCAGCAGAACTCTGCTCGACCCAGAGACTCGATACTCAATGATGGAAAAGCTGGTGTTAGCATTGGTGCACGCGTCAAGGAGGTTGCAGAGATACTTCCAAGGACACCCCATTATTGTCCTGACAGACTTTCGCATAAATGACATCCTACGCAAGCCAGAGCTGTCGGGACGATTAGCTAAGTGGGCCATCGAGCTGGGAGAACACACGATCGAGTATAAGTCAAGAACATCCTTCAAAGGGCAGATCCTCGCAGACTTTGCTGCGGAAGTCCCCTCCGAAAGCATCACTGAGTGCCAAAAGGCACATATCACCACTCCCAATTCGGAACCAGCGGAGAAATGGGAACTATACACCGATGGGGCATGCATTGATGATGGCGCTGGAGCAGGCTTGCGCTTAGTTACACCAGAAGGGAAGGATTTCACGTACGCAATCCGCCTCAATTTCCCAACAACAAACAACGAAGCGGAATACGAGGCATTGCTCGCGGGATTGCGCATTGCGAAAAAGATGGGTGTGCAACACTTAGACGCCCACGTCGACTCCCAGCTCATAGCTAATCATATCGACGGTTCTTACGAAGCACATGAAGCATCCATGATTCTATATTTGGAGCAAGCCAAAACCCTCATGCGCGACTTCGCATACTGCAAGGTTCACCACATCAAGCGGAGTCAAAACAAGCCAGCAGACGCACTAAGCAAGATGGCATCCACGGTTTTTGATCATCTAGCAAAAGATGTGCGAGTGGAAGTCCTGGATAATCCATCCATGCCTCAAAAACAGGTTAACGTTATCCAAATTGGAAGAACATCTTGGATAACTCCTATTCGGGCCTATCTCATAAACGGGACACTCCCAGACAACAAGGCAGAAGCTAGAAAGCTCCAAAACAAGGCACTGCATTACCAAGTCATTGATGGTATATTGTATCGGCGCTCTTACTTAGGGCCATTGCTATGTTGTGTTGACTCCGCAGAGGCTACTTACCTTATCAAAGACATACATGAGGGGTCTTGCGGGCTGCACGCTGGCCCTAGGATGGTGGTAGCAAAGCTAATGAATGCGGGTTATTATTGGCCCGGAATGCATAAGGACGCTGTGGCGGAACTGCGCAAATGCATGTCTTGTCAACGTCATGCTCCAGGAACGCTGCGACCCAAGAACAATCTGATACCTGTGACCGCGGCATGGCCATTTCAAAAGTGGGCCATCGACCTCGTAGGCCCATTTCCCACAGCTCCAGGAAACGTAAAGTATCTGGTGGTCGCAATTGATTACTTCACCAAGTGGGTGGAAGCCAAGCCTTTGGCCTCCATTGATGGAAAGAGCATAAAGAAATTCATTTGGGAATTTATCATATGTCGTTTCAGTTTACCCATGGAAATTGTAAGTGATAACGGCACGCAGTTCGCGGACCAACACTTACAAGAATGGTTAACCTCCATGAATGTTAAGCAGATATTCACCTCGGTAGCACATCCGCAAGGTAATGGGCAGGTCGAACGCGCGAACAGAAGCGTGGTAGAGGGTATCAAGACTAGACTTGGAACGAAGCGCACTGGTTGGGTTGACGAGCTCCCTCATGTTTTATGGGCTCACCGCACGTTATCTAAGACAAGTAATGGAGAAACCCCGTTTAGCCTTACGTACGGAACAGAGGCTGTCATTCCTGCGGAAATGTACTGTGCGTCTCCAAGAATCTTACTGGCAAGCCATCAGGATAACGATACGGAGTTAAAGATCAACCTAGATCTACTAGAGGAGCGCAGAGACATGGCCGCCGTCAGAGAAGCCAACTACAAAAGACAGCTTGAGAGATACTACAACACAAAGGTGAAGGCAGAGGCTTTCCGCGCGGGAGATTACGTCTTCCGCAACAACGAGGCATCTAACGCGGAAAAGCCAGGCAAGTTGGCACCAAACTGGGAAGGGCCATACAAAGTTCAAGAAGTATTGGGGAAGGGTGCTTATGCCCTGGAGCGTTTGGATGGCACCCCAGTCCCACGCACATGGAACGCAGCCCAGCTGCGCATGTGTTACTTATGAAGTATTTTATCGAATTTGTAATAAACAATGGCTATGACCATTTCGATTTCAATAAAAGAACTTTTAGTTTATTTTATTTTCTTTAACTTTGGTCTACATGCAATGAAAACTACGGTCAAGAAACACATTTCATTAAACAAAACATTGGCGTACTTACATACCATCACCAGATCAACAAGAAACAAACAAAAGAGGTGATTCAGCCAACACAATACATGCACCTAGGGCTATTTAGCAAAAAACATTAAGAAGAAAAAAGACATTAAGTGGCATGCTGCCAACCGGTGGAAGTTCGACGAAGCCTTAACTTGGGAATCTTGGGATGATCCTGGAGCTCACCTAGCCGCTTCATCTTCACAGGAGCACCAAGCGAGTCACGCTTTACTGGTTGGTCCACTTGTTGATCCTCAGTCAATAAAAGGTAACCACAATAAGTGGCTAATTGATGCACTTACCTCCAAGGTACCTTGATCACAGGGGGATGATCAGATAGTGACAACATCCCTTGCAATGCTTCAACTTCAGCTTTGGTAATTCTCAAGGGAGAGGCCATGGAAGCAATTGATAGAAAAATCAAGAGTTATGTGAAAATGTTAATCCATGGTTAACCTTGTATAGAAAAGACAAGGAAGGCCATTAAGTACCATTAATGGTTAATACTCAAGTGTGGACGTCAACCGTCACATCAATCAGCTGCAGCGCCGCCAAAACTGTCAGATGACATCAGCAGGACAAGTGGCACCCCTTTTCCAAGGCTGACGTCATCCAATCATCATGGCAGTTCAACAGTTATGTTAAGCACAAAATTAATTAACTGGACTTGAAATAATAAAGCATAAGGAAGCATGCAATTGTTCAGTTACAAGAGTCACAAGGAAAAGGAGGATGACAAATTACAAAAAAAATCAATTATAGTCTATAAGATCTATATAAGCGTCATCTTCCGCCCCTTCATTCTGCGCGCCAGACCCCGCACCAGCATTGGATGATTCGCCTCCTCCTTGTGCAGCGGCTTTCCGCGCTTCTTCTTCTCTCCGCTCGTTCTCTTCGAGCTCTGCGCCAAGACGATCAGATTCTTCAAAGTACTCGCGCAACTGACCTATTGGATTATCCGTCTTCAGGCAATGGTCAACCACGTCGAAGACATCAAAGGTGAGGGTCTCGAACTCCTGCTGCGCAGCAACGGCTTCATCTTCATACGGTTTCCCAAAATGCTCTCCATCTTCAAGGGCTAAGCCAGCCGCATGGTGATGATAGCCCTCCACAAACCCTTCCTGTAAGCCACTCCGCATGGACGCCGCACCGATCATCGCCACCGCATCGCCAAACTTCGGCTCGTTCCATATGCGTTTAAAAACCTATGGATCAAACATGAACAAGATAAGGCAATAAAGTGTATAACAACATATAAATAATCAAACAGAGGTTAAGGGAAATCGAACCCCTTGAAGACCGTGCTGCATCATCCAAGTTAAACGCTCCCGAGCAGCCTGCGAGGTTTGCGCAGCAGTACGGAGCTCATTTTGCGTTTGTTGGAGGCTTACTTCCAGCTGAACACGAGAGGAATCCAATAAGGCATTTGCTTCACCCAGTTGTGCCTTTTCCTCATCAAGACTCTTCACTTGTGCTTCTAACTCTGAAACCCGCGTGGTGGCAGTCACTAAGTTCTCATGTTGCTCTTTCAACTTAATGACCGTGTCAGACAGTTCAGCTTGCTTGGCATCCAGAGTTTTCTGTTTCTCTTCTGCCTCGCGAACCACACGGGCCATCTCATTCTTCAACTTCTCAATAGTTTTCCGACCACGCTCTAGTTCTAAGTTGGCGCGCTCACAAGAATCTTTCCACCCCTTGGCAGCTTCAGCTTTCTCAGTCTTCATCTTTTGAATCTCACCCTCAGCAGACCGAAGTTGACCCCTCAATTGCTCAACTTCAGAACGAGAATCTGCACGGAATCGTTGGAATTCCTCTTCCCTTTTCCTTTGTGCTTCTTCCGCACCCCTGAGAGCTTGCCAAGAACGATGGAATTCCTCCTCTCGCCGCATCATCGACCCGAAGTTACTAAAGCATAAAGCTAGATTCAAGCTCATGTCAGAAAACAATGAGCGACGGTCAATACCATCTTGGTAGTCATGTTCGCTGGGCGGAACAGCATAGGAGATAAACTCCTCCGCACTCAACGGATTGGTAAAGCGGGTCGTCTGCCTTATATCCCACCGGGGCTGATAAGGTTTGTTTGGGTCAAAATCACGAGGAGCTAATCTTCCTCCGCTCCCACTCGCTTTTCCGGACCCCCGAGCAGTCTTGGTTATATTCCCCTTCGGAGTTGAGGAGGTCAGCACACCTTCCGCGGATACCTTATCCGCAAGAACACCCGTGGAAGCAGACTTATCCGTTTCAGAGGGTGGATCCAGCTGGCTACCTTTTTCTCCTCGGGAGGCATCCGCCTCCACGATTGTTGGATCAACATTCACAGTGGACGACTCAACCAAAGGGCTTTTACCAGTGTCTTCACTCGCTTTCGGAGACATCATGACCCCTTCCACTTGAGAAGGTCTCCGGGTCTCCAACTCAGATGGATTTGAGCCTTGAACATCTTCCGGGATAGGCTCACTCACTTTCTCCACATTTGAAATGGGTTTCTTCAGTGCCCCTTGCGGAGCAGAACTTTTACCTGAGAATACCAAGGAGAAAATAATCACTTTGTGTTCCATATTCAGAAGTTGAACACAAGATCTGGCACAGAAACTTACCAGGGATCTGCTTGACAGATTTGACTAACACAGGTTGCCGTTTAGGCGGAGGCTTCACAATTATTTTCGGGCCAGTAGGCATGACATTCGTCCCTTTGTTAAGGGTCAAATCCTCAACCACATTGGAAGAAGTTGCATTCACGACCTCCGTAGATGGCCTTGAGATTTGAACCTGCTTCTGGGCAAGATCTTCGAGACGCTTCTGATATAGCTCGTTAGATATCTCAACGGAATCATCAACGGGTGTACGTCCGCGCGTACGCTGACGCTTGGCGTCATCGTCTGATTCCGTTGCCTCGTCATCATCTCTAGAAACAGTAGAGCTGGAGGCCACCTTCTTCCCCTTCTGAGATTCTTTCCGCTGACGTTTAGGACCAGCACCTACGGACAGGCATAAAACAGGGTTCAAGCGTCATAAATACTACGATAACATAGGACATGATTTACCTGTACATGACATCTTCTTACGACCCGGGGAAGTCTCACCCGAGTCAACCCCGGTCTTCTTCGCTGGGCAAATCCCTGCGCCTGAAACAAAGGGCACGCGGGATCAGAGTCTGCAATACGCGGAACGCGACGCACCCTTTTTCGGCGCAGGAATCCTCCGCAGTAACACAAGAAACAATATATTGAATATCGAGAGGTAGTATAGGATGTAACCTGTACGCGTGTAATGCTGCGGGGCATTCTTGAGTTGTGGCATCAAAAAATTGCGAGCCATCCGCTCAATCACTGTGGGAGTTCCTTGGGGCAAAGCAGTATACTTCAGCTTAGCGGCCCCTCGGGCATCGAAAAGATCAAACTTTGTCATTCCTGAAGGATAATGACATAAAGAGAAAGCACAAAAATAAAAGAAGAAATACACATGTACTTACTGGCATCAGCCGCGGTGGGCTCATGACCCTCCGGGTTCCCCAAACGGCTGAGCCCTAGCATCACAAGCACGCCTTCTGGGCACTTCTCCATAGACAGTGGAGTGGAATGCACACACAGGGTATCATACCACGGTTGGTTTTTGTAATCTTTCATGGGCGGGAACTCCGCAATCCTTTCCTTCACCCCAATGCTCATCCACTGCAAGGCAGCGGGAATCACCCCTCGGTGGATGTAGAAAATTTTTTCCTTCCAATCATACATCGATTTGGGACTCTCTGAGACAATCTGAGTCCGATTCCTCCGGGGAGCTACACTGTACCACCCGGGCCCACCGCGGGCCTCTTCAAGAACGTAAAAAACATTCAACATATCAAAGGTCGGCTCTAGGTCAAGAGACCGACAGGTTGCTTCAAAATGCACGAGTCTAGACAGCCCAAACGGAGTCATTTGGGTAGGATGCACCCCATATTTCATAAAGGTGCTCACCAGGAACTTTGTAATAGGAAGACGAAAGCAACATCGGGTAAAGAACGCTTCATATAGGGTGATTTTACCAGGAGAAGCGTCCAACGCCGTCTTACCAGCAGCAGGTAGTTCAGGCTCCCAATCAGCCTCAATCCCATAGTGATCGAGGAATGTGGAAAAAGAAGAGGCATCCCACTTGACAACGGTAGTGATGATACCCTTCTCTGTTTTCTCAGTCGTCTTTGTCAGATCAGCAGCACCAGATGTTTCTTGAGACATTTTTTGATGATGGAGTACAAGCAACGGTTAATCAGAGCGAGAGAGAAAAGGGAAGTTGGAAGGTTTGCAATGAAAGTTGTGAGAACGGTGAAGTTTGAAAAATGGAGAAATCTTTTTATACTGTGGGCTATAACTGCCAATGACGTCAGCCTGGGTAAGTGGAAACGGTTTTCCACACGACACGTGTCTGTGAACAGCTAATTAGGCGGCACACGCGCGCACCACGCGCTAAGCACGCGCCTGAAGCAGCTGTCTGCCATAACCGATGGGATGCTCACTGACACAAGTATAGCTTGTGACAGACGCTACCCACCATCCTTTGCTCATTACCCGACAACTGTCCTCCACTAAAGTGGCACGTGACACGACCGCGGAGATTTAACGTCAAATTCAAGTACCGTTCTCCGCTCTCCGCATGGCAAGCACTCCGCTCTCCGCTTGACAGACACTCCGAGTCTCCATTATTCTGCAACAACACTCCACCGATTACCATGTTTTCACCACCAAGGAAGGCTGAGCTATCATCCAGGGGCCACCACTTTAAGTCCACCATCCACCCTCTTCCCTCATACACTCGAAAAAAGGGTACACGCTGGACTGGGGGACTTGATGGGATTGGGTGCTCATAACTGCGCAGAGCATACCCAAACCCGGAATTCAGCCCCGCGGAATAGCTTCTCGCGCACAAAAGAGGTTCCTCCGTCATTTAAAGCATTAACTACTTTCCTACAATTACGGAGTGATATCCGCAAATGGCAACTGTAAAGGCGGTAATTGTTCCATGTTTCCTTATTTATAGCTATTCATTAACCACTTTACTAATATAATCCTTGGGTAGTGGAGACAACCCTAATCGGGCCTGGCCCATTACGATTAGGGTTTTGGGTAATGGTGGCATACGTCCACCTCTATATAAGGGATCATCTCCCTAATAGAGAGGACACTTTTGGCTAACCCTAAGAGCTATCAAACTTGATAGTATCCCCATTCACCCCCGTTTTTGTTATAAACTACTACCTTGTGTAGTCGTCTCCCTACCCACTTAATCTTTATTGCAGGTTACTCTAGTCCAGGAAGTGCTAGTGAAGGATCAGTCCTGTGGTTGCATCTAGACTATCGTCCATACAAGGAGGTTAGGCTATTTGTTTCTTCAAAGCCCAAGTCCAGTGGGGACCCTTTTGATATTGTTAGGTTTATTGGGCCTATGGAGGTGGAGGAGCTTTTGCCTAATGTGGGTTCCAATACTAGGGATCCTAATAATGACGGTGGGCCTCCAGCAGGTGTTAAAGAAGTGTTGGAAGAGATGTCTGGTGCAAGCCCAAATTATAGTATGGATAGAGGTACAGGGGAGGGGCTTATTCCATTTGATGACTTGATTCAAGATAATAGTTGCCTCATGGTTAGTGGTACGGTTGGTGATGGGAATTGTGAGCGGCTTTCTGGGGTTAATGAGAAGATCCAAATGGGGGGTTGTGATATTAATAAGGAGGTGAATAAAACTATCAAGCTAGGAGTTGCGTTGGGGGTGAACAACATTGCGGCGTATGAAGACGAGGTCACAGTTATGGTACGGGACGAAGGTTCACAAGTGGGTTTAAAATGAATGTTCTTTCTATGAACACTCGGGGTTTGGGGGATGAACAAAAATGGGATTGGGTTCGTAATATTCGTAGAGAAAACGAGGCTCGTGTGGCTTTTATTCAAGAAACTCAATTAACGTCTATTGAAGGGGTTAATTTTAACAGGTTATGGGGTAGTGGCGAGAGTGGTTTTGATTGGATTCCTTCCGATGGTAGGTCGGGGGGGTTGCTTACGATTTGGGATCTGAAGTATTTGGTGACCAATTCGATAGTTAAACATAAAAATTTTCTCTTGATTCACGGTTTTGTCAAAGAAAATGGGAAGCATATTGTTTGTGCTAATGTTTATTTTCCTCATAAGTTAGTCGATAAGAGGAGAGTTTGGGATGATCTGAAGACGGCGTTTGTGTACAACGATGGTTATGGAATAATGGGAGGTGATTTTAATTGTGTTAGACATAAAGAGGAGAGGCGAAATTCGAAATTCAATGCAGCGGAGTCTAGGGAGTTCAACGATTTTATTGAAGATTTGGGGTTATGTGAGTATAAGTTGCGGAACCGGAAATTCACTTTTTGTGCGGGGGACAAACAAAGTCGTATTGATCGTGTTCTTGTTTCAATGAATGTTGTCATGGATTGGCCGAACGCCGAGTACCGGGCTCATAGCCGGCACCTTTCCGACCACTGTCCCTTAACGTTAAAGGTGAAATCTCGCAATTTTGGAGCTAAACCGTTTCGGTTGTTCAATTCGTGGTTGTGTAGGGACGGTATTGACCAGGTTGTTTCTGGGGTGGTGGATAAGTTTGAAGGATCGCATGATAATCCTGATTTACGTTTGATGGATAAGTTTAAAAAAATAAAAAATGCTTTAAGGGGTTGGTATAAAGAATTGGCTTCGAAGGAAAATGAAGAGGAACAAACTGTGAGAAAGGAGATCGATTTTCTTCAGATGGTGATGGAAGATAGGCAGATGACTGATGAAGAAAATTGGATATATGAAGAAGCTTCGGTTCGTTTACGCGAACTGGAGATGTGGCGTCTCAAAGATATTAGACAAAAATCCAGGGTTAAGTGGGCAAAGGATGGCGACGAAAATACGTCGTTCTTTCATGCGTGTATTAATAACAGGAAGGTGAATAATGCTATTCCGGGGATTCTTATCAATGGTACTTGGGAGACGCGTCCAAAGTGCATCAAAGCGGAAGTCCTTCGTTTCTATCGCAACAAGTTCTCTGAAAAATTGGTGGAGCGACTGAAGATTCAGTGCTACGGCTTAAAGAAATTAGACTCGGCTGATGCGGAGGGGTTGATAGCTTCTTTTACAAAAACTGAAATAAAGGAGGCGATCTTTATCTGCGGTAGTGATAAAGCCCCGGGCCCGGACGGTTTCAATTTTCGCTTTATAAAAAAATTCTGGTCATGTTTTGTGCAGGATTTTAATGACATTTTTCAGGATTTCTATGAGTATGCGTTGATTAGAAGAGGAGCGGGTTCGTCATTCATCACGTTAATTCCTAAAGTTGAAGACCCGGTCACTTTGGGAGATTATCGCCCCATTAATTTGATTGGGGTGGCGAGTAAAAGTGTTTCCAAAGTTCTAGCATGTAGATTGAAGAAGGTTATGGATAAGATGATCAATGATACTCAAACGGCGTTCATTGCCGGGAGAAATATCCTTGATGGGCCGTTAATGACGAGTGAAGTTATTGCTTGGGCGAAACAAAGTGGGAAACAATTATTCATGTTCAAGATTGATTTTGAGAAGGCTTACGATAATGTAAATTGGGGTTTTTTGATGATGGTTATGAGGCAAATGGGTTTTCCGGATAAGTGGTGTGATTGGATGTTTGGTATTCTAAATTCGGCTAGATCTTCCGTCCTTGTTAATGGTTCTCCGACCTTTGAGTTTACATGTGAAAAAGGTATTCGTCAAGGTGACCCTATTTCCCCGTTTTTATTTATTATTCTTATGGAAGCTTTATCGGGCCTCATTAAAAAAGCTTGTGATGAGGGGTTTTTTGCGGGGATTCAATTACCTAATGGTGGACCATGTGTTTCTCATTTATTGTTTGCGGATGATGCCATGATTATGGGTGAATGGTCGGGAAAAAATTTCAAAATTCTTAAAAGAATTTTGAGGATTTTTCATTTATGTTCCGGTTTGAAAATTAACCTTACAAAGTCCATACTATTATTTTAAAATTTAAGTCACCTTTATTGATAAATTGTTTGTGTAGTATTTTTAATGAATACATGAGTAACATTTAGAAGTTACAAATGACATAATGATTTTTTGGTCTATGATAATGTAAACAAATTAAAATTGAAGTAAACCTCAAATTTATTACTAAAGGTTAAGTTGGATTTAATTGGCTGAAGGTTTCCCATGGCCCTTAGAATATGTATGTTTTTTAATGAATAAATGATTGCACGTTCAAACAATTATAATACTATTATTTTAAAATTTAACGTCACCTTTATTGATAAATTGTTTGTGTATGAATACATGAATAACATTTAGAAGTTACAAATGACATAATAATTTTTTGCTCTATCATAATGTAAAGAAATTTAAATTGAAGTAAACCTCAAATTTATTACTAAACGACTAAAATGTGTATTAAACCTAATGTTATTTATTTATTTTTTTTTTATAAAAATTAACTTTCCAACTTTGACTTAATTGATTATGGTGCTGCAATGATACGACCCGAAAACCCACTGAACCCGACATGCAAAAAATATTTGATTTCGGTCAACTAACACCAGTGGCGGATCCAGGAATTTTTTCCAGGGGGTTCACTTTTTCAATACTCTAATCTGTATGACCAAACATATAAAATTTCGGTTCGGTTTGGCTATTCGGGTCGGGTAAAGTTCATTACAATTTCGGTTCGGTTTGGCTATTCGGGTCGGGTAAAGTTCATTACATAAGAAGCGAAGCCAATATGAATAACTACATGTTCTTACTTTCACCTTTGTGCCCTTAATGGGTGCTTGGGCGAACTGACCTGTCCTGTGCACCGGTGACTATTATGTGCAAATCCAGAGCCAATTCTTGTCCCGAATTAATCTTTTTAGTTTATACAAACAACGATTTCATATCCATTGCTATAAACATGTACATAAACTGCCAGCCAAGTTCTCAAATTGCTAGCCTACCACATATATCAAAGACCCATCGTGTACCCCAACTAAGTAACATTGGCAAAAATGAGACGCCATACACAAAAATAAATATTCTTGAATTTGCAGTTAATAAATCCCTATGTTATTTGATAGAGACTATTACTACCTACCTAGCAAGCAAATACAATACACAGCATGGTTACCTTACTACAGTGGCGGATATAGAAAATTTTTGTACGGGGGGCACAATACGGGTTGGTTTAAAATGGGTAAAAAAGACGATAAATAACTTAGTTTATTGAATATTTTAATGTAATAACGACATACCTCGATTACATTATCCTCAACGTTTTTTCGTCTTTTGAAAGCGCTCAATTACATCTTCATTAGTAACATTGAGAAGTTCATCAACTTCTACAACACATATTAAACAAGCGTTCAAGAAATTATCATTAATACTATTGCGCAAACATAAATCAAAATTCACAACTTGCTTAAGATGGTAAATATACGCACCCTGTTTAACTTTATTTTCACGCCGCGCTCCTGCAATAAACAATAATAATTGCTCTTTATCATCTTTCTATGCCACTCTCAAATCTCAATACATATTTTCTTTCTCACTCTCTTCAACCAAGAACCACAATTTATGCCGAGTTAACGAAAATCATAAATATCATTTAATCTCTATTATAAGTTTACGCCTTTACTCCCACATAATAATAATTGTTAAGGACTAAAATATATAAAACGTTGAAAAATAACAATTATTGAGAACTCCAACATATAAAACCTTACAAAAAAGAAACAGGTAAAACCTTTTTTTAATAACACTTGTGACTAGTTTAATACGTTACTAAAGACAAATCATAGATACCGAATCGTGTTATATAAAGAAAGTATTGGGTACAAAGTATCTTAACCTACAAAGTGTAGGAAGCCACCAAATAATGACACGTGTAAACTAGAGTTAGGGTTAGTAAACTTAATCCCAGTTCATTATAAGGGTAGTTTAGACATTTTGATTTACAACCAATTCCCCTGTAATTACGCTAATGATATTCATATTACTTTTCGATTTCAAATTCAGATTCAAATATAGTAATATTGATTGCATTTACGACTTAAAATTATTTCTCAATTTTATACATTTTGAAGAAATTTACGAGAGGATCTACATTCGATTTTTATTATTAAAAGTAGTATTGCAATTTAGTTTCCAGTAATTAACAAATTAACAATAGTATTGATAATGTTTTGATTATGTTTATGCAGATTTAAACATGTCGGCTTATGATTCAAGTGTAGATCTTGATAATCTTGTATTTCCAGGATATTAGTCATTATGCTCTGTTTTTCAATCATTTTATAAAATGTTTTTCACAATCGATAATGAGAGATTAAATTTTATTTATTTATTATATCCAATTATAGAATAAACAAATGATCAAGGAGATAGTGAAGAGAATGAAGAAGGAGAAGAATTTTGATGATCAAGAAGAGAATGAATAAGGAGAAGATCTGATTATATACATGCGTTTTACATTTAGAATATGCGTCATGTTTATATCAACGTGTCTTTTGTTTATGTTTTTGTCACTGCGTTTTGTTTATGTTTTTGTGAATGCGTTTTGTTTATAATAATAATTTGGACATGCATTTTGTTTATGTTTTTGTGAATGCGTTTTGTTTATGTTTCTGTGAATGCGTTTTGTTTAGGTTTTTGTGAATAAGTTTTGTTTATAATAATAATTTGGACATGCGTTTTGTTTATGTTTTTGTGAATGCGTTTTGTTTATGTTTCTGTGAATGTGTTTTGTTTAGGTTTTGTGAATGCGTTTTGTTTATAATAATAATTTGGACATGCGTTTTGTTTATAATAACATTTAACAGACGCACGTTTATAACTTTCGTCTTCTTCTTTCTCCTTCATCATCTGTTAAACCTACATGTTTTTAGGTTTAATTATACTTATCATTAAAATCAACAGTTATTGACAACGATGACACATATTTATAACTTTCATCTTCTTTGATTTACGTTTCTTAACCATGCTCTATAATCGATATTGTTTATGTTTTTTAAATGATTCCCTATAATCGATTGTTTCGTGCAATTGATTGACGAAATTATGCATAACCTTCAAAAAAGGAAATCTGAATTAGGAGCTGTTAAGAGAAAAAACTGAAAAATTTTATTGTTGTATTCCCTAATCTACCCCTGGTTTGTTTTACTGAACATTAATTAAGTTTAGATATTACGATCGTGCCACTGCTAGTTTTTAACCCTAATCAATGGCTGGAAATCCTTCTCACACTTTGTATGTTAAGAAGGCTTTGTACAATAGCCTCTCTCGTGTTATATATATGTTTAGAAACATAAATAATGTTATATATAATTAAAATTTTATGTGTTTAGCCATATTCTTTAATAATGCAAAAGCCTATATGTTGTATATGTTGGATTCCCTAGCATTCTTAGAAAGCATCAAATTTCCCGTTACACTACATTACCACCACACAATTATTTACTATATTAATATTGGTACCCATCCCCTGCAATTGTTGATGTTGACTTTAGCATTTTTGATTTCAAACTTCAAAGTTCACCCACCCCCTTCATCCTACCCATTCTCTCTCTGTCAACCACCAAAAACAACCATTATCCACCACCTTTTGTTCCCTTCTCGCCACCACATCAAGCACAACCACCTAACGGCTAGGGAGCTACCTGCTTGCCGCCACCACCGAGCTGGGCATGGGCTTTTCAACTGTGGGCATCGAGCTTTCAAATGGGTGGGCACCGGCCTTTCAAATGGGTGGGCACCGGGCTTTTCAGGTAGAAAACATAAAGAAAACATGAATCTTACGGTGGGCACCGGCCCACCGTCTAGTGTGGGTGGCTCCGCCACTGCCTTACTACAATACTAGTAATGACAAAATAAATGCAAATATCCACAACTCCACAATAGTACGAACATCTAAAGTAGAACTTGAAGTGGGGAGAAGTGGGGCAGTGATGTTTCAAGTAAACAATAAAAACTCTAGTTTTGTATTAAATGAGGGGGCTGTGGTCTGTGGAGGTGGACAGGAATGAGGAAGGAGGAGATATTCAAGGGTTGTTAAGTTGATATATATATTGATTTTAAACCCTAACTTTGTTTAAAAAAAGAATAATAAAAATATGTTTAGCACGGGATTTGAACATAGGATCTGAAGGTTAGAAAGAGAGGAAATAACCACTGGAGCACTTGTTTGAATTGGTTAAGGGTTCCTTTCAAATATATTTAAGGGTTCCTACAGAATTTTCTATATATAATAACACTAAAAATTTTAAACCGAACGGGTTCCAGGGAACCCCCTCGGGAACCGTAGATCCGCCCCTGACTAACACGACCCTTTACAAAACAGGTCGGTCTCGAGTTGACCCGTAAAAATGCAATTTATGCTTTTATAATTTTTTTACTTAATAAAGTTTCAATTTTGTAAACATTTTCCAAATATATGCAAATTTAAGATTTACATCGTAATTATAATTAAAAAAATTATTTTTTAAATAAAATATAGTTAAATTTATAATGTTCATAGGGCCGTTTACCGATTTCTGGTAAATTATCATTTAATTTACAATTTACTGTTTATTTTTGTAAAAATTATTTATAAATATCACATATGTCCGATAAACTCCAATATTATGATTTTAACATTATTTTATGTTTATCTTAAATGTTTGATTCTGAATACTAAATATTATATACCACGATTACCGATTTATGATAAAGTATGAGTTGTTTTCGAATTTACTTTTTATTTACTTTATCTTAAAAATTATTTTAACATTATTTTATGTTTATCTTAATTCTTTCTTACTGATTATTATTAAATTGTTTTATATATGTTAATGTTAATAATATTTATGATCTTATTTATTTATATACTTATTTTGATAAAGATTAAAATTTAAATTTAAAGATATACATGTTTTAAATTTTATAAAAAAATTAAGTCTATCTTATAATTTAAAATACAAGATTTACTTTCCAAATTATGTAAATGCCTTAATTGAAACACCATTATAAATACATGGTTTCATAATCAAAAAATCATTCATTCGTAAACTCATCTCCTCCTTTGTTGAAGAGAAAGGTAACCTGATAGTTTTAGATTGAATATTACTTTATCAGATGTTTTACGATTTACGATTGAATATTATTTTTCATATATGTTAATTTATTGTTACAATTTTATTTGTTTTCTTGAATGAAACAATTCTTAAACAATAAAGTCAAAGTTGCAGCTTTTTAATGATGGTTTCTTTTGTATTGGATTTAATATCCTGATATTGACTACTTCATTATACCATGATTCACTTTTTTTTATTAACGACAAAATACCATGATTCACTTACTCTACATATTTTATTTTGTTCTTCATATTAAATTGATAAATTGCATTCAAATTCTCAATCGAAATTCTCAACATAACATTATTTATTTCTCAACCTACATATTTTTTATTTCGTCTTCATATTAAACTGTCTAACAAATTTTTTAATAACTTCTGGAACCAGCAATACAATGGCAACCAATCAAGTGGTGTTAGTGAAAGATCTTAAAGCAAGGAAGAATAACATGACAGTTAAGGTCAAAATAGCAAGTTTATGGAGATTGAAGATGAATGGGACTGAAAACCAAACTTATCGAATGGACATGATTTTAATGGACGATGTGGTAAGAAATAATATTATGTTTTAAATATGTATATTACAGTAAATTAAATTAACAGTTTCACTAACTTTTTATACTTTTTGCTACAGGGAACTTTTATATATGCAAACTGTCATCATAGGTTTTTGGATAGGTTTCAAGAGTTCCTAAGTGTTGATGGAAAAATCTACATAACCAATCCATTTATTGCAAAAGATGATAGTAAATAATATGTTGATAACGATTTAAAATTGTCTATCAATGATAAAACAACTATGGAAAAATGTCTAGATTGGGAAGGGCCTAAATTCGCTTTCAATTTTGTGGATTTCAAGATTGTTAATAAAAAAACCTTAAAACATGCTACAAAAATTGGTATGGTTCTTATATTCAGTATAAAAACTTTTCTAAAAATTCAATTAAATATCATTAAATATATTGAATAATATTTTTTTTTTTGCAGATTTTATAGAATGTGTTAAAGTTTGTTACAACTTAGGGTATGTTGACAAGAAAAATGGTTTAAAGTCTCCTAAAATAAACTTCAAGCTTCGTAACCTTGATTAAGTATTTGGCCCCTATTAACATAAATATTATAATGTTTAATATTGAATATAACTTTTTTTTTAAATAATAGTGGAGTTGAAATTGATGCAAGTTTGTGGGAGGACAAAGCAATAGCTCTATCAAGCTACATGTCTAAAGAAGATCGTGATCCTTATGTCTTTGTTTTGGTACAATTTGGTGCTATTAACAACTACCATGGTATTGAATGTTACTAATTTATTATTATGTTTTTTATTAATAAAACTAACTTAATCACGAAAAAAAAAACACTTGCGTTTGTACAACATATTAATTTTCTATTTTGTATTTGTTTAGGTAAGATGAGCGTCCAAAACAGATTTGAGGCATCAAGACTCTTTATAAATGAAGATATTGAAGAATTAATTTCTTTCAAGAACAAGTAACTAACAAATTCATTACATTTAAATACTTCACTAATTGTTTATAATCTTTATAACTAAATTTTAAATAACAACTTTATTACATAGGTACCTTCAAAAATTTGCTGAAAAGGATTCTTCAGAATCATCAAATAGCACCACTGCTTCATATATGATTTCAAATGTTGAAGATGAGTTTCTGAACAATACCGCTTTCACACCAATAGTATTTATTCCAACTTGCCTTACTGTAAGTAATTTTAAAAGTATAATTCCTTATTAATTAACACTAAAATAATATTATAATTTATTTAACTATTTATAGTTTTTTCAGGAATCAAAAGTTATTATTGTTGGGAAAATAACTCAAATTGGAACAGATCTTAAATGGTATTACAAAGGTTGTAGTTACTGCAGATCGAAAGTTGACAAAAAATTTGTTTCGTATAAAAGAGACGATGGTACTATTGGTGGAAAAGAAGTATTTAAATGCTCAAGTCGTAAGTATGAAGGTGGTGATGATATTAAAGAAGTTATAAGGTAATGTTCGATTTTAAAAATATTATATTTTATAAAACAAATTTTAATTTATAACAACTTTCATATGGACAACAGGTACAGAATATCTTTAAAGGTAGATGATGGTTCTGGAACTATAACAATGACGCTTTTTGATTATGAAGCGACTAAGATGTTTGGTAAACCTGCTAAGCATTTTGTTGATGAAGAAGAAGAGGTTAATTTTAAAATTACATATATGTTTTTAATATGTTGAAATATTTTAATTTCCTATATGTTTAATTTAAATTTTAATTTTGTAGATGATATACAAAGATCAAGTTCCACCTTCATATCCTAAACAGTTTGATGAAATAGTTGGCAAAAAGTTTGGATTCATAATAAATGTAACTCCTTATAACATTGAACATCCAAACTCTTCTCAGTATGGAATTTCAATCCTAACAAAAGATGAAGGCTTGCTTGCAAAAATAAATAAAAAGTGGAATGTCGAAGAGGTAATGTTAATATTTAATTTTAACTTTTAATGTGAATTTATATAAATAGATACCTTTTTTTTATAGGTTCAAGCAAGGTTCTTAATTGATGGAGGTCGTAATCCTCAGTTAGAAGATAATAACATAGAGGTTTGTAACAATAAATTTGATAATTAAAGACTACTTAAACAACAAGTATTATATTTTTATTAAGTTTTTATTTTTTTAAACTATTTTCAGGATAACATGTCTTCAAGTGATCCAAAAGAAAGTGAAGTTTTCCCATTGAAGAATGTTATTGGTGAACAAGATGCATCACATTCAAACCATACAGAAGACGATGTTTATGAAGTAGATGGTCCATCCACAATTGCAGCTACTAAACGAAAGAGAGTCAATGATGAAGATGATGGAACAAAGAATAAGAAGTTTCAACTGTTGATCCCTAAATTTGACAAATAAATCATGATTTATGTTTGGTTTTATTTTTATTTCATATGCTTTAACATTTGACAGTAAACATTTAATTTTTTTTAGTTATTTCATATTCTTAATAAGATGAACAATTTCCAGTAATAAATTATGTTATTTTTTACTTATTTGATATTCTTATTTATATGTTTTTGTATTACACTGGGCCGAATAAACCTTTAACAATTTATGGGCTAACCTTTAAATTGCAGCCCATATACTATCATTTGAAGACACAAGTGGGTGGTTTAAACATTACATGTTATTGGGCTTATGAACAACATTAAGGACATGTAAATGGCCCATTTGAATTTCGAATTACAATAACTCCTTATAACAACAACAACATAACCTTGAAAACATAACAATAACTTTACCAATCTGAAACCCTATCGATTTCTTCTCCCTTCAAAATATCAACATTTTTCAGTAAGTTCTTTCATCTATTTTCTTTACATTGTTGATTAAACAACTAATATGTATTGCTCATAATATGCAAATGAAATATCAAGTTTAAAACGCGGTTTTGAATTTTGAATTGCATGTCTCAATATATGTGTTAATATAGATCGACTTTCTGTAATTGTGGATCTACAATTGCTTAGAATCGAAGATGAAGTTAAAAATAAGGAACAAAATTTGAAAATTAAAAGCTAAATAACCAAGGGGGCAAGGTATTTAGTTTTTAATATATGTTAAAATTTTCAGTATAACCATAAAAAAATATTTTACTTAAAACTCTTTTATTATAATTGTATTACTATATATATATATATATATATATATACAAGAAGTATCATATATATAAATATGTAAATTTTATATTGTATATTCTTGATGGTCATTATAATTTTTGTATAACGGCAAAAAAAAATTATATAAAATATGAAGAGACGTCTAGCAAGAAACTAGACCAAAAGGGCCGTTGATACTTTGAAGGGAGAACAAATCGATAGGATCATAAACGATTTTTTCTTTCATCTATTTTATTTATGAACACATGTGTTCATAATATGCAAATGGTTTTTGGTTTAATATTTAACACATGAAAACAAGTATTAAATAAATGTAATATTTTCTTTATCAACAATGTAAAGAATAATCGTTTACATATTATTTATGAACACATGTTGAAATTTTTTTTATCTAATTTATGAACACATGTTATTTTTTTTTCTTCCAACTTATAATACTTTTGTTTTTCATAATAATAGTGCACTATTTTACATATTTTGTTGCCGTATTATTTGTAAAAAATATGTACAAATATTAATTGAAATCAAAAATTTTAAAATTCCCCTACAATCTACTAGAGTAATGTAAATAATATTTTTTTACCTAATATATAGATATCATTACATCTATATAGGTTCACCTTTTCATGTTCTACTTTTAAGTTACATAAAGATTTTCATCATTACATCTTTTAATTTAAAGTTCAACAACCTCTATTATCACTTTGTTCCACTTTCCCTTCTTCTTACGAATTTCTAACCAATTTCTACATACTATCCATCTTCAATCATTCAGGTGACTTGGTTTGCCTTAAAATACATGTTAATACGTATTTTTCTTTATATGTTCATAGGTATTTTAAAGGCACTTAGCACATAATTGTTAGTTATTAAAACTATTGATCACATTCATGTAAACCATTTTTGAATGCTTTATATTAATAATCAAATGTTAAAACAAATATGTATAGTTGTATCTTGGTTATAGCTTTAGCAAAACCATTTGACGTGATTTCCCTTTAAGAAGTTTCGTATGACATTATTAACCCTAATTATCATATTTTTATATGTTAATGTAAACATGACTTCTCTATTGTTGCAGGGGATTTTATAACCGATATATTTGCAACGAAAATGGTAATACTCCTTTCATATAATAACTCATTGTTAACATTTAAATTTTAAAAATTTTAATTATAATTTTTGAATTGTTTAGGTCAACCTAGAAGTTCCTGTTCCTATTATTGAGATTTCAAGTGATTCATCTGAAGAGTTTAATTCTGACTTTGCTGATGGATTCCCAACTGATTCTGATAGTGAAATGTACTCTGGTGGTACGGTTGACTTCGATTCTGTTCCTGAATGTCATTCAATTGTGGCGAAAGTGACATATCGTTTCGTAAGCTTTTATGATTTCATAATTCCAATTAACTTTTACTTTGAATCTTTATTATAATTGCAATTGTTTGTCTATCTTCACAGAGATTTCCAATACCATTTGGTAGAGACTGTCACATTCAAAATGTTATGAATGTGAGTGTGCAACATGAAAATGGAAACTTCATGATTAAGAAAATTTGTGCTCAAGGAAAAGGTAACAAAACAAGGTATTCCATAAGCAAATGGAAGTCCACAATGAAAAAGCTTGGTTTAAGGAATGGACGTCGTTATAGGATTACCTATGTGGAGATGCAAGGAAGGGTGGTGTTTGTCACACCCTCAAATTTCCACATGCGGGGTTTTACCGCGAGGCGCGTGACACACCAGGATCCAAGTCAACGGTCACAATAAACGACATCTATATGATAAGAAAACAACGTAAACTACCATTGCGTTTCGAAACCGTTCTAACACAGTGGAAGCAAAATGTATTATTACAACTTAAAAATAAAACTTAAAGTCTGAAATGTTTAACAAAACATGCATATGATCCCTAGACGCCGTGAGACTCCGTGCGCCTATACTCAATGCTGCTACCTTAGCGACCTGAGAAAACATGCGAAAAATATGTCAACATATAATGCTGGTGAGTTCACAGGTTTTAAGTTCGTAAACGTTTTCATGTGTAAAGCGATTTCTCATAAAGTGCCAAGTGTGCAAAAGTTCCAAGTAAATAACAAACGTTCCCTTACTACTACGACTGTGTTGCTAAAACCATTACTGACAAACGTTGCTCGAGTTGCTGCCCATGTGCCAAGTGTCAAGTAGAGACAATATGCACCCGCCCGGCTCCCAGCCGTCGGGTGGGGTTCGTCACGCCCGATAGATCTATCCACATTTCCCCCGTTGTGCCCCGCACATTCATGGTTTCAATAGGGACTTAGGTTTCGTTGTATAGTAAATAAGTGCCAAGCGCCAAGTGCCAAATGCCAAGTGTCAATGTTTAAAAGTGCCAAGTGCTAATGTTTAAATATGCCAAATGCCAATGTTTAAAAGTGTCAAATGCCAATGTTAAATATGCCAAGTGCCAAACGTGTCACGTTTCTTAAAAGAGTTACTTTCCCAAAAGGGCGTCATGTTTCTAAAAGTGTTATGTTTCCAAAAGTGGTAAGTTTCATAAGAGTTGCGTTTTCAAATCATAAACGTTGCATTGTTAAAACGTGTGGCATGCTTCTCCCCCGAGAGAAAAGAGTATAAAAGAGGGGCCGTGAAACTCACCTTAGAGTGCGTCTTCCGATAACTAGAATTCCAACACGTGTATGATAATCCCAACTAATGACAACCTATCAATGAGTTTACATAAGTGTGATGACTATTAACCCGAAGGCTAACTAGTCCCCGATTGTCCAGATCTTGACTACGTGTGTTAAAAAGTGTGTTTAAATGTTAACCGGACATCCCAGACCGACCCGACATCCCGTTGGTGACCCATTACATCAATTAGTCATGCACATAAGTTTAGCACATAAGTTTCAAGCATAAAACACTTAGTTTGCATCAAAAATCTCATTCCGGACATCAGATGGTCCAATGTGGTTTTCCCATTTCCACGTTCGCCCGTTTTTCCCACATTTTGTTCCACGTTCGCCCGTTTGAGCCACGTTCGCCCGTTTTTCCCACGTTCGCCCGTTTTTCCACGTTCGCCCGTTTTTCCCATGTTTTGTTCCACGTTTGCCCATTCGAACCAATTTTATTCCATGTTCGCCCGTTTTCATCAGCATTTTATAAAACGCACCAAAACGCATCTAAACGGTCCGAAAACATCACGAAACATTACCAATCACAGCAGTCAACTATCATTAACATATTCCTACATAACCCTACCAATTTTATCCCGAAATCCGTCCGTTTTACAAGTTACCCGAAATAGCAAATTATGGAGATGTCACATCAAACGCATGCAATCTTTACCCAATTTGGAAACTTTATGAAATCAATCAATAATCAACTTAATATACTCAGATTATCATGAACAATAAACCCCCCAATCATATCCTTATCACTATCATCATGAACAAGCCCTAGATCTAACCCAAAATCCCCAAAATGAACATAACATCATCAATAATCAATTGTAACCTATCTCAATCATAAATCATCATCAATAACAGTCCTAGATCATTGTCATAACATCTATACAGCAATAAATCATCAAACAATGCATAACATCACATAAAACACCATTAACACATGTTATTTTGTATAAAAACTCATTGTTTATGAATAGGTTTTGTTTAGAAAGATATTAGGAAGGTTTTTATTCATGAAAACATGTTTGAATCAGATCTGGACTCTTGGGGTTTAATGAAAACGAATTGAAATGCTTTAAAAATGATTTAGAATGAAGAACACACCTTAGATCTTTGTGTAGAAGATGTTTGTAGGTTAGATTATAGAAAACAAGGGCAAAAACTCCTTTCCCAATGTTTAAAGTTGCTAGAGAGTGTTTTGAGGCGTTTAGGGTTTGTGAAATGGTGAAAAATGACAAAGTGTGGTATCTATACTATGTCCACATTCGCCCCTTTTACTTGGGCGAATGTACCCTCCTTCGACCCTTTCATAGGGTCGAACTGTGACACCCCAGGAAATCCCACATCGGCCGTGGCCAGGAGAGATCCTTGGTTCATAAGTAATGTCTTGCCTCTTAAATCACCAACGCGTTTTGGGGCTTAATGTTAGTGGATTAGAGGAGAACTCCACAGTTAAGCGTGCTCAGGTGGGAGAAATTTCAGGATGAGTGACCTCCTGGGAAGTCTCTACTTGGGCAACCAAAAACAAATCCGTGAGCTCTGGATGGGCAAAGCGGACAATATTGGTGATGAGAGGGGCGGGGTGTTACAGATGGTATCAGAGCCAATGGTTATAGTGAACTAGGACTGCATGTAGAGTCTGGTCTATAGCCGAGTCGCACACACTAGACGGTCACATACTTGAGTCTATTAGTGGGATACGTACTAACGTTGTCGGGGTGTCCTTACATCATCATCATGTTTCTCCGTTACATCATCCGCTTTTATTTGGGTTCTTACCTACTCTTGTCTTCTCCTTCTGGATTGAAGAAGGAGGGGTTGACTTGTTCTAGCACACACATGCCTTCTTACACTTGCACCTATCGTCACACGTTACTAGGCGATGATATTCAGTGACTGGGGTCTGGATTAGGGGTACATCTGGAGGACCATGTAGAGCAGTTTATCATTCCGGGTGCACACGAAATAATAAACTGGGATGCATGAAAATCCCGATGGATTTCGAATTTGGATGTATAATCCTGGATTCGTCCCTAGGTTAATTCTTGTAAATTTCTAGTGGTTGACACTGGAAGTGAATCTGAATCTCTCGATTTCTTGATTTGTTAGATCATGTCTGGTGCTCGCGGTGGTGGACGTCGTGGTGGCGGCGGTGGCCGTGCTGGCGGCGGTGGTCGCGCTGGAGGCGGTGGTCGTGGTAACATCAACATGACCCAAGCTGAACTGAACAACTTGCTACAGCAGCAAGTGAACATGGCTATGGCTAATTTCCAGGCTGGGATTAATGCCATGGGTGGTGAGTTGAATTCTGTCAACCTTGCCTCATTTTTGGGTTTCGTGTCCTTTCGTTTGTGTTTTACTCGTGTACCGTGTTTCAGGTGTTGGTGCCAATCCACCCCCACCTCAGTGCTCTTATAAGAAGTTTCGGGACTGTCAGCCCCATAACTTCGCTGGAACTGAGGGAGCGGTGGGACTGCTCCGATGGCTGGAGAAGGTGGAGTCTGTGTTTGTTATGTGTAACTGTCCTGCTGAGGACCGAGTGAAGTATGCTACTGCGACATTTGAGGGGCCTGCATTGTCGTGGTGGAATGCTACTACTCAGAACGTGGGATTGGGAGAGGCTATTGCTATGCCTTGGGCGGAGTTTGTGCAGCTTTTGAGAGGTGAGTACTGTCCGAGAGAGGAGATACAGAAGTTGGAGCATGAGGTCTGGAGTTACAAGATGGTTGGGTCTGAGATTGAGGAATATACTGTGAGGAGGAACGAGCTGGCGGTGTTGTGTCCTGACTTACACACACCCGAGTACAGGAGGATCGAGCACTATGTGTCTGGACTAGTGCCCGAGATTGTTGGGTTGGTGGCTGCTGGGAATCTTCCCACTATTGCTGAAGTTGTCCGATCAGCTCATCGGATGACTAACCTGAAGGTGGCGGAAGGCGTTTTGCCACCCAAGGGTGCTTCTGCGAAGGTTGCTGAGGGGAACAAGAGGAAGTGGGAGAGTGTGGGGAAGAGTGTGGTGCCAGCTCAACCGGCGAAGAAGTTTGAGTCATCTGGGTCTTCTTGTGGGCAGAAGACGAGTGGGTATGTTGGGAAGCATCCCAAGTGTAACAATTGTGGTTTTCACCATTCTAGGGGTTGTGATAGGGCTCGTTGTCATCGGTGCCATCAGTTCGGGCACCATGCTAAGGATTGCAAGGTGGCACTCACCCCAACTCAGACTCCTGCGGCTACTCCTGCTCCTGCTGCTCAGGGGACTCAGGGGAGGCAGGGGTGTTATCACTGTGGTGACACGGGACATTTCAAGTGTGACTGTCCCAAACTGAAGCAGGGCGATAATGGGAGGGGCGGGAATGGTAACGGGAACAACGGCGGCGGAGGCAGGACTGCACGTGCTTTCGTCATTGGATCTGCGGAGGCTAGGCAGGATCCAGACACAGTTACCGGTACGTTCCTTCTTAATGATCGCTATGTTTCTGTCTTGTTTGATTCTGGTGCCGATAAGAGTTTCGTATCTTTGGATGTTAGTCGATTGCTAGATATAGTACCCACACCTTTAGAGGCTAAGTACTTAATAGAATTGGCTGATGGTAAGAAAATCGAAGCGACACACACCCTTAGGGAATGTCGCTTGGAACTGTCGGGTTTGTCTTTCCCCATTGACCTTATGCCGGTACCCCTGGGTAGTTTTGATGTCGTGGTTGGCATGGATTGGTTATCGTTGTATCGCGCGGAGATCGTTTGTTTTGACAAGGTTATTCGGATCCCTCTCCCTGATGGAGAGATTCTTTCGGTTCGTGGCGAGAAAAGCGGTGCTCCGCTGAGTATCATTTCTAGCATGAAAGCCCGTAAGTATCTTCGGAAGGGCTGTTCGGCCATTCTGGCACTTGTTAACGTTTCTACTAATGATGAGAAGAAGATCGAGGATATTCCGGTGGTTCGTGACTTTTCTGATGTGTTTCCTGATGATTTACCTAGTCTTCCTCCCCATCGTCAGGTTGAGTTTGGTATCGATCTTACTCCGGGCGCTGCTCCTATTGCCTGAGCTCCGTATCGTCTTGCACCTCCCGAGATGCAAGAGTTGTCCAGCCAGTTACAGGAACTCTTGGAAAAGGGTTACATTCGACCGAGTTCTTCCCCGTGGGGAGCTCTTTTTTTGTTTGTGAGGAAGAAGGACGGAAGTCTTCGCATGTGTATCGATTATCGTGAGCTGAACAAAGTGACCATCAAGAATCGTTATCTTCTTCCTCGCATTGATGATCTCTTTGGCCAGCTTCAGGGCTCCAGCTACTATTCGAAGATTGATTTGCGGTCCGGTTATCACCAGTTGCGCGTCAGGGAAGCTGACATTCAGAAGACTGCTTTTCGCACTCGCTATGGCCACTTTGAGTTCTTGGTCATGCCTTTTGGTCTCACTAATGCACCGGCGGTGTTCATGGATTTGATGAACCGCGTTTGCAAACCTTACCTTGATAAGTTCGTCATCGTGTTCATTGACGACATTCTGATCTACTCCAAGAACAAGGCGGATCATGAGGAACATTTGCGGTTGGTCTTGGAACTTTTGAGGCAGGAGCAGTTGTATGCTAAGTTCTCGAAGTGTGATTTTTGGTTACGTGAAGTTCAATTCCTAGGACATGTGGTGAATGAACTGGGAATTCATGTTGATCCGGCTAAGATTGAAGCTATTAAAGACTGGGAAGCACCAAAGACGCCATCTGAGGTGCGGCAATTCCTAGGTCTTGCGGGTTACTATCGTCGCTTCATTGAGGGATTTTCGAAGATCGCTCAACCCCTCACTGCTCTTACCCAGAAGGATCGAAAGTTCGACTGGGATGAACCACAAGAATCAGCATTTCAGAAGCTGAAGCTTAAACTTTGTTCTGCACCTATCCTATCCTTGCCAGAGGGTACGGACGACTTTGTTGTGTACTGTGATGCTTCTATTTGGGGTCTCGGTTGCGTGTTGATGCAGCGCGGGAAGGTTATTGCTTATGCTTCTCGTCAACTCAAAGTTCATGAGAAGAACTACACTACTCATGACTTGGAACTGGGTGCGGTAGTTTTTGCGTTGAAAATCTGGAGACATTACTTGTACGGTACCAAGTGTGAAGTATATACCGATCACAAGAGTCTTCAGCATATTTTCGACCAGAAGGTGTTGAGCATGCGACAGCGTCGCTGGGTAGAACTCCTGAACGATTATGACTGTGCCATCAAATTCCATCCTGGCAAGGTGAACGTTGTGGCGGACGCCTTGAGCAGGAAGGAGTCTGCGAATCCTTGCCGTGTTCGAGCCTTACAGCTCACCATTCATTCGTCGTTGCCTGACCAAATCCGTTCTGCACAGTTGGAGGCCTTGAAGGAGGAAAACCTTAAGGCTGAAACTATGCACAGTGCTGACAAGCATCTTGAGCTCAGGACTGATGGCTTACACTATTTTGCGGGACGTGTTTGGGTCCCATTGTTCGGGGGATTGCGCAAGCTTGTTTTGGATGAGGCTCACAAATCCCGGTATTCTATTCACCCTGGCTACGATAAGATGTATCAGGATTTGAAGATACTTTATTGGTGGCCGAACATGAAAGCTGATATAGCTTCTTATGTCAGCAAATGTTTGACTTGTGCTAAAGTCAAGGTGGAGTATCAGAGGCCGTCTGGTCTCCTGCAACAACCAGAGGTTCCGGAATGGAAGTGGGAACGAATCACGATGGACTTTGTCACCAAGCTGCCAAGGTCGCCTAGTGGTTACGATATGATCTGGGTGATTGTTGACCGGCTGACAAAATCGGCACGTTTTATACCTATTAAGGAAACCGATGGGCTCGAGCGGTTAGCTCGACTTTACCTTAAGGAGGTGGTTGCTCGGCACGGGGTGCCTGTTTCTATTATCTTGGATCGTGATTCTCGTTTCGCTTCGCGTTTCTGGAAGGCTCTGCACAAGGCTTTGGGTACTCAGTTGGATATGAGTACGGCTTATCATCCGCAAACTGATGGACAGAGTGAGCGGACGATTCAAACCTTGGAAGACATGCTTCGGGCATGTGTTATCGATTTTGGCAAAAGTTGGGAGATCCACCTGCCGTTAGTGGAGTTCTCCTACAACAACAGCTATCACTCTAGCATCAAGGCAGCTCCGTTCGAGGCTCTTTACGGACGGAAATGCCGATCACCACTTTGTTGGGCCGAGGTGGGCGAGAGCCAGCTCACTAGTCCGGAACTCGTGTACGAAACTTCGGAGAAAATCGTACAGATCCGTCAACGTTTGGCTGCTGCACGGGATCGTCAGAAGAGCTATGCCGATCGCCGTCGAAAACCTTTAGAGTTCCAGTTTGGGGACAAGGTACTTCTGAAAGTTTCACCATGGAAGGGCGTCATACGCTTTGGAAAGCGTGGCAAGCTTAACCCTCGATATGTCAGACCGTTCGCAATCTTGGATCGGATTGGACCGGTGGCATACAGACTTGACTTACCGACGGAGCTCGGTAGTGTGCACAACGTCTTCCATGTGTCTAACTTGAAGAAGTGTTTGGCTGATGAATCTCTCATTGTACCACTGGAAGAGATCAAGGTTGATGATCGTTTTCGCATTGTGGAGGAACCTGTCGAGATTCTCGACTACAAGATTCGTAGCCTTCGTCGGAGTAAAATCCGCATCGTTAAATTCCGTTGGAACTCGAACCGTGGACCGGAGTTCACATGGGAACGGGAGGATCAAATGAAAGATAAGTATCCTCATCTTTTTCCGAAGCGCGCGTTTGAATCGAGGCATGTTACTGCTGAAGCGGAATGAATCTCGGGTCGAGATTCCTTTCAACGTGGGGATGATGTGACATCCGGTAATTTTCTTTTCGTTCTGTTCTTTTCGTTTCTTTCTTTTGGGGCTTTGCGCAATTTTTGGGACGAAAATTCTTTCAACGTGGGGATGATGTGACACCCGGCATGTTCGGCTTAAACATATTAGTAACAATTAAGTCTACCTTAGCGAGAAACGTTTATAAACAGACTTAACTGGGTTAGTTGAGTCGGGTCAAGTTAGGATTGTCCAGGTACAATGATCTGGAGGATCATTGGGAGTCGTTTTGGTAATACACTAGTACCGGGTTTCGTTGTTGGTGACATTACATGAACTAATTAAGTATATGTGTAGATTATGGGTCGTGTGGTGGATTATATACATAGATGTGTTTAAATGATGTGTAAATTATTATATGTGCTTAAATGTGTTAAATATAGACTAAGGATGCATGCATATGTGTTAAGATGTGTTAGAATGCGTTAAACACGACAAACTGGAAAACTAGTTAAAAAGGGGTCTTGGTTCGACCACTTCGAGTGGTCGAAGGAGAAGTAATTGTCTGGTTCGACCCTTGTAAATGGGCGAACCAGGGAAGTGGAATTTGAGGAATTCCCTTCGACCAGACAGGGCTCATTCGACCCTGTGAAAGGGTCGAAGGAGACCACCTTCGACCAATGAATTGGGGCGAAGGAGGATTAGTATAAATACCAACCTTTGTCATTTTTCATCATTTCACAAACCCTAACCGTCCCAAAACGCTCTCAAACGATCTAAAACACTAAGGAAGGAGTTTTTGCTCTTCTTTTTCATAATCTAACCTATCTACAACATCTAAACAAGAATCCAAGGTGTGTTCATAATTCTAAACCTTTTTAAAAGCATTTTAATTCGTTTTCATCTAACCCTAATTGTCCGGATCTGTTCTAAGGGTGTTTTTATGATTAAAAACCTTTTAAACATCTTTCTAAATCAAAACATGATCATTTAACATAGGTTTTCATGATGAATAACATATGTAAATTGTGTATTATGTGGTGTTATGTGTTGTTTAATGATTTACTGCTATATCTATGATAGAAACGTGATATAGGATTGTTATTAATGTTGGAATATTGTTGTCTAGGGTTAGGATTGGATATGATGATATTTGGGGGTTTTATTGGATCAAAACTTGATGTATGAATATTTATGATCAATAGAATGGATAAGAAAGATCGGATAATCGACAAACTGAGTATTTTAAGCTAAGCATGAATCGATTTCAAAAGTTTCCAAATTGGGTAAATTATTCATGCATGAAAGTGATGTTTCCATAATCTTTACCATTTTGGGAAAGGGCTGAAACGGACGTATTGTTGGGGGAAATCGGTGGGGTTTTGTAGGGATAAGTTATCCATGCTTGACTGCTGTGTTTGATGATGTTTCGGGTCGTTTTGAATGTGTTTGAAGCGTTTTTAGGAAAAATTGCACAACAGGGGCGAACCTGGCCTCCTTCGACCGATCGAAGGTGCGAAGGAGGAAAACCAGGGTCGAACCTGGGTTTTTGTTGGGCGAATGAGGTAAAACGGGCGAAGGAGACATCAAATGGTCGAACGAGATGTAAAACGGGCGAAGGAGACTGAAAAGGTGCGAAGGAGACTTAAAACTGACTGGTTCGACCGTTCTGATGCAGAAATGAGATTTTTGATACAAACTAAGTGTTTTATGCTTGAGCCTTGTGTGTAATCTATGTGTACTTGATTAGTTAGGGTAATGGGTCACCAACGGGATGTCGGGTCGGTCTAGTGTGTCGGTTAAACACTTAAACACGTTTTAAAACATACTTGGTTACGATCTGGACAATCGGGGACTAGATAACCTTATGGTTATTAGTCAGAACACTTATGTGAACATTTTGATAGATCTCCGGTAGAGGGATTATCAAGGGCTAAACATCTTTACTTGTAATTGAAGAACGCTATCTAAGGTGAGTTCACGGCCCCACTTTTACTGCTTTAACTTTTGGGGGAGAAAACATGCGCTAAACGGTTTTGGTAACATATGTCATACTATGGTTTTAACTCTATATTGCTATACGATCTTTTGGAAAGTCCCGGGGGAAACCATGAATGTGCGGGGATGCACAACGGGGGAAATGTGGATAGATCTATTGGGCGTGACCTGCCCCACTCGTCGGCTTGGAGGGCCGGGCGGGTGCATATTGTCTCGAACAGGTACATTGGTATCATGCTGAACATACGGGCTGCTTAAACATGCTAAACATTGCTAAACGTGTCTAGTAATGGTTTCCAATCGTAGTAGTAATGAAACATACGCCTAGCTAGCGTACTTGGTAACATTGATATAGTATGGACATGGTAACATTTTGGTAACATATTGAACAAACCTGTGAACTCACCAGCATTTTATGTTGACATCTTTTTGGCATGTTTTTCTCAGGTCGCTAAGGTAGCAATGAACGGAACTAGGCGCACGGGTCTGCATTGGCGTCTAGACTTAGTTGCACGTTTTGTAATAAAATTATTTTGAACAACTTTTGGGATAATAGCATAGTTGATTAAATGCTACTTAAACGCTTCCGCTTATTAAATTAATGGTTATGTCGATTTACGTTTTCATATAGAGTTGTTTATTGTGATCGTTGACTTGGATCCTGGTTTGTCATGCGCCTCGCGGTAAAACCCCGCAAGTGGAAATCTGAGGGTGTGACAAATGGTGTCTTTTTTAACAAAAAAAAAATGAAGAAAAAGAAAAATATAAAGAAACCTCTTTTTTGTTCAAGAAAACTAAATAAAATCGCCGCCTTATACCACCGTCGCTTGAGCACCGCCGCTTTATACCACCGCCCCTACCTCTCAGTGACCGGATCTCTCTCTCCCTCTCTTTCTTTCTCTATCTCCCAACAGTCACTCGGATATGGATTGTTGTGGTTGTTACCCAGATCCGACCATAGATCTGTGTATGTAGATTTGGAAATAAAAAGGGTTTTGGATGGTGGGTGAACAAAGAAAGGAAGAGAGAGAACCATAGATCTGGATTTAGAATTAAAAAGGGAAAGAGGTTATGGAGGGGATATATAAGAGACAGTGAAACGATGTTAGATAAGAGGGAAACTACCTAAAATACCCTTGGCCATATTTTCAATAGTGAGGATGTGGCTGAATGTGGATCATAGAATGAGTTTTCAAAGTTTCTTTAACTCAAAAGGGTTTTCTAATGTAAAAAAATGAAAACCACATTGAGTTGAGAAAACCGTGAAAACTCATGTAAAAAAACTTAAAAAAATGCATGATGTAACATACATGTTTTTAAGCATATATAATGATAAAAAAACAACAAAAAAAGCGTTGATATACATATTTAAAAAAAATAAGTAACTTTGCTGTAACATTATGTTACAACATATAAATAGACGAGTTATATATGTAATTGTAGCAACTTTGTTTTTTTAATCCCATCAGCGCTTTTTTGTTTGTCTTCATTATATAGCTTAAAACCATTGATGATATCATGTATTTAAAAAAATTACATGGGCTTTCACGGTTTTCTTAATTCAAGGTGGTTTTCATAAATAATGGCTCACCCACATTCATATTAAGTCCCAAGGGTATTATAGTCTTTTTTAATTACACATTAAGACCCCATTTCTTTCTCTCTCTCTCTCTCTCTCTCTCTCTCTCTCTCTCTCTTCTATATCACTTCCTGACACTACTCTCCATCTCCTATGTATCACTATTTCCCCTTAAAATTCTCAATTCTCAAATCAAGATCAAGATCTTGGTTTCATTTCATCCATATCTGGATCCGATTCAAACAACCATTGCACACCACCACTCTACCTGCATCACCACCAGACAACCATACACGCCACAAAACCCTCGATGGTCTGATCTACAACAAGAGATGGAAGTATATGTGTATATAACAACTAAAAAGTATTAATGATAAGATAAAGATCAGAAATCATATATCATTAGTAATATCCGAGGTTCCCACCGTGTACAACCAACATAGAGATAAGAGAAATAGCTAAACATGTATTCGTATTCTAGACATAGTCACATATCAGACTTTGGTTCACAACTAATCTTCTATTACTATTTTTCATGCCCTAATAAAAAACTCAAATACTTACATAATTAAACTAGATATTCTTCACTCTTATAAGTCCATCTTCAGTAGTCAAATTTCTATATATATTAATTTGCAACAGTCGGTGCAACAGCCGACTGTTGCCTTTCCAACTCCTTGCCACAACCTTTTAATCTTTCAGTTTTGGCCACTTCATAATATGACAAAGAACGGTAAACTAACGGTGACGGCGTTTGGGAACGTTAACTGCCACGTTTTAGTCGCCGATTGGTCGTGCGTCATCTCCCTTTTTCCCCGATCTGCTCAACCCCCGGGCTTTATCGCCGATGCTGTTGTCTACTCCGTCACCACAGCCACAACTGCATCATCCATGGTTGCCAGAAAAGCTTTGTTGTCGTCGCCGTCAATTGTTATGCCGGTTGTTGTAGGCAGCTTTCACCAGCGTCGTCGTCAACCCCTTCGTCTGTCTACGTTAACGTCGCCGGGAAAATACACAGGGTCTGAAGGCAAACCGAAGGCAGAGATGGGTGTTTTGCAGATCTGCCGAACGTTGTAGGTTCTCAATGTAGATAACTTGATGCATGTGGTCATTTTATGGTGGCAACATTGTCGAGGCCGCAGGCAAACGAAAGTCATTGAACTGCAGAGATGGCTGGGGTGCCAGGTTTGTGGTGGCGCCATTATGTTCCAACACTATGGAGGATGAGAAATGGGTGAAAACAACAAAGTAAACAATGCTTCATAGATACTTGCCGTTTCACTAAATGAGGAGTAAATGGAGATCGACATATAATAAAGTAAATGATGTTATACAGTTAAAAGGAGAAGAATAGAAGATGCTTTTTATAATAATTACTTTGCCAGCTATTTGCACATGACTATAGCTATGTATTTTCCTAAAATATGATACAGCTTTTGTTATATTATATGTCTACTAAAGTTTGATTTTAAACAAATTAAGTGTATACTATGTTTTCGTATTTCTTATATCCGGTTAAACCGGTTGAATCGTTTCGACCAGTAAACCAGTAAGACGTCCGGTTAGGATTGGTGCCGCAATACGTGATAAATACCTCAACGAACGGCAACTACCGGCAACCCCGTGCAAGGCATGGTGAAATAGCGTTGCATATCCCGTGCTACCCGTGCGTAGCACGGGTGCAATCTACCAGTTTTCCTTAATCTAATACCTCGCCCCACATAACCACACCATTATCCGCATCTTCAACATCATCGATTAAATCAATGCCTACAATAGGTTAATGAACTTCTATTACATTTTCAATGTTCTCAACAACTTCTCCAAAATTCTCATCTTCAATGATTTTTCACCATCATCATCTTGATTAACTCCAAGCAAATCTTCTTTGTCCATACCTTCAATCTTTATAATATCTCGTCCTTGTACACCATTTTCAATCAAATCTACAATGATAGGAACGGATGATGGAATTCTGCTACATGGTCATCAATGACCTTTCCAATATCTTCAATCTAACAATCATCTTGACCAACAACTTTGTGGCTATAACAAATAATGGTCTAGAGAGGGTGTGAACATTCCAAGTGTGTTAGCCTTCTCACGGCGTCTGCTTCAAGGCTTGAAATATGAAAGAACTCATTAGAAGAGGTCTAGTGATCGAGGTCTTTGGACCACCCTCTGACGCTTAACATTAGTAGAGTATCCCATATAAACGTGTACATGAGTAAATGAACAATAAATATATAGATATGTATATGAATGAGCACGAAATGTAGAAAGTATAATGTATGGGGAAGTTGATGGTCAAAACCTACTAGTTAACTAGAAGCTGATGCAATATAAGGTTGCCTAACTCGATGGTTTGACACGGTTGTAGGAACTGTTGTGGTTGTGCAAACCAACATGGTTGTGACCTTCTAGTATTGTACTGCAACAACTCGTATGCTTTGAGGCTCAGAGGCTTTGGCATACTGTTGGGAGTTTAACTAGAGAGAGTAGTTATCTCTCTCTCTCTCTCTCTCTCTCTCTCTCTCTCTCTTTCTCTCTCTAGGGGAAGGTTCAAATAAAAACCCACCTAAAATGAAGAAACCTTATGAGAGCCATTGATCTAAAGTGATCAATGGCCTATATTCATTCTACATTATTTTAATAGATTTATTAAGGTAGATGACAAAAAAGGGCACAATGGTCAAATGCTATTTTTCTGAAAAAGCACATATGACAAGTGGACCCCACACATGTCACATCATATCTCTCATACTTTTGTGACCATGGTCCTAAATCTGTCAGCACGTCATGTTACATATGTAACATATGCAGTGTTGCGTACGTTAAAACACATAGATTGTATATAATCAATTAAAAACTTTATAGATCAATAAACATTCAAATGTACACAAGAATTGTTTCTTACAAAGTGCTAAAAACAAACAAAACAGTCATTACAAATCAACAAATGCTAAAAAAGTATTATAAATAAAAAAAAAATTGTCTACATTTCATTCTTGATAATCATCTTCATCTTTAATGCAAAAAATATGCTCACCTGCAAAAATAAAATAAAAATCATCAATTTACATGTAAAACAAAAAATAAAACAAAAATCACCTGCAAAAATAAAACAAAAATAAAACAGCAACTAATTTATACCAACTTAGTGGGTCTGTTACGTACGAAACAGACGTCAAAAAATCAAACCTTTGTATCTGGTAAAAAAATCGGTAACTAATTTATACCAACTTAGTTCTGTTGTTACATACGAAACAGACGCAAATATAGGAAACAGATGCAAACATACATTCCACACATTATAGTACTCATACAAACATGCACATACTGGTAAAAAACAAATCAGACATGTTGTTGCATATGTTAAGAGTCACTAAAATTCACCAATTTTGATTAAAAAAACATATTAATAATAATAACATATAAAAAAGGTTAATTAATATCCTATATACGCAACTTAGTTCTGTTGTTACATACGCAACAGATGCAAACATAGATTTGATCCCATGATTAATGACTTTAGTTTTAATTAATATATGGTAAAGAAATTAGAAGCTAATTTATACTAACTTAATTCTACTGTTACATACGAAACAGATGCAACATAGATTTCATCCCAAGTGTAGCTCATCAAAGTAAAAAAATCAAACCTTTGTATCTGGTAAAAAAAAATCAGTAACTAATTTATACCAACTTAGTTATGATGTTACATACGAAACAGACACAAAAAAATTTGATTTTCATCCTATGATTAGTGACTTTTGTTTAATATATAATAAGCAAGGTTAATTAATATGTAAACCTACGAGTTAACTTATGCCACCTACGTGTTAAAAAACATACTAACCGATTCACATTAGTAACAAAAACATACTATCCATTAGTATTACTAATCAAAAAAACGATTCACATTAGTAATAATAAATAACAAAAAAGCATATTATACATTAGTATTACTAATAAAAAACGATTCACATTAGTAATAATAATAACAAAAACATACTATCGTAATTGAACCAAAAAAAAGAAAATCATTTAGTAATTAAACAAAACCAAACAAAAAAAAAATTGAACTTAACATAAAAGGAAAATCATTAATAACAAAAAAAAGGAAAATCATTCCCCTAAACATACTATCGTAATTTGTGGCAGAGTAAATTAAAAATAAAAACATAAATTAAATTCAAAATTACCCCCTAAATATGTGGACCACATTAAATTCAAAATAATCAGAATTTAAACCCCCAAAATATGTGGACCAGACTACACTGAATATGTCGGTTCAAGCAAGTTGGTTTCACGTACCGGCAAACATCGCTTCATGCGGTTCCGATGCCATCACCATTACAGCAACAGTTTCTCAGGTATGTCTGGACCTTCTCAGTTCAGCAGCCATGGAGGACATCCTGTTGACCAGTCAACGTTTCCTTTGAAGCTCAAGCATCAGGTCCCTCGGCGGTGTTTCCAGTTGGAGATCGTTGGCATCACCTCTGTTTTGACGAATGTAATAATAATAAAAGAAGATACCTGAGAAACACCAGAACGTCGGCAGCACCTTTGGACGATGTTGATGGGGTGGTGGTCGATGTTGATGATGGTGGTGGATCTTTGTATCTCTGGATCATCTTTCGATGCATCTTCTTCAGTGGTGGTCGATGTTGATGATGGTGACCGTGGTCGATTTTGATGATGGTGGTGGTGGTCGATGTTGATGATGGTGGTGTTTAGGGGTGGTGTTTAGTGGTGGTGGAAAGAAATCTGAATGTTAGATACAGAGAAAATAGGGAGAGAATGTGTATGTGAGAGATAGAGATCTAGATTATATAGGGAGGGAGAAAGAGAAGATTCAAATTTTAAAATAGGGAGAAGCTAAAATGACTAATATACCCTCAAAAACATAAAATGATATATTTGATAATGAGGTGATGTGGAAGAATGAGGGCCACAAGATGGGTTTCTGGGAGTTTCTTCATTTTAGAAGGTTTCTTGTGGATACTTAGCCTATATATATATATATATATATATATATATATATATAGAGAGAGAGAGAGAGAGAGAGAGAGAGAAAGAAAGAGTTTATTAGGACACACACACAGAGAAGGGGGTCTGCAGAGAAGTGAAGACCAAATGGGATGTGTTAGGGGTGAGGGTTTGCTCTTCTATTTATAGAGGGGGAGAGTCCAAACCCTAATGGGCTTGGTTATTTACGCTTGGGCTTGCCCATTATATTAATTAATGACTTTGGCTACTTGGATGACTTGTAACATGAGACAAATCGTTCAATTTAGTAAAACTAATTTTACTTAGTTCATGATAAGTTTGAAACTCCTTTCAACCACTCGACCCGATTTCATTTTAAATACCCTATTTAAAACTATATATATATATATATATATATGTCGACACATCGCGAACTCGTTTTTAAATTATGTTAGGATCTGAGTTTGATTGTTTTGATTGTTTAACTAAATATGATAATAGTGAAAAGAAAATAGAATGAAGTTGCAGCGGAATAATAAACTGTTAATCAAAACAAGAGAGTAAATATTTTCAGATCGAATGCTTTCATTTATCTAAAAGATTACAATCGTACAATTACTCCCCCTCAGCCTGATCACACAGTGTTTGTCTGAGAGAATGTTTGTGTGTGTGATGCAATAGAACAGTACAGGCACTGTTCTATTTATAGACAGACTCAAAACACTGATGACCTAAACTGACGTCACCTAAGACAGTGACCTCTAACAGAATAACAAACATAAACATATGCCTAATACAAACTACTGTTACATTGAAAGCACTGATAGTAAACAGCTGTTGTAGGAAAACTCTGATGGTCTTGTATCCACTGCTGGAGCCTAAGTGCTGTTGGTTCCAGCAATGCTTTGGTCTTCAGTACTTGAATCAGCAGTTGTTCTTCATCAGAACTTTGGTCAGCAGTTGTTCTTCATCAGTTGTTTATTCAGCAGTCCTTTGTATCAGCAGTTGTTAAGCAGTTGTTTGGATAGAATAGTTGTTAGAGTCCGCAGTCTTTTGGGAGAAGCAAGTTGTAAAGACTGTTTATGCAAAGGATCAAACTGTTAGCATATTTTGGCTTTCTAATCATCTGTTCTTCTCCAGGTCAGCAGACCCAACAATCTCCCCCTAGAACAGATGATGCCAATACTCAGCTTTATTTATTGATCTTTATTCCTCATCAGACTTTCTCTGATTTGACCTTTGAATTGTAATTCAAAGTTCAGAGCAAACAAGTCTTCTTCATCTCTTTCTAGGTCCAGATTCAGCAATGTTTGGTGATCTTCTGCACATAGGCTGTAAGCATCATCCATGCTGATCTTCTGAACCCTTCCATCTGACCTGAGCAATGTCAATTCATGGTTGTCTTTGTTGACTTTCCATTTTAGAATTTTTGAGTCAGTGGATTTGCTGAGCTGAATTTTTATTCTAGATGAGTTGGGTGATGGAGGTCTTCCAATGAGTTCTCTGAGTTTCTCTGTTGTAGGATCAGAGAAAAAGTGTACTTGATTGAAGAGCCCTTCCTTGATGAATGTATCAGCAAACTTCCTCTGATCTTCCTCTGACATTTCCTTTTGTTTCTTGAACTGTCTTCTTGCAGCAGTTGTTAGATCAGAGGTGTCAAGTAAGTTGTCCAAGGTAAAGGTCTGTTGGGGTCTCTTCATCATTGGCTCATCAGTGTAAACTGGTTTTCTTGGTAGGCTGGGATCCTTCTTTCTGTTTTCTTCTAGACTTTTGTATGTCTCAACCAACCTTAGCTCAGACTATCTAGAAACTGACCTCATTTCCCCATAGTTGGCAGCTACAATCTCTTGCCTCATCCTTTTAAACTTTAAGGCTCTGACTGGGTCTCTGCCTTTGCCAAAATTAGGAGTAGAAACTTTAGCTTTGGGGTCTTTGGTCATTTCTTCAATTCTGAGAAGTTCTTCTCTCAAGGCATGTGTGGTCCAACCATTGAACTGCTTCTTGGTTGCTTTTGTAAGGCTTGGTTGCCATAATCTGTTCCAGAAGAGATTCCCTTACCTCCTTTTCCAAGTCACCACTGAGAGGCATGGAGGACATGGAGTTGCTCAGGGTCTTAGCAAAGTCTTCAATCCTTCTGAGTTTGCTAAGCTCTGCTGAATGGATGCCCTGAGCAGTCTTGTCATCCTTCCCTTTGCATTTCTCCCTAATGATGGCATCCACCTGTTCACCCTTGTATTTCAGATAAGTATCAATGTTGAGGGGAACAGGGAAGTTTGGGAGAGATGGGAAGGATCTGTCTGATGGCTGTTCAGTATTGTAGAAGGATTGTAATTCCCCCTTGAGTAGATCAAGTTCAAGGGGATACTGAACAACCAATGGTTTAATGGTTAGTGGTGGTCTATGGGATCTGAATTTGGATGTGTGTGGTGAGAATGATGTGATTGGTATAGCTGTGATAGGAGGAGTGGATTGTGCAGTTGAGGTGGTGTTTGGTGATGTGTGTATGTTTTCATCATGTACAACAAAGGTTGATTTTCTCTTCCTTGTGTACATGATTTTAGGGGATGGTGATTTGGTAGCAGTGGTTGGATTAACATCTGTTGGCCTTTTAGTAGAACCAGCAGATGTTGGGGATTTGGCTGGTGATGTAGGTTTGGTGGTTGTTTGTTCAGGTGTGTATGTTGGTTTGGGTACAGTGGTTTGGGAAGCAGTGTTTTGGGTGGTTTCAGTGTTTTGGGTGGCAGTGGTTTCAGTAGCAGTGGTTTTGTCAACAGAGGTGTTTAACTTGGATGGTGGTTTTCTGACATGCTTAGCAGGCCTTTTCATCCTTTTAGAGGATCCCACATCTTCAGTTTCCTGTTGTTGTTTCTTCTTGAGTTCTACTAATGACTCTGCTTTAACTTCCAAGGTGTCAGCTCTTTTCTGTTTTTCTTGAGCAGCCTTTTCAGCTTCTATGTTTGCAGAGTCATCAACTGCTTTGTTCTTGTCAGTGGTTTGTTGTGGTGTTGTTGGTGTTGCTTGTTGTTGTTGTTGTGGAGGAGCTGTTTTAGTAGACTCTGGTTTGTTGGCAGACTTGGCTTGGCCTTTTTGAGAAGGAGGACAACCAAAGGGATCTAGCTTTGGTAGCCTATCTCTGCCACTCTCCCCCTTTTTGGCATCATCAGCCGTGAAAGCATCATCATTTTCATCCCTGAGGATGGTGGTAGGGGCAGAGCCAGTAGTCTTCAGCAGGTGGTCCTTGATGGCTTTAATATCAGCATGGGTATCTTTGTACCTTGCATCTACCATATTTCTGATCTCAGCCATATAAGTCTCATGTGTCTGATCAGCCAGTTTTCTGTGAGCTATGATGATGGGGGAAACGGATTTCCATAGCTCACTGGCTATATCAGCAGTTGATGGTTGACTCTTGGAAAGGTCTGCAATGGAGGCCAGTATAAGCTTGACATCAGATTTGATGTCAGCTACAGAGGTTTCAATTACAGAAACTCTGTCCGTCAATTCTTGGTATTTTGACCCATCTCCTAAGTTAATAGGATCATCTGAGTCCCTACTAGTGGTAGTTCTACCTGATTCAGTCCTAATAGGTGAATCAGATGCCCCTTTTTCTTGGTACTGGGGACTTCCAACTGTTTTTGGAGACACTATAGTGGCTTCAACAGTTGTTGCCTTCAAGGGAGTCTTAGCAATGTAATCACTGTCCTGATGTGAGACAGTGGTCTCTACATCAGTAGTGGCTGCTCCACTTGAAAACTCACCTAGAGTTGCATTAAACTCAGGTGGTGTAACCTCCTCTTCTGTTTGTTGGATAGCAGATTGAATATTCTCAGGACCAGTCACTTGTGGGAGTATACTCTCAGTGACAGGTGGAAGAGAGGAACTGGGATCTTCCTGAGATTTGTCAATTGCCTCAAACAGAGGTTGCATGGTTTGTGGGACATGATGTGATGGTGAGGGTGGAGGAGTAACAAGAGAATTAGCCCTGGGAGAGGGGCTTGTGAACATTTGGCCAAGTGACTCAAATGTATCATGATGTGTGTCCCCTTGGCTTACAACATGATCCTTTTGGGAGGATTCATGAGGAGTTTGGTCAGGTGGAGGTATATCCAGCTGTTGTGAGGAAGTAACAACAGTGGTTTCAGGTTGCTTTTGTGGTGCAACAGAGGTTTCTTCTGGTACCTCAACATCCAGAAGCCTCATTTGTGGTTGAGTGGTGGTTTTTGTGGATGGATGTTTCTTTTTGGAAGTGGCTGGTGTGGGTTTCACAGCACTGGATGTAGTGCCATGATCACCAGGAGCAGTGGGCTCAACAACAGAGGTTTTGACAACAGTTGTTGACTTTGTCCTCTCTGTTTGTGTTTTAGAAACTTTTGACACTTTAGACACTTTTTCTAGGGTGCTTCCACCCAGCATTCTAGTGAAAGTTTCATCAGTTAAGCTTTTCATTTGCATTGCCTCACCCTTTTTGAAAACTTTTTCTGGTAAGACTTTTTGTAAGATTACACTAAGAATTCTTGGGTAAATAAGAAAAGCATTGTTAGACCTAGACTTGACTGCTTTCACATTTGATACTAAGTCCATGAACAATCCCTGGGAAAGATTGAAGTCAGAGTTTGACAACATGGCATAACCCAGATATTGCATCCTTAATGGAATTTCATTAAAGGATGTGGACTTAGCAGAGACACATAGAAGAAGAGTATGGAAGAAAAATTTCATGACTGGAGGGAAAAACTTTTTGAAAAGAGTTGATCCAGTCATCTGACCCTCATACCCTCTTTCTTGGAACTCAGTGTGAAGCTCTGTTTTAGTAAAAGAGTCCTTACCTGCCAGGTCATTCAGTGTGAAGGTTGTGGATATGGTTTCAGGGGTAATTACGATACTGGTTTCTCCAATTTTGGAAATAATGGAAGTAGGCTTTTTGTCTTGGAGTAGAAACTCAGCATTCAACCAGAATTCTTGAAGAGTATCGAGATAAATGGGGGCGTTAGCGGTTAAGATGGGTAAGTATTTGGAGTTTAGAAAAATGTCGATGGTGGAATGGAATGAAACGTTGTCATCTGTTTTAATCAGATAGGGGAGACAATTGTGGGTGGCTTTAGCTTGAAGATCCATTATAATGGATTTCGAAGGTGAAGATGATTGAAATTTAATGGAGGGTTTGAGAATGAAGAAGGCGGTTTTCAGTATTTTGAATACAATGAGACAGTGTAACGTCTGTTGTGGTAAAACAGGGTTTTTATAGGCTCAATGAAACCGCTGATGTGGCCAAACCTCTGCTTATATGAGCAGACGTGGCAATCATCTGATGGATGAAACATCTGGTGGAGAACAGCTGTTTTTGGCAAACAACTGATACAAACAGCTGATGGAACCAACCGTTTTTTTTTATAGATATAGTATAAATATATAAGGAAACAGTTGTTTTATCTGATCAGATGTTTTGAAACAGATTTTTCAACCAACAGTGGATATGAATGAAACAGTGGTTGTTTTATCTGATCAGATGTTATAAACAGATTTTTCAACCAAACAGCTATTTGAAAAAAAAAATTGATTTTCTGAAACATTTTATTATGATTTATTGAAAATTTATTTGTTTAATCCATGTTTAACATACCAATTCTGGAAATCAGATTTGTAAAGGTAGATGTGTCTAAAGCTTTTGCTAACACATCTGCCAACTGATCCTCTGTTGGAACATGGTGCAGAGAAATCAAACCTTTTTCATAGCTGTCTCTGACAAAATGATGTCTTATGTCAATGTGTTTGGTAGTGGAATGAGAGACTGGATTCTTGATGATATTTTCAGCAGCTTGACTGTCCAACATGAGTGGAGTCTGAAGTGCAGTTATCCCAAAATCCAGTAGTTGATTTTGAAGCCACATGAGTTGGGCTGTACAGCTTGTAGCAGCAATGTATTCAGCTTCAGCTGTTGAGGTTGAAACAGCTGCCTGCTTTTTGCTTTGCCATGAAACTAAGGCATTCCCTAGAAATTGGCACCCTCCTGATGTGGATTTTCTTGTGGTGTGACAGCCAGCAAAGTCACTATCTGAATAACCTGAAAGCTCAATGTTTCCATTAGCAGGATACCAGATACCAAGTGTGGGAGCACCTTTGAGGTATCTGAATATCCTTTTCACAGCAATAAGGTTTGACTTTCTGGGTGAAGCCTGGGATCTGGCACAGACACAGGTAGCAAACATAATGTCTGGCCTAGATGCAGTTAAGTACAGTAAAGACCCAATCATGCATCTATAATGTGTTTGATCAACCAGTTCATCCTTGTCATCAATAGTGAGCAGCTTGACTGTACTCATGGGTGTACTACATGGCTTACAATCATTCATCTCAAATCTGGTTAATAAATTCTTTACATATTTGTTTTGGTGAATGAATGTGCCATTTTGCAGTTGTTTCACTTGTAGACCAAGGAAACACTGAAGCTCACCCATGGCACTCATCTCAAACTCTGCTGTCATGAGTTTTCTGAACTCTTCACACATTTGGTTACATGTGGATCCAAAAATGATGTCATCCACATATATTTGAACAATCATTAAGTGTTTCCCTTTCCATTTAAGAAATAAAGTTTTGTCTATTTTACCTCTTGTGAAGCCAATGGATAAGAGAAATGTGGAAAGAGTTTCATACCAGGCCCTTGGTGCTTGTTTGAGTCCATACAAAGCTTTGTTGAGCTTGTAGACATAGTCAGGATGGAATGTGTCTTCAAAACCAGGTGGCTGACATACATAGACCTCCTCCTGAATTTTGCCATAAAGGAAAGCACATTTGATGTCCATCTGATACACCTTTATGTTGTGGTTGACAGCAAAGGCTAAGAAGAGTCTGATGGCTTCTAGTCTTGCTACAGGAGCAAAAGTCTCATCATAATCTATTCCTTCTTCTTGTCTGAAGCCTTGAACCACAAGCCTGGCTTTATTCTTGACAACAATACCCCTTTCATCAGTCTTGTTTTTGAAGACCCACTTTGTTCCTATAGGACAAACATCCTTAGGAAGTGGTACAAGCTCCCATACTTGTTGTCTTTTAAATTGAAGGAGTTCTTCTTGCATGGCTTCTACCCAACTGTTGTCTTTAAGTGCCTCTTGGTACTTGACAGGTTGTGTGAGGGATAAGAAACCTGCAAAAAGACAGATATTGGAGGATTGGCTTCTTGTGAGCACACCCTCTCTGATGTTGCCAATTGATCTGGTCTAGTGGATGAGCTCTTAAGTAAATAAGATCTCCCTGATATGGAACAATGGCATTTTGAGGTGATGGACAGAGGTTTGGTGACTCTGTTGGTGTAACATCTGTTGGTACTTCTATAGTGCCATCAGATGTTTGGAATGGTAATGGAGGAATGGGTCCAAGTGGTGTGAAACTTGACTGACTTTTGTCAACAGATGATTGACTTTTGTCAACAGATGATAGGTCAGTGATTGTGAGGGGTGAAGCAGTGGTTTGAGGATAAGACTGGCCAACAGTGGTTGACACAGCTGTGGCAGAGTTTTGACAATTGTTTTGAACAGCTGCTTCCTCTGAGGCAGAATAGATTTTGTAGTGACTAGGGATCACAACATCTGTTCTGTAATCTTGTTGTGGAGACTGTGGAATACCTGCATTGTTAGCTTTAACAGTGATATCTTCAAATTTGAATTTATCTAAATCAAATAGTTCAGCAGGGTTTGCAGGGATTTTTAGAGATGAAAGTTCATTGAACTTTACATTCAGAGTTTCTTCTATTGTCTTAGTCCTTGTGTTAAACACTTTATAGGCCTTAGCAGTAGAAGAATATCCCAGAAAATAACCACAGTCTACTTTGGCTGCAAATTTTGAAATGGAATCTTTGAGATTTAAAATGAAACATGGGCAGCCAAAGATTTTGAAGAATGAAATTAATGGTTTGATTTTGAACAAAATTTCATAAGCAGTTTTTTGATGTCTGGGGTTGATCAAAACTCTGTTTTGAACATAGCAAGCAGTGTTTACAGCTTATGCCCAAAAGGACAGTGGCAAACCAGAATTTGCTAGCATGGTTCTTGCAGCTTCTATAAGAGTTCTATTTTTCCTCTCAACCACCCCATTTTGTTCTGGTGTTCTTGGGATGCTGAACTGCCTCACAATCCCTTTTGACACACAGAAGTCATCCAACTCCTTATTTTTAAACTCTGTTCCATTGTCACTCCTGAAGACTTTTACTGGCAAGTCATATTGTTTTTCAACTTTGGTGACAAAGTCCTTCAATATACCTGCAGTCTCATCCTTAGAATGTAAAAAGTAAGTCCATGTAAACCTAGAAAAATCATCAACTATGACAAGACAAAATCTCTTTCTTCTTAGACTCATGATTTTAACAGGGCCAAACAAGTCCATGTGCAACAATTGTAGACACTGACTAGTTTTGGACTCATCAATGGATTTGTAAGAGCTTTTATGTTGTTTCCCTTTTAAGCAAGAAACACAATGCTCATCACATTTAAATTCTTTTGATGGTAAACCTCTGACAAGGCTTTGTTTGGAGAGTGTGTTGATAGTATTAAGGTTGGTGTGACCCAATCTCCTATGCCACAATTCTGTCTCCTTAGTGGAGGCAGCAGAAAATAGACAGACATTTGCCATAGGATTGTCCTTTAACATATCAACAACATACACATTGCCACTTCTATGAGCAACAAGTTGTGCTTTGCTCTCAGCAATAATGGTATCAATCTTTTTCACCACTTCTGGCCCAATAATCTTACAAGTTTTCTTTGTGAAAAATGAGCCATAACCTTTGTCACTCATTTGTGAAACACTCAGAAGATTAAACTTGAGATTATCAATAAGATTGACATTTTCAAACTTGAGTTTTCCAGCTTGTACAGTCCCTGAACCCAACACCTTACCTTTTGAATCATTACCAAAGGATATATCACCCCCTCCATGAGCCAAGAAGTCCAGAAGAAGGGCTCTACATCCTGTCATGTGCCTGGAGCCTCCACTATCTACATACCAAAGACTATCTAAACAAGCAGAAGCTCCCTGCACATCAGTAAATGATTAGTTTTGGTGAGTGTCCAAAGCCAGTTTGGCTTTGGATGGGTCCTCAGACCTTTCAGACTCAAGCTTTGGAAGGTGATCAGTGGTTTGGACCAATTTCTGAATTAAGTTCAACAACTGCTGCTGACCATTTGCCAGTGCTTGAATGTCAACACTTGGTGCAGCAGTTGTTTGATCACTTCCTGACAGATGATAATACCCATATGGATTTCTGTTCACTCTTGGTTTAGAGGGTCTTTTTGGCTCCTCATAAACATGTGGCAGACTGTGACATGGAGGTTGACCATAACCTCTTGGGTATTTGCTTGTGGGTGGAGCATCTGTTACTTGGACATCTCTAGAAGCAGATGTTTTAAGCCTTTTTGTAACAGGTGTTTGGACAGGGGTGAAGGTCTGTTTGGGCTTTCCTTTTGAAGTACTAACCACAGGGTTTGCAAGAGTTTTAGCTTTGTATTCTTGTATTTTTACATCAAAATTTTTGAGATACAAGCACTCTTTGGTCTTGTAATTCTTTTTCCCACATATTGAGCATGTGGCTTTGAAATCACATTCACTTGTTCCTTTGATAATGTCATATGCTTTTAGAAGAAAACAGTTTTTAGTGACATGATTCTTCTTTTCACAGAAATCACAGAACAAGTTGACAGTCTTTTCTTTCTTCTTCCCCTTTTTAGCCTTCTTTTCAGCAGATGTTTGAGCATCTGCTGGAAGATTTTTCAGGGGAATGACTTTTGCCAGGGGAATGACTTTTGCTTGAGGAGCTGTCTTTCCCTCAGGTGTTTTGAAATCAACAGGTTTAAAATTCTCAAGAGTATCACACTCATCAGACCAAGTAGGTTTAAATTCATACTTTTCAAGTTCAGTAAAACATGAGGAACCTTCTGGTTTTTCAAGAACAATTTTCTTACCATTTGGTTCAGTGATTTTAATCTCTTGACCCTGCAGGTTTGTTGGTACTACCTCAACAGACTTTTGACTCTTTTTGTCAGTGTTTTCAAAAGCTGGAGCTGTGGTTTCAAAACCAAAGCCAAACTTCACATGACTTTTAGTTTGTTTGTTGAGTAACATTTCAAAACCTCTACATGATTCCACCCATTTCTCACATTCAACTTGGGTGGACTCAAGCTCACTTTTACAACTTTGATATTTTGCTATCATAGTTTGGAGCTGGTCTTTGGTTATGGTTGCTTCATGTTTTAAGCTGCTTATTTCAGACTCTTTTGCAGTTAAACTTGTTTTTAAATCTTTTGTAAGTTTTTCAAATTTAACTTCATCATCCAAAATTTTCTTTCTAATGTTTTCATTCACCTCTTTGATGTTAGCAAATGCTATTACACATTTGTCAGAACACAACTCTTTAAGAATTTGAGGAGATACCTTAGCAGCAGCCATCAATGCACAATCACACTTGCACTCACAGTCATCAGATGCACCCCAGGGATCTGAGAGATTCATAACCTCTTCTTCAGGTTTTTCACCTGTAACATCTTCACTAACAACATCATCAGTCACAACATCAGATTCAGTTACCACCTCCTCAGATTCAATCTCATCCACCATGGCCATGAAACAAAAATTTTCTGGTTCATTTTCAGTTTTGGCAACTAGTGCAAAATTTTCATCTGTTAGCTCATCAGGTAGACTGCTCCAATCAACAAAGCCTTGTGTCAAGAAGCTCTGTTGACTGGTCTCTGCAGGGGCAGAGGATGAAGCAACAGTCGTTTGCACAGGTGCTTAAGCAACAGGTGTTTGCACATAGTGGATCTGAGGAACAGTGGTTTGGACATACTGGACAGGAACAGTGTTTGAGGACTGTGCAAAATGAGCAGTGTTTTGCACATTTGGTCCAGGGGCATTATAGGAATTCTGATAAGTGTTGGTCTGTGGTCTTTGATTTGGATAGGTTATCATAGGTGTACCATGTTGACCCCTACATTCCCTAGCAAAATGACCAAGTCTATGACATTTGTAACACTTTATCTTTGATTTATCCAACCCAACCTTAGATCTGCCAGTTAACCCTGGAAACCTTCTCCCAGTTTTCTTGTAAAAATTATTAGTTCTTACACTGAGAAGGGCCAATTGGTGCATAATGTCCATTTCTTCCAAATCATCAGGGTCAAAGTATTTCAGGTCATCATACTCAAAGGATATATTGTCAGATGCCTGGATATCACCACCACTTGCTGTGAAAGCATAGTTTGGTGAATAAGAATCAGAGTTAAAACCTGAAGTTATGTCAATGAAATGATCATAACTCTGATCCTTAGTGTTTCCAGGCACTTCATCATGACCCAAAAGTGTTGTATTCCCAAATACATAGTCATCAGACACTTTTCTAGAGTCCTGGAGCTTCTTTTTCTGGTTAAGCTCTCTCTCATAGGTCAAGAGCTTACCATGAAGCTGGGTCAGTGATAGGTCTTTAAATCCAATTGAGTTTCTCATCACAATAGCGATAGTGTCCCATTTGTCTGGTAATGATCTTAAAAACCTATGGTTCAAGGTTGAATGAGGGTAAGTAAGACCAACCAACTTTAGTTCACTAATTAAGCAATTAAACCTCTCAAACTATTGAGTTAATGACTCTCCTTTGACATGACTGAATGTTTCATATTGTTGGTTAAGTATTTCACGATTGTTTTCAATAACCTCCTCAGTCCCACCAAACTGTTCTTTCAGTGCATCCCACAACTCCTTTGCACTGTTACAGTGTAACAACCCAGCATATATATCATTGGGTAGAGCCATGGCCACAATACTGAAGGCCTTAGCATCTAGCTCAATTTTCTGAAAATCCAGGTCGGAGTAGTTTTCAAGTTTCTTTGGCTCAAACACCTTGGGATCTTCAGTACTCGGCACAGTCGGAACATGTGGTCCGAAGATAACCGACTTCCAACACCCAGTGTTTTGTTGAGCTAGAACATGGCTCATCAGACGTTGCCAGATATTGTATTCAGATCTGACAAGCATCGGTGGCTTGTTGTTCGTGCCAGTGTTATGTGGATCGTGATTGATTGAAGCCATTCTCTGATTTTTCAAAAAACAAAGTCTGTTTAAAAACGGTTGAAACGAAATTAAACTATTACTCTGTTTTCAATCCAACAGACAAACGATATCAATAATTGTGAGCTGATTATTAAATTGATTTGTTAGATCGAATTTAATTGACCAAGCTCTGATACCAATTGTTAGGATCTGAGTTTGATTGTTTTGATTGTTTAACTAAATATGATAATAGTGAAACGAAAATAGAATGAAGTTGCAGCGGAATAATAAACTGTTAATCAAAACAAGAGAGTAAATGTTTTCAGATCGAATGCTTTCATTTATCTAAAAGATTACAATCGTACAATTACTCCCCCTCAGCCTGATCACACAGTGTTTGTCTGAGAGAATGTTTGTGTGTGTGATGCAATAGAACAGTACAGGCACTGTTCTATTTATAGACAGACTCAAAACACTGATGACCTAAGCTGACGTCACCTAAGACAGTGACCTCTAACAGAATAACAAACATAAACATCTGCCTAATACAAACTACTGTTACATTGAAAGCACTGATAGTAAACAGCTGTTGTAGGAAAACTCTGATGGTCTTGTATCCACTGCTGGAGCCTAAGTGCTGTTGGTTCCAGCAGTGCTTTGGTCTTCAGTACTTGAATCAGCAGTTGTTCTTCATCAGACCTTTGGTCAGCAGTTGTTCTTCATCAGTTGTTTATTCAGCAGTCCTTTGTATCAGCAGTTGTTAAGCAGTTGTTTGGATAGAACAGTTGTTAGAGTCAGCAGTCTTTTGGGAGAAGCAAGTTGTAAAGACTGTTTATGCAAAGGATCAAACTGTTAGCATATTTTGGCTTTCTAATCATCTGTTCTTCTCCAGGTCAGCAGACCAACAAATTAATAAAACAGTTATTAATTTATGGTTTGCCAAAATTAACTCTTTTATTTTCAAAACCACATTTTCTCCATATAATAAAACTCTTTTTTTATTATATCTTACCTTTCCAAGATTTAATAAATTAAAACTCCTTTTAATTTTTCTTGTCGTTTTATGATTATGAAAAAAAAATATCTATTCTAAACAATCCATACACAACCACACAAAATATATACAAAGTAAATCGAGCCACTAGTGGTATATTGTTCGGTTTCGTTCGAGCCAATGAGCGATAAACCGAACGAGTCTAAAGGGACAAACAGTCACAAGTCTTGTCTTGCTCCCACTTAGTCCAAGATCACTATCTTCTTCCTTGTTTGTTTCCGCCTTTGGTCTTCAATCTTATCTCGATCCGGTTTTATATATTTTCAATAACACTCATATGAAAATAAAAAAAAATAAAACTTATTTATTACATTGAGGGTTCCAAATAACCAGAAAAATACAAAAATGAAAAACTACAAAAAACAACAAACGTAACCACAACAAACCACAAGGGATCTAGGCTTGAGTCACATAATCACAATCATCACCAAAACGAAAATGCCTTGGTCTTTTTGTCAAACAAAACTTTTGACAAATAAAACGCGAGATCAGTTTAAATAAATAACATTTGAATAATTGTAAAAGTGGCTCTGACACCACTATTGAGAATCCACCGTATTCGTTCAACTATTTATAAAATCATATTTTATAAAATATATATAAATATAAAATCGTATTTTATCTTTATATTCTAGATCTACAATTAAATGACATTTATTTAATAAATCAAAGTGTGAAAGCGTGTTCTAAAACATGATACAAATCCATATCCCAATCAAGTAATCCATTTACATGTCTATTCTATAATTATATAAAACACGCCATAGGATATTTTAGAGAATACCCCGAGGAAAAAATGAAGATAAGACACCTTGGATATTACGAATGTCACACTAGTTAACTCCGTCACAAAAATCACTAGAATCCCATATCAACTCCTTGAAACTGCCCAATCGAATCAACTCTTGAAATGGGCGAACCGAAACAACCATATCAACGAAGTACAAAGCAACGCAATATAGAAGACTGGAACTCCATGTCGGCACATGGTGATTGCGGCGGTGATGTTGTAGGGTTTTTCAAATTGGGTGGATTTTTATCAAAACGCTTTTTTTTTTTTAATAATAATGAATCAAATCATAATCCCTTAATGGCAATGTTGCAAAAGGCGCTAGGCGGGCGGTGAGGTCTAGCCTAGGGACTAGTCGGGACTAGGCGGAATTAGGTTTTTTGGTATTTTTATACGTATTATATATATATATATATATATATATACACACACACACACACACAAATTTAGGTGTTTTTTGAAAGTATGTTAAGATATAATACACATAATACTTGGAAATACTTCGATATATATACATAAAACAAAAGGACATTAGAAGTTTGAAGCATTACTACAGATTTATTTGGGCTAGTGGTTAAACAAGGTCACATTTAATTGAGTTTAGGCCCATTAGACTTTAACTTGGGCTCTAAAAAAAAGTTCTGTAAATACCCCATTACCCTCTAAACCCTAAATAAACAAGCTGCACCTACATCACTACATCAGACCATTCTAAACCCTAAAAAAACATTGCCGCCTCATCCAACTCTGCATCACTTTTGAATTCAGGCCGTTCAACATTGTATCATCCATAAAGGTATGTTCTAATCCTTTAATCGTTCTCAATCCATCGATAATAACAATTATATGGTTCAATCCTCCTTCAAATTTCAAAAAAAAAAAAAAAAGAAAAAAGAAACCACCGCTTAGGTTCGCCTAGGACCCGCCTAAGCACCAAAAGGCCTAGAACCTAACCTAGGGCTTATTTCCGATATTTGGTCCCGCCTATAGTGATTTTTACAACACTGCTTAATGGTGATTTAGTAATCACTGAATAAGAAAAGTATTTACACACCAAGTCCCTCATGTTTTAGCTTACTCATTAAGCTAAGACCTCTAATTACCCTTAATTAGATATTCACCACATTTAACTTTTATAATTAACTTTTAATTATTGTTTAGTCAAAGTAAACAATAAGTTAACTATATATGTTTTATTATCATATAATAAAAACCAACATCGTTTAACTTTTTAAACGATAAAGTTAATTATATTTATCGTCCAATAATTCCTCCTCATTCGTTCAACGCCTTTAAACGAATGACTATTAATTATTTCAAATAATTAATACATAGTCTGTTAATCATTTCTGTAACAATCAACTATGATTATTCCAAATAATCAATAAATAGTTATTTCTCCAAATCTTTATCACCGTTATATATTTGCCTTTTGTGATATAATCTTTCTATACTAATAAAAGAAAACACATGAGGGACACATGACACTCCCTCATGAATTCTCCAATCTTATTATTTAATACAATAAATTTAAATAAATATAATTATATTAATTGATTTTTGAAAACAAAATATAGATATACCAAATTGAATTTAATTAATTTTATTAATAATTATAATTAATAATCATAGTTGTAACAGATTTCATTAAAACTTGATTAAATGATTTTTATTATTAAGGTAGATAAATTGTTTCTAATGATTTATGTTACAACTACAATTATTAATACAATACTAAAATTCAATTGATAAAATTATATTTTAATACAAAGTTAGAAATAAACAACTTGTCGAATAAAACGCCAATGATGTCCAGTCCAACTAGGGAGGTGGGAGGGTTTACACGCTTGCATGGTTCCAACTCAGAAGGGTTCCCAGGTTTGAGTCTCGCCGTCTATCGAAAAAAATATACCCAATAGGTTTGAAAGGGACCGGTGTGTGAGGAAGGGTTCGATCCGGGGGGGTCTCGCTAAGAGGTTTATCATTGGTCTACGCCTGAAAAAAACTAACCGAATTAAACATTATTATAAAAGGAGGAAGGGTTCGATCCGGGGGGTGGGGGTTCTAGCTAAGAGGTTTATCATTGGTCTACGCCTGAAAAAAAAAACTAACCGAATTAAACATTATTATAAAAATGATTGATTCTTTTCTATAATAATACATTTATATGTCACTAACTTCAAATTTAAATCGTGTACCTTAAATTAACCTCTTTTTTAAAATATGATCTTTTATTCTAAATTTAAAACTATATTTGTTATGTTGTTTGACAAATGATTTTTAAGCTTTACTAGTTTTGGTTAATTATTTAGATGTTAAACATGCACACCAAATATTATTAGTTTTAGATGTTAACAATAGTTCAAAAGTCAAATAAACAAATTAATAATAACACAATGTAAATTAGTTAAGCTTTTGTGAGACTTTAATATTGTTAGGATCTGAGTTTGATTGTTTTGATTTGTTTAAGTAGAGATGAGAATAATGAAGTGAATATAAATGGAAAGTGCAGCGGAATAATAAACTATAATCAAAACAAGAGAGTAAATGTTTTCTAATTGAATGCTTTCATAATATTGAATGATTACAATCAATTACAAGTACTCCCCCTCAGCCTGATCACTCTGTGATTGTTTGTCTGAGAGAATGTTGGGAGTGATGAATAGAACAGTACAGTCACTGTTCTATTTATAAACAAATCTAAACCACTGATGATCTAAGCTGACGTCACCTAAGACAGTGACCTCTAACAGAAATAACAACATAGAACATCTGCTATATACAAACTACTGTTACATTGCAAAACACTGTAAGGTAAACTACTATTGAGGAAAACTCTGATGGTCTTGTATCATCTGTTGGAGCCTAAGTGCTGTTGGCTCCAACAGACCTTTAGTCTTCAGCACTTGATCAGCAGTTGTTCTCTATCAGACCTTTAGTCAGCAGTTGTTCTCTATCAGTTGTTATCCAGCAGTCCTTTGTAGCAGCAGTTTTCACAGCAGTTGTTTGGGTAGAACAGTTGTTAGGGTCAACAGTCTTTTGGGAGGTGTATGTTGTAAATGCTGTTTATTAATATGGATCAACTATTAGTATATTTTGGCTATTCAATCATCTGTTCTTCTCCAAGTCAGCAGACCCAACAATCTTCCCCTAGAACAGATGATGCCAAAACTAGACTTTATTCTTGATCTTTATTCCTCATCAGACTTTCTCTGATTTGACCTTTGAATTGTAACTCAAAGTTCAAAGAGTAGAGGTCTTCTGCATCTCTTTCAAGCTCAAGGTTCAGCAATGTTTGGAGGTCATCTGCACACAGGCTATATGCATCATCCATGCTTAGCTTTTGAGCCTCTCCATCTGATCTGAGCAAAGTCAATTCATGGGTGTCTTTGTTGACCTTCCATTTTAGAATTTTTGAATCAGAGGATTTGCTGAGATGCATTTTTATTCTGGATGAGTTTGGTAATGGAGGTCTCCCAATGAGTTCTCTGAGTTTTTCAGTAGTGGGATCTGAGAAAAAGTGTATTTGATTGTAGAGGCCCTCCTTTATAAAAGTATCAGCAAACTTCTTTTGATCTTCTTCAGACATTTCTTTCTTCTTTTTGAATTGTCTTCTTGCAGCAGCTGATAGATCAGAAGTATCAAGTAGGCTGTCTAATGTAAAATCCTGTTGAGGTCTCTTCATCAAGGGTTCATCAGGGTAGACAGGTTTTCTGGGCAAGTTAGGGTCTTTCTTCCTGTTTTCTTCCAGTTTATTGTAGGTTTCAACCAACCTCAGCTCTGACCATCTTGCAACAGACTTCATCTCCCCATAGTCAGAAGCCACAATTTCTTGTCTCATTCTTTTGAATTTCAAGGCTCTGTCTGGATCTCTGGCTTTACTGAAATCAGGGGCAGAGACCTTGGCTGGGGGATTCTTGGCCATGTCCTCAATTCTTATGAGTTCTTCTCTGAGAGCATGAGTGGTCCAGCCTGCAAACTGTTTCTTGTTTGCTTTATAAGACATGGTTGCCAAGATCTGTTCAAGAAGAAATTCCCTAACCACCCTTTCCATGTCATTGCTGAGAGGCATGGTAGACATAGAGTTGCTCAGGGTCTTAGCAAAATCTTCAATCCTTCTCAGTTTGCTAAGCTCTGCTGAGTGGATGCCCTGAACACTCCTGTCGTGTTTCCCTTTGCATTTCTCTTTTATGATGGCATCTGCCTGTTCAGCCTTGAATTTTAGATATTGGTCTATGTTTAGGGGAACAGGAGAATGTGGAAGAGATGGGAAAGATCTTTCAGATGGTTGTTCAGTATTGTAGAAGGATTGCATTTCCCCCTTGAGTAGATCAAGTTCAAGGGGATACTGAACAGCCAATGGTGTGATGGTTGGTGGTGGTCTATGGGATGTAAATTGTGAGGTGTGTGGTGAGAATGATGAAAGTGGAATGGCAGATATGGGTGTAGATTGTGTGGTTGAAGTAGTAGGTGGTGATGTGTGAATGTTTTCATCCTGTACAACAAAGGTAGATTTTCTCTTCCTTCTATACAAGATTTTTGGTCATGGTGGTGTAGAAGCAGTGGTTGTGTTAACATCTGTTGGCACTTTTGTAGAACCAACAGATGTTTGGGATTTATGTAACACCCCAACCGATGGCGGAAACATCGAGGTGTCACGTATTGATGAGTATACAGTAGCACATGGTAATCCAAATTTTAATTGCAATAAATATTAAATTATAAATATCCAAAAATTGAAATACATAAGAGTTTTAAACGTGGAAATCTAATACATCACACAAGAATCAAGCATGCATAGACTCCTTATTGTCTTCATAAATACTCTAATCTTCATGCATCATTATTACCTGTTGAGTTATAAAAATGGGGGGGTCAACTAGAAGTTGGTGAGAATACATGATCCATGTTAAGCATATAGTTTAAGTATAAAAGTCTAGCAATTCGTATGTCTATCGTAAATTTAAGTCTACATGAATAGTATAATATGTTGACATAATCAAACCTCCGACTAGTTTTGGTCCATCCCGTCATCTACGGTTCACCTTAATAATATGTTGGAACGATAACAATCACCCACGTTACCTTTGTAGGAGGTACACGTATCCGGGTGGGGTTGTCAATCCAATAGATCTATTATTGAGTATCGCCGGCTTGGCCATAGCTAATGATTATGTAAATGTTGAAACTCGTTGAAACTGTTGACTAATTCATGAGGCAATAAAGTTTACTACTAGACATGCATGTTGAATTGCTTAAAATTGTTGCAAGTATAAAGAATCGCATAAACAGGATTACGTAAACTCACCTTGGTATAGTATTAGGTATTGAGGAATAGTATAAGTGTAGCCCAATAGATTGCCAAGTGTTACCCTATGTATAAGGCAACAAATAAGTCTAAGTCTAACTAGTTTATAAGTATATCCTAGGGTTTCGATTTGGGGATATCTAATTGTTGAATTTAAAATAAAATGATAATTAAATAAAGGGAAATTTGGTAATTAAATAAAAGAAAGTCTTTTTATAAAATTTGAATTTAGAATGTTCACAATAATGTGTTTGAAGTATAAAAATAATTTTTATAAAATTATTTCCTTTAAAATAGATTTTTAAATCTATTTATTACAAATTGCCAAAATTTAACTTTAATATTCAAAAATACTAAAATTAAAGAATTATTATTTTAAAAATCATATTTCTGTTCTAAATATTTAAAAATAAATTGTATAAAATTTTGGTGCAAAAATAATAAAAATTGAATTTATTATGATTTAATTATGATTAAATCTAACAAAAATTGATTAAAAATATAAAATAAATAATTTTTCTGAATTAAAAATCATTTCAGTAAAGTTTACCATTGTACGAACATAGGATAATTTTTGTAGAAATTAATAAAATTGTTTTGATATTTTAATGGATTTTTATAAATATAATAGTATAAAATTGATTTAATTATTATAAATATTAAATCAATGAATTTCAGAAAACTAAAAATTGTAAATAAAACTTTTATCTCAGATTTGATAAATATAATTTTTTAGAATTTATAAAAAGGTTTTAATAATATTTAAAAATGAATTTATAAGATTTAAATGTATAATATATAATTATAAGTGGTTTTTTTTTAAAAAAAAAAATTAAGAAAAGGTGGAAAAAGGGGCGCCCAAGCCGGGATTCGAACCCGGGTGCCCTGGGTTACGAGCAACAGTCACAACCACTTGGCCTAGGCCTGTGGTTGTGATTCATCTCAGTTTTATAAAAATAAATACAGTATGCACAAACAGTTTCTTCCCCAAATTAATACTTCGAAACCCTAGTTTCTGCAATAACACGATTTACACATCATTGGCTCAATTGATGTTAGGGCTTTTGATGTGTGAACGCCGGTGATCAAAACCCACATAAAACATTAAGCTTACAGTATTGTCTCGTGTTTGATTGCCCGGTCAAGGATAAAGTCAAACAGCGATCGAATAATGATGCACAGAGTGATTTGAAGAAGATTGGGGGTTGAGAAGAGTGTATTGGCGAGTTGTTAAGCATCGCAGAAGGTCAATTTATAGTGTGGATGCTTCGTTGATCAATTCGGCAAGGTTGACCCACGATTTAATGTCAAACGCGTAATCGAGTAAATTGGGTAACAATTGATTATCAATCAGCGTGTGGCTTAGTCAGACGAGGCCGGTCATCGATTATTGTTGCCATATTTGGATCAATCACAAGTTAATTGTGATTGATTATGCACACGATTTAAACTATGAAGTTTAAAACCAAGTATATAATTATAACGTTCAGGTATTTAGACATAAGTGTTGGCCAGCCCAGCTGGTTTGTGTGCTAGGATGGTTTGGGCCGGCCTTGGGCGCGGGTTCGATTCCTGGCCCAAGTGTTTATTTTTTTGACATTTATCTCACACATCCACATATATAATATATATATATAGTATTAGGGTTCCAATATGCGACAAAAATAATTAATGCGAATAATATAGGTAGTTTTTGACGTTTTATTTAATATGGTGATGTAACGTACAAGTTTAAATACGAAATGTTACAGTCTCCCCTACTTTTAGGAACTTCGTCCCGAAGTTGGAGTTGGAGAGTCTGGTGAAAAAAGATGTGGATACTTCGACTTCATCTGGTCTCTACGTTCCCAAGTGAACTCTGGGCCTCGTTTAGATTCCCAACGAACCTTAACGATCGGAATGCGGCTGCGCTTGAGTTTCTTGACTCCAGTATCAACAATCTCGACGGGTTTCTCGATAATGTGCATGCTTTCATCAATTTGCACATCCTCAAGAGGAACATGAAGGTTCTCATCCGCTAAGCATTTCTTGAGGTTCGAAACATGGAAGGTCGGGTGAACATTGCTTAGCTCAGGTGGAAGTTCAAGTTTGTAAGCCACTTTTCCAACTCTGTCAAGAATTTTGAAGGGGCCTACGTATCGAGGAGCTAGCTTTCCCTTTCTACCGAAACGAATTACTCCTTTCCAAGGGGATACCTTAAGTAGTACAAGGTCCCCAACTTGAAATTCCAAGGGTTTACGACGTCTATCAGCATAACTCTTCTGGCGACTTCTAGCCTTGAGAAGATTATCCTGAATGAGTTGAATTTTGTCTGTGGTTTCCTGGATTAGTTCGGGTCCAGTAATACGAGCTTCACCAACCTCAGTCCAACAGACAGGTGAACGACATTTCCGACCATAGAGTGCCTCGAAAGGAGCCATGTTAATGCTGGCGTGATAACTGTTGTTGTATGAAAACTCAACCAAAGGAAGATGAGAATCCCATGCGCCACCAAAATCGATGATACATGCCCTGAGCATATCCTCAAGTGTTTGGATGGTCCGTTCAGTCTGACCATCTGTTTGAGGGTGATAAGCAGTACTCAGGTTCAACTTGGTACCCAAAGCATCTTGTAGAGACTCCCAAAAGTGAGAGGTGAAACGACCATCGCGATCAGAAATAATGTCCAAAGGTATACCGTGACGACATACGATTTCACTTACGTACATCTTTGCCAACCTTTCCACAGAATACTTCTCACGAATAGGTAGGAAGTGGGCTGACTTGGTCAAACGATTGACGATTACCCAAATACTGTCAAAACCTTTGGGTGTACGAGGGAGTTTGGTGATGAAATCCATAGCTATGCTCTCCCATTTCCAGACAGGAATCTCTGGTTGTTCAAGCATACCAGATGGTCGTTGATGTTCAGCCTTGACCTTGGAACAAGTGAGACATTTTGCAACGAAAAGAGCAATGTCTTTCTTCATACCAGGCCACCAATAAGAATAACGAAGATCTTGGTACATCTTGTCAGCTCCAGGATGAATAGAATAACGAGACTTATGAGCCTCGTTCATGAGAAAAGTACGAAGATCATCACGGTCGGGAATCCACAGTCGATTAAGGAAATAAAGGAGACCATCGGGTTTGGTTTCAAGTTGAGTTTCAGCACCACAAGACATTTCATCGTACATGTTACCTTGGGTGACTGATGTGTGTTGAGCCTGGAGGATGCGATCTTGAAGATCAGTACGAACTCTCGCACATTGGAGTTTGATACGCTCTTTACGACTAAGTGCGTCAGCAACAACATTCGCCTTGCCAGGATGGTAGCGAATTTCGCAATCATAGTCGTTAAGTAACTCAACCCAACGTCGTTGCCTCATGTTAAGATTCTTTTGGTCGAAAACATGTTGGAGACTTTTGTGGTCCGTGAACACCACACATTTGGTCCCATAAAGATAATGTCTCCAGATCTTGAGTGCAAAGACAACAGCGCCCAATTCAAGATCATGGGTGGTATAATTCTTTTCGTGAGTCTTGAGTTGTCGAGACGCATAAGCAATAACCTTTCCTCGTTGCATGAGAACACAACCAAGACCCTGGTTCGATGCATCATAGTAGACCACGAAATCATCATTACCATCAGGTAGAGACAAGATAGGTGCTTCACAAAGTTTTAGCTTAAGAGTTTCGAATGCTTCCTCTTGCTTTGGTCCCCACTCATAGGGTTTACCCTTGTGAGTTAAAGTAGTGAGAGGAACAGCAATCTTGGAGAAATTGGCGATGAATCGACGATAATAACCAGCTAAGCCAAGGAAAGAACGGACTTCAGTTGGAGTTTGAGGAACACTCCAATTTTTCACAGCTTCGATCTTTGCGGGATCAACATGAATTCCGTTCATATCAATGACATGTCCCAAAAATTGAACTTCCTTAAGCCAAAATTCACATTTTGAGAACTTGGCATACAGTTGTTCTTTCTTTAGGAGACTCAAGATAGAGTGAAGATGTTGCTCGTGATCGGATTTTGATTTAGAGTAAATCAAAATATCATCAATGAAGACGATCACGAATTTGTCGAGATAGGGTCTACAAACCCGATTCATCAAATCCATAAATACTGCAGGAGCATTGGTCAATCCAAAAGGCATAACCATGAATTCATAGTGACCATAGCGTGTGCGAAAAGCTGTCTTGGGAATATCTTCATCGTGGACTCTAAGCTGATGATAACCAGAACGGAGATCAATCTTCGAGAAGTGGGTTGCTCCTTGAAGTTGATCGAAGAGATCGTCAATCCTAGGAAGTGGATAACGATTCTTGATGGTGAGTTTGTTGAGTTCACGGTAGTCAATACACATTCTAAGAGAACCATCCTTCTTTTTAACGAACAAGACAGGAGCTCCCCATGGAGAAGAACTAGGGCGAATGAACCCTTTATCAGAAAGTTCCTGCAATTGACTGGCAAGTTCTTGCATCTCAGAGGGTGCAAGATGATAAGGAGCTTTAGCGACAGGATTAGCACCAGGAACAAGATCAATTCGAAATTCCACTTGTCGAGCAGGAGACAAACCAGGTAAATCCTCTGGAAAGACTTCAGGATAGTCTCGAATAATAGGAATGTCTTGGATACTTTTGCCTTTGTCCTTCTTCTCTATCACGTTAGCTAAGAAGGCTGTATACCCCTTTCGTAAGTACTTTTGGGCAGTAGTACAAGACATAAGCTTAAGCTCGCCACAGGGTTTCTCACCATAGATCTTCAAAATCTCACCAGATTCGAGAGGAATGCGTATGACTTTCTCGAAGCATAGAATTTCGGCATGATGAGTTGACAACCAGTCCATGCCTACTATAACATCAAAACTACCAAGATGCATGGGGATGAGATCGATAGAGAAGGTATGATCGTCGAGGTTCAACAAGCAGTTACGAATAATAGAGTCGATCGAAATAGACTTCCCGTTAGCTACCTCTACCACTAAAGGTTCTTCTAGATTAGTGTGGGGTAAGTTAAGTAAAGGTTCAAACTTCAGTGACACAAATGACTTATCAGCTCCCGAATCAAATAATATGGATGCATAGTGGTTATTAATGAGGAACGTACCATTCACCACTTCGTTGTTGTCACGAGCCTGGTTAGCGTTGAGATTGTAGGCGCGACCTCGAGAACCTTGGTTCTGGTTGCGGTTCTGGTTTTGGTTTTGGTTTCGGTTTCGGTTTTGGTTTTGGTTTTGGTTACGATTAGGGCAGTTGTTGATGTAGTGATCAGGGCTGCCACACTCGTAGCATTGACCACGAGTAGGCCTGTTGTTTTGTTGGTTGGGAGCAGGGTTGTTTCTGGCAGGGTTGTTTTGGTTGTTTTGGGCAGCAGGGGCTTGACAGGCATTGGTGTAGTGTCCATACCGTTTACAGTTATTACACTGGCGGCATGGTCTACCAGGAAGATGATGGAACTGGCAGGTGTTGCAAAGGGGGTGTGTTCCACCATAGGGTTTCTTGGCTGGGTTTTGGGTAGCAGGTGGAGTAGCAGCAACCATATAGTTTCTAGCCTTGCGCTTTTTGTTGCTTGAGGTCTCAGGCTTGACTTCAATTGCAGGCTGTGGAGTGTCTTTGGCAACCGTCTTCTTTGTGCCCTTGCGGAAGAGAGTACCGTTCTTCACGTGATTATCAGTAAGAGTGGTCGCTAGACGTTTGGCCTCTTCCAAAGTTGCAGGATTCCTTCCCCAGACGGTGTCCTGAATTTGCATAAGCAGACCACCGATGTACTTCTCGATGGCTACCGGCAGAGGAGTAACTTTGTGAGGCAACAATAAGCTAAGCTCGTGAAAGCGGGTGTTGTAGGCAAGGTTTTCCCCACTATCTTGAGCTAAGGTGTGGAACTCATCCTCAAGCTTCTTAACTTCATTGCGAGGACAAAACTCTTCCTTCATGACCTCCTTGACTTGGTCCCATGTCATAGCAAGAGCAACTTCGGCCCCACGAGTACGCTTTTCTTCATTCCACCAAGTGAGTGCTCGTTTATGGAGAACACTCATGGCGTAACGAACCTTGAAGTTGTCGGGGCATTCACTGTTGATGAAGGTATTCTCAATACCCTCGAACCATTGGAGGAGTCCTGTAGCTCCTTCTTCACCACTAAACTTTGGAGGGTTACAAGAGTTGAAATGCTTAAGGGTGCAGGCTGGGGGTCCATTTCCATTGCCATTGCCGTTCCCGTTCCCGTTCCCGTTGCCGTGACCATTCCCGTTGCCGTTCATTTGGATAACCTGAGCGAGTAAATTGGGAACCAGAGTTGCGATTTGCTGCGCCATTTGTTGAGAAATGATCGCAGCCAGTTGGGCATCGATACCATTGTTGTTGTGGTTAGGAACTTGATCATGGTTTATGGTTGTCACCACCTTCTTCGTGGTTTCACCATTGTTGTTGCGAGTGCTGCGACGTGGAGGCATGATCTGTAATAGACACAATGAAATGAATGAGATTATATAAGGAATGTAATCATTTATTCATTAATTAAAACGAATAAACGAAAACGTTGACTTATCAAAGATTCTAAATTCTAATAACATATGAAGACATGCTTTAGCCTATAAGTGAACACTCATCCCGAGAATTCCCAGGTAGGCATCTGGGTCCCTCGTCTGATTGGGATATATGCGCAATGCCAGCCTAGACAGAAGACTCAGAATACAGGCGTTCACCCTTCCAGATTGCACGTGTTCGTTATTAAAATCTAGAACTTCGACGAGATCTCAAGGGGGTTCAGGTTAAACCTGAGGATTTTGTCCTATTAATCTAATGGTGGATCAGGATTGCAGCAGACGAATAAGAGTAGTCACATGTAGGTTTAGGGTTTTATAAGGTATAGGATAAGGATAGGATTAGGGAAGCAATTAGGGTTACAAGTAAGAGAAGCAAGTACTGTTTAAGTCCCTAAGGTTATAGTCTAGATTATTTTCTAATAACCTAATTCCCTATAACCAAGGCTCTGATACCAATCTGTAACACCCCAACCGATGGCGGAAACATCGAGGTGTCACGTATTGATGAGTATACAGTAGCACATGGTAATCCAAATTTTAATTGAAATAAATATTAAATTGTAAATATCCAAAAATTGAAATACATAAGAGTTTTAAACGTGGAAATCTAATACATCACACAAGAATCAAGCATGCATAGACTCCTTATTGTCTTCATAAATACTCTAATCTTCATGCATCATTATTACCTGTTGAGTTATAAAAATGGGGGGGTCAACTAGAAGTTGGTGAGAATACATAATCCATGTTAAGCATATAGTTTAAGTATAAAAGTCTAGCAATTCGTATGTCTATCGTAAATTTAAGTCTACATGAATAGTATAATATGTTGACATAATCAAACCTCCGACTAGTTTAGGTCCATCCCGTTATCTACGGTTCACCTTAATAATATGTTGGAACGATAACAATCACCCACGTTACCTTTGTAGGAGGTACACGTATCCGGGTGGGGTTGTCAATCCAATAGATCTATTATTGAGTATCGCCGGCTTGGCCATAGCTAATGATTATGTAAATGTTGAAACTCATTGAAACTCGTTGAAACTGTTGACTAATTCATGAGGCAATAAAGTTTACTACTAGACATGCATGTTGAATTGCTTAAAATTGTTGCAAGTATAAAGAATCGCATAAACAGGATTACGTAAACTCACATTGGTATAGTATTAGGTATTGAGGAATAGTATAAGTGTAGCCCAATAGATTGCCAAGTGTTACCCTATGTATAAGGCAACAAATAAGTCTAAGTCTAACTAGTTTATAAGTATATCCTAGGGTTTCGATTTGGGGATATCTAATTGTTGAATTTAAAATAAAATGATAATTAAATAAAGGGAAATTTGGTAATTAAATAAAAGAAAGTCTTTTTATAAAATTTGAATTTAGAATGTTCACAATAATGTGTTTGAAGTATAAAAATAATTTTTATAAAATTATTTCCTTTAAAATAGATTTTTAAATCTATTTATTACAAATTGCCAAAATTTAACTTTAATATTCAAAAATACTAAAATTAAAGAATTATTATTTTAAAAATCATATTTCTGTTCTAAATATTTAAAAATAAATTGTATAAAATTTTGGTGCAAAAATAATAAAAATTGAATTTATTATGATTTAATTATGATTAAATCTAACAAAAATTGATTAAAAATATAAATAAATGATTTTTCTGAATTAAAAATCATTTCAGTAAATTTTACCATTGTACGAACATAGGATAATTTTTGTAGAAATTAATAAAATTGTTTTGATATTTTAATGGATTTTTATAAATATAATAGTATAAAATTGATTTAATTATTATAAATATTAAATCAATGAATTTCAGAAAACTAAAAATTGTAAATAAAACTTTTATCTCAGATTTGATAAATATAATTTTATAGAATTTATAAAAAGGTTTTAATATTTAAAAATGAATTTATAAGATTTAAATGTATTATATATAATTATAAGTGGTTTTTTTTAAAAAAATGAAGAAAAGGTGGAAAAAGGGGCGCCCAAGCCGGGATTCGAACCCGGGTGCCCTGGGTTACGAGCAACAGTCACAACCACTTGGCCTAGGCCTGTGGTTGTGATTCATCTCAGTTTTATAAAAATAAATACAGTATGCACAAACAGTTTCTTCCCCAAATTAATACTTCGAAACCCTAGTTTCTGCAATAACACGATTTACACATCATTGGCTCAATTGATGTTAGGGCTTTTGATGTGTGAATGCCGGTGATCAAAACCCACATAAAACATTAAGCTTACAGTGTTGTCTCGTGTTTGATTGCCCGGTCAAGGATAAAGTCAAATAGCGATCGAATAATGATGCACAGAGTGATTTGAAGAAGATTGGGGGTTGAGAAGAGTGTATTGGCGAGTTGTTAAGCATCGCAGAAGGTCAATTTATAGTGTGGATGCTTCGTTGATCAATTCGGCAAGGTTGACCCACGATTTAATGTCAAACGCGTAATCGAGTAAATTGGGTAACAATTGATTATCAATCAGCGTGTGGCTTAGTCAGACGAGGCCGGTCATCGAGTATTGTTGCCATATTTGGATCAATCACAAGTTAATTGTGATTGATTATGCATACGCGTCCACAGTTGACTTTCCATAGTCAACTGTGAAGTTTAAAACCAAGTATATAATTATAACGTTCAGGTATTTAGACATAAGTGTTGGCCAGCCCAGCTGGTTTGTGTGCTAGGATGGTTTGGGCCGGCCTTGGGCGCGGGTTCGATTCCCGGCCCAAGTGTTTATTTTTTTGACATTTATCTCACACATCCACATATATATAATATATATATATATAGTATTAGGGTTCCAATATGCGACAAAAATAATTAATGCGAATAATATAGGTAGAACTTGACGTTTTATTTAATATGGTGATGTAACGTACAAGTTTAAATACGAAATGTTACAATTTAGGTGGTGGAGTGGTTGTAGGTGGTGTATTGGTGGTTGTGGTAGTAGGTTCAGTGGTTGGTTTGATGGTTGTGGTGATAGGTTCAGTGGTTGTGGTGGTATCAATGGTTTTGGTGGCAGCAGTGGTTTTGGTAGCAGTGGTTTTAGCAGCAAGTTTGGATGGTGGTTTTCTGACATGTTTGGTAGGCATTTTCTTCCTTTTAGAGGAGCCCACATCTTCAACTTCCTGTTGTTGTTCCCTTTTCTTTTGTACCAAAGCCTTTGCCTTGACTTCCAAAGTGTCAGCCCTCTTTTGCTTTTCTTCAGCAGCTTTTTCAGCTTCTTCATTAGCAGAGGTATCAACTTCCTTTGCTTTGCTGATTTTGGCAGTTTCAGTAGCAGCAGAGGTTTGAACATTTGGTTGTTGTTGTGGTTGCTTTGCTGTGTGGGTAGACCCTGGTTTGTTGGTAGACTTTGATTTTCCCTTTTGTGAGGGTGGACAACCAAAGGGATCTAGCTTTGGAAATCTATCTCTGCCACTCTCCCCCTTTTTGGCATCATCAGCAGTGAAGTCATCATCATCTTCATCTCTGAGAATTGTGGTAAGGACAGAGCCAGTGGTCTTCAGTAGATGGACTTTAATGGCTTGAATGTCAGCATGGGTATCTTTGTACCTAGCATCTACCATATTTCTGATTTCAGCCATGTAAGTTTCATGAGTCTGATCTGCTAATTTTCTGTGAGCTATGATGATGGGAGAAACAGATTTCCATAGCTCACTAGCAATATCAGCTGTGGATGGTTGACTCTTGGTGAGAGTAGCCAATGATCCCAATATTGTCTTGATATCTGATTTGATATCAGCAACAAAGGTTTCAATGGACTGTACTCTGGCCGTCAATTCTTGGTATTTTAACCCATCACCTAAGTTAATAGGATCATCTGGATTCCTACCAGTGGTAGTTGTAACTGGTTCAGTCCTAGGAGGTGAGTCCAAAGGATGAGAACCAGATGCCCCTTTTTCTTGGTTATGGGGACTTCCAACTGATTTTGGGGACACTATAGTGGCCTCATCAGTTGTTGCCTTCAAGGAAGTCTTAGCTATGTAACCACTGTCCTGTTGTGAGACAATGGTCTCTACATTAGTAGTGGTTGCTTCACTTGAAAACTCACCTAGAGTTTCATTGAACTCTATGGGTGTAGCCTCCTTTTCTGTTTGTGGGATGGCTGATTGATTTTCCTCAGTCCCAGTCACTTGTGGAGGTATACTCTCATTGATGGGTGAAGGAGAGGAACTGGGATTTTCCTGAGTTTTATCATTAGCCTCAAACAGAGGTTGCATGGTTTGAGGAACATGTTTTGGTGAAGGTGGAGGAGTGAAAAGAGAATTAGCCCTGGGAGAGGGGCTTGTGAACATATGGCCAAGTGACTCATATGTATCATGATGTGTTTCCCCTTGGCTTACAACATGATCCTTTTGTGAGGATTCATGAGGAGTTTGGTCAGGTTGAGATATATCCAACTGTTGTGAGGAAGTAACAACAGTGGTTTCTTGTTGCTTTTGTATTGCAACAGGGTTTTCTTCTGGTATCTCATCTTCCAGAAGTCCCATTTTTGGCTTAGTGGTGGTTTTTATGGATGGACGTTTTCTTTTGGAGGTGGCTAGTGTGGGTTTCACAGCACTGGATGTAATGCCATGATCACCAGGAGCAGTGGGCTCAACAACAGAGGTTAGGACAACAGTTGTTGTCTTAGTCCTCTTTGTTTGTGTTTTTGAAACTTTTGACACTTTTGACATTTTTTCTTGGGTAGTTGAACCCAGTATTCTTGTGAAAGTTTCATCAGTTAGACTCTTCATTTGAACAGACTCACCCTTTTAAAAATCTTTTTCTGGTAAAACCTTTTGTAGGATTACACTCAAAATTCTTGGGTAAAGTAGAAAAGCATTATTTGACCCAGACTTTATGGCCTTCACATTTGATACTAAGTCCATAAACAGGCCCTTGGATAAATTGAAGTCAGAGTCTGACAGCATAGCATATCCCAAGTACTGAATACTCAATGGGATTTCAATGAAGGAAGTAGACTTAGCAGAGACACAGAGAATGAGGGTATGAAAGAAAAATTTCATGACTGGTGGGAAAAACTTTTTGAAAAGGGTTGACCTAGTCATTTGTGCATCATAACCTCTTTCCTGAAACTCTGTGTGAAGCTCTGCCTTAGGGAAAGAGTCTTTACCTGACAGGTCATTGAGTGAGAAGGTTGTGGATATTAGTTCAGGGGTAATGACAATACTTGTCTCTCCAATTTTTGAGATAATGGATGTAGGCTTTTTGTCTTGAAGAAGAAACTCAGCATTCAACCAAAATTCTTGGAGGGTATCAAGATAAATAGGAGCATCAGCGGTTAGGATTGTCAGGTATTTGGACTTTAAGATGATGTCGATGGTGGAATGGAATGGAACGTTTTCATCTGTTTTTACCAGATATGGGAGATAATTATGGGTGGCTTTTTCTTGAAGATCCATTGTAATGGATTCCGAGTGTGAGAGTAAGTGGAATTGGAGTAAGGGTTTGAGGATGAAGAAGGCGGTTTCAGTATTTTGAATACAATGAGACAGTGTAACGACTGTTGTGGTAAACAGGGTTTTTATAGGCTCTGGTGAAACCGCTGATGTGGCCAAAACTCTGCTTTTAGGAGCAGACGTGACAAACATCTAATGGCCAAACATATGGTGGTATACAGTTGTTGCCAAAGATCTGATGCAAACAGCTGTTGTTTTACCAAAGTGCTGATGCTAACAACACTTTTTTTTATATTATATAGATAGATATATGTATATATGTGTATATATATATATATAGATAATGAAACAGTTGTTTTATCTAATCATTGCTGAGAGCAAAGCACAACTTGTTAGCATCAATTATCCGGACCACCTCTCTGTCTGGTAATACTATCTGCACTGGACACCACCAACCGCATTAGTACTTGGGGTGTTAATCACTTAACACTACTTCGTCGTCCGTTAAGGGCACCCAGGCCTCCTTTATCCTCCCTCGCTCCTCCACGGACAATATGTCTATACAAAAGCTACCACCTCCGCTCTCTTCCAAGTCCACTTCAACCCTCTCTCATAAAGTTAACACTAAAACCATTTTTAACAACTAAAGTTATGGTCATCACTTTTTAGTAAACCATAATACTATCTCTATAACTTTATATCGACAATGCTCTAGCGGATGATTTTCTTTAGAAAATGCCACCTCCTGACGACCTGTCTCGTTCGTGACAAAATGCCTAGTAAGATACCCGGTTGAATGTTAAAAATGAAATATTAGCTCATTGACCTGCTTATCCAATCCAAAACCTCACCGATAAATGACATAACAACACCGTAGTCTCTCCGAGTAAACCCCCAACCCAACCTCTGGTCAACAATGGTCGGAATAATAACATTCCCCTACGCCGTCGTCACAAATCATCTTCTTCCCATTAGTTACATTCGTAACAATACCACCGTTAACTTTTATAAAAAAACACAACATTATTATTGTCAATGCACCATTGACTCCAATTCCGTCAATAACGCCGTCACCACCACCACCACCACCAGTGACGACATGTTTTCCGTTAACACTGACAGTTACGATTCCAGCTTCGATTACCTAGGTCAGAGCACCAAAGGCGACTTAAACCTCAAATACGGTACCTAACAGTTTACTTATTATCTGAATGCTCTAAACTGTATATGTGTTTGATTTGCTCTTCCAATTTTGCTTATAGTATGTGATGTGATGTGATGTGGCGTGTTAATTTGGTTATAATGTTGAATTTTGCTGTTCTGATGTGTGCTTATTGTTGAAGCAGAGGTGAACGGTCAGGCGGATGTGGCGCGGAAAGGTCCGATTGAGGAGGTTGCTAAGCTTCAAGCGTTAGAAGCTGAGGGATTGCTTCATGGCCTAGGGATACAGGTTTATTGTTGCTCTTTTTAATTATTTACTTGCTTGCATATTTAACTGACTATGTGTTGTTGAAGTATTGATTATGATGAGCCTTGGGCCTCAAGGTGCTTTAAAAGCAAGGGCGAGGCGTATAGTATAAAAATATAAATTTTAGGGTTTTTAGACATGTTTTAGGCTTCTTTAGGGCTAGTCTTAGGGTGATTCCAGGTGTGTTAAGGGTCGTTATAAATGTTTTAGACCTGTTCAGAAGACTTTTGCCCGGAATTGTCAGAACTTGGCCTAAAAAATGCGACTTAGGGCCTGAAAGTGGGGCTTTTGAAGCGTAGCAAGATGGCTGCGCTGGGCTTGAAAAGTGGGCTTAGGCGCATGCCTGAGTGAGCCTTGACACAGTAGAGATTTTAACATGATCTTCCAAGTTATCCTGTTGTTTTGATTTGTGGTGGCTACTGTGTGACATGCTTTAAAATCTTGATGTTTTCTTATGCAAAGTTTAAGTGTGCTTATCTACCCTCGGTAATCACAATTATGGATTTATGGACAATCCAAGGCAACAAGCACTTTCTCTTGCACTACACTCTCGGATACATTAAAAGTTTTTTTTGTTTGTTTGTTCGTTTGTTGAGTGCTACGTTATGAATCTTATGCAGGACCCATCTTCTTCGAAGCATTCTCCACGTGGCATATTTTGTACCCGCACTTTGAATCTCCGGTCGATTAGTGCGATTGGATATGACATGGATTACACGTTAATGCACTATAATGTCATGGTAATTCATAATTGCTACTTCATATTGAGATCATATTAACATAGCTTCAATGTTCAAATGATAATTAAGCAAGTCAACTGTCTTTTTACATTCTTCATTTACTCTATATGTTTTTCTATCCTTCCATTCTTTTCTAACCCATTAGGCTGTTGAGATTTGATATTACCAAGTAGTGTGTTTTCTTCGTTATGTAACATCATTTTATGAACTTGAAGGCCTGGGAAGGGCGAGCTTATGACTATTGTATGGAGAATCTAAAAAAAGTTGGCTTTCCTGTTGATGGACTTGCTTTCGACCCTGACTTGGTAGTTCCTATAATAATTCGAGCTATACTAATAATTAAATTATTATGTTTTTAAATCTTCGTCTATTGTTCTAATAGGTTATTAGAGGACTTGTCATAGATAAAGAGAAAGGCAACTTGGTTAAGGCTGACCGATTTGGCTATGTGAAGAGGGCTATGCATGGCACAAAACTGCTATCTACCCGAGCTGTCAGGTGTGGCCTTAAACCCTATTTTAAATCTAGTTTATTATACAGCTGAAAAGATTATTATGTTTATGTAGCATATTTCATAGGCAGTTCTCATAATTGTATTTTCTCTGTCTAGTATCAACTATCAAGTGGAACATTTAGTCATACATGCAATTCTCAATTTTATGTTCATTAGACTATTATAAAGTTTTTGTACATATTATCACATTTAGGTTAGTTGGATTAAGTGTGTGTGTGTGTGTTTTTTTTTGCTCTACTTGCTAATTTTGTGTGCATGGAAAGTGAGATTTATGGGAGAGAACTGGTTGACCTGAGGAAAGAAAGTAGATGGGAGTTTCTCAATACATTATTCTCTGTTTCAGAAGCAGTGGCGTATATGCAGGTATCCTGTCCCCTTTATCTGAGTCTTTCTTTCTTTTTTCTTTTTCTTTCTTTTTTGTTTTTGATAAATTTCAATTATTCCTAAGTGGCAAAGACATAAAAAATGTAGTATTTGGTTAATCCGTGGTGGTTGTCTTTCAGATGGTTGATCGATTGGATGAAGGGATTATTTCACCAGATCTTGGCGCACTTGATTACAAAGGTCTTTACAAGGCAAGAAAATATACTTTTTTATGTTTCAGCTTTATTTGTGTTAACTTCCATCAATCTATGAATTTTTCTTTTGCTCAGGCTGTTGGTAAGGCTCTCTTTAGGGCTCACGTGGAAGGCCAACTAAAGGTAAACGTGTAATTAATTTATGTCTTGGTAGTGGGGCCCAAAGTCATTAACTTTTTCATGGTTTTGTGCAGAGTGAGATAATGTCAAAGCCAGAACTATTTGTAGAGCCTGATCCTGAGCTACCTTTAGCGCTTCTGGACCAAAAGGAGGTATTTTCTGTTAATCTCCAATTTTAATGGTGAAATGCTTTTAAACAATTTATAAAATATGTTCTTAAATGTGTTCTGTTTTCATTTCACCAGGCTGGTAAAAAGTTATTGCTTATTACAAACTCAGATTACATCTATACAGACAAGATGATGCGGCATTCTTTTAATAGGTTTCTTCCAAATGATATGAACTGGCGAGATTTGTTTGAGATGGTTAGTCAAGACTCAAGCATCCTGCCATCCACCTTTTGACTTTCTTAACTGCTTTACAATTTTTACAAAGCATTAATTCCCCATAATTACAGGAGTATTTACTAAAACCTGGATTTCTATTTGAGATTCTGGAATAACATTCTGTTTTGACTGAATTAATAAGTTGAGAGGGCTATTAAATTATAACCCAAAATAAAATAAATTAAAATCGTTGGATTCGTGAGACGTGTTTGTTCATTGTAGGTTATTGTCTCAGCTAGGAAACCTGAATTCTTTCAAATGTCACATCCTTTATATGAAGTTGTTACAAGTGAGGGCCTGATGCGGCCATGTTTCAAGGCTCGTCCAGGTGAATAAATTACAAAATACTCTCTGGACTGTTACAAACCGGTACCTGTGATTAAACTTATTATTAATCTTTCTCCTATCATTCCATCAATTTCTACTACCATCACCTGTAGTTTAATTCATTCAAAGCAATCATGTTGAGTTTTGTTCTGGAAGTTTTGTATTTCCATATTTCGTACTTTAACTGGCCATTATTCTAATTCATATTAACATTAGTTTGTTAATTATAGATAATATATATCACTTAAACCATATCGTGTTTTTTAGGGGGCTTGTATTCTGGAGGAAGCGCTCAAATGGTTGAAAATTCTTTAGGCATTCATGGAGATGAGATATTGTATGTTGGCGATCATATCTATACAGATGTAAGCGTCTCGAAAGTACATCTTCGTTGGCGGACAGCATTAATTTGTCGAGAGTTGGAAGAAGAGGTGAGCTACTAGCTATATGAATTAACAATACAATATATCTTAATTACCATAAATAACAATTAACAAGTGCTTAAAAGGAAATGGAATTTTGAGTTACATTTCCAGTCAGAACTAACATCTATAATTGGAAAGAACCATGTGGTAGGGTCTTCATTTATCAAGATAAAAGATGGCATACATTGATTTATTTGGTGTCTATTTTTCTTTAGCTTTTAATTTAGAATCGTTCGCTAATTTGTTTATGGTGGTGCAGTATAATGCTCTAATTCATAGTCGAGAGCACCGAGCTATGCTTGTAGACCTGATAAAGCAGAAGGAGGTAGTTGGTGATCTCTTTAATCAACTCCGTCTAGCTCTGCAGAGGAGAAACATGGGTCGTCCTGCTCAAGTAATTATTTATTTTATTTCTAGTTTTTTTATGGAGAGCATCTTTAATTTACACGGGGGCACGGGGCAAGGAATATTCAACTATTCATGGACTTACGACAACAATGATTAGATTCTTTTTATCAGATTGTTATGGTTCTATAGAATTTACCATTCATTTTATAGACCATGGCTGCTACTCATATGGATGATAAAGAGCTCACTGAGAGTGTGCAAAGGCTACTTATCGTAATGCAACGGTTGGATGAAAAAATTGCACCAATGTTGGAAGAGGACGGGGAGCACTTCAATAAAAGGTTTGCCATTGTCAAACCGCCACCTTATAAATTATGCCTGGCCAAATAACGATTTGTTGTTCACAAATAGTGTTATATAGTATCGTTACATATGGCAATCAAGGTCCATATTTTTGATAAATGGGTTGATTTGTGTAGTTTTTGTTAAAACGGGTTGTGATTTGAGCCACTCAAATTATACAATGGGTCAATTGGGGCCATCCTACCATTCTAGCTAACTTAGAATAGGTCCAAATCATCTTGCACCACCACCTACCGGTTTCCGTCGAGATGCCACCATCGCCTCTGACTGCCGTTGCTACGGGCCGCCATAAAAACGAATACAGTTGGTGAACCCATTTTTATACCTTTTTTTTTCCAAGACGGCATATTTCAATCCTAGCCCATTTTGACCTGCTTGATACTTTTTCCTAAAACGACCCGTTTTGACCCAAATCCAGCTTGACACGTTAGCTGATTTGACCCACTCCGCCTGTTTTGCCAAACTTAAACATGTTATTGTATTTAATATTACGTGAGTTTATAACTTCACTGATGGATCATTTTCTGTTAGGTGGGGATATCTGTCACGTGCAGGTTTGTGGGACAAGAGTCACCTGATGCGACAAATAGAGAAGTACGTATTTCAGTTTTTCCTTTAAATTAAAAACGTACAGTTAATGATTGTTCATTTTTTGTGATAATATTAACTTGTTAATTCTCCAAACCGCAGGTATGCTGATATTTATACCTCACGAGTGTCAAATTTTCTTCATTATACACCTTTCATGTATTTCCGCTCACAAGAGCAGGTATTTGCTCTTCATCAAACCTTCTTAAACTAAATTCAGGAACTTAGAGTTGTCAGTTTTGGATTTTACTCTTTTAACATAAACATTCTTTTTACATTGCACTGGTGCAGACTCTGGCCCACGACTCGTATTCGTTTTACGAATCTCAAATCAATCCGTGAGTCGATAAACACGGAAATGTTGTTAAAGCTACTTTTGTTGTCCTGTGTACCATCAAGATGCTGATAGTTCATGTTGAATCCCTATGTCGGTATGATAGAACCATAAACCCTAGGTACTTGTCTGTAACGTTTGCAAAAGCTCGGCTTCCAGGACCCTAAGCGCCTCGTGGCGCCTCAGGCTTTTTAGAATTGAGTGTGTCTATATTTTGGTAGCTACTGACAAATGATCTTCTAGTGAGTTGTTTGATTTAAATAATTATTGCCAAAATTGGCAGTGTTTAGTAGTAGCTGTAGTAAGGCAAGTAAGGCATTGTACGCTGTATGATGGCTTTGCAGTTGTAAAGTTGGGCTGTATAAGTAAAAGTAGTCTTCATAGGAAAAAGACATTTATGAAGATGCTTGTGTTAATCTTTATTTGTAAAAAGGCGCTTTACGGGCGCTTGGTTTGTAAGCCGTTCTGGTAATGTTTATGTTTGGTTTGTAAGCTGTTCTGGTAATGTTTATGTTTTGGATTGCGTACCTTGTTTGAACGTTAACGGAAATGACTGTTTTATCCTTTTATTATAAATGTAAAAAGTAAAAAAAAAATTACTTGAAACTCCCACCTCTCTTCCCCATTTCTTTCTTCAAGCGATTTTGCTAAATTCGGGCCCAACATTTGTGCTGCCATATAGCAACAAACCATCCTTGCATCAAATGAGTTTCCGGAGCTTATGAGTGTAGCAACATTATGTACATACTTTTGATTAGTGTGTGTAGTGGGCGTTTCCACCGGGCATTATGGGGCGTTTTGACCTCTCATGGCGCTGGGAACACCGCCCCCAACCCCCTGGCGCTATGGAGGCTTTATGGATTGCAGGTTTATGTGTATCCGTTGGGACCATTTGACCATTTTGAAAATCGAACGTTGGACCATTTTAAAGAAAGCAACGGTTTGCTTTCCCCCAACACACACACATATATGTATGTATGTATATATATATATATATATATATATATATATATATATATATATATATATATATATATACACTAGTCTAACGGCTTGTGTAACACATGGGGTTCAAAACTTATATTAAAAATCCTAAGGGGGAGGATAAATTGAAAACCCACTTGAGTTAAAGAAACTCTGCAAACCCAATCCTAGCCATACATAGAATGTGATCTATGGATGAGATGAAAAGTTACTTTTTGTAATTTTATTTTTGATTTATTTTTAACAAAAAAAGTACATAAGGGTACTTTTGGAAAACAATATACCTTACTTTTTACTTTTCAGACATCTTTTTCACTTTTCAAGATTTTTAACTTTCTCTCTCATCTATTATTATTCTCTCTCACACCTCAACAACATATGATTTTTTAGACCAATTATGTAACAAGCAATGCTGAATATGTAAGAACTTTGTTTTTCCTGTAACAAACGAGTTTACATATATACAAAATATGTAACAATGAACTTTATTCTTTTTAACAAACGAGTTTATATATATAAAAAAAAAATAAGATGTGGAATACAACTTTGTTATTGTGTTCCAACTTATACTTTTATTATGTTACAGCATTTGTTACTATGTTACAGCTTATACTCTTGATGTTAAATAACATATATATATATATATACACACACACACACACACACACGTAACAACTTTTGTTAATATGTTACAATTTATACTTCTAGTATATCATCTTTTTTACTATGTTACAATTTATACTCCCGATGTTAGATTTATGTAACATAATCAAATAAATAATAGAACATAATAACAATCTGTTAATCATTAAAATGTACATTTTGTTACAAGAAATAATGTTACAAATCATAAAAAAAACCCACATGAACCATAGTTCACAATTCTATGTTATCTAAAAAAGAAAACAAAGGAAAAAAAATGTGATAGAAAATAATTATTAAAAAAAGAACAAAAATTACATTTATTTATAAAAAAAACATAAGCCTTTTAATCTTGTAACCCATAAATTATCATAAAAAAATGTGTAGGTAACCTCCATTACATCTATTTATAAAACAAAACATAAGCCTTTTAATCTTGTAACCTAAATCTTGATTTATGCAATAAATAAACAAATAAAGAAACATACGGACTAATGTGTTACAGATCTTGATTTATGCAATAAATAAAAAAATACACCCAAATCTGGATTTCGTCTTCATGTTTCTGCACGTGCTTCATGTTTCTTCGAGTTACAGATCTGAACTATTGTGTTACAGATCTGCTCATGCTTCGAGTTACATATCTGAACTATTGTGTTACAGCTCTGCTCCTGCTTCATGTTTCTGCACGTCTCGAACCCACTACCAGATCTTGACCTGTTAATCGCTGAACCATAACCAACAACACACCCTCACGACTCACTCTGACAGCAAACACCATCTCTAGCACCATTGTCGCCACCACCTATATCACCTCTTTTGCCATACACCACCTTCAAAAGATGGATCTAGAAATCTAAAAAGAGAGATGAAATTATGAAAAGATACAAAGAGAGAGAGAGGGAGAGAGAGAGAGATGAAAATAAAAAGTGAAAAGGAGACATATGCATATAAAAAGAAAGAGAGAGATGATGTTAGATGAAAAGAAAGAGAGAGAGGATGTTGGGAAAGGTTGTAATCTGACAGTTACAGATTCTGCAGAAAAGTGAGAAAATTGTGTGACGAAAATGCCCTTACAAGACATGTAAAATAGAGTGACGTGGTTCAATTTGGGCCTAGTATTGGGTTTCCAAAGTTTCTTTAACTGGGATGGGTTTTCTAGTTATACTTTCCCAAAATCCTAATACAATAACAAATATACCAATTATTGGGCCTAATACAAAATAAATTCCAGAAACTACTTCGGGCCTACCAAAATAAACATTTGACCAACAAACATTACCAAAATAAACATCTACTGCGTCTAAACAACAGGGACATGCTAATTTTTGTATCTACCAATCAGACGATTACACGTGTAAAGTCTCCAGACGCTTTAATTTTTAAGGTCTCTGCGTCTAACCTTTAGATGCGAGACTGTTGTTCAGACGCAGAGACCTTAAAGAATAGGTGCTCATTTTTGCGTCTAAACAACAGCCTCACGTCTAAAGGTTAGACGCAGAGACCTTAAAAATTGAAGCGTCTGAAGACTTTACACGTGTAATCGTCTGATTGGTAGACGCAAAAAGTAGCTCGTCCCTGTTGTTTAGCTGATTGGTAGACGCAAAAAGTAGCTCGTCCCTGTTGTTTAGACGCATTAGATGTTTATTTTGGTAATTTTTATTGGTCAAATGTTTATTTTGGTAAATTTCCCTTCCTTTATTCAATATTCATACAGTTTGAAAGTCAAAACAAACAAAAAACGTCGTCGTTTAAGGCTCTACTATAATGAATTAAGAAGTCAACAATAATAAATACCGCAGTGAAGGCATTGACCGTTTGAACTCCTTTTTTAACGCTCCATAATACGCTCCTACACCAAAATTAGCTTTTGATCAATATATTGTCCAATTATTATTCAATTTTTCAATCCCCTGTTTTTTATTTTATAAACCTTGCCAATGCCAATACTCTGTTTCATAATCAACCTTAAATTCTTTCGAATTTTGGTTATAAATCACCAAGATTTTATAAACCCTATTCAATCCAACACCCAAATTGCATTTTGATCACGATCTTGTTCAATTGTTCCATCCCCTGTTTTTTAAAATATTATAAACTTTGCCACTCTGTTTCATAATCAGCCCTTAAAACTCTAAATTCTTTAAAACTATGTTCATAAATCACCAAGATTCTATAAACCCACTTCAATCCAATACCCAAATGCCTGTTTAATCAAAATCTTGTTCAGTTGTTCAATCCCCTGTTTTTATTTTTATAAATATTTAAAAATTGGGATGTTAACACCAGGGGTGTTGTTAAAGCTGTTGGATGGGATGAATTCAGGTGTGAAACCCACAAGTGAATACAGGAATTCATTGTTACAAGTTATAGATATTATGCCGGTTGATCTTGATGAGAAAGATCTCTGGCCAAAACAGGGGTTTTGTGTCAAAGTTTCGGATTCATCGCATTCGGTTTATGTGAGTTTACCGGCTGAACTTATTCTGAGTAATGAAATTCAGCTTGGCCAGTTTGTTTTTGTCGAAAAACTAGAGGCGGGTTTGCCTGTTCCTGTTGCGAAAGGGGTTAAACCGGTTCCTGGCCGCCAACCGTTTGTTGGAATGCCTGAACCGGTTATGAGTGTTGATCATGTTTCGAATCGGGGTTTAAAGTTGTGTACACCTAGAAGGGGTTCTTGGGTTACATGTCAAAAGGATGAACATGGGATTTGTGATTCGTCATCACCTATGAATTTGAATCCAAACACGAAAGTATCGGTTCCTAGAAGAAGTTCTTGGGGTACAGGACCGAAAAGAGAGCATGGGATTGGTGAACCAGCGTCGCCTAAGGCTTTGAAACCAACGCGTTTTGATCATATTACGCCTGTGAAGAAGTGTTGTTCAGCTCAGAAGATGAGCTTAAATAGAAGGGTGTCAATGTCTAAGTTGCTTGAAAGTCCTGTGGTTGTAAATAAAAGCTGTATTGCATCTTCTACTTCTATGGTGAAGGTTACAGAAGACAAGAGTAGAATAATTGTTAAAGATGCAAAGATATTAACAAGTCCTTTTAATTCAGTTGTAGGTACATCTTTTATTATTAGATTTTACTTAAGTTGTAGGGGCTTGTTATTTGAATCTTGTCATGCAGGATTCTGATTTACATGTGCATTTTTACAGTGTCTTGTATGCTATTATCATCTTAATGGGCAAACTGCAAGAATGAGAAACGATTTCACACTTTCCTCGATATTTTACAACCAAATTTACCTTAGACGTAACGCAGAAACCAACTTACTGTTTACCAGACTTTAGTACTGATGTTATTTTGAATGATTTTACTTGTAAACCGTTGATGTGCAACTGGTTGATGTCATATCAGTCGCCACAACGGATGCCATATATGCAAAAAAATGCTTATGTGAAAAAAAAAAACATTACAGTGTGCATGTCGAACTTACCCATTGCTCCCTTTTATATAACTGTAGGAAAGAAAAGTGTAGCGCCACCGAGTTCACAGAGTAGACGAGTAGCATCTTCTCCCCATTCATCGTACAAAACCAGTTTATCGTTTAATCTACCACAAAAGCTTAGCTTACTGGGAAAGGTAACTTCAAGTTCCTATTTTTTTTTTTAATTTTTTTTTTTATAAATTTTTATGATTTTTTTTTAAAACTTTTTTGATGTTTGATACATTGTAGGAAGTTGTCCAACAACAAGAAAGAGCACAGAAAATTGCACTTCAAGCGCTTAGACATGCCTCAGCAACCGAAACTCTTATTTGGTCTCTCAAGTATGACTATTTGATCCTACTCATTATGTAGAAGTAGCATTTTCGACCCGTTTGCTTATGAAGGGGTAAGGGGTCAATTTGGGTTATAGTTTATCTCAAACGGGTCAAATCGTCAAATGTGGCTCAAAAGGGTTGTATCGTTCTGTGTTATATTTTATTTGCTAACAAGTCATTCGAAAAAAATTTCAAAATACTCTCTTTGGAATATTTAAAATGTAACTGTGTCAAACACGCTGTTTGGTTCAAAATACGGCCAAAGTATATTCAAATGATTAAATCCATCTAAGTTTAAATAACATTGAGTTTTTATTTGTGTTGCAGGACTTTATCAGCTTTGACCAAGTCGGCTAACCCTGATGACCCGACAGATTGTTTTGAACAGTTTATTGAGTTCCATAACCAACTTGTTCAAGCCATAACCAACACGGTGTCAATCAAAGCAGCAACTGAAACGACTAACAAAGAGCTAAAAGACACCCAAATCTTGCATGATATCAACAACAACAACGCATCTAAGCGAAAATCTCCAACACATGAAAGTCAACAAAAGTCCACAGTCTTTGGAAAACAGTCAAGTTCGTCTAGCAGCCTGAACGATACTATTAAACTCGGGAAGAAGATTGAGACAGAGGCTGGAAACTGGTTCATGGAGTTTTTAGAAAAATCTTTAGAAAAGGGTATGAAGAAGGCAAAAGCAGATGGTACAAAAGTTCCTCTTTTACTTGTGAAAAAGGTTATGAATTGGGTAGAAACCGAACAATGTGAGTCTAGCAAGAGGCCAGTGCATCCAAAAGCAATAGATATTGCAAGAAAATTGAGGATCAAGTTAAGGAATTCTTGAATATTAGTGTACATTGCTTGTGGCACATATGCTGTTTGATACAATAAAGTGATTTTTTTTTTCACAATGTTAAAAGGTTTTACTTGTTCCTTTAAGGTTTATGTCAATCTGATGACAACGCTATTCATTTGATGATGTTTTGTTTATTATGGTATTTTGCTAAACATCTACACTTGACAGATTTGGATTTTGGTTATGGAAAATGGTCAGCCATGTGATGTGAGTTTGGTAGTTTTATAAAAACAATAAGTTTATAAGTTGGTATATAGTTTTTTTTTGCCACCAACTATAGAAATCGAGCGGAAGCGATTTTCTATTTGGGTTTCGGAGGTTTGTTTTGGCCCTGCAGCCGAGGGCCGCTTTGGTTTCTAGTTGGCGACTCTCAAAATGGCAAAGTGGTTGTTGTATAAGAAATGTAGAGAGAATATGAAAGATGTTTTATTGTAATATTTTGGTACATCAAATGAGGAGACAACCTCCTCTATAAATACAAGAAAGGAAAACATAAAAATAGGAATGAGCTAATCTTGGGGCACAAACATGGAGGTAGTCTTGAGGCATAATGTAAGGAGCTAGTCTTGGTCAATAATGTTGGTCTTGGTCAATATTCTTCAATAAAGATGGTCAATGGTCATAATCTCCAATACTCCCCCTCAAGTTGGAGCGTGAAGGTTACGAACGCCCAACTTGCCAAGTAGTATTTTTTCCTTTTCGAATACTCCCCCTCAAGTTGGAGTGTTTTTTTTTTTTTTTCTTGCGGGCTCATAGATTTGGACCCGACTTTTCTTCTTGCGGGTTCAAGAAACCCGACTTTTCTTCTTGCGAGTTCAAGGAACCCGGCTTTTCTTCGCGAGTTCAAAAGAACCCGACTTTTCTTTTCTTGCGGGTTTAAAGAACCCGACTTGTCTTCTTGCGAGCTTAAAGAGCCCGACTTTTTTTCTCGCGGGCTCAAGGAGCCCGACTTTATTTTTCTTGCGAGCTCAAGGAACCCGACTTTTTTTTCTTGGGAGTTCAAAGAACTCGACTTTTTTTTTTTTGCGAATTTAATAAGAACCCGACTTTTTTTCTTGCGGGCTCAAAGGAACCCGACTTTTTCTTCTTGCGAGTTTAAAAAAAAAACTCGACTTTTTTTTTTTTTTTGGTCTCTTTTTTTTTTGTCTTCGTTCTTCTCCATCTTGTGCCCTTTTTTTTTTTACTTTCTCCTCCCGTGCTTTTGCTTTTCCCTTTTTTTTATTTATTTATTTTTCTTTTTCTTTTTTTTTTCTTTCGAGCAGGATCAGGAACACTGCTCTGATACCATATGAGAAAATTGAATCACAGAGGGTTTTTTTTTTATTTATGTTCTTGTTTATTACAAAGAGAATACCATGCCTAAATAGGCATTACAATCAAAAAGAAAGGAAACAATTTGCAACGGTTGGTAATTGTGCAACTATATGGAAAGGTACAGCTGGTCCATAATTGCCTCCTTAAAATAGTTTTTTATTTTCTAACATTTTTAAAATTCTAGCACTAAAGAATTTAGGATTAAAAACACAAGGGTCTGAAGATAGTTCCTCAAACCCATTACCTCCATTGATATCCTCCTCCTGCCCTATGTAACTTCCAGTTGCCATTCCACCAAATCCTTCTTCATGGGATCCGCCGCCGCTAGCTTCCTGGTTACCTACGGCGGCTGCTGCTCTTCCGGCAACACCATTTTTTTCTCCCTTTTTGGTTTTATGATTATCATTCCACCATTCCGGGTAACCGACTAACTGGAAACATTGATCTTTGGTATGTTTTGACATCCCACAATGGCCGCACTTCAGCCTGCTTTTATCGATTCGAGAAGATGGCCCTGTATTGGAGCTCTTTTGATCAGCGCGCCCTCTCGACAGAAATCCTAGGCCCTCCGCTTCACGTGACCCATTGGCATTCAAACCTGCTGCCACACCGTTCTGAGAAGATGGGGTATCAGTGGTTGTACCCAAAATGCCCTGATGTGCCATCTCCTTTCGGACAGCAGCGTAGGCACCTTCGGCGGAAGGTAACGGGTCCCATCGGAGGATTTCTCGTTTCACAGTATCATATTGTCTGTCGAGTGCATTTAGGAATTGGAAGAGCTTTTGTTCAGACCGAATCTTGTTGTAGGTAGTTATATCCTCTGTACACGTCATGGGGTTGGGGTCTCTTCTTTCTATTTCCCCCCAAACCCCTTGCATAACGATCCAAAAATCTTCTAATGGAGAACCATTTTGTTTTATACCATTCGCCTTGACATGTAAATCAAAGGTTTGCAGCTTATCTTTCCCGCTACTATAAGTGACCACTAAGGCATCCCATAATGTTTTTGCAGTGGGAAACTCAGTTAGGTTACTTGCCAAAGCGGGTTCGATATTTTGTATTAACCATGAGAACACCACCAAATCATCTTGTTCCCATTGATCAAAAGATTCGTCGTTTGGTTTTGGTGGAGCCGGTTTTCCCGTCAAATGACTCAAGAGAGCTTTGGACTTCCCTCCTATGGCTACTCGAATCATTCGAGCCCACAAAGCATAGTTTTGACTGTTTAGTTTGAGATTAATTTTCAAACCATCGGATAGGTTCTGTTTTGAGGTTTGGTTTTGGTTGTTAAGGCTGGTTTTGAGCAGGTTAGTGATCTGCATAGCAAGGTCATTGTTAATGCTGGTGTCGGTATCGCCCATAGTGGCTTGACGATTGTGGGTTGAAAAAAAATGGTAGATGAAGGGCTGAGGTTTTTGAGCGGATGATCCTAAGATCGTGTGCACCGCTCTGATACCATATAGAAATCGAGCGGAAGCGATTTTCTATTTGGGTTTCGGAGGTTTGTTTTGGCCCTGCAGCCGAGGGCCGCTTTGGTTTCTAGTTGGCGACTCTCAAAATGGCAAAGTGGTTGTTGTATAAGAAATGTAGAGAGAATATGAAAGATGTTTTATTGTAATATTTTGGTACATCAAATGAGGAGACAACCTCCTCTATAAATACAAGAAAGGAAAACATAAAAATAGGAATGAGCTAATCTTGGGGCACAAACATGGAGGTAGTCTTGAGGCATAATGTAAGGAGCTAGTCTTGGTCAATAATGTTGGTCTTGGTCAATATTCTTCAATAAAGATGGTCAATGGTCATAATCTCCAATACCAACTGTAACCATGATAAGTATATATAGTTCATACAAAATGGTTAAAACTAATACCAACGTGTCATGGTTGTCCCTCAGAATGGTTTCTTGCCATTCACATGCCAAAGGTATTAGGTATCACAGTGCTTTCAACTACACTATTTGGTTTCAATTCTTTGCATGTGTTACTATATATATGGTACTATAATACTTCAAGATTTTGTAACTGTGAGACACAAATTAGAGTCTCTTCCCATGTGTGCATACATCCATGCACATCTTAAACGTGTAGAGATCAGGGGGGGAATACCTCATGCAAGTTATTTCAAGTATTCATCACTTCAAGTTAGGCTGAACGGTGTGGAGCCTGCATGCCCACTTCGGACCGCGTACACCGCCCCCCTATGCCGGCAACGGCATGGCCATCAACGAGCTGCCGGGCTTGCCATGCCTCATTTGCTTCCTTTTGACCGTTCAACGGTCGGATTTATTAAAAAAAAACCTCGTTCGCCGGAGAAGAAGGTAGAGGTTGCCGGAGAAGAAGGAGTGGCCGCCGGAGACGTGTCGGAGAAGATGGAGGCCCGTCATTGACGTGGAGGCCAGGCATCCTTGCTGATGCTCAACCACACCCAACAGCCTTAATTCCTTTGGTTATTTCATTTGGTTGTGTATTTCACTTATTATTATTGGGTTAACTGTACAGGTAATTTAAGTGTTATTGACATATTTAGGTGATATTGGATTAACTGGTCGACTAAGGTGATCTTATTCAATAGTCACCCTAATTTTTTTTTTTTGTTATTAATATCATTATTTAAATAACAAACAATAATTAAGCAATGATTACCCAATCATTTATAAAGCTCCATGAAGCCCCTTCCCACTACACCCCTATAAAGCCCCCTTCTATTATTTTATAATATTTTATTCCCTATGAAACCCCATAGAGCCCCCCCCCCTAACTACACATGCCCTTAGTCCAAACGCATGACTTAGTATTAAATTTAGAGTTTTTCAAGATTGATTTTTTTTTTTGAACGGCCTGGGGAAAACCCACAAGAGCATGCCACTTAGAAGAGTCGAACTCATGACCTTGTGGATAAAACCAGGTTGACTTCACCAACTAGGCTGAATTCATCACCTTTTTCGAGATTGATTTTGTTGGGTCCATATTAGTGAGACTGACGCTATCAAATACATATTGGTGATCCCTATAGGTGTTTTACTATTTAGGACCGAGAACACTTGGGTTCTCGGTTATTTAAGGTGTTTAGGTCGAGAACTAATTAGTTCTCACTTATTAGTTCTCACTTAGTATGTTGGGCTTTATTCTTGTGGGTTGGTCCGCGGGACTGTTAAGGCTATGTGAGCCCAAGTCCTACGTATAAAAGGTGTTTTATTGGTTCATTTGTAACTAGCAGTTTACATTTTCTAATAAAACACTCTCTAGTATCAGACGAATCCTTTATAGATCGTATGCTATTGAGGTTGTTAATCAATCGTTTATTGTGTTCTTGAATCATATAATCACTAGATTCCGCTTACTGATTATATTACTTGATATCATTGTTAATTCGGGACTTACAATTTGTATCAGAGCCATTGTAGTCATTTGTGGCTCGGTTTGATATCAAGGGATTCAAGTTTTTGCTGCTGCGTTTTGTCGGTTCAACAGGTTTAAATCTCATCTCATTTTTAAATTTTATTTATCTAATCATTTTTGGTGTTTTAGAATTTTTGGCAGATTTGTTTTTGTTGAAAAACTTGAACACTGCCCGTAGGTTTTGGTACCTGAACCCGACCCTAATCGATTCGTATAGATTTAGATTTATCAAGCAAAAATCGATTCGTAACCTGAACCGGTTTGGGCCTATCATAAAAAAATCGATTCAGTTTGGGCCTAAAACTGGGTTTTCTACACCTCTTTATTAAGTCAAACCCATTTAGAAAAGCCCGACCCAAATAACACAAACCTAAAACCATTTTCACAACAGAAGACCCTAAAAGAAGACCGAACCTAAAGATTTGTGGGTCACAATTGAAAAACTAAAAAAGTAGGTTGCCAAGATGCAAAACCCATAGAAAAATAGGGCAACACTAGCAGTAACAGGTTCTTCTAGTTCAACGACTCTATAACGTAATCTCATTCTCTGTTCTTGTTTTTTTTTGTTTTTTGATTGATTGTATTGTGTTTTTATGGTGTTCTGATGTAACCCTTTTCAAATCTTGGTTTCTTTTTGGTTCCCTGAGTTGGGTTTAGTTGAATTGAATGGGTTATTGATTTTGACCCACTTTTGTTTTGAAAGTTTTTGTTTTGGCCTCTTGAAGTTATAAAGTTTCAAACTAGGTTCTCTTTAAGTCTTTTTTTGGAAGTTATAAAAATCTTGATTGTATGAACTACACAGTTGTGTGCACTGTGCAGAGATTGTATTTGGTGCAGGCCTATGAAGGGGATTGAGTCATTAGTCAGTTTATATGTTGTGTTAATTATTAATTATATGGTTTGCTAAATGTACCCGCCTCTACAATTTTAGCAGGTTTAGAAAGTAGTAAACATAGAGCGGGTGGGTACGTTTAGCACAACCTTAGATATATGATACTTGTGTACAAAACCTGCATTCTCTGTATACTAGGAAATATAGGGAATATGTAACATATCCGAAATCGGTATCTTAAAGAAGTAGGAGGATAGCACCCTCAGTCCTTGCATTTCAAATTTATGTAACTTGAGGACGGTGATTAATGATTATCTTTTTGACGGCTCCAACGTCATCATTCTAGGAAGCATAGTTGTTAATAATGTCTATAGCGCTCGCTGTAGCGAATAGCGTAGCGTAGCGCTCATGTGTCGCTATATGGTTGATAGCGACAAATAGCGAGATTTATGTTTTAAAATTTTTTTTTTGGTAAAATATGTGTAAAATTTTCTTCTAGTGTATGGCTAAACATGAAATAGCGCCCGCTACTTCTTATGCATATGTTGACTTCATAGATTGTAGTTGAGTTTTTAATGTAGTTTTACTCTCTAGTCTCACTATCGGGTCAAACAGACGGGCCTGAGTTTTTAGTGTAGAACTTTGATTTTTGCCTGGTGTTAGCTAGTTATTTTCTCTACATTTAATTTGGGCATATCTAATATGCTAATCATGTACTCTTGGTGGGTGCTTTTAAGAGATGAATTGGCTTTGACCCAATTATGAATTGATTTCTTGCAGTAGAAGCTGAAGATTTGTAGTTTGGTATATTTGTATTTTTAAGATGTCAGAAAAGAAAATTATAGCTATATGCCAGTCGGGTGGCGTGTTTCAGACGGAAAAAGATGGTTCCATGTCATATAGTGGTGGGGAGGCTTATGCTGTTGATCTTGATATAGAGACAAAAGCGATTGATTTTAAACAAGACTTAGCCGAGACGTTTGGATTTAATGTTGACAACATGTTGATCAAATACTTCCTCCCTGGAAACAAGAAGACTCTTATCACGATATCTAAAGACAAAGACCTTAAACGCATGATTAACTTCTTTTCTAATGCTGATCAAGTGGATGTCTTTGTCATGCCACTGGATGGTGCCACGGCGGCTCCAAATATCTCAAGCACGCCTGCTAGTAGGTATTTTATTCGTTCTATCCTTTTTTTTTGTTATTACTAATTATCCGATTTTGATGATGTAATATTACCCTAATAAAACCTATATGCAGGTCAAGCGGGACAACGGTATCTGAAGCAGTTGTTCCTGTATCAAGCCCTGTTGGAACAAGCCAGACAGATAACGAACCGAATACAAGTGAAACTATTCCACTTGATATTGTTATACAAAATGAAGCCGCACCATTATCATTTGCACACGGCTCAATTTGTGAAAAACAACATAACAAAGCTGCAATTCAGTGGGAAAACACGATCACGGGTGTGGAACAAAGATTTTCTAGTTTTGCTGAGTTTCGTGAAGCTCTACATAAATTCTCTATTGCTCACGGTTTCCGTTACAAATATAAAAAAAGCGATAGTCACCGTGTTAGTGTCAAATGTAAAGCAGAAGGTTGTCCATGGCGAATATATGTTTCAAGATTACCAACGACCCATTTAATCCGCATTAAAAAAATGAACCCGGAACATACATGTAATGGAGTTGCTGCAAAAGCAGGTTATCGGGCCACAAAGGGTTGGGTCGGGAACATTATAAAGGAGAAGTTACGGGCTTCCCCAAATTACAAACCGAAAGATATCGTTGACGACATTAAAAGGGAATATGGCGTCCAATTGAATTACTCACAAGCATGGCGTGCGAAAGGAATTGCGAAAGAACAACTTCAAGGTTCATACAAAGAGGCTTATTCTCAGTTACCTATCTTTTGTCAGAAAATAATGGAAACAAATCCGGGCAGTTTAGCTACGTTTGATACAAAAGAGGATTCAAGTTTTCATCGGTTTTTTGTCTCGTTTCATGCTTCTATTTCCGGGTTTCAACACGGCTGTCGTCCTTTAATCTTTTTGGATGATATTCCTTTAGACGCAAAGTACCAAGGGACTTTATTAATAGCCACTGCTGCAGACGGTGATGATGGTGTTTTTCCATTGGCTTTTGCCGTAGTTGATGATGAAACCGATGATGACAACTGGTTTTGGTTCTTATCGAAGTTGAAATCAGCTGCACCGATATCTCAACCAATCACCATCGTCGCAAATTTCACAAAAGGGTTAAAAGACTCGATCGCTAATGTTTTTGGCAGTGAATGTTTTCACGCTTATTGTTTAAGATATATTGCTGAAAAACTTAACGATGATTTAAAAGGTCGGTATTCACACGAAGCCAGACGGCTGATGATTCAAGATCTTTATGCTGCTGCCTACGCACCAAAGCTTGAAGCTTTTGAACAATATTCGCAAGATATTAAAGCTATTTCACCCGAAGCTTATGATTGGGTGGTGAATAGCGAGCCACAACACTGGGCAAATGTGTTCTTTGATGGAACACGGTACAATCACATTACGTCTAATTTTGGACAGCTGTTTTATGATTGGGTATCGGATGCTGTTGAGTTACCAATAACTCACATGATTGATGTCTTGAGAGGTAAATTGATGGAATTAATTTATACAAGACGGGTCGATTCTAACAGATGGACTACAACTTTGACACCATCAATGGAAGAAAAGCTTAAAAGCGAAGCTTCAAAAGCGCAATCGTTTCAAGTGTTTCCATCGCAGAGTAACATATTTGAAGTGCACGGTGACTCTGTTGAAATGGTTGACATTAGTCAATGGGATTGTAGCTGCAAAGCGTGGCAGCTGACTGGACTGCCATGCTGTCATGCCATTGCTGTTTTTGAAGGCGTTGGTAGAAACGTGTACGATTATTGTTCTAGATACTTTATGGCTGAGAGTTACAGAAAAACATATGCAGAGTCGATATACCCGATACCTGATGTTGAAGGTTCGTTAGATGGCGAGGACATTTCGGTAATTGTTACACCACCTCCTGCTAAACGGCCTGTAGGGAAGCCCGGTAGGCGAGCTAAGTTGAAGCAGGCGGGGTCGCTTGAGCTTATTAGAAGACAAATGCAGTGCAGCAAATGCAGGGGTTTAGGTCACAACAAAAAGACTTGCAAGTATGCCTTTTCATCTTTTCTTTCTTTGATTTTATTGTTATTGTGAATTAATTGCATGGTTGGTACGTGTAGTTTACCTATTTTGCCATTTTGATACGCTCTTATTGGAAATTACATCAATGGTACCAACTTTTAGACGTTTAGTAACGATTTCACCGTTAGTACTTAGTGCCTACACGTACTAACGTTGTACTTAATTCTACAAATAGTTTCACCATTTATAAAAGTTGGCACCAGTTGTGTAATTTTCAATAAATAGGCATAAAAATGACGAAATGGGTAAACCACAAGCACTAACCATTTTTTATTGTTATTTTTTTTTAATATATTTTTTTTTTAATTTGCAATTTAGCTGAGTGAGTTGAGATGTCTTGTACAGAGAGGGCGTAGCGACACATGAAGCATCATCAACTCCTGAAGTGTTGCCAATTCAGATGGATGAAGACGCACATGATCCCATAGACGACACAAATAATCCAATAGACGAAACACATGATCCCATAGACGACTCATCAGCCACGATATGCGAAGTCTAAAGGACGTTCGCATAGAAATATTCTGAAATATATAATTGACATGGGGTTGATGCAAGAGCCGATGATCTTAGTTTAGGTAATCATAAGACTGATGAAACTTGTCTTTGACGGTTCGATACATAGTTTTTTACTATAGTTTAAGGGTAACCTTGATCAGCCAATCTAACTTTCTGTTTATAGTTTCTTGGTGATTCATTGATTGATTGCTTTGTGGAGTTCATTTGTTTTGGGTGTCTGTCTAAACCCCCAACAATGCATTCAAATTTTCGGCTCTAGTTTATGTCCTTTGATTTGTTTCGTAATGGTGGTTTGTCTTTCTATCAGTGGCGAAACTTGAAAAAAACAGTTGTGAGGTTGAGAATCACGAGACCTAGTTTTTTTTTCTTATCGACGGGTCTGGACTCGATTAATATACAAATTACCTACTAAAATCTTTTAAGATAGTTTTTTTTTAGGATTTTAAAGTAGTTTCTAGTTTCTACGTATATTTATGGGTTAAAAAAATCACGTCAGTCATGCAATATTCATTGCAATGCATGGACTTTATGTTATTGTTTATCTACTTTTCCTTAGAGATGTAATCTAAGCATCTTGACGCTGTATTTGCTTTATCTTGGTTATCGGTCATTAAGGCCTATCTCAGTCCCAAATATCGGTAACTATATCGGCTCCAATATGACCGATATATTGACCAATATCCATTGATAATGGATCAAACTCCATAATTAATCATTGTCGCATTGATAATGGATCAAACTCCATAATTAATCATTGTTTTGGCTAATTTATGGTTAATCAACATAATCCTTTTTTGTTTTGGCCGAGTCTGTTATGTTCGATGGGATGCATGTCTTATAAGGTTGAGATATGAAGTTCATATATTGTTCATAATTGTTCTTGAAGATCTCATATGGTTTAGTGTTAAAGAGTTGATTGCTTAAGGCGTCTGTTGAAGCCATCTTGCTTAAGGCGTCTGCTGGCTTGTTCTGGCTGCGCCGCACATGGGTCACTTTGCAATGGCTAAAGTTTCGCATTAGCTCCTTTGTGTGTTCTAAGTACAAGATCATGGATGGTTCCCTGGCTTCGTACGAGCCATCTATGTGATTTGCTACCAATATAGAGTCGACGTAAGCTTCGATGTGTTGAGCCCCCATCTTTTTGGCTATGCGCAGTCCTACCAGGAGAGCTTCATATTCTGTCTCGTTGTTAGTGGTTGGGAAGTCGAGTCTTATAGCATAAGTATATTCTTTGCCCTCCGGAGTTATTTAACGCAACCCCGCACCAACACCTTCATTGTTGCATGCATCATCAGTGAATAGCTCCCACTTTTGTGATTCGTCTGGTGGAGTCGAGCTTGATAATGTTTCATTTAGGCACTCTTTGATCTTATCTGTGGGGACTTTTGTGACGAAGTCTGCTAAGATTTTCCCCTTGAAAGAAGGTCTGGCTTTGTAAGTAATTGAATGCTCCCCCAACTTGATGGCCCACTTGGCTAGCCTTCCCCGAGAGTTCTGGCTAGCGCAGGATGTCGTTGATGTGGAAGTCAGTCAAGACATTGATGGGGTGACCCTGAAAGTATCTGCGTAGCCTTCTGGAGGCGTGAACCAGTGCTAGGACCAGCTTTTCCATTGTTGAGTAACGAGTTTCTGCATCAAGGAGTGTACAGCTAACGTAGTAGATTAGGGTTTGTACCCCTTTCCTGTCAACCATGAGTACTGCGCCTACTGCTTTGTCCGTAACGGACAAGTATAGTGTAAGTGGTTCTTCTGGTAAGGGCGCAGTGAGTGTTGGCAAGTTGCTCAGACACTCCTTCATTTCTTGGAAAGCCCTTTCTGCTTCCGCGGTCCATTTAAAGTTAGATTTCTTGAGGCAGTTCTTCAATGTGTCTACAAAAGGGAATGAATTGGACGCGTAGTTTGACAAGAAGCGGTTGACGTCCCATCAATGTTTGGACCTCTTTCACTGAAGACGGAGATGGGATGCGCTCAATTGCCTGAATCTTTTCCGGGTTTGTGCGGAATCCGTCTTTGGTGACTATGACTCCCAGAAACTTTCCTTCTTCCATCCCGAAGGAACATTTACTTGGGTTTAGTTTCATTCTGACGCTTCGGAGCTGTTCGAAAGTCTTCTGGATATCCTTCAGCATTTGGTCTTCCTCTCTGCTTTTGATGACAAGGTCGTTTACATAGACTTCCAAGTTAACACTGATCTGTTTCACGAATGCTGTATCCATTAAACGTTGGTACGTGGCCCCGGTGTTCTTGAGCCCAAATGGCATCTTTGTGTAACAGAAGGTTCCCATGTCAGTGAGGAACGCTGTTTTGTCCTCATCTTCTTTGGCCATTTGGATCTGATGATACCATTTGTAGGCATCAAGAAAGCATTTAAACCTAAATGGTGCCAATGAGTCGACTTTTAAATCGATCTCAGGCAGTGGGTAGCAATCTTTAGGGCGGGCCTTGTTTAAATCTTTGTAATCCACGCACATGCGCCAACTGCCATTAGACTTTCCCACCATTAATGGGTTGGCTACCCAAGTTTGATATCTGCTTTTGGGAAGAATACCCGCCTTTAATAGTTCCATTACTTGTTCGTTCATGGCCTTTGTTTTCTCCGGCCCCATACTGCGCTTCTTCTGAGAAAATGGTTCAGCTGTTTTGTAAACATTGAGCTTGTGTTTCGCGATGTGACGTGGAACGCCGACCATGTCTGTTGGTTGGAAAGCAAAGATATCGATGTTCTTTGTGAGGAGTTGTTTTAGGTGTGTACGGATGGAGTCGGATATTGCATGGCCAATGACAACTGTCTGTTCCGGGAATTTAGGGTTGATAACTCATTTTTCCGGTTCGGTTCTGACAGTTGGTTTCAATAATTTTGCGGGTTTCTGCGCATCAGTGGTATGTCAGTTTTTGTTCCCGCGTATAAAGGCTACGCTAGTCCGGGTAGGAAAACCTGCCATTTGGTGTGGTGTAGATGCATTGCAATTGAATTTTGCCAAGTCTTCCCGTCCTAGAAAGATGTCATGTGACGAATTGACGGGAAGTACTATAAAGTCACAGACCTCTGTGCGTGAGTGTTTTCCATCCGAAAGTGTGACTGGAAAAGTGAGCATTCCCAATGGAAATATCATCTCATGAATGAAGCCTAAGATGGGCTCTGTCACGGGAACTATTCTTGCTTTGTCATCTTCGTCCAGCTGTTCAAAGCATTGCTGGTACATGATATCAGTGCTACTTCCATTGTCTAGGAACATATACCTTGTACGGTAATGTCCCACAACTCCCGTGATGATCAACGGAGCTGTTGAAGAAGCTCCCCTCTTTACTCTTGGCATTATGACATCTGCCACTTTCCATGAGTCGTCATTGATGACGGCGAATGTTCGTTTGTGACTGGTTCCTCTGTGAGTCATGTTGCAATTATGGCGTGGGGTGTGGTAAACGTGATGCGCGTTTAGATTGCGGATCTTTTTTTGGGAAGGCTCACCCCCTTCCACATGGTCTCATTGCTTCTTCCGCATATTCTTCACGAGATGTGCCAATTGGCCTGACTTTATTGCATTTTTAATTTCCATCTTGAGGCTGTAACAATTGTCTGTTAAATGCCCATAATTGTGACACCCCAGGAAAATCCCACATCGGCCGTGGCCAGGAGAGATCCTTGGTTCATAAGTAATGTCTTGCCTCTTAAATCACCAATGCGTTTTGGGGCTTAATGTTAGTGGATGAGAGGAGAACTCCACAGTTAAGCGTGCTCAGGTGAGAGAAATTTCAGGATGGGTGACCTCCTGGGAAGTCTCCACTTGGGCAACCAAAAACAAATCCGTGAACTCTGGATGGGCAAAGCGGACAATATTGGTGATGGGAGGGGCGGGGTGTTACAATAATCTTCGTGGTACTCACAGTACTTGGAGTTGTCGATGTTCCGTCTATCACGGCTAAGCTCTCGTGGCTTTGGGAATTGGATCCGCTCTGTCTTTAGGACCTCAGAGGGTGTCTTAGACAATGGGGTCCAATCATAATTCTTTCTTTGATGTCCCTTTTGATCACGGGATCCCTTTGAACTCAGGAAGTTTCGCGCATCCTGTGCGGAAGAATATTTTCCTTCATCTGCTGTGCCAGAGATTCTGGACCAGACAGATTGCTTCCCTTTCCCGTTGTTATTGGAAGCCGCATGGTGATTGTTGTTCTGATGCATGCTTTTGTTACGATGAGAGGAACGCTCCGAAGTCGCGTAAACTTTCGCAGCTTCAATCACTTCGTCCCAAGCAATGGGCACACCGTCCTTTTCAATAAGGCACTTTATTAAATCCTCGTTTCTTACGCCGTGAATAAATGCTGCATGGGTAAGTTCTTCTCCACATCCAAGTTGGAGAGCCTCTTTGTTGTAACTCACTATATAATCTTCCAACGGTTCATTCTCATGACGTGTGTGTAACAGAATGTGCGCCTTATCCTTCTCGTGTTTGCGTAAATGTGAAAAGTGATTCTTGAACTTTTTGACCAGATCATCAAAATCCACCAAGCTTCCAACGGGCAAAATTTCATACCAAACTCTAGCTGCCCCTGTTAATGTTTGAACAAACAAGTGACACCAAGCTTGCATGGGCCAAAGTTTAGAGCTGCCCGCGCAATCGAAAGCATGTAGGTGATCGTCTGGATCACGTGGACCATCATATTTCCTAATCGTACTTAAGAGCTTGCATTCTTGAGGCATCGGGGCCAAAGCTATTCGTGCACAAAACTTTGACCTTTTTGCAAAGGTCTTAGGCATGTAGGGCTTGTACAGATCATCATCTTTTGGTGCCGGATTGCTTGCAACCGATTTCGAGCGTTGTTTGCGATTGGAATCATGTTGGACCTCCTTTTCTCATATTCATAGCCGTCGGGTTCCTCGTCCAGGGTGACGTGGTCCTGACCGCGAGTATTTCTACCACGGTCTCCACCACGTACCGCCTGACGAGGTCTCATTGGACGACGGTCGTTGTTGTTTTCTGGATGTGACTTTGGATCATCCTCCATTGTACCAAAACTTAAAGTCTTCTGAGCATTAAGTTTGTCCTTCTCAAGAACCATCTTCTTGTACTCTGCAATCGTTTTGGAGTTTTGCTTGGCTAACCACTCGTCCGGATCTACCAGAGATTGGTTGTCTTGCTTCTTTTTTCCACCAGATAATTCACCCCTGAGTGGGATGAATTGGAACGTTGAAGATGGTTGTTTCTGTGTTACATTCTTTGATATGGTGTTGGGTGCAACATCGTTGATCTGGTCGTCAATTGTTGCATCAACCTCAACAGTATTTTGGTTTGCACCATTCGAAGAAGCCATGATTGCTAGTTTGAAAGATGAAAGAACCGATAGTGATGGCGCCAATGAAGAAACAAATAGCCTTACCTCCTGGTAGGGATGATAAGATTATTCTATTCCACAGGGTTGATCCTTCACTAGCAGTCTTGGATGGAATGGCCTGCAAACAGGAGTGTGATGTGGGTAGGGATACGACTACATGAGGTAGCAGTTTATAACAAAAACGGGGTGAATGGAGATACTATCAAGTGATAGCTCTTTGGGTTAGCAAAAAGTGTCCTCGCTATTAGGGATGCGATCCCTTATATAGGGGTGGACGTATGCCACCATTACCCAAGACCCTAACCGTGATGGGCCAAGGCCCGGTTAGGGTTGTCTCCACTACCCTAGGCTATATTAGTAAGGTAGTTATGAAGAGCTAAATTTATGGAAATGGTGGAACGGATTATCGCCTTTACCGCCGTGCGTGCGGAGTTATCTCCTTGCTTTGTGCATGGCTGTTGACTATGCATGATGTACTCCTTTGATTTGCCGTGCATAGGCTCCTTCCGCGCAGTTGTAAAGCCGGGTTTGGGTATGGCCCCTAGTCGGTTCAGTACCCAATCCCATCATACAACAACAAGCTGCTTTGAAGGTATTGTGATTGCTTATATAAACCGGTTAATGGTTATTTGATTGAGTGTTATTAGATGAATGATATAACACAAGGTTATAGATCTTTCCGCAGGTTACTTCAGGGATGAGCTTGGGTTTTAATCTTTATGGATGCACCTTAATAGGTATCTAAAAGTAGTACAACACAAAAGACAAGACCCTTTGCTAAGTTACATAATTTATTAATCTTTCACAGATTTGGATAATATAATTATATATCCCTTTTTTCTCTTCATTATGCAGTTTTTGGAGAGTGAAAACCCACCTTTCTATGATAATACAAGGGTTATTACTTTGTTGACTGACTGCCACCATCGTCATAATTTATCAAATGTAAGACTTTATTAATTTTTTTGTACATTTTGCAAAAACAGGTTAGGTGGTTTGGGTAGCGGGTCAAAAACAGTTTACCTCGGATTTTGAACAACGCGATTGTTCAATTCATTTGTCTCTTCACTATGGATGTCGCCTTTTTCATGGTACGTTGAGAAATAAACATGGAATATACTATTTGTAACACCCCAACCGATGACGGAAACATCGGGATGTAACGTATTGATGATTGTTCAGTAGCTCATGGTAAATAATAAATTTCAATAAATGATTTAAATAATTACATACAATTGTTCTAAGAATTTTGTACATCAAAATGAAAAATACTAGCTACGCATCTTCAAGCAATAACTCTAATCTTCAAGCAAGCTATAACCTGAAACATGTTAAGTTTGAAAATATTTTGGGTCAAAAAAAGTTGGTGAGAATTACATAGGTTTTGATAATCGAATAAAACTTGTACAATTCAAGTGTCATGGCAAGTCTAGTCCATATGTGAAAACATACTAGAAGTAAATCGAGTTCATAATCAACCCTTGTGACTGTTATATTGTGGTACATCCCATACGCTCATGGTTCACTCGATTATGTTATGCGATAACAATCACCCACGCTACCTTTGTAGGAGGCACGTATCCGGGTGGGATTGTCAGTCCAATAGATCTATCATTGTATACCGTCGGCTGATCAATGTTAATGATTATGCTAGAATTGTGCTTACCCTAGTCATGTTCAAGACATAATGCAACATAGAAAAACACATAGACACTTTGATGATTGAATTGCATATACAATGTTGTAACATGTTTCACCCCAAAAATAGTGATAAATAGAAAAGGGGCTATGTAAAACTCACCTTAGCAAAATGTTATGTCTCGTGAAAAAAATAGAATAATGTGTTGTGAATGTATGCGAGGCGAATCCCAAAGACTCAACAACGTAGCTAGTCCAAATTGAAGAAAACGAAAAAGAAAGAATATCAAGCTTCCAATTCGCCAATTACAAGAGCTTATAATCAAAGCTTCAATTGTAGAAGTAATAGACTATAGAAGAAAGGTATGAGGGAAAGTTTAATCGGATTGAAACAATCGATTTAGAGGTGCAAAGTATAATGGGTCATAGGTGGGTTTTTATACTAGTTTTGGAGTCAATTAGCCATTAAAATTGGTCAACACCATAAAGTAAGGTTTTATGATGAATTGACTATTTCACTAAGACTTTGACTGTTTGACTAAGACTTTGACTAATCAATTTAAGGAATGTGTTAAGTTTATTTTCTTCTAAAATACTACACAAGATGATAGTTGGCTCAGTTGGTTGTCACTGTGTGTTGGTTGGCTGTGGACGCGGGTTCGAGTCCGGGTCCACACAAATCTTTTTTTGGCAATTATTTCCCTAAAACTATATTATTCTAAATTCATAATATGATTATATAAGCCTGAAAGTGACTCGAAAAATTTTTAAAACGTACAAAAGTGTCGAGATACAAATAATTATTAGTTTAAGGTATTTAAAACATATATTGTTTAAAACAATACATTCTTTTTATCAAAAAAAAAAAAAAATTAGGGGAAATTCGCGATGTTACAGTCTCCCCTACTTTTGGAAACTTCATCCCGAAGTTATTAAAAACACAGGTTTGAGGTTGATTAGGTAGAAATTAAGGCAGCTGTGGTTTGGGTTAAGGCACAACATGAATTTATAGGTAATAGAATAATTTGTTTCGAATAATTTGGATAAGAGGTTTGAGATGTGAGTTTTAAGGATTGGATTCGGTTCGTCTGAAGTAGCAAGAAGCATAAGAATCTAGCAAAATACTAAACTTATGTTTTAGGAATCTTATAAGAAATGCATGAATTGATTGGCTATATGAAAACCAAATGAACTACTAAAACCTTATTAGAATTTCACACTACCTTAACGTACCTGTAAATTCATGATTACGTTCCGGACCGCAATCACCAATTTACCTTACATTAGGGTTTTGTGTCCTTCTATGACTCTAAACACACATGTAAGTAATGCAAAATAACCTTGTGATTGAATCGTTTACAATGTATCCAAAAATGAGTCTAACTGTTGAGTAGGAAAAAGACTTCTACCAGTCAGTGAGTAAGAACCTCTACCGATTATTGAGCAGGTGCGATAGCCTCTACCAGTCGTTGAGCAGGTTGTAGGGCCTCTACCGACTGTTGAGCAGGCATGATGACCTTTACCAATCGTTGAGTAGGTTATTTGGTACTCAACTAACTGTTGAGCAAGTACTTCATCCTCTACCAGTTGTTTGATTAAGTGTACCAATTATTTCACACATAAATTGCAAATTGATAATATGTACATATAAACAATCAAGTATCAAGCATAGCATGCGAGTTGTAATAGTGTTGTCCTAGACAAGGTTAATGACTCTAGGTGTGTCTATAGCAAATAGTTTATATTCCATGATTTCTAGTATCAAATGTTTAAATATGGTAGATAATCGAATCCTCATGTATAACTAAGGATTATGTTTGATGCAACACACAATCAAGTTTCAATAGTTTGGTTATCATGGGTAACTAGCTCATGTGTGAGAAGGTGAAGGATATGAATTTAATTCTTGAGACAATGATGAAAAATCTTGAAGCAGAATCAAGGTTGTTAGAGATAGTGAATGTGAAGATAGTTTATAAAGAGTTTATTTTATAGTAAGGAGATTATGTAGCAGTATAAATTTTGGGGTTTGGATCAAAGGTTATAATCAAGTGTATAAGAAAACATGATTGTGGTATATGCCAAATATTGTAAAAATTTGAACAAGTTGAAAATGAGTGAGTGTCGATGGAGAATTTAGAGACTAGATATTATTCCTATGGAAAAAAAAATCTTATTTTCAAAATTGGTTTTATACATAAAGCAAAAGTCGTTAAATAGTACAAGCTAAGTGGGCTTTGATTAAAATATTCCCGTTAGTTGGAGATTTCAAACATGACATTAGGTTTTGAAGATCAAGGTTCTATTAAGTGATTTTTAATAGTTTAAAGCATTATATAGAAAACTGTTTGTTACGTCAATAAATAAACAACTGAATTTAAGTTCGAGGACATCTTTTGACAAAAAATATGTACTTTGTAAAGTTACTAGGTAATGAAAATACAACAGGATTTAGAAATCTTTAGTTTGTGCTAAGGTATGAGGTTATAGTTTTTTTTAAAAAAAATAAGTAACATGTGGAGAAATGAAATAATATGATTTGGGTAGGGTGTTGAATATTTAAAAAGTGGCTAAGATGGTAAGGTGAAGTGTGATTGTGAAATCCATAGATTGTTATGATATGAGATTGATTTAAGCTGTAAAATTTTGAGATTTTAGAGCTTAGTTTAAGGAAAGTGAGTGTAATCATTTATTCATTAATTAAAACGAATAAACGAAAACGTTGACTTATCAAAACTTCTAGATTCTAATAACATAGTGAAGACATGCTTTAGCCTATAAGTGAACACTCATCCCGAGAATTCCTAGGTAGGCATCCGGGTCCCTCGTCTGATTGGGATATATGCACAATGCCAGTCCTAGACAGAAAACTCAGAATACAGGCGTTTACCCTTCCAGATTGCACGTGTTCGTTATTAAAATCTAGAACTTCGACGAGATCTTCAAGGTGGTTCAGGCTAAACCTGAAGATTTGTCCTATTAGTCTAAGAGTAGATCTTGTGATGGAGAGCACTCTTCTTGTAGGGACTAAAGTATGGATAAGAAGTAAAATAGAGAATATAAACAAGTAAGGTTGCAAGTAAAAGGAGCAAGTACTGATTAAAATCCTATGGTTATAGACTAGATTATTTTTTTTTTCTAATAACCTAATTCCCTATAACCATGGCTCTGATACCAATCTGTAACACCCCAACCGATGGCGGAAACATCGGGATGTAACGTATTGATGATTGTTCAGTAGCTCATGGTAAATAATAAATTTCAATAAATGATTTAAATAAATTACATACAAATTGTTCTAAGAATTTTGTACATCAAAATGAAAAATACTAGCTACGCATCTTCAAGCAATAACTCTAATCTTCAAGCAAGCTATAACCTGAAACATGTTAAGTTTGAAAATATTTTGGGTCAACAAAAGTTGGTGAGAATTACATAGGTTTTGATAATCGAATAAAACTTGTACAATTCAAGTGTCATGGCAAGTCTAGTCCATATGTGAAAACATACTAGAAGTAAATCGAGTGCATAATCAACCCTTGTGACTGTTATATTGTGGTACATCCCATACGCTCATGGTTCACTCGATTATGTTATGCGATAACAATCACCCACGCTACCTTTGTAGGAGGCACGTATCCGGGTGGGATTGTCAGTCCAATAGATCTATCATTGTATACCGTCGGCTGATCAATGTTAATGATTATGCTAGAATTGTGCTTACCCTAGTCATGTTCAAGACATAATGCAACATAGAAAAACACATAGACACTTTGATGATTGAATTGCATATACAATGTTGTAACATGTTTCACCCCAAAAATAGTGATAAATAGAAAAGGGCTATGTAAAACTCACCTTAGCAAAATGTTATGTCTCGTGAAAAAGATAGAATAATGTGTTGTGAATGTATGCGAGGCGAATCCCAAAGACTCAACAACGTAGCTAGTCCAAATTGAAGAAAACGAAAAAGAAAGAATATCAAGCTTCCAATTCGCCAATTACAAGAGCTTATAATCAAAGCTTCAATTGTAGAAGTAATAGACTATAGAAGAAAGGTATGAGGGAAAGTTTAATCGGATTGAAACAATCGATTTAGAGGTGCAAAGTATAATGGGTCATAGGTGGGGTTTTATTCTAGTTTTGGAGTCAATTAGCCATTAAAATTGGTCAACACCATAAAGTAAGGTTTTATGATAAATTGACTATTTGACTAAGACTTTGACTGTTTGATTAAGACTTTGACTAATCAATTTAAGGAATGTGTTAAGTTTATTTTCTTCTGAAATACTACACAAGATGATAGTTGGCTCAGTTGGTTGTCACTGTGTGTTGGTTGGCTGTGGACGCGGGTTCGAGTCCGGGTCCACAAAATCTTTTTTTGGCAATTATTTCCCTAAAACTATATTATTCTAAATTCATAATATGATTATATAAGCCCGAAAGTGACTCGAAATATTTTTAAAACGTACAAAAGTGTCGAGATACAAATAATTATTAGTTTAAGGTATTTAAAACATATATTGTTTAACACAATACATTCTTTTTATCAAAAAAAAAAAATTAGGGGAAATTCGCGATGTTACAGTCTCCCCTACTTTTGGAAACTTCATCCCGAAGTTATTAAAAACACAGGTTTGAGGTTGATTAGGTAGAAATTAAGGCAGCTGTGGTTTGGGTTAAGGCACGACATAAATTTATAGGTAATAGAATAATTTGTTTCGAATAATTTGGATAAGAGGTTTGAGATGTGAGTTTTAAGGATTGGATTAGGTTCGTCTGAAGTAGCAAGAAGCATAAGAATCTAGCAAAATACTAAACTTATGTTTTAGGAATCTTATAAGAAATGCATGAATTGATTGGCTATATGAAAACCAAATGAACTACTAAAACCTTATTAGAATTTCACACTACCTTAACGTACCTGTAAATTCATGATTACGTTCCGGACCGCAATCACCAATTTACCTTACATTAGGGTTTTGTGTCCTTCTATGACTCTAAACACACATGTAAGTAATGCAAAATAACCTTGTGATTGAATCGTTTACAATGTATCCAAAAATGAGTCTAACTGTTGAGTAGGAAAAAGACTTCTACCAGTCAGTGAGTAAGAACCTCTACCGATTATTGAGCAGGTGCGATAGCCTCTACTAGTCGTTGAGCAGGTTGTAGGGCCTCTACCGACTGTTGAGCAGGCATGATGACCTCTACCAATCGTTGAGTAGGTTATTTGGTACTCAACTAACTGTTGAGCAAGTACTTCATCCTCTACCAGTTGTTTGATTAAGTGTACCAATTATTTCACACATAAATTGCAAATTGATAATATGTACATATAAACAATCAAGTATCAAGCATAGCATGCGAGTTGTAATAGTGTTGTCCTAGACAAGGTTAATGACTCTAGGTGTGTCTATAGCAAATAGTTTATATTCCATGATTTCTAGTATCAAATGTTTAAATATGGTAGATAATCGAATCCTCATGTATAACTAAGGATTATGTTTGATGCAACACACAATCAAGTTTCAATAATTTTCAAAAATAAAATTAGCACTTTGTTTACCTCGGATTTCAAGTAGTTGCAAATCATTAGTTGGTATGTAAAAAACTACCTTATGTTTACTACGATTGTGCAGGAAATTTTTTGATTTTTTAACCGAAGAAGGTTGGTATGTTATTGACCCATGTACTTTTGAGGGGGCTTATTTGGATTGTGTTTTATACGAGAAGGATCAAATGTTTTTGAACCACCCATAAATGTTTTCTAACATGTTCTTAGTTTTTCCTCTGATTGCATTCATTGATGGGATTTGATGTCTCAAATTCTAATGACATTGTCGAAGAATTATCACAGCTCCATAAATGCAAGATATAAGCCTTCTCAGCCTTATTTAAGCCGTTTTCATCATACATTTGGTCTAGAGCTGGCTATATGGTTGGGTAATAGGTTATACATGCTACACGCGGGTTCAGATTTTAGGCTTTATTGACCTCAATCCTACAAACCTTTTGTCACCTGTAATATGGAGCTTGAATATATCATTTGCTGATTAAATTCTAGGGCTCATGGGTTTGTATGTATTTATTTAGATGGTGTTTGGGATTGCGTTTTGAATCTGATTTTTAGATTATTGCGTTTTGAAAACGCAGATAATCAGTTTTTAGTGTTTGGAATTGCGTTTTGAAAACGCAGATAATCAGTTTTTTAGGCTACCAAAACGCAATAATCTATAAGCAGCTCTACCCCTGCTTTTCCAAAACACATAATCTGTATTGAATAATCAATCCCAAACACCCCCTTAGTTCTTGGTTGACTTTGTTATGCCATTATAGGAGTGGCTATGATGTTGTAACTTGTAAGTGAGCTAACTATGCATAAACCCATGATAGGCTATTTAGTGGGTGTTTGGGATTGCGTTTTGAATCTGATTATTAGATTATTGCGTTTTGAAAATGCAGATAATCAGTTTTTAGTGTTTGGGATTGCGTTTTGAAAACGTAGATAATTAGTTTTTTAGGCTACCAAAATGCAATAATCTTTTTCAAAACGCATAATTTGTTTTGAATAATCAATCCCAAACACCCTCTTACATTCATCTACTCGGATGTAGATGCCTCTCTCTTACATTCAAAACTAAGGGCGTTAGTTGTATGAATGCGAACATATGAAATAAATTTAAACTAAGATTATGCTTTAACAAAGTTATGAAAGATTTCTGTAAGAATATATTTATATATTCTAGTTAAATGGCTCTTATAATCATTTATCTAATAAATGATCAATGACCTAAATACCCCTATTGGTTTAACTGGTCTTATGTGATGGACGTAATTACCTTTAATGAACCATTAAATAGGGTTTCCCCTTGGGTGTATATAAAGAGATTATTAGAAGAGGTTAAAGGCTAATGAAACACCAATACTCTAAACCCTAATTCTCCTCTCTAAAACTGAGATCCTTGATCTCCTTAGCCATCATAACTGTACACCTTAAACGGAACCCGATCAGCATAACATCTATGGCATCATCTTCTCTCTCTGTCTTTACTGGGATAAACGGGTATGTATGATTTACTTTATAATGTTTCTGTATTATACTCAAACAATTGATCAACATGTGGTATCAGAGCAGATATTGATTACATCAATTGTAATTCGATTTGCAAAATTAAATAATGATTTGATAAATATTGATTCTTGGTTTTGCAAAATTAATCGAAATCCTTAAAAGGATGAAAATCGAATCATTATAAGGATCTTCACTTTGTACTTTTTTTTCGAAAAGATGGTCCTTTGATAGAATTACAGATAAAAAAAAATTACAAAGCTTTTTGTATTTCGATTTAATTAATTAAATTGAAACTTTGACTTTAGAAAAGGATCAACATGATTTATAAGTGATCATGAAAATTGCATCACGAAATATCAAAATAGTTTGATTTTCGAAACTTTGTTTTTTTAATCAAACTTTAATAATATATATGATAATTAGTATGAACGGTTCTTATATGTTCCTAGAACTGTTCATAAAATTCATCCTTATTTTGATGAAAATCGCTATAAGTTGGTTACAACTAGGATTAAAATCTGTTTCCTGAAATTTTGGGAGTAACTTAATCTCCAAGTTTTTAGGGTTTTCATAATTTTCGAAATCTTTTGGAGATATACTGAAATCCCGAAATTAATTGAAACAGATTTTCTAAAATCCCTAAATTATAGCACAAATGGGATTAAGGTTCTCGTATTTAATTGTTCACGGAGTAACATTTTTCGAAAAGTTGTTCTCAAACGGGTTTCCGAATTCAGGTTCATGAACCAACAGTTCTCGATTTTTAGTTTTCGAAAACCTAAATTCGAGAACCTAAACCAAAACCGAGAACCATTACTAAATTCGGAAACCATTACTGAATCCGAGAACTCTCAAGAATTCGAGAAGTAACTTGTTTTTCCGGGAACCTAACTAATTTCCGAGAACCAAAGACCACCCGAGAACTCAATTTTTTACCGAGAACTATGACAAGTTCGAGAACTAACCATTTTCTCGAGAACTTCCTTGTTTGCGAGAACTAACTATTTTTCTCGAGAACCTCTTTTCCCAGGAACTAAACCTACTTTCCTGAGAACTGGTAATCTAAAATTTTCTCGGGGTTTGCTATTAATTAGTTTATTCGTTTTGAAAAACCTTAACTAACATGTTTTCAAAACCTAAATCAATAAACGTTTTGCTTCACTTTGATAACACTTAAAGGTCCCACTTCTGTCTAAAGGTGATGTGCTACCTTAAAATAGTTATCTAAGTCTAACTAAGCATACCAAATTAGTTTTGCCTAATTAACATGAATGTCTCACTTTTGTCCAAAGATGATGTGTTACATTCGTACCCTGTAAAACTAAATTGTGCCTAATAAGTTAAGTGTCTCACTTCTGCCCAAAGGTGATGTAAAACACTTAATTGCACATCATGCTTAAATGATTCCACTTCTGCCCAAAGGTGATGTGCTATTATTTTAAGTAAAACTTTTTTTAATCAATCTATTATATTTTGGTGTTTATAATAGATGTTATCACATCTTCATCAAAACAATGATCCTCACATATTTATGATCATTCATTAATATAATGATCCTAATTTGTGTCTGCGTTACTTGAATATCCCATAACATAAATCACTCTAAAGTTCTTCTAAGAGGTCATATCTCAAACTAACTAATCCACTCTACTTTCAAAAAAAAAAAAAAAAAAAAAAATCCACTCTTATTCCAAAACTTAATATGATTTGCTCTTATTGAGTCTTGATTATCCTTAAGACATGACACTCCTGCTAATTTTCTAACAAACTGAAATTTATTTTCATTAAGAAGTGGGATAAGTCAAATATTATAATGTCACTTATGGTAATCAAGAACTCAAATTAATGATTGCTATCACGGGAGCCATTAAAAAATTCTAAAATTCCTAAGAAAGAATCAAAAGAACTCTTAAAGAAGCATGCAATAAATCTAACTCAAATTAAAAGGTTTGGTGACATTCGTGAATACATGGCCCATAAAACTAAGGGCTTATTCATGGATCGATAATGATTTTCACTGCGTTTTACAATAACTTTTCCATTAGTACGATTATATGCCTTATGAATCAATTACAACACTTAGAAGTACCAAAGGAAAATGAGTGTGTTGATAGCAACATACGTACAGGAAGAGAAACGCCTAAAACTGAAAAATCAGATGTTATTCACCTTACTACCACTAAAACTTAAAAGTGGAAGATAACTTACAATAGGGAGGAAAGTTTTAAAGTCCGGAAACAAAATACAAGAACTACTTCCAGCTCTAAGTTCTTCAAGCGGATGTCTCACTGCAAAACCATGCCATTAGACTAGGCACAAGCAATGAGACAATCCATAAGTCAAGGAAACAATTGGCTAAGTTAAGTAGTAGAAAATCAATGATATTTGACTCCACAAATATAAATATTCCAATTAACACATAATTGTTAAGTCTAATTCTATTCGTTTCCTTTCTAGATTTCAACAAATACTTAAGATAAGAGAAAGTGGTGAATTTATTGTTAAGGTTGAAAGAACCATTAATAACTGATCTTTGTATTAGGCTTTATGATACCTCACAATATTCTGGAGATTACTCAGAATTTTAGTATCAATACTAAAGCCACACTTTGACAGTTATGAGTTTTTATGACCAAAACAAAGTCACTATTAACTTAAACTCTCATATTATTAGTTATTATTATCTGAACAGAAACATTATAAAATAGAACAAGATGATACATACATTTTCACAACTTTGTTATCATGAAAATGAAAATTTAACAAAGGATAATGAGACCTATGCACTTCATCCATTAAGACCAAATTTTTTCATGAGCAATCATGAATAGGTTAATGAAGGATGATTTGTTATCAAATCTCATTCTTAGTGACTTTAAAACATGTGTTAAATGCCCTAACTTTAGATGGCAAAAGAAATAAATGGGTTTCCATCACATGGTATAATTAACTAACATTAGTGGAGCTTAGAAAAATATTGACTTGTATCTAATATGTTTCATACGGACCTAAGTCTTAAAGAAATCAATTCATATATACTTAAATAGTTTCCTTCTAAATATGTTCTTAAAATTTCTTATGAAATCTGGACAATAAGGAAATCAAGTCTAAAATATATGAAATATCCCCATTCACATGCATCACTAAAACTTAGCATATGGAGTTCTCAGAGACCTAAAAGATCAATGGGAGTATTAAGTGTCCTAATTATAACTTGCAAAAGTTACAAGAAGAGGGGGGAAGTGACAATTTTGATCTTATCTCAAATTATACCTCTTGTATATGACACTGCTCCATCACAACTTGTCTCCTTAGAATATAATGATACTCCTAATAAAGTTTTATTGATGCCTAACTGTGGGAAGAATTTAGATTTCTTACCAAAACTAAAGTAATCCTTAATAAGAGAAACTAACATAAACATCACTGAGTTGTTTCTCTATTAGAATCTATTGGTCTTCGAATCTTAGACCATATGCATGCTAAGTTCCTAAAGTTTTCTAAGTTTAGTGGGAGCAGTAAAAGTCCTTACCATGACTTGCCAGAAGTACAAGAGGCGCGGGGTTGGGGGGGGGGAGACTCATTAAATTCTACTCCGAATTTAACTCTGATTACACCTCTTGTACACCATACTGCACCGACTCTTATACACTTAGAAACTAATATTGCTCCTTATTTACCTAAGAATGAAATCAACTAAGCAAGAGCTAATTCATAAAATTGCATATGTATCCTAATAAACCCAATAGTTAACTCATGAGGTCATCTAGGTCTAAAAGGCCTACTAACTTTGATGATTAAGTACCTTACTTGACTAAAGCTGAAATGGATGTTTTGAAAGTTTACTGATCCTACCTCTTCTAATTATATCATCGGCATTAATTAAATCTTCTAAATGGGATAAAACTATTATTGACAAGCTTTGATTCCATGAATTAGAATAACGTTTGGATTTGTTTGAATTACCTAAGGGTGTTCATAACTAAACCGAATCTGAATGGAAACGTTATCACATTAAAAGTATGATTGGTTACTGAGGGTTATACTTAAGAGGGGATAAATAAGAAAGTATCTTCTTACTTGCTTTACAAAAAAGGTATCTTTGATGATCATTACCATTTTAGTAGCTTATAATAATTTAGGAGCTACATTAGATGGACATTAAACAACTTTCCCTTACATTGACCTACATGTTCATAAAATAACCTGAAAGTTCTAAACTGAAGGTCCAGAACACTTAGTTTGTAAGTCAATGAAATCCATGTATGGGTTGATGCAAGCATTTAAACATGATGAAATTATAATGCAATTCTTTTCATCAAGAACCAAGTGGATTAATATACCTACCTCAAGATGAGTGGGAGCAACTAATGCAAACTTGTCCTTATATAGATGACATTATTTTGACAAGTATATGTTACATTAGTCAAATTATTGTTCGCACTTACTTTGACATAATGAATCTCGGGGATACCTCTTATGTTATAGGAATCAAAATTTACCGAGATAATCTTAGACTCAACGAGACATTAGTTTCGTCTCTAAGCGGGTCCTTACACATGTAACATACAACATTGCTCTCCTTTAGAGGCTAATAGGATAACTGACGTGTGCGAATATACACATAATTTTACAATGAAATAACACACGTTTTGCCTTAATATTTATAAAAATGGTTTAGAATTTAATATTATAACACACACAATAGGACAAGTGTACCCTGTCATATATGTAGTAATGTGTAGATAAGAACCAGATATCGATCCATGGACGCGCGCGGAGCAATGGTACTAAAATTTTATCCCCGATTTACCAGTAAGAAAAGATAGTGAAAGTTTGTTGTTTTTAACTAGATTAATTCTAAAATATCTAAATAACATATATAAGACTCCAAATACAAAATATAACTATATAAACTATAATATACCAATCCTAGCATGTCATCTACATATAATAAGTAATATGGGCGTGTGATCAACATTCCCATTTTCCGACAGTTAGTGTCCCGTTCGGGCATCCTAACATGACAACTCTACAGAAAGCTAACACGAATACACAGGTTAACCACTTCAAGTTGTTTATTAGCGAGCAGCTGATATGATCTCATGCAGATCTTCTAAAGATAAGTTAGTCATCTGTTAAGAGTATTCTAACCTCACTAATTCAGGAAAGCGATACCGAATACACAATACAACCACCTAAACTAGCATAAAGTAGAGCATTCCACAACCTATTCCATTTTACCAACTTTGAACCCAGATCTACTAAGATCGCTATTTTTACCAAAATAACTACCAAAGATCATTAACCGTGTCAAAGACCAGTAACGACACCATTAGGCTTTTAAAACCCTTTTACGTGCCGGTAAGCATTTTTAACCGTTATTTGACTGACTTTAACCAAACCAATACCCGGTTACAGTTTCATGGTGTAAACTATTTAACAAGTTAACTAGTCTACTACCGGACGATTAAACGGACGGTTTTTCAACATTTGTCCGCCTAACACATTCGACAATTGCCAAAGTCATCCGAATACAACTATCAATCCAATAACAATGAAACAAGGTTGCGCTATGATCATCAAGATCTAAACATGAAAAACGCCAAATTTATACAAAACATGATTACATACAAACGATTGTTTTTACTACTAACGATTACTAGATATTATCCCTATACTATAATGTAATACATAAACAACACATTCAAGCCAAAATAATCAGATTTGAATCAACTTAAAGTTTAATAGATCAAACCATAAATCTTAAATGTGATGGATTGGATGACGCTAGATGATCCGGCTTGAATCCCTAGCTTGTTAGACGGCCTTCCGGCTGTTGTTTGGTACAGAAATCGCCCAGAAAATACCCAATACCTGATCAGTGTGTTGTGCTCTGTTTTTTATAGAAACTCTGATTTTGTGCACGGCCGTGCGCCTAAAGTGCACGGCCGTGCACTTTATCATGATGAGTTGACGTGCAAGTGGGCAAGTGGCTGGCTGATCCCTGAAAACATCTAGATATTCCGCACGGCCGTGCACCTAGGGTGCACGGGCGTGCGGGTCTGGTGGTAGCCGGGTGCTGGGAGTGCACTGCCTGGTGCACTTGCAGTGCACCCGGGAAGTTGAGTCGCACGGGCACCCGCACGGTCGTGCTGATCAGGGTGCCCGAGAACATGTTGTGCACGCCAGGTCGCACTGGCAATGCACTGCCTTTGTGTCCGAGCGAAGCAAGTCCGCACGGGCGTGCACCAGAGGTGCACGGCCGTGCACGTTTTCCAGACTTAGCTGATTTTTGCAGAAACTTTCCGTCTTTTCCGATTTTCGCCCGGTTTCTTTGACTTTGCTTGTGGGACGTCGTTTAAGACCTGCGATAAACATATGAAGCGGTTAAGTACCGAATTCGTGCAATTATGGTCTTAAACGCATAATTTGGGAGTTTAATCGGGGATTTAAGTATGTATATTTTAACGTATATCAAACCTCCCCACACTTGAACTTTGCTTGTCCTCAAGCAAACAACTAAACAGAAATAAACGAAAAACTCGCCAAGTGGCAACAAAGACAAAATATAACCTGTACAGATGATAATAGTCAAGCTAACAAGATATAAAAACAGGTGATAAGATAACTAAAAAGCAACGACTCACTTTCGATCTACAAGCGCGCAAACCCGTACATGACTCACAATGTTCACACACGCTCGGTTTTATTTATGATACATACGTGTAATGTGTATGTGTAAATCGCTCCATTGCCAAAACAACGAATCCTGCAATATCATAAGCTTGTCAAAAGATCTAGTCTTCATCAACTAACGTGTGAAAAAGCACGAATCAAGAGGTCTTATAAGGGTTGTAATGTTAGGCAAAGGTAAGGGTATGGAATGGATATTTACAGTGACAAATCGGCTAAAACCCGGCGGTTATGTCTAACTAACATCAACTAATACAACTGTACAACACAAACGCGAATATAGGCGATTTTTATTTTAAATCGAGCTACACTTATAATTTCTAATTTTAAAACTCTAAAAACTGCTCGAACACTGCTAATTCACCCTATGTTAGGGTGTTCTATTTTTCTTTTTTTTTCTTTTTTTTTAATTTATTTTTTTAATCTTTTTTTTTCTTTTTTTTCTTTTCTTTTATAACATATATATATATATATATATATATATGATATATATAACTGAACAAAGACTGATATAATCAACATACGGGTTCTAAATATATAAACCCGAAGATGAACTATTTACAACACATATACTAGTTAAACAATAACCTAAACCGAGTTTTAACACAAAAGGTTTAAAAGAAAAGGCTATTTGGTTTAGTGGTGAAATTGTGTGGTAAATAAGAAAAAACACAGGATTAGGTTCAACATGGTTAACTAGTGGATAACATTTGGGTGCGGGAAACAGATAAAACGAAAAGAAAGGCTAAATCAAAAGGGTATCTTAGATGCCTCAATCATATTCGTACAGTGTCACACGTATCTGATCTAAACAAGTATACTAATGACAAGTTCTAAATTGCACAAAACATCCGGCTCACTCGCAAGCATGTCAAAGAAATGTAATCTATTCTAAGGCTCAAACACTCACGTAACCGGAAGGAAATGGGTGCAAGTGTACGGATTTAACACGCTCGTATCTTATCTGTTTGTCACGCCTCAAGTTATCTTTATCAAAAATTAGTTAGGCTTGATGTTTGTATGAATATATATATATACATATATGTACTTAAAAGGCTTTTTTTGGTGTTATATATATATATATATATATATATATATATATATATATATATATATATATATATATATACTAGGTGAAATCCCATGTGAAAACACGGGAACACTAAATCCAACTAAAGCTGAAAATCCATTCATTGGTGGTTATGCTTTTGCCTTTAGTAACCACTGATAAATGAAATAGCTGATTGGAAACCACTGATGAATCAGTAACAACTGATGAATGAATGAGCTGATGATTATCCACGGATGAAGCAAGCAAAAGAGGATGAAACAAACTTCTGATGACAGCAGTGGTTTGCATTCAATAGATGTTGTCATCAGAAGTTTGTTTCAGAGTAGACCCATTGAACAGAGTAGACCCATTAGTAATAAAACGCTCGTTTTTTCGTTCTTTGTATAGCACTATGGTACTCGTTGGAAAGATAAGAAAACGCTCGTTAATTTGGTGTATTTTTTTTTCAAAAAAAAGTGTGGTTTAAAAGAGTTATTAACATTTAAAAATCATGGTGGAAAGTGCATGTGCCATGCACATGATAGAGAAAAAATAATTTAATATTAAATGGAGTATCCATAACCCATTTAAATGACCCAGTAAAATGAGCGGGGAAAAAATTAAAGGAAGCTCTCATAAGATGCCATGTGTCCCTCATTAGCTTTCATTTATATATTATAGAAGATATATATATATATATATACACACACACACACACACACAAGAGGACAAACGAGATATAAGATATAATCCCTCCCCACACTTGAAATTCAGATTGTCCCCAATGTGACAATAGAAAGCGTTTATGAATTAGCTATCTATAGTGGGAAAAAAAGAGAGAATAATACTCCCCTCGTGTCGAAGAAACGCCCGGGTAAATGGACGGCATGAGCCCCGATAACGGTGCTCGCCAGTTACCTGCATAATCAACATTCTTGACACAAACAAATTCATCAAACCCATCATTCACATCCACAAAATTAAACTAAAATAAACTAAGATACTGAAATACTGAAAAGAAATAGTTCAAGTACAAATACTAAAAAGTCTTGGGTACGCAGACCCGAAAATTAAGTACTGAAAGCATAAATAAAAGAAGTACTAACAACTGCATGCATGAGATGGTAGTGGCTACTGGTCGGCGTCGTCCTTGTGGTGCTGACCGGAGCTTCCTGGCTGGTCGCCAGGTGCACCATAAGGGAACAAGGGCGGGTTGCTGAAGTAACCCGGATGCACCTGCTCTAACCCGTCAAAGAGGTACTCAAAGCTGTACCTGACATCCTGCTGCACACGATCCATAGTGGACCGCATATACTGCTGGTCCTATCTGATCTGCACCTACTGTGCGCCGACGTTCTGCATGTTCAGCTCCATCGTCTGGAACCGCTGGTAGAACTCAGGATATGTCGAGATGCTGGGAGGCCACTGCTGGTCCTGGGGCTGGAAGTGCTGAGGAGAGTGCTCTGGGGAATCGTGTGGCGCGTCACCACCGCCTCCTACGTGCTGCTTATGCATATCCTCGTCCTCCTCCTCCTCTGGTGGTAAGGGGTCCCATATAATGTCCTGGCTAATAAGTCGTGGACCCCCATCCGTGTCAGCTAGCAGGCTCTGAGCCCTGAGTGATCGGAGATCCAGCATAACCCCAGTAGTGACCAATGTCAGCGTGGCCTTGACCTCTCGGTCAGAACTCCCAATGCCTCGACGATCTGGGTGACGTACTCTCCCCCATGAATCTCACTCCCGTCCTTGGTGCCCCCAGCAGTAAGAAAGAACTCGGCCATCCGTGCGGCCAAGTTCAGCGGGGTACCCTCGTAAAAATGATATAAAAATAGAAGATCAGGAGTGGGACAGTTCCCCGAACTGTCCTTTCGGCCACAGATAGTGTGGCTGAAAACATGGTGTAATAGGCGGAGAAGCGGGTCCTTAATCCTAGTTGCCTTGGCAAACCTCGGATTATAAGGTATACCAACGGCAATCGATGCCCAAAACGCGGCCCGCTCGTCATTGTCCACGAAGCTATGGATCCCACAAAAATCTTCCGAGTCGGTCTCTAAATGCTCGTAGATCCCTAGCTTCCTTCCCAGTCGCGCAACTGACCAATGGTACCACTTCCCGCAGAGCCTAAACCGAATATCTTTCGCGTGGAAGTCCTTATACAGCCCCTCCTTCGGTTTCTTGTAGGAGAAGGATGCTAAGAACTCAATCGTTATTTCCCTGTAGACCGGCTGGTTTATGCTCAGCAGCTTCGCCATATTCGGCGAGACAAACCCATCATATCTTTCACGCTGATTCAGCGTGGTCAGTAGATCCAAGTTGAGATGAATAGGAACACCAAACGAGTTCTACCGGCCCCAAAGCTTCATGAATTTGTCGATGCATGGTCCTTCCCTCTTGTCTCGGTTGTCAAACCCTAGGTAGGCGTGGGCCATCTGCATGCAAAAATGTATACACAACTGTTAGTACACAAAAAACGGAGGTCCCGGATGTCCAAACTAGACCTGCGCGCATTCTGACCTGAATCTGCATCTGATGCACGACCGTGCACAATTGTGCACGGTCGTGCACCTTTGGTCTTTGGTCAGTCAGAGGCTGTACTGCCTTGTGCACGGCAGTGCAGACCAGTTTCCTCGACACGCACGGTCATGTGCACGACCGTGCAGCTGACCGTGCAAGGCTGTTCAGCTCGTGATTCTGAGCTGCACTGCCAGTGCACGAGCTGGTGCACCTAAACTTGCACGGTCGTGCGGGTTAGGTGCACGGCCGTGCACACGTTCCAGATTTTTAAAACTTTTCCAACAAAACACCCAAATCTCTTAAATGTTTCAAATAAACTCATAGTAACAGTGAGTTGGGCCTGGGTGTGCACGGTTCCAACATCAACAACAAAAAACTACACTACTTTAAACTAAAACTAACCAAAATTAGTGGGTTTATTAAACTTTATGAAGAAAACCCCCAAATCTTGCCCTAAAATACGAAAATGAAACAGATCTAATCTAAAAATTCAGAATACAAGTGCAAAACTATGAAGGGATTCGTACCTTGGTTGATTTGGAAGGAAAGGAGTGAAGATTCTAGGCTAAAGATGATGAACAATCGGTTTTTGGGCAGTGTGGAACGTGGGTGCAGCTGGTAGTGCAATTGTTTTAGGGTTATGAAGTTAAGGATGTTTAAATACCCATGAAATTGGGCTGAGCTTTTTGGCCCGCACGGTCTGCTGCACGGTCGTGCGCATGACCGTGCACATCCTTCGCACTACCTCCTTGCACCCCAGTGCACTGGGTCATGCACGGCCAGCTGCACGGCAGTGCGCTTGACCGTGCACGACCTGCAGATGTGTAGTTTTTGAGGCTGCAGCTGTTCCATTTCATCCGAAAACATCATTTAACTAAGTTTAACCTGTTTGGCGACTGTTTGCGCTCCATTGCTCCTTCCGGCTCTGATCATACCCGTACGAACCTGCACATAACTCGAAACAACGTTAAACTACGAAAAGCAATAAATATTTACACTAATTACACATTTACCCTTTGGCGCGCCCATACACGCCGTGCTATATTTATTATCGAGTCGCTAGCTAGACTCACTTCCCCACACTTATTAGGCGCGCGGGGCGTGGAGTTCGATTACCTCCACAGTTGGGTCAATTGGTCCATCAATGTAAGCATTTGAGAGATGACTGTTGACTTTCAAACTTAGTCCATTTTGATTTATGGACTCGTCCATATGGACTTTAAATTTCTTGGAATGGCCGTTTTCATAAAAGACTTTCTTTAAGATCGCTTTCGCCCGAATGGAGATTGAGTACGGGCGAGAAGATCGATCGAGCAATGAACAGACAACGGCCATCCCCACACTTAAACTGACTCAATGTACTAAACTCGATTTAAGAAAAATGGAAGAGATATACACAAATAAATATACCAAAAACTATACACTAAACTTAAATTATGATAATATATAAAATATGAAAATATACAATATATTCAGCGAAATCTGAGTCGCTCGCGCACCGCGAAGAAGTATAGACCGCTTCTCATGTGGCGCAAGTGACTACAATGACTCAAGGCGCTCGCGCGTTGCAACAAGATAAAGACCGTCTTTTTGCTTGCGTGAAAACAACCCTTTTTCACCGAAAAATAATATAACGGAAGTTGATGGATAGAAACCATGATGGATGCTAATGAAATGAGTTAAAAACGGAAGATAGAAGCTATTCACGTTACGCGAAAGACTCTGGTGATCCTGTTCGCGTATCGCGAAAAATAAAAGATAAAAACCCGGGGTAATTAGGAACTCGCTAAAGGCGGAACCATAAGCCCAGCTTCTTTGCGAATCGCAAGGGAGCATTTTTTTTCACAGAAAATTATTTTTATTAAAACCACTTCTATATTAAATAAATTTCCCAGTTTTTATTAACCCAAACCTTTTATAAAAGCATCCATACTATCAAATTCAAACGTAACATACCCAGACTTCCATTATATATTTATATAAAAACTATAAATACATAAAAATTAAAATTATATAAACAGATAAACATATGAACACATGGTCAACAAATAAAGAATTTAACTTTTCAAATCTAAAAATTAACAATTAGTCCGAATCCGGACAAATAAATCAAATAATGAATCAATCAAATTCATAGACAAACCAATAAATCCAATATTTAATAAATTAAATCTATCAACATCCTAATGAATGAATAATAATCAATTCAATCCAATAAGCATAAAAAAATGAACAAATATATATGCAAACCTATGAACCAATCTAAAATCAATCCAATATATCAAGAGACAGATAAATCTAATAAATAATCAAATAATCATATATGCAAATAAATGAATGAAATAACGAATCAACGAAGTATAAACAAGTATTCACAAGCATGTACACTGGTAAAAAGTTGACTCGGTTCGTTCCTAATGCACGTCGCGTCCCTGGCAGCGGCGCCAAAAACTTGACGTGTGCGAATATACACATAATTTTACAATGAAATAACACACATTTTGCCTTAATATTTATAAAAATGGTTTAGACCTTAATATTAAAACACACACAATAGGACAAGTGTACCCTGTCATATATGTAGTAATGTGTAGATAAGAACCAGATATCGATCCATGGACGCGCGCGGTGCAATGGTACTAAAATTTTATCCCCGATTTACCAGTAAGAAAAGATAGTGAAAGTTTGTTGTTTTTAACTAGATTAATTCTAAAATATCTAAATAACATATATAAGACTCCAAATACAAAATATAACTATATAAACTATAATATACCAATCCTAGCATGTCATCTACATATAATAAGTAATACAGGCGTGTGATCAACATTCCCATTTTCCGACAGTTAATGTCCCTTTCGGGCATCCTAACATAACAACTCTACAGAAAGCTAACACGAATACACAGGTTAACCACTTCAAGTTGTTTATTAGCGAGCAACTGATATGATCTCATGCAGATCTTCTAAAGATAAGTTAGTCATCTGTTAAGAGTATTCTAACCTCACTAATTCAGGAAAGCGATACCGAATACACAATACAGCCACCTAAACTAGCATAAAGTAGAGCATTCCACAACCTATTCCATTTTACCAACTTTGAACCCAGATCTACTAAGATCGCTATTTTTACCAAAATAACTACCAAAGATCATTAACCGTTTCAAAGACCAGTAACGACACCATTAGGCTTTTAAAACCCTTTTACGTGCCGGTAAGCATTTTTAACCGTTATTTGACTGACTTTAACCAAACCAATACCCGGTTACAGTTTCATGGTGTAAACTATTTAACAAGTTAACTAGTCTACTACCGGACGATTAAACGGACGGTTTTTCAACATTTGTCCGCCTAACACATTCGACAATCGCCAAAGTCTTCCGAATATAACTATCAATCCAATAACAGTGAAACAAGGTTGCGCTATGATCATCAAGATCTAAACATGAAAAACGCTAAATTTATACAAAATATGATTACATACAAACGATTGTTTTTACTACTAACGATTACTAGATATTATCCCTATACTATAATGTAATACATAAACAACACATTCAAGCCAAAATAATCAGATTTGAATCAACTTAAAGTTTAATAGATCAAACCATAAATCTTAAATGTGATGGATTGGATGATGCTAGATGATCCGGCTTGAATCCCTAGCTTGTTAGACGGCCTTCCGGCTGTTGTTTGGTACAGAAATCGCCCAGAAAATACCCAATACCTGATCAGTGTGTTGTACTCTGTTTTTATAGAAACTCTGATTTTGTGCACGGCCGTGCGCCTAAAGTGCACAGCCGTGCACTTTATCATGATGAGTTGATGTGCAAGTGGGCAAGTGGCTGGCTGATCCCTGAAAATATCTAGATATTCCGCACGGCCGTGCACCTAGGGTGCACGGGCGTGCGGGTCTGCTGGTAGCCGGGTGCTGGGAGTGCACTGCCTGGTGCACTGGCAGTGCACCCGGGAAGTTGAGTCGCACGGGCACCCGCACGGTCGTGCTGATCAGGGTGCCCGAGAACATGTTGTGCACGCCAGGTCGCACTGGCAGTGCACTGCCTTTGTGTCCGAGCCAAGCAAGTCCGCACGGGCGTGCACCAGAGGTGCACGGCCGTGCACGTTTTCCAGACTTAGCTGATTTTTGCAGAAACTTTCCGTCTTGTCCGATTTTTGCCCAGTTTCTTTGACTTTGCTCATGGGACATCGTTTAAGACCTGCGATAAACATATGAAGCGGTTAAGTACCGAATTCGTGCAATTATGGTAAAAAACGCGTAATTTGGGAGTTTAATCGGGGATTTGAATATGTATATTTCAACGTATATCAATAACTGAGATTATTACCTTATGCTTCATTAATTAGAAGCCTTATGTAAGTTTAAGTCTATACTCGTTTGGATATTGCTCATGTTGCTGAACACTAGACTCGTCTAGATTATTGTGAAGCATCTAATAAAATATTACAATATGTTTAAGAAAGGAGAGACTATAATTTAAAGAAGAAGTGAGAACTTAAAACAGTTGAATACTCTTATTCTAACTTTGTTGTACTCAAAGAAAACAATATGTCAACTTCGGGATATATCCTTATTTCAGCAGACAAAACTTATCTCATGGAGGAGTCATAATGAACTGTTAACAACAACCTAAATAATAATGACATAATATGTTGCTTATCACAATGCAGCTGTCACTAAATGTTGTTGGAATTTTTATCAGTAGACTCATAATTTAACAACTCCATTTAAATTCTATATTGAAGACTTACTATAATAAAGTCAGCTACCCTGTTTTCTCGAACAGTAACAGTTCGAGCGGAGCTGCATTAGAAATTCGATACAAAATTGATTATTCACTTATTTTATGAACAAGTAAAGGAAACTAATTCTTTGTATCGAATACATTCATGATATGCTTATGGATCCAATAACTAAAGGTCTATCACACATAAGTCTCTCTAAGGGCCTATAATAGAGATGTGTTTTACTAATTACCATATACAACTGCATATTGCACTATGAATGACTAATTATTAATTATTCCTCATTCGTTTGATATTTTTTTGTCTCAAAATACGTTCATGCATGCCTAAGGACGTATAGACACTAATTATACAAATTAACGTTAACGACTTACTTGTCATGATCTTAATGTTAAGTTTTAAATTTGGGGTGTAGTATGATTAATGGGGGTCCTATGACATCCGTCACCCTCGTCTTTCATCTAATTGACAATAATAGCCCTTCAAATATTTCCATTATAGTCCCTGTAAGTTTCGTCGTTTTTAAATTTAATTTTAGAGCGAACTAAAACTTAATCATTTATATTTATTATGGATCGGGTATAAGTTGTAGTCAAATGCGTATGTTAAAACGTATTCGTAAAAGATTTTATAAAAAAATTTAAGTTTCATAAAGTTTAAAAACATTTGGGGTTAAGTTAGTTAACTTGGTTAGTGTTTTATTAAAGAAACTTAACTAAAAATCATAATAAGCTTAACCAAACTAACAGAGGAACCAAATCTGCCAAACTATCAAAGTTTTAAAACAAAAATCCCTTCCCCCTTGTCCCACGTTTTTCCGGCGAGCTCCTTGCCGGATCTGGCGAGACCCCAAACCCCTATTTTATTGCGGCTTTAACCCTAATAATTAATGCAATACGTTTCTCCATCCTTGTCCAACGCATTACAATAATTAATCGAAGTTGTAACGTCTAATTATTAAGCCTTTTACTCTAGTTATAAGTGTGTAACCGCCGGAAATCAAGAAACGTTTCAAATACCTTGTTTAATCGTCCAACATATAAATTGATTGTTCTATCTTGTTCAAGAACATTCACACGACACAAACCCATAGAGAACACACCCAAAATCTTCGCATATTGGTTCAGAAATCTTCTCCACGTTTCATATTTTTTCGGTTCTAAAAGCTTCTATAACGAGCCATTTACGCTTAGTAAGTTCGATTTTCTTTTGCCGTTTTGTTACTTATACGTTGCTCCTTGAAAGACCTCTACTTGTGATGTTACAAATTGCCTGAATCGAGTTATTAAGTTTGCTTAGGGTTAGGGTTTCTAGGTTATAGAATTGGGAAGGAGATGACTTTTAATAATATGTTAAATGTATTTATGTTTGAATAAAATCAACAAAACACCATTGTGGTGTAGTGGTTTGGTTTGTGTTGATCCTTGCAAGAGGCCAGGGGTTCGACCCTCCCTGTCATCAGGTCCAACCCTTTTTTTTTTTTTCTGATTTTTGCTATAATATAGTATTTATATTTTTATATATAAATACATTATTCTTACAATATTTATAGAAAATTCCTTTTTGCTCCAAAAATTATTAAAATTTAGAAGTAGCATCTTGACACCCTAAAGAAAATTTCCACATTTTTAATTTCTGGAAAATGTCATATTTTCATATTTTTATTGAATTTATTTGTTTTAATCATATTTAATTGATTAAAAATTCATTTTTGATGATTTTAATCTCAAACTTTTTGGAAAACTATTTCTAATTATTATGACCTGAAATAAAAATTATTGGTTCAGAAAACATTTATTTTAATTTATTTTCTTATTTTTAATCATTTAAACCTGATTTAATTTCATTAAATCAGTTTTAAATATAAATAAGTTTATAAAAATTATGGGAAAATTATTTTCATTTATTTACATCAGAAAGCATCCATTTTCTATAAAAGTAGCATTTTTGGATCATGTCTTGTATTTTTAGTCTTAATTATGATTAATTAGACATAATTAATCATTTATTAATTTATACTATTTAACATCTATTTTATAAATACTTTTCTTATAAAATAGAAATATTCCTATGTTTGAAAATCTTAATTACCATTTGTTGGATCATGGTGTAACTCATAATTATTTATTTAAACATTTATAATTATTGTATTTATTTACAATAACTTAGTGAAGGTAATTAATTAAATTACCTGTCTTAATTATTCAAACATGTTTTTTTATCTAAACATTCAATTGGTAATAATTATATTACTTAAACCATATTTACAAACTTTGGTATCTTATTTTTAATATACAACCTCTATAATAATTCGATTTATCATAAAAACTCTAATTCCCCAAATCGACTTAGCAAACCTTAATGCCTTAGACCCTAGATACTTTAGACTCTTAGACATTTCATTATTAGTACTCTTATACATTATAGGTTGAATTCCTCGGAATTCCCATTACTTAGCTCACGACCGCTTTAGTTGGATTTTGATCGCTTTCGCAAACTGTGAGTATATCTTTCCCCCTTTTTCATTTTACTTTTTGGGGCTACTCATGTACCTTATATCAAGTTTATATTTCCTTTTACTAAAATATCAATTCTTATGTGTGTTTGCTTGTGTCATTTCGTGTATCTATGACTTGTCAAATCATTAACCGTTGCGGCGTAGCATTTCAATGAAATGATCTATGGTATATACCCTTGTGACTCTGTTGAGAGTCCTTGTCATTGCTACGTGTTTCATTACTACTGTTACTAGCACATACTATATATATATTTCATTTCATTTTAGGGTTGATTTGGCCCGGATATCAGTTATTACATTTTGCAAACACTATATAACACATGAATTGCTAAATTTTCATTACTATATGTATCAAACGGGTATGCTCACCAATACATTTTTGTATTGACCAAATTATTTTCGTACATGTTTCAGGTTTTTATGAGATCATTTCTAAGCTTTTGGAACTTAGACTTAGATTGAGATTTACTGTATTCTATTGTTATATTGTTAGTTTTAATTGTTTTATTCCTTCCAATGTAATAAATTATTCAATTCAATGTATCAAAATTTACATTTCTAGTCCATGAGCTATTGAACAATCGTCACTACGTGACACCTCGATGTTTTCGCCATCAGTTGGGGTGTTACAGATTGGTACCAGAGCCATGGTTATAGGGAATTAGGTTACTAGAATGCCTTTTAGCCTAGTCTATAACTAAGTTTACTTTCACAAGTCCTCTCATGTATATTCCTCTTATCTTTATATTTTCTTTCAAGATATTTTCGCTATGATTTCTTCTCATTATTCCTTCGGTATTTTGCTTAGAAAAGAAGAAGCTCGTATTTCATAAACGAAACGATAACACTAAGTTAGGGGTGACATCCATGCCTTGGTGATTAGTTTCACTCCTCTATACGTTATTTATCTTAGGGATATATCTTTGAGATAGGAGTGACATCCACACCTCAAAGAGTATTTCCTTCAAAAAGAAACTTAACCACTAAGCTGGGAGTGATATCCTTAACTTAGTGATTGGTTTCATTCCATAATAGTTTTCAATTTTGAAATATAGCTTTGAGTTAGGAGTGAAATCCATATCTCAAGGATCTATTTCTGCATCTCGTTTTTAATCTCGCTAAAGTTTTGGAATTCACTAGTGATGGGGCACGTGCAATCTGGAAGGGTGAGCTCCTGTATCCTGAGTTTTCTGTCGAGGCCTGATATTTCGTATAAATCCCAATCAGACGAGGGACACGTATACATACCTCAGAACTCTTGGGATGAGCATTCACTTATAGGCTAAAGTACGCCCCCACAAGTCACTAGAAAATTTTAAATACTTGAGTTAGTCAAAGTTTCCTATGGAAACAATTTCAATGTTTTACATCATTGATATTTATGTTTGTTTATCATTTGAAGACTTAATTTAATCACTTGATGTTTCACATGCTATTATTCATTAATCATTCGATTTTAAATTCCTTATCATCGTTATTAAAACTTTTTGTTCGTTATGTTATCACATTAAACCTTACATTAGTTCACTTATGCTTTGTGCCTTTTACACCATAAGGTATTACTCTTTTTGCATTAAAACATTTTTACCCACGACTTAAGTTTAAACTCTGTGTTTAACTTCGACCACGTTCTGATTTTAGGAATGTTGCGTCGTCATACAGTTAAAAATGAACATGTTTTCCCAAACTTATTATTTCAACCTGTTTTATATCTTCATGTTTACAAACTTACTGGATCAAAGTCATAGTATATCCTTAAGCTATGACTTTTGTATCCGCTTATGCACTCACAAAAACTAATATAGCTACACCCAGTCACCTAAGCCATAGCCAACTACCATTAGTTAGACTAAACTCACACATAAATGTCTATCTACACGATACGCACTGGTACACTACTCTCTAAAATGATTAATTTGGCAACTTATCCTGTATGTCTTTTCACAAGGCCTATTCACCAGATTAGTACACACCTTATATACACCTTGTGCCTTGAAACAAGTAGCCCTCTATGAGCCCGAAGAGATGCGTTAACGATCCTTACAAATAAACGATCTTTCAATGTATAAATTTCGTAGAAGTTTGATAATTAAAAGGTTTCAAGTTTACCCAGTCCTAACGGGTAACACGTAGATTTTTCTCAAATATTTCATAACAATTAAAAAATTTTGACTTTTCAACCCACAAGTTAAAGAAATGTTTAAATATAGAAAATTTTATTTTCCAAAATTTGTACTTCTAAGATGGTGTTAATAGAATAACTATCTTTCCTATATCTAGCTTCTAAGTTTGCGGCTCAAAGAGGACAAATATAAGGCTTTGGAAGGTTATTTGCTAGTGTAAAGTGTTGACTTTGGTTGCTTGTCTTTGATAGTGATGGATCATATCTAGGTTGTTTCCTACAAGTTCCAAGTTCCAAGATACATGATGCTAGCCAATAATCTACCTACACAATGGTTCCTTGGGAATGTGTTTTCGGCCGCCACCTTGTATAAAGGTGTGTTCTTGGATAGTGACCCTATGGGCCGTAAATCCAAGTGGTGTAAGAATGTTTGTTTGTTTCTAATTAAGGTAGGCTAGTTATCCTTGGAAGTTGAAGTGAGGAAAGTAACTAATCTATATCCATGTATATGTGGGCATGCGTGTGTGTATATATGTAATGCCGTGTGTATGTGTGTATGCAAATTGTCTAAATATGCACATATAATGACGTAATTAATGAAATATGTACGGTCGTTGAGATGCTACGTTGATTGTTGTCACATTCTCCCCTTGTTTTGGGAATTTCGTCCACGAAATTGAGTTTCCCTACTAGTTTTAGTAGTCTTAGGGAAAAGAGCTGGGTACTTGTGTCTCATTTGGTCTTTGCGTTCCCATGTAAATTCGGGACCACGCTTTGCATTCCATCTGACTTTCACAAGTTTAGTGCGGCTCCTTCTCAATTTTTGGACTTTCCAATCGGTCACCTCGATTGGCTCCTCGACGAAGTGGAGCTGATCATCGATGTGAATTTCTTCGGGGGGGAATGATTAAAGATTCGTCGGATAGACATTTCGTTAGATTGGATATGTGGAAAGTGTCATGAACACTACTCAGCTCTTCGGGTAGCTTGAGTTTGTATGATACGGGACCAACCCTAGAAAGCATCTCGAATGGACCAATGTATCGGGGGTTAAGTTTTCCACGCTTGCCAAATCGTGGTACACCCTTCCAGGGTGAGACTTTTAAGAGTACTTTATCGCCAACCTGAAACTCGAGCGGTTTGAGACGGCGATCAGCGTAGCTCTTTTGACGATCTCGAGCTGCTTTCAAGCGATCACGGATCTGGAAGATCTTATCAGTGGTCTCTTGAATGATCTCGGGGCCAGTCAAATATTTGTCTCCAACTTCCGCCCAACACAGAGGAGATCTACACTTGCGTCCATACAAGGCTTCGAATGGGGCAGCCTTGATGCTAGTGTGGCAACTGTTATTGTAAGAGAATTCAACCAATGGTAGGTGTGAATCCCAGTTTCCACCGAAATCGATTGCACATGCCCGAAGCATGTCCTCCAATGTCTGGATTGTGCGTTCACTCTCGCCATCTGTTTGCGGATGGTAAGTTGTGCTCATATCTAAGCGAGAGCCTAGTGCGTCCATTAGTGTTTGCCAGAATCGAGAAGTAAATCGACTGTCTCGGTCGGAAATGATTGAAATAGGCACGCCATGCCTAGTTACAATTTCTTTGATGTACCGTTTGGCAAGTTTCTCCAACTTGCCAGTTTCCTTAATCGGAAAGAAATGCGCGGATTTAGTCAACCTGTCAACAATGACCCAAATTGTGTCGTGACCACTGGACATCTTAGGTAGCTTAGTGATGAAATCCATGGAAATCTGTTCCCATTTCCAAACCGGAATATCTGGTTGCTGGAGCAGACCAGATGGTTTCTGATACTCAGCTTTGACCTTCGAACAAGTAAGGCATCGGCTGACGTATGTGGCGATTTCACCCTTTAGATTGGGCCACCAGTAAAGTTCCTTTGCGTCTTTGCACATCTTGTCAGCACCAGGATGTACGGAGTATCTAGACTTGTGAGCTTCCTCCAAGATTAGATTACGTAAGTCACCAAAACGGGGCACCCAAATCTGATTGGCGAAATAAACTGTGCCGTCAGATCTTGGTTCCAATAGACTAATCATCTTAAATAACGACTCGTTCTTAAGATTTTCACTTTTCAGAGCTTGTGTCGTGCGTCGCGAATACGGGTTGTGAGATTTGTATGGATGGTTAGACCTAGTGCACGCACACGTAGGGTCTTAACTCCTTCCTTCCAGCTTAATGCGTCAGCCACAACGTTAGCTTTGCCCGGATGGTATTTAATCTCACAATCGTAATCGTTCAACAGTTCAACCCATCTGCGTTGCCGCATGTTCAACTCCTTCTGGTTGAAAATGTGCTGTAAGCTCTTATGATCGGTGAAGATGGTGCACTTGGTACCGTAAAGGTAGTGCCTCCAAATCTTAAGTGCGAAGATCACTGCACCCAACTCTAGGTCATGAGTGGTACAATTCTTTTCATGAATTTTGAGTTGTCGGGATGCATAGGCAATGACCTTATTCCTTTGCATGAGTACGCATCCAAGACCTTGATGTGAAGCATCGCAATAAACTACGAAGTCATCGGTGCCTTCGGGAAGGGAGAGAATTGGAGCACTGCACAGACAGTCCTTCAATACTTGGAACGCATTCTCATGTTTGATTCCCCAATCGAACTTCTTGTCTTTTTGCGTTAACACAGTCGATGGTTGGGCAATCTTAGAGAAGTTCTCGATGAATTGATGGTAATAACCGGCTAATCCCAAAAATTGTCGCACCTCAGTTTGTGTCTTGGGCACGGCCCAATCCCTGATTGCTTCAATTTTTGCAGGATCAACTTGTATACCCTTCTCGTTCACAACGTGACGGAGGAAATGGACTTCTCGAATCCAGAACTCGCATTTCAAGAATTTGGCGTATAGTTTCTCGCTTTTGAGCAACTCCAAAATCAACCGTAGATGTTGTTCGTGCTCTTCTTGAGTTCGCGAGTAGATCAAGATGTCGTAGATAAAGACAATGACGAATTTGTCCAAGTAGGGTTTGCAGACACGATTCATGAGGTCCATGAAAACTGCAGGAGCATTCGTTAATCCGAATGGCATAACTAGGAATTCGTAATGCCCATAACGAGTTCTGAATGCAGTCTTCGGGATGTCGTCTTCCTGGATTCCTAACTGATGATATCTTGACCGCAGATCGATCTTCGAGTAGTAAATGGATCCCTGCAACTGGTCAAACAGGCCGTCAATCCTTGGCAATGGATACTTGTTCTTGATCGTCGGCTTGTTCAACTCTCGGTAGTCGATGCACATACGGAAACTCCCGTCTTTCTTCTTCCTGAACAGGATAGGCGCTCCCCACGGGGAAAAACTCGGATGAATGAAACCTTTGTCTAGTAACTCCTGAAGTTGATTAGACAGTTCCTGCATCTCGGATGGTGCTAAGCAATACGGAGCGCGGGCTACTGGGGCAGCTCCCAGAACAATATTGATGCGAAACTCGACTTGTCGTGGTGGTGGAAGTCCTGGCAAGTCTTCTGGAAAGACTTTCGGGAAATCTCGCACCACTGGGATGTCCACTAGCTTCCGATCTTTAGCTTTTTGTTCAACAACATGTTCCAGGAACGCGACACAACCTTTCCTTAAACATTTTTGTGCCTTAATGCAGGAGATGATACGAAGAGTGGGTAAACACTGACTTCCTCGAATCCTTAAGGTTTCACCATTTGACAAGGGTATTCGTACCACTTCTCGTGACAGACAATCTCTGCACGATGTTTGGACAACCAATCCATGCCAATGCCAATATCGAAACTACCCAATTGGATAGGCAGTAAGTCGATACGGAATTCCTGGTCGTCGAGTACCAGAATACAATCATTAATGATTTCCTCGAACGAGATTAATTTACCGTTAGCTAGTTCTATGGTATATCGTGTTTCCAACTTACTAGATTCTAATCCTAAGGATTTCTTAAAGTTGGTGGACACAAAGCTAAAATCTGTGCCAGAGTTGAAAAGTACCGATGCGAAATGATTGTTAACGTACCCGTAACTACGTTAGGATCATCTCGTGCTTCATTGGCTCCTAACACGAACGCTCTGCCACGGGCTTGATCCTTAGCCTTGGGACAGTCTTTCCGGAAACGTCCTGTCGCACCACATTCGAAACACTCGTTTCTAGCAGGAGGAGTGTTGGTGGTTTTGGCCTTGCAGTTAGCGGTGGAATGACCACGACGGTTACAATTCCTACACAAGATGCTGTCACAGGTACCAACATGATGGTAGTTGCATTTGCTGCAGTGAGGATGGGGTCCGTTGTACTTGCGTTTGGGCTCCTCAGCAGCAGTGGCAGCAAAAACTTTCACGGTATCTTGTGGTTGGTGAGAGGAGTGCTTGCTCTTCCGGTTGTCGGAACGTTTGCGCTTGTTCCCGGAACTCTCACTGGTAACCGTTACCTTCTGGTTTAGTGATCCCATACGCATCGCGTCGTCAGTCAAACTTTGAGCTAGGGTAACCGCAGCCTGGATGGTGGAGGGTGCCGATGCAGTGACCATACTGCGGATCTTTGGTGACAGACCCCAGATATACCTCTCGACTCTCTTGTACTCTGGTGTGACCATGTGTGGGACCAGTGGAGAGAGCTCGTGAAAACGAGTGGTTTATGTAGTCACATTGGCATCCACCATAGCAAGGTTCCAGAACTCGGTTTCCAGCTTCTGTAGTTCGCTTCGAGGGCAGTACTTGTCTATGAGCATTGTTTTGAGATCGGCGCAGGCAAGACTGTATGCCGTTTCTCTGCCCAGGGTTTGTACTTGCAGATTCCACCAAGTGAGGGCTTCATCCTGAAAGGTACACGTGGAGTACTTTACCTTTTGATCCTCGGAGCAACCACTAATGTCGAGGACTGATTTGGTTTTCTCTATCCACCGGACAATTCCTACAGCGCCTTCATTACCACGGAAGTTCCATGGTTTTCATGCAATAAAGGTTTTGTATGAACAGCCGTGATTAGAGTTCTCAGCCTCGTGGTCTGTTTCGCTTCGGCGACGCCCGATACCTCCAGAACCTCCGCTTGAGTCGGCTCGAGCTGCATCGTGTCGAGTAATTGCCTCGGCAATTACTCTGGCTAACTCGGCGGGTGTGGACGGTAGTGGCTCGCCTTCGGTCATCCGTGTGGAATGTCGGGTCTTCATATCTAAAAGATGGAACACAACAAACGTGAGTAACGTACATAAATATATAACCATACCATGGCCAACATAATCATATAAATCAAATCATACACTAACATCATGTCATCACATCATTACATAATTCTCAAAAGTAGTTAGGTTTTTGATACAAAATAGGCGGTTGAACCGCAATTAGTTTTTAAGTCATAACATCCATAGTCACAAAACACCATAAGCCATCATATGCATAATCATCATCATAAAACATAATCTAAGAAGGGGGTGGGAAAGCAGCAGCAAGATAGATGATAGGCTCCCTCATGCGTCGGTCCATCTCTGCCGCCCTACGCTCTAACATCTCCACTCGTCTCCCCATCTCCGATCGCTCTACTATGGCAGCTAGCCTACCCTGCTCAACCTCTGCTAGTAGACCCTCAAGCTCTCGGACTCGGCCCTCCAAAGCCACTAGCTGGACGTTGTGAGATATAATAAAACTACGCTCGGAGCGGAGGGGTCTCCCCGATGAGCCTCCCAAGCTCATGGTCTCGAGGTCACCCTCCTCATCTCGGTGCGCAAGGTCGCTGGTAAGACTAGGTAGGTAAGGTCGTTTGCGGGCCTGTGAGCGTCTCTTGAGCCTCTTTGATGGCTCACCTCCCTCGATGGCTAAGGGTACAGGCTCGGGAATGGTTGGCTGGACGGGCTCAGCAACAGGGACAAGATCAGTAGGGAAAATCGGGGTCCTAGCAGGTATGGCTATCACTAAGGCAGGTCGAGTCGTCTTGAGAGGTGTACACTTAGTGACTAAACGTCTCGAAGTGTCTAAACGTAAATAGGGGTTTAGGCTGGCCGGTGGGGATGAGACAGAATGGGTGACAGAAGGATGGGGGTCAGTAAGGGCTAGGGGTGGGGCGTCATCGTCCGCCTCATCGTCGGAAGTACGTCTCGGGACTGGAGGCGAGTCAATGTACATCTCAGACTCAGAGATCCATCCATTATGATGGGACTCGGAGGCTGGCTGAGTGAGGGGTAAGTCATCCTCCTGGGAATCATCTGCTAAGTAGTCGGGCTCTGACTCGGGTGAAGAAACGAGATCAATAGTGATGACCATGTTTCCTGTCACAACATGCACATATATGTAAATAATCACATGCGTAAATAAATAAATCATGGTACCCGTATGTCTTCGTGGAGCGGCTTGAGGTTTGAGGGGTGCAAGGCGAGACTTCGTGGCACTTTTTGTAAAAACGTTTCGAAAAATGCTTTAAGTTATAGTTGACTCAAAAGAATATTAGTTCGCTATAACCTCGTGCCCTGATATCAATCTGTCACACCCCGCAAAGGCGGAAACACGGGAGTGCAACGACCGAAAGGTTTTCAAGCACAAGGTTCAAGCAATACACATTTATTGAAATAGTACCACCATAAGTGATGGTGATTGTCTTGAATTTATTGAATATTACACCAAAATGTTATCATAAAAGACATTGTTTTATGGAAGCTGAAAACGTAATAACTTGCAACCACCAACAACCATTAATGTGGTACCACGGGGTGCATGCTCGAACCCTTCCCTCAATCCTCGGTGGCCCTACATTAGTTACCTGAAACACATGCATAAAGAGTTTTGTCAACAATAATGTTGGTGAGTCTATGGGTTTGTATGTACTGTAAAATGAACGTGTCATTTGTGTTTGACCAATCATAAGCTAGCTAAGCAAATGATCACTGTGAGAACCATGAGTCCCATAACCAAACCTCTTGACTGTGGTGCCTTACGCATTGTACCCTAAAGACAATGTATGTATAGTAGAATACTAACACTCTTTTGCATGTGGCTGGATAGAGCGACTAACCAAGAGTGGGGGTGTCAACCCAGTAGATCTATTAAAGTGTTCCATGGCTAAATGTCTAGTTAATGGTTACAGTGAACGATGTACGAGGACTAGTGAGCTCATGAACCGAAATGTCTCATGTTCCACATGGTAGTCATGCTAGAATGTACACACAGTTGAAAATGATACAAATATTGATGCATGTATTTCCCCCAAAATGTAAAATAATAAAATGGGGCCATAGAAAACTCACCTGCTTGAGTCGAGTGTGGTCTAGTGAGCTAGTAGATGATCACCGTCCTGACAAATGATACCCTATGTTCATTATCGACACGGTAAGACATTCGGATGTTGTTTATCATACAAGTTGTTCACCCGACACTTGTGGACCATTGTGTTTAGTGTGTTTCATTGTTCATGATACTTGTTAATGTTCTAACAAACATATAATTCCAAAAATTTGTTGTTTCGAAATATAATGTCCATGGTGAACTATAATGGGCCCCACATGGGGTATTTGGGCCGTATATTAGCACCAAATCACCATGTGTGGTTGTTTTTTGAGAAAATATTCCTTAACATATGTTTATTTCCACTTTTGAAACCATTTGTGAGGTAACACATGTTTTGGCCTAGCTTAACACACGTTAGCTTATGGTAGCCGATGTGTTCTTATGGTGTAAAGGATAATGCCGATTATCTAGTGAATCTATTTGGTTGTTTTAGGCTTATTCGAACCTTGGAGTGTTATATCATGACATATTGTGAACCTTGTAGCAAGTTTAAGCTTTGATTATTATGTTGTTAACCTTAGCTTCAACTTAAGCCAAGTAAGCTTAGACTAATGAATTTCAAAGTGATCTAAGTTGTATATGTTACCAAAATGCAATTTAACTACCCTTGATTATAATAGGAACGATTCATGGAAACCTATCCTTTTGATCATGATTCACTAGTTATGCTAATACTAGCCGATTACTTGTGGGTGATCATGACATTACAACTATCCTAGTAGTGCAAGGGTTGATGATTAGTTAACTAGGTGTGCTATTACTACAATATGGTGATTAGTTTAGTGATTTATCATCAAGTAAGACAATGTAGGTGACTTGTGTGTGTGTATAGAACCGATTGCTTGTTATCAAATGTTAAAGGGAGTGAGTGATCATATTTGCCGATTATATATGACTTGTAAGGCTTAGATTGCTTACCTAGTAGAGCAAGTGAGGATGGCCGATGGCTAGAACCTTCGGGTCTCCTAGTTTTCCTTCCTAGATTGCTTTTGATGGTCCTTGAGTGAAAGTGGGTGTGGTTCGGCCTAGAGAGGGAGCCGAGAGAGTTAGAGACGTGAGGTGTGGTTTCAAGTGCTCATTGATGCTCCTATTTATAGCCGAATGGTGAGGACAAGGAATCATAATTGTGGCAAGTGTGTTAGCTTAGGAGGGTGGTACGTTAAAAGGTTAATCCTATGTTAGTGTAAGGTGTAATCAAACAAAAAGAGTAGGCTTGCATGCTTGTGCATGAGCCGATTTCTTGAGCTCAATATTTAGGGAGGGGTTGACTCACTTTATCATTGTGTCATACCTTGTTTTACTTGCCATATTTGTGTATTAGTTGACCTCATGATCTTCTAGATGGCCTCCATCACTTGTCCTTTAGCCGAGGTGTTGTATCCTCATTTGTTCGGCCATCAAGGTCTCCTAGGAGTTAGTATGGATAGTGACAACTCTAGGATATGTAAGATCCTTGTCTCTTCCTTGGGGGGGTGTTCGCATAGGGTGAAAGATCAAAGGTCTAGGCTTAGTGATGTCTTAGTATGATTGGGTGATCTTGACAACATGTGGTGACAAAGATTGCTTGGGAAATTGAAGGTGGCATCTCTTCTTGAAGCCGATTGGCTCTCCACAATTAAGGAAAGTCCATGAGGTAAGGTAGAGGTAAGGAGAGTTGACTTTACCATTTTGGTGAAAGAAGTTGACAAAGATATAGGGTGTTCGGCTTGGTATTTGCGGCCGAAAGAAACAAGAAAAGGGGGTTGCTTGTTTGGGTAAATACTAGCTTATAAGAGTTGGTTTGTAGACTTCTAAGATGGTGTTAATAGAATAACTATCTTGCCTATATCTAGATTCTAAGTTTGCGGCTCAAAGAGGACAAACATAAGGCTTTGGAAGGTTATTTGGTAGTTTAAAGTGTTGTATTTGGTTGCTTGTCTTTGATAGTGATGGATCATATCTAGGTTGTTTCCTACAAGTTCCAAGTTCCAAGATACATGATGCTAGCCAATAATCTACCTACACAATGGTTCCTTGGGAATGTGTTTTCGGCCGCCACCTTGTATAAAGGTGTGTTCTTGGATAGTGACCTTTCATACCTTGTCTTATGTTAGAATGTGATAGTTCCAAGAATCCTAGTTGTCATGTTAACTAGAATGGTAGGCTTGTAGGGTGGCTATGGGCCGTAAATCCAAGTGGTGTAAGAATGTTTGTTTGTTTCTAATTAAGGTAGGCTAGTTATCCTAGGAAGTTGAAGTGAGGAAAGTAACTAATCTATATCCATGTATATGTGGGCATGCGTGTGTGTATATATGTAATGCCGTGTGTATGTGTGTATGCAAATTGTCTAAATATGCACATATAATGACGCAATTGATGAAATATGTACGGTCGTTGACCTGCTACGTTGACTGTTGTCACAGTTACAGACTCTAGAAGTTGAATCACTTTGTCATCTTAATGAACATGTATACATTCTATACAACATAATGTGCAAAACACAATGGGCCATCTCTAAGTCATGAAAAAATATTAAATGTTTGAAATGTTGCTTTAAAGTATTAATTAAATTCGATAAAGTTATTTAAAGGATTCTTTTTTTTTTACATATGAACAGTTGTATGTAGCGATATAAAGAGTCAAGATGGATTGAACATACTAATATTGGATAAAGATGGTAGTGTTAAGAACCAAACAACAAATGTTGACTACAAAGAAATATTTGGAGGTTTGTGCACAAGTCTTTGATGATATTTTGCATAAATCATTTAATTTGTTTTTGTTATAATTTTTTATTTTATGTTTTGTTAAACTTTAATTAATTACTTTGAATGTTAATTACCTTCCATTAGAATAAATATGTTGTTACTCATTTCATTTCATTGTTTGTTTTTAAATCACGTTAAATTAAACATTGGTTCATCGATATATCCATTATTCCGTTACATAAAAACTCTTTGATGATATTTTGCATGCAACCAAAATCCATGCGAATTGTATCCATTATTCCGTTACATAAAGCATTGGTCCTGCTTTGACTTTAAAGGTCATACAAGCTACTTTTTAGGTTTAGTTTGTACTCCGGCATTCCAAAATCACAGTCCACATACATTTTTTTTGTTAAGATGCAGTTAGATAGGAGGGTCGAGTGGATTAGGTAATGGGTCAAACGGGTTTGTGTTGCAACAAGTATTTTTAGGGAATATATACGATAGTTGATTTTAGAACTGTGAATCAATTAGCCAACTATTCTATTTCAAATTTTCATGTAGTAGAGTTAGCTATTAGTTTTCCATTAGTGATTAATCTTTATCCTTGACCATTGGATATATGGATTATTATTCTATCTAAAGATAACAGGTGAAATTCTTGCTAATAATGATGAAACGTCGCAACAGTGAAATTCTTGCTAATAATGATGAAACGTTGCTTTTATTTATAAAATGAGAAAAAATGTTCAGTTTTAACAAAACCCATAGAAATCTTTTTAGCCCCATATACAAAAGAGATGTGATAAAAAATAGAAAAGAAAACTTCTAATAACATAAGAATTTTATATTCAAGTCCCTTTACTTATTTTATATGCATTTTAAATCATATTGGCTGTAGAGCTCATGAACAATAGAACAATTAATAAATCTGTGGATAGAAAAGGGAAAAGTAGGGGTGCAAACGAGCCGAGCCGAGCCCGAGCTCGACCAGGCTCGAGCTCGAGCTCGATTAACTTATAAGAGCTCGGGCTCGAGCTCGGCTCGTTAGTAAATTCTCAAGCTCGAGCTCGGCTCGGGCTCGGCTCATTTGTTATCTATTAGTTAATTCATTAAATAAAAATAATATAAATAATAATTCGTTTAGGCTCGTGAGCTCGATAAGTGAAGCTCGAGCCCAGACTCGTTAACTTAACAACTTTAAACGAGGGGTAAATATGATTAAATATTAAAAAAACTAATATTATACATAGGCTCGATAAGGCTTGACGAGCCTAACGAGTTTCATACGTCAGGCTTGAGCTCGGGATCAATAAATAAACGAGCTTGGTTTCAGGCTCAAGCTCAGCTCGAGCTCGATAAGGCTCGGCTCGTTTCGAGCTTTTTACCGAGCTGAGTTCGAGTAGCTCGCGAGCGGCTCGGCTCGTTTGCACCCCTAGGGAAAAGTTCAAATAGCATGATAGTCCCTTTATCGTTATTTTCATATCATGTACAAGATATTATATCATATTTTGCTTTATTTGTATGTTTTCGTGTACTAACTAAATTCAATATAGTTATTTATTATGGTATCGATAATAACTTATTTATTATTGCTAAATTTTTATGTATGCTTTGTAGTTCTTTGCAGCATATGTTTATACATATAAACAAGGGTTATTTGTGGACTCGTAATGATTTCGCAGTGGGTTCATCTTATCTACATATTCATCCGAAATTGGATCACCCTAATGTTAGTTATATATATATATATAGGGGATGGTTAAAATAAAAACCCACCTAAAATGAGAAAACCTTGTAAACTTCATCTAAACCATCCATTCTACTTGATCAATGGTAATGATTAAAAGTTAATATTATATAGGTACAAGATGACAAAAAAGGTTACAAAGGTAATTTACACCTTCTTCTCTCTCCATCAAATCAATCATACCTCTCACTCTCTCTTTCTCTCACCAATCTTCTCTTTCCAACATTCTCTCTCACATTTTTTTCTTGACAAAATCAGAATTTTAGTTTATTAAAAAACTATTTTATTTATCAATCAGATTCACAGATTCATAAAAATTGTTCCAGCACCAGTGTTGTTACGTACGTAAAATCCGTCACGATAGTTTTATATTAATTTAGAAAAATCCTAACCTGTTAATTTTTTTATTACAACATGTTGGTTTTGGTTTTACTGTACCAGCACCAGAGTTGTTGCATACGTAACGAAAGGTCCATATGGTTATTTTTTTATATTCACTACTTTTAAGATTCATATGAAATTAAGATTCAGTCTGTCACATGAAAATTATATTACATACTACTAAAAAAAGCGATACATCATATTGTTCATCCGCCTAAAACATACTAGTCAAGAAATATATTACAGTGAAACTGTATCAACAACAAAACATACAATTAAAGATTCATACCCCGCCCATGCATGCAATAACCCCGACATCCCGCACTGCAACCAACAGTAGCTGACGGCATCCGATAACCATACTTTGCATAAAAAGCCCACTGTTCCTCAGTATAACCTATACCCTCCCATTCAGCCCTAATACGCCCACCTCCCGGATACGTGAACGGCAGCACGGGTTTGTTAAGTTTAGGTTCATATGGTTCTTCATATTCAGCCCCTAGGTCTGATTCATAACCAACCGCCCATTCAGGTGTGTGATTTACATCATGCACATCATCCTCCGGTGTCATATAGTCTTCTGGTGGCGGATATTCTTCGGGGAAGACGTAATCAAAGGCCGCATTCCAATCAAAATCTTGGTCACTTTCAAACCCATCGTCCGCCTGCACTACGGGTATAACCGGTTCTAATGGCGGAATGTCCGGGGCAACGGGGGAGGCGGGTTCATGTTCGGCTGCGACAGGAGGGATGACCAAATCAACCGGTGGGGGTGGTTCAGGTACAATTGCAAAGTCCGGTTCATTTTGAGGTGGCTCGTGTACAATTGGGATGAGATGGTCACGGCCCTCAAAAACCTCCCAAGGCGGAGTGTTGGGCTTGGAATCCATGCTTTGACAAAAAACAGGACCTGTAACGTATGTTATAGCAGATTAAGTGTTGACATTGGAAATATGAAACAGGGGAAAAAAAACTATTCTCTGTTAAAAACATATAGGTAACAGAAAAAAACTAATACATGCAAAAAGCAAAAAAAAAAAAAAAATCTATAATTAAAGGTGGAAAAAACACGATTGTTACATGTGTAACATGGTTTTTTTTGGAAACACATACAAACTGCTGTAGTCTGCTGCACCCAGCATCCATTTTTTGCTGGTATAGAAAGCAAACTTTGACTACAAAACAGATACGCTACACACGTAACACCCGGCATTAATACAGAAACACGTAACACCCGACCTTAAAACAGAAGAAAAAACCCTTAAAAAACTAAAATCACAGAGAAAACACAAATTGCAACGTTCTGGAAATTCATTCTGGAAACAAGTACCAACACATTTTCTGTAAATAAGACATAGGTAACATAAAAAAACTCATACATGATAAAAGAAAAAAAAAAGACAGGCATGGTGCAAGAACACACGAGTATTACATGTGTAACTGGAAAAACACAGACAACACTTATCTAATCTGCAGTGAATAGAGAACAGAGTTTGATATGCTAAAACACAGAAACCATAATATCTTTTTGAAAAAAAGATATGCTACACACGTAACAGTCTAACTAAACACAAAGATTATACAAAGATATGTCTTTGATTACACTCAGAAAATTTACTATTATTTTACTATTATGTTCTAAACCTAAATGACTTCATATTATATTAGTAGTTTTCCATAATCAATCATCCAAAAAAAAAAAAATAATCTTTTTCGATGGTTTCAATTACAAAAAAAGATTAATAAAAAGTCTAAACTTGATTATTATAATATATCAGAAAAAGAATTTTTCAAACAGGGGGCATTTTTTCTGTAAATAAGACATAGGTAACATAAAAAAACTCATACATGATAAAAGAAAAAAATAGACAGGCATGGTGCAAGAACACACGAGTATTACATGTGTAACAGGAAAAACACAGACAACACTTATCTAATCTGCAGTGAACAGAGAACAGAGTTTGATATGCTAAAACACAGAAACCATAATATATTTTTGAAAAAAAGATATGCTACACACGTAACTGTAACACCCCGGTTTGAGACCCAAAACCTCGGGCCTTAAATCACTGTGTGATTGGGGACTATTAGACACATACATATAAGTTGAACCGGATGTACAAATGCCAGACAATTTTATTGTGCAAGTATATAGAATAAAATCTAAGACTATTATTATGACTCTTGTGTATTGGTCTATTTGCCACTCTATTAATAACAAGGGATATTAACATGTTTGTAAATAACATAGAACTTATTTTCAAATACAAATGGTGTAAACGACTATTGGGACATTTGAATCTTAGAACATTATGACATTAAACTTGATATTTGGGACTTCGGATTAAGGACTATATCTAATGGCAATACATGAGTGGAACTATAATCCGAAAACTAGAATAAAACTCGCATAAACAACTAAAAGATCAAAGCTTGTCCACACGTGTAACCGCGATATTGGTTACACGCGCTAATGTATATTAACTTGAATAGGATCTTGCCAGTGATTGGTAAATGGAATCTTGACTTGGGATGTTATGTGACGTGACGTGATACACCGACAAGGTGAGTTCCGTGTACCACTCCCCTTTTTCCATTTTAAATGTTTTGGGGTGAACATGTGCTTGTGGGTGTGATTTAACTTACTTGATGTGACAAGATACTAGCTGCTAGATATTACACTGACACTCATTAACCCAGGGATTGGGCCACTTAATATATGGGTAGTACTACTTGGGGAAACCCCCACACACAGTGGATCCGGAAGCCCGGAAAACCCTCCAATAAGGTCCACGGGGCCGTTGTGACATGTATTTTGCCAGGTGAATCTATAATGGCAGTAGATAGATTCGGTGTTTTAGGATTGAGGTGTCGCTTGTACATCACCATGTGTTGTGTTGTGGAAACTTGTGAACTTGTTTTCAAAATGAGAAACCTATTTTGGATTTACTTGGCTATTACACGGACTCACCAGCGTAATTGCTGACCCAATTTTTTTTAAGCACGTGTTCAGGTACTGCAAATGAACGGACGGCAACTGCGAGGTATATGCGTGTTAGTAGCAGATTAGAGAATATCTGGTAGAAGATTATTGCTACAAGTGTTGCGGTTTAGAACATCTAGAGATAAGCAGGGTAGAGACTGGGTTGATTAGTGGATTACACCTCACCAACTGCTTCGACGACCGTCGCGATTCGTCCCTACAATAGATATTAATTTATTTTTATATATTATTTGTATTATTTTGGGAACTAAAGATTGTATACACATTTATAATAGTCATTGGTTGCTTCCGTTGTGCAATTTTGATATCAACTGCATCTCCACCGACACCCTCTGGGTCGGGTTGTTACAGTTGGTATCAGAGCAATGGTCGTAGCAAAATACGATATCCTCAAATATCCTATACTACACCAAGATACCTTAGAACCAAGATAACTTAGAAAATTTAGAGTTAAGGATTTAAGACTTCATACACAGGAAATATTTTTGAAGTACCTAAGACTGACCAGAGTAGCGATAAAATATGTCGAAAATAAGTTGAAATTTGAGTACCTGAACACACTAGAATGCGTACACGTACTTGGAACCAACTTGACTAGTATATGAGCAGTAATTGACACTTGAATGATGACTACAACGGAGACTACTAGAACGATCTAGTGAGGTAAATTGATGATTACATTAGACGTCATGTAATTGTGAATTCACAGGCACGAGAAGGTTTTAAGAAATCCGAGGAGTCGCCAAGATCAGAAGTGTCAACCAGGATGGCTTTAGGCATATGTAAGAAGAAAGACAATGAAAGATACTGGCTGATGTGATAAACCAGTACCTGAAACTTTTGTAAGTGTTAACCATGATAGCCGTTAATTTATGTGAAGAAGCGGACTGCGTTAGAGTCGCAAACGAATAGGCGATGTGCCTAAGTGACCATTGCAAAGGTTTTGAATTAGTTACATTTGATGCAATTTGACGCAAAAAAAAAAAAAAAAAAGACAATGTGCTTGAATGATCATATATAATAAGGTTGTTGACCTTGAAATAATTAATACAAATTGGCGTATTTTGATAAGTATATGTGTGTATATATATATACACTATAATCTTATATATATATATATATATATATATATATGTTGAACTTTGCGTTAGCATTTCCTGATCAGTTAGACCAAAGATAGAAATTAAGATTAGGCGATACCTGAAGTAAGGTAAGATTTAATACATGATCCGCCATTTTGTTGACTCATGTTGTCTTTAGATTATTACCAAAACTTTTGGATTGGTTTCGTAACGTTCTAATGGGAAGACGAGTTATCAGTATGAAACTATTATGATTATATAGGTAGGCATTAACGGGGGAGCGACTACGTTCGCGATAACTTTTATAAGAAGTATTTGACAAGAATAAGAGAATACAATCGAAGTTTAGTAGGGTAAATCTTCATAAGATAACAATTCGACAGTACGAGAAGCTAAGGTTTAAAATACCTAAGGAATGTTGTGCACCCTTAGTTTGTTTAAGAGCGACATATTGCGTTTAGACGTCCAACCTTTTGGTGTTTCTTGACAACTTGTCGTCATATCCACCATTAAAAAAAAAAAAACACACACAGACACACATTGAAGGTTTAAGAATTTGAGAAGAAAGATAAATCTCAACGGGGGAAGCACGTACATTCGTAAGGACGGTTACGAGGAATATTTGATTAAGAAACAAGAGAACCTAGTCTTAAACAACAATCCAACCATACAAGTGGGCGAAATCTAGGACATCAAGGAGGTGTTAGATGCGCCGTGATAGATTTAGGATCAACCTATTTTGTTTTGATATCTTTCCCATGCCTCCTGAAAGGTCGTCATCATGCCTTACACAAAATAATAATAATAATAATAATAATAATAATAATAATAATAATAATAATTAATTTAAGGCTTAAGAATTCAACAATTATTTTGACGATATAGATAGAGTTAACCACAGTATTAGGAATAAAGGCGAATGAGTTTCAAGATCATGACACCAATTTTTAGTACTTAACCCACTCAAAAAAAAAAAAAAAAAAAAAAGGTTATGGAGGACTAGTAACTCTCAGAACACACAAAGGACTTCTTGACCCAAGTATGTTTTTTTTTTATATACAGTTTTTGGGGAAATTTTCAGTACGTTTTCGAGGCATCATAAGTGTGGTGGCTTAGCTGCGGTACACCCTATATATAAACACATACGGTGCATCGAAAATGAGATTGAGAATCAAACCAAGAACAAATCGTAAGCTGTCAAACATTTAGACCATTCGTTTCAAACCTAAACATTAGGTGTCATGTTTGATTTCAGCCTCTATGCTTTTAGTCAGGTGCTAGAATCCGTACCGTCCTCTATGATTTTGAGAGAATCTGGCAAATCGTAACTAATGCATCGATGCCCAAAACTAACAATGAAAGATATCCGTATAAACTCGTTAGTACCTATGTATATAATATGGAACTAGTTGATGGAAGCGATGCTTGGACATGAACTTGGAACATAAAAGATAGACATATGCCCTTTAGCGACTAGTGCATGCCCAAAAAGTTAGGCCAACTTGGATGCTTGAGATGTGATACATAGACATGAAATTTTGGAGATTCTTGATTCAACACCTTGAATGTTAAAAACTAAGACACGAACTAGATTAACCAATCAAACATAATAACTCTTTGGATATACGTGTATGTATAGACTTTGTACATCTGATAGTTTGGACTCATTGAATATTAACACTTGAGATATGGACTTAGACATTAAGACTTGGGAGACGAAACTTGTAGCAATCGATGGGTGATAAGAATGACAATTGGAGAATGGGGCGATGGAACTAAGGCCCGAATATAATTGACAGCTGAAACGTTGTAAATAAGTTATTACTAGATAATACATGATGCGAACCACAATGATTACGACATGTTTTATGGAAAAATTACGGATACATGAGCACGTAGACTCGAACCCTGAATATGGGTATGGAATATACTGGACGCACAACCAGAGATGACACAAAAATAATTCCGAGGACGGAATTACAATAACGGGGGGAGAATGTAACACCCCGGTTTGAGACCCAAAACCTCGGGCCTTAAATCACTGTGTGATTGGGGACTATTAGACACATACATATAAGTTGAACCAGATGTACAAATGCCAGACAATTTTATTGTGCAAGTATATAGAATAAAATCTAAGACTATTATTATGACTCTTGTGTATTGGTCTATTTGCCACTCTATTAATAACAAGGGATATTAACATGTTTGTAAATAACATAGAACTTATTTTCAAATACAAATGGTGTAAACGACTATTGGGACATTTGAATCTTAGAACATTATGACAATAAACTTGATATTTGGGACTTCGGATTAACTGTCACAACCCGACCCAGGTGGGCCCGGTCGGTATACAGATGGTTACCAAAACATCACGCAATGCAAGCAAACAGCGGAAGCAATGTATATATTACTATATTTTATAAATAACTGTTTACATTTCTAAATACCGTACATTCTCTAATACAAATAGTTTGGGTAATATCTAAGGTTCTCGCTTGACTTCTGATTCGTCCACCAGGGATACTCCGAGTCGTAGCTGCTCCATCCTTCCAACTCAAACAGGTACCTGAACACATGCTTAAAATGGTTTTGGGTCAGCAATTACGCTGGTGAGTCCGTGCGTTAGTTTAAATGGTTTTCAATAAGTTTATTATTTCAAAAGCAAGTTCGTAAAGTTTACACGGTTCAACACATGGTGATGTACAAGCGACACCTCAAACCTAACACAGAATCTATCTACTGCCATTATAGATTCTCCTGGCAAAATACATGTCACAACGACCCGCAGGCCTCAGTGGAGGGTTTTCCGGGCTTCCGGATCCACTGTGTGTGGGGGTTTCCCCAAGTAGCGCTACCCACATATTAAGTGGCCCAATCCCCTGGGTTAATGAGTGTCGGTATGGTTATTCGGCAGCTACTATCTTGTCACATCAAACAGTTTATAACAAGGAAGCATGCATTCACCCCAAAACGTTTATAGAAGCAAAAAGTGGGGAGGTTCACGGGACTCACCTGGATACCAATGCATACGTATAGTTTATAGTAACCAAAGCGTCTGACGTCTCGTACGGCTAAACTCCTGGTCGAATCCTATCGCTCAACTTTGGCTCGGGTTTGACTCGGTTGACCATCCAGTTGACTGCCACGTTGACTGGGTTGACCCAGTTGGCCCTTTGACTTTTGTTGACCAACTAGTTGACCCATCTTCTAAACCCGAGCTCCTGACCCGATGGTAATCCAGCAACATCATCCATCATCAACCTCAGTTAATCATGACTCAACAACCACCACTATTCGGCTGCCATTGACCACCGAGACCACCACACCTCTGCCACCATATAAACCGGTCCCAAACCCCTGACCACCGAACATCACCACAACAACCCTAATCCATTATTATCTCGCCGCCGCCACCACCACTTGTGACCACCGTACCACCACAGCCTCCCACGTAATCCCTGTAGCTTTCTTCCTTGTCAACAGAACTCGAAACCCTTAACATCTTCATCATCAAGCACCATATGAAAGATAATAGGTATGGTTTGGGGGTTTTTACCTCAAGTTGGTCTGTGAACAGAGGCGCCGCCGCTGGAACACCATGGTTCCTCCTCCTCCTCCTCCTTGTTTTAATCTCCTTTCTCTCTCTAGTTCTCTGCCTCTCTCTCCTTCGCGCCTCTCTCTCTACGACTCTCTCTCTCCTCTGCTCGACTTTCTCTCTCTAGATTCTTCCAGATCTGCCCCTCTCTCTCTAATAATGGGTGAAAGGTTGAAGGTAAGGGGGTTGGTTGGGTGTCCGGCTGCCGGAGCTCCGCCGGAGGCGGTGGCGGAGCACCTCCGGCTCCTCCCCTTCTTTGTCTCTTGCTCACTTTCTCTCTCTAGGAGTGTGTGTGTGTGTGTTTTGCACAGATATGTATGTGTGGTGTGAGTTATGTTTGGGTTTTATAAAAGAAATTATATATGTGTTGTGTTATTAGAGTGCCATGGGGCACATGGCACTCATGCCATGTGTCCATGGATGGATAATCTCATTAGTCACGCGTCGGGTTCGTTACGCGTATTAGTTCGGTCTCGTAACGCGTTTTATCTAATAACATGTTATATATAATCGTTCGGTTTTTAGTTTCGAACTTAACCGGCTCGCTCATTATTGGTTTTGGTTCGCTTTTATTACCCGGTAATAATATTATTACTCAAAAAATTTTGGGGGTCGGTGCCGGGTTGTTACATTCTCCCCCCCTTATAAAAATTTCGTCCGCGAAATTATGGTTGGGGTTATATCTTGTAGTCCAATCACCATTCTCATACCTTGTTAAGGTTATTCGATTATCTAGTGTTACTCATGGATGCGAACTTATAGTTACTTTTCTAGGTAGACAGGTCTTACTACAGGAAAACAGAAAAATAAATTCAAAATATACCACAAAATTACAAGGAACAACCGATACTAGAGCTCTATACGGTCATACTATGTTTTTCAAAACAGGTTTGCGGCTCATACGAACAATAGGGGCTTTAAAACTTAACAATCCTATTTACAAAATGAAGGTATGGAGATTGGCTTATCCGATAGGGTGTCCAAATACAGGAAGGTTTACCAAATTGGTGGCTATCAATCGTCAAAGCAGGTAAATAGACAGCTAGGACATGGAAATCATGGAAACAGGACCTGTAAATTCTTCAATCTTCTGGTTGTTTGATTGGTTTTAAGAATGATCATGTTTCATTTCCTTATCAATCTAACGAAACGAATCAACGGGGAGGGACGAAAGGCATTCGAATGGACGAGCAAAAGAAAACCAACTTTACACTTACCAAGTTGGGCGTCACTTGGGCTTTGGTAAAGAAATACTATTCATATCAAGTGTTCTTCTTGTTGTTTACGATATAGGACCAAAATGGTTTGAGCGCCCTTATTTTTCAATGAGTGAGTTTAACGGGATAAAATTTCAGGGAACCTCAACGTCCGTCATCTGAACGGTATCTTCTGGTTTTGACCAGAGAGTTTCACTGGAAAAATGGAAAAATCAAATATTTTCTTTGCTTTCACATCGATCGTATCATCTTCGCAAGGATTGCGATATTTTGATCAGGATCAATGGTTTCGTATAACAATTTGAAAAGAACATCCGGTTGGATACAATATCTGAAAACAAACTAGAATTTATTCTGATTCAGACTTCCAATCTTATCTCTGACGTACCATTGGTGTTTATATATAGGGTGTACCGCAGCTAACCCACCACACCTTTGTTACCTCAGAAACGTACTGAAAGTCTTTTTCAAGGAATATGAGTTATCTTTGGATTGATTTCCAGTCCCATTCCTGATGTACCATCGGTGTTTATATATAGGGTGTACCGCAGCTAACCCACCACACCTTTGGTACTTCAAAAATGTACTGGAAATCTTTCCCAAAAACCTTCATGGAATTTCATACCACCATAACGTACGTGTAGATTCGCGATTACGATCGGGATCGTAATCGCCGATTTACCTTACATTAAGGTGTTATGTCTCTTAATGATACTAACTCGAATAACAAGAATGATCGAAATGCAAAGATTGGTAAAATTCTTGTGAAATAGAGAGCAGGCAAACGCTTTGCTTTGATTGGAATTAACGGTTTCATCACAACTAAAAGAGTTTACTAACGAGGACGAATGTGCTCTTTAGGTTGTTTCTTGCTTATCGTCTAGAGTTTCAAGGGTTTTTAAGTTAGAACTGTCAGGTTAACCGTAGAATCTTCACGAATATTTCTTATCTTTCGCCAGCGTCTCGCCAAAATTCTTACGAAAGGGTTAGATGCTGCACTTTGTACGGATGAATGTATGCATCGCACATGGACTATGGTACAAGGTTGTTTCATATCTCTAAAGGGGTTTAATCTGTCTAGGTCGGATAAACATGGTGGTAGATGCATCTTTGTCGATGGTTTGAAAGGAACTTCGGTATTTTTGGTGGATAAACAGAAAGTTGTAACACGGATTTGGAATAATCGTTTAGGTAAGCTAAGATTTCCTTGGTGTTCTCGTAATGTTCTAGAGGTTACACGTCCCAGAAGGGGCTTAAACATTCAAAGATCTTGGAACAAATGTGGAAATTTCTGTATTCGAGTGTCCTCAAAGGAGTTAGAACATGATGTCCAAGGGTTTTTGGATAATAAGGCGGGAAGATTAACAAGTTTCTAAACACGATTGAGCCACTTTGCTCATAAGTTTTTCTAAGGTACCCATGGAGTTTCAAGAATTTTGCGAATGGAAATCAAGGAGAATGCGACAAACGAAGTCCAAGATGCTTATCAAAGCATTATCTCACGGAGCTTCCAATCTGAAGGGTTATGCACTACGTTTTGAATGGTTTCAAGTGAACGATTTCGAGCCCCAAAGGATGTCTACGTAAGGTTTCGTAACCGTAAACGGGACATTGAGTATGTATTTGGTTCTCCAAAGTAGACGTTTAGGATGTTTGTTATATAAACAAAGAGTTTCTCACAAGCAACTTAGTCAAAATGTTCTACGCAAACAGGGAAATCACTTAATGGGTTCGAGACTACAATCCGTCAACTGACCACATTATGGTTTAAGAACCAAAAAGCACAAAAGGCGAAATGTATTCCTATCTTGTCTGTAACAGGTATTCGCGGTTTAGACAAGCTTCTTGTTTCAGAGTGTTGATTCGACTCTCGTGATCTTTAATAAGATATTCCCGAAATGCCTTTGCGCCTGCGGATTCATGATTATGTTCGCGACCATAATCACTTCCTCGCCTCACTTAAGCATCCAAGTATATTCTTTATAAAAATCATGATATCTCATCTTCTCTCTAGTCTACTCACGTGTTTTTGGGTAAAGTCTCATCCTAATGTGTTCAGTACCCGTGTCGACTCGTTCGGTATCACCTTGTTGCATCTCTAGCTCATCCGTTACGTTTCGGTTCTCCAAACCGAAATAAACTCTGCGGCTTCAAAGGTTAGGATCCTAGGGTTACAACCGAAGCTTAATGGAATTCTTATTCGCTTCAGCTGTTTGCTCTGATACCAACTGTCACAACCCGACCCAGGTGGGCCCGGTCGGTATACAGATGGTTACCAAAACATCACGCAATGCAAGCAAACAGCGGAAGCAATGTATATATTACTATATTTTATAAATAACTGTTTACATTTCTAATTACCGTACATTCTCTAATACAAATAGTTTGGGTAATATCTAAGGTTCTCGCTTGACTTCTGATTCGTCCACCAGGGATACTCCGAGTCGTAGCTGCTCCATCCTTCCAACTCAGACAGGTACCTGAACACATGCTTAAAATGGTTTTGGGTCAGCAATTACGCTGGTGAGTCCGTGCGTTAGTTTAAATGGTTTTCAATAAGTTTATTATTTCAAAAGCAAGTTCGTAAAGTTTACACGGTTTAACACATGGTGATGTACAAGCGACACCTCAAACCTAACACGGAATCTATCTACTGCCATTATAGATTCTCCTGGCAAAATACATGTCACAACGACCCGCAGGCCTCAGTGGAGGGTTTTCCGGGCTTCCGGATCCACTGTGTGTGGGGGTTTCCCCAAGTAGCGCTACCCACATATTAAGTGGCCCAATCCCCTGGGTTAATGAGTGTCGGTATGGTTATTCGGCAGCTACTATCTTGTCACATCAAACAGTTTATAACAAGGAAGCATGCATTCACCCCAAAACGTTTATAGAAGCAAAAAGTGGGGAGGTTCACGGGACTCACCTGGATACCAATGCATACGTATAGTTTATAGTAACCAAAGCGTCTGACGTCTCGTACGGCTAAACTCCTGGTCGAATCCTATCGCTCAACTTTGGCTCGGGTTTGACTCGGTTGACCATCCAGTTGACTGCCACGTTGACTGGGTTGACCCAGTTGACCCTTTGACTTTTGTTGACCAACTAGTTGACCCATCTTCTAAACCCGAGCTCCTGACCCGATGGTAATCCAGCAACATCATCCATCATCAACCTCAGTTAATCATGACTCAACAACCACACTATTCGGCTGCCATTGACCACCGAGACCACCACACCTCTGCCACCATATAAACCGGTCCCAAACCCCTGACCACCGAACATCACCACAACAACCCTAATCCATTATTATCTCGCCGCCGCCACCACCACTTGTGACCACCGTACCACCACAGCCTCCCATGTAATCCCTGTAGCTTTCTTCCTTGTCAACAGAACTCGAAACCCTTAACATCTTCATCATCAAGCACCATATAAAGATAATAGGTATGGTTTGGGGGTTTTTACCTCATGTTGGTCTGTGAACAGAGGCGCCGCCGCTGGAACACCATGGTTCCTCCTCCTCCTTGTTTGAATCTCCTTTCTCTCTCTAGTTCTCTGCCTCTCTCTCCTCTGCGCCTCTCTCTCTACGACTCTCTCTCTCCTCTGCTCGACTTTCTCTCTCTAGATTCTTCCAGATCTGCCCCTCTCTCTCTAATAATGGGTGAATGGTTGAAGGTAAGGGGGTTGGTTGGGTGTCCGGCTGCCGGAGCTCCGCCGGAGGCGGTGGCGGAGCACCTCCGGCTCCTCCTCTTCTTTGTCTCTTGCTCACTTTCTCTGTCTAGGAGTGTGTGTGTGTTTTGCACAGATATGTATGTGTGGTGTGAGTTATGTTTGGGTTTTATAAAAGAAATTATATATGTGTTGTGTTATTAGAGTGCCATGGGGCACATGGCACTCATGCCATGTGTCCATGGATGACTAATCTCATTAGTCACGCATCGGGTTCGTTACGCGTATTAGTTCGGTCTCGTAACGCGTTTTATCTAATAACATGTTATACATAATCGTTCGGTTTTTAGTTTCGAACTTAACCGGCTCGCTCATTATTGGTTTTGGTTCGCTTTTATTACCCGGTAATAATATTATTACTCAAAAAATTTTGGGGGTCGGTGCCGGGTTGTTACAGATTAAGGACTATATCTAATGGCAACACATGAGTGGAACTATAATCCGAAAACTAGAATAAAACTCGCATAAACAACTAAAAGATCAAAGCTTGTCCACACGTGTAACCGCGATATTGGTTACACGCGCTAATGTATATTAACTTGAATAGGATCTTGCCAGTGATTGGTAAATGGAATCTTGACTTGGGATGTTATGTGACGTGACGTGATACGCCGACAAGGTGAGTTCCGTGTACCACTCCCCTTTTTCCATTTTAAATGTTTTGGGGTGAACATGTGCTTGTGTGTGTGATTTAACTTACTTGATGTGACAAGATACTAGCTGCCAGATATTACACTGACACTCATTAACCCAGGGATTGGGCCACTTAATATATGGGTAGTACTACTTGGGGAAACCCCCACACACAGTGGATCCGAAAGCCCGGAAAACCCTCCACTGAGGTCCATGGGGCCGTTGTGACATGTATTTTGCCAGGTGAATCTATAATGACAGTAGATAGATTCGGTGTATTAGGATTGAGGTGTCGCTTGTACATCACCATGTGTTGTGTTGTGGAAACTTGTGAACTTGTTTTCGAAATGAGAAACCTATTTTGGATTTACTTGGCTATTACACGGACTCACCAGCGTAATTGCTGACCCAATTTTCTTTAAGCATGTGTTCAGGTACTGCAAATGAACGGACGGCAACTGCGAGGTATATGCGTGTTAGTAGCAGATTAGAGAATATCTGGTAGAAGATTATTGCTACAAGTGTTGCGGTTTAGACCATCTAGAGATAAGCAGGGAAGAGACTGGGTTGATTAGTGGATTACACCTCATCAACTGCTTCGACGACCGTCGCGATTCGTCCCTACAATAGATATTAATTTATTTTTATATATTATTTGTATTATTTTGGGAACTAATGATTGTATACACATTTATAATAGTCATTGGTTGCTTCCGTTGTGCAATTTTGATATCAACTGCATCTCCACCGACACCCTCTGGGTCGGGTTGTTAAAGTAACAGTCTAACTAAACACAAAGATTATACAAAGATATGTCTTTGATTACACTCAGAAAATTTACTATTATTTTACTATTATGTTCTAAACCTAAATGACTTTATATTATATTAGTGGTTTTCCATAATCAATCATCCAAAAAAAAAAAAAAAAAAAATCTTTTTTGATGGTTTCAATTACAAAAAAAGTTTAATAAAAAGTCTAGACTTGATTATTATAATTTATCAGAAAAAGAATTTAACAAACAGGGGGCATTTTTCAAAAAATAGAAAATCACATTTGTGTTTGTATCAAAAACAGAAGTGATTAAACAAACAAAAAATATAGAGATCAGTTGGGGAAAAGAAAAGGGAACAAGTGGGTTTATGGAGACTAGTATTATTTGAACATAGATTTTGATTACAACTTAGTAAAAAAATCAAACATAAAAGCATCATGGAAGGAGATACAAAGATGAAAATAAGATTCAGCCACATAAAAATACCTGGTCGTCTCTCTGGTTGTCTTCTCCGGTTATCTTCTCCGGTCGTCTTCTCCGGTGGGCTTCTCCGACGGTGTTGCCCGGATATGATATTGTTGGAGGTTGGAGATGACGATGATGGAGGTTGGTTGTACAATGATGCTGATGACGTGACGATGATATTGTTGCAGGTTGGAGATGACGATGATGGAGGTTAGAGATGAAGATGATGGTGTTGGTGGTTCAAGCTTAAAAAAAAAACCAGACAATGAGAGAATGAGGGGAGAGGGTAAGGGGGAGGGAAGATGAAAATTTGAAATGGGAGAGAGAAAGAAAGGTTTATATATGTGGTGGGTTATGCTAAATTACCAAAATAACCTTTCCTTAATAAAAAAACAATAAACTTTATGGAGTATGTGGAGCAATGTGAACCACTCATTGGGTTTGTGGGAGTTTACTCATTTTGAAGGGTTTCTTTAATCCCTTTCCCCTATATATATATATATATATATATATATATATATATATATATATATAGTGTCATATATGCATTTATTATTGTCATAAATTCAACAAATGTTGAATACAAACATGTTCTAACTATTCTTTTTTTTTTCTTTTGCAGCCATAGTAGAGCTTATTGACAATGTCATTGATGAGGTAACAAACAACTACTGATTTTACAATTTTATATTCCAATTTGTATTTACATGATTTCAAAATATTTATGTTCTTCATCCATATTTGATTCTAAATTTATATAGTCTTTTAATCATTTGTTTACAATCGATTACACAATGGGTTCATATTTGATTCTAAATCTATATAGTTGTTCACATACACACACACACACACACATATATATATATTACAAATTACAAGTAAAGAATCTTATACTGTTCATTGTCATGTAACATATTAAGTAGTACTATCGAACATATAGGTGTATGTATTTTATAAACTGGCATTTAATAGCATGTTATATGCTTTTTCATTTTACTTAGGGACTTAACATGTGTACACACGGGTCTCTAACCTAGTTGATAAATATAGTTTATTAGACATTTCACATTTACTAATTCATAGTTGTGGTTTACTAATTAATATTAATAATTTAAAAGCTGAATGACAAACAAAAGAATGAAGGATTAAATTGTAACCTCTAAAACATGAGAAAGTATTTGGTACAAAATACCTTAACGTAGAAAGCGTAAGAAGACATAAGATAATGACATGTGTAAACTGCAGTTAGGGTTGGTAAACTCAATCCCGGTTCATTATAAGGGTAGTTTAGACATTTTGTTTTTACAACCGCTTCCCGGTAATCCCGATGTCTGTGACACTCGGCAAACTCAGGTTAATATTTCTAACAAACACTTAAGTCTACCTTAGCAAAACATTTGTAAAACGAACTTAACTAGGTTGGTTAAATAGGTCTACACACACAACGGTAATTGTTTCGGGATTCGGGGAATCATCAGAAAGCACACACGAGTCTCGTATCCCGTACGCTGGTGAAATAACGAAATAAAATTTACTTATGTAAATTCAATGCCTTATGATTATTTATAACTTGCAAATACGTATTTACGTGAATTAACATGATAATAAGTGATTTGTATAATAAGACGTGTTACCGTGTTTGTAACCGACACTAGATATATCAGGTTTGAAAGTTAAACATGAGAAACTTGGAAAATCTCTCATTCTTGTGAAAATTGGCAAGAATGAGTCACCAGATGTCTCATTCTTGTGAACATTGGCAAGAATGAGTCACCAGATCTTTCATTCTTGTGAAAATTGACAAGAATGAGCCACCAGGTCTCTCATTTGCCCCAAATGAGTCTCATTCGCCCCAACACCCTAGCGAATGCCTATAAATACCATCCTTCACTCATTTTCCTCATTTTCAAAACCATAACTCACCCCCAAGTGCTCTCTTACGAACCCCAACCTGTGGAAACGAGTTTTTACCCTTATTTCTCAGATCCTTGATCCAACTCACGTTTAGAAAGAATACCAATTGAAGATTCAAGGTGTGTTAATCATTTAAACCCTTTTTTTATTACATTTATATGTTGTTTTGGTAAACGCTAAATGTCCAGATTTGATTTCAAAGTATTTTCTGAATAAAAAACATTTCTAAAACCTTTCTAAACTAGATCTAGACCTAAACAATGAGTTTTCTTATAAGAACACAAGTTTAGTTGATGTTGGTGACCATATAATTGGGGCTTTTGTTTTATGTGTTGATGGAACGTATTTAAAAAATACATGGGTTTTCACAGTTTTCTTAATTCAAGGTGGTTTTCATTTTATCCATCGCCTATATATATATATATGTATATAGACTTAGTATAGAGAAAAATTCCTTTTAGGTGATAAAACTATGTAAACTTATCTAGTAGCTCGCACTGAACCACATCACCCATATTCTTATTAAGCCCAAAGGGCATTATAGTCTTTTTTTTATTACACATTAAGACCTCGTTTCTCTCTCTTCTATATCCCCTCCATCACCACCAGACAACCATACACGCCACAACACCTCGATGGTCCGATCTACAACGAGAGATGAAAGTATATGTGCATATAGCAACTAAAAAATATTAATGATAAGACAAAGATTGTACAACCAACATAGAGCTAAGAGAAATAGCTAAACACGTATTCTAGACATAGTCACATATCAAACATTGGTTCACTGCTAATCTTCTATTACTAGTTTTCATGCCCTAATTGAAAAATCAAATACTTATATAACTAAACTAGATATAAATCACTCTTATCGGTCAATTTTCAGTAGTCAAATTTACCTCAATCTAATACCTCGCCCCACATAACCACATCATTATCTGCATCTTCAACATCATCGATTAAAACTAAGGGTGCTTAAAGGGTCGGGTTCGTGGGTTGGCGAGTCCAACCCGACCCGAACTCGAAAATTTTACATGAACCCTAACCCGAAAATTGTGAGATACATATGAACCCGAACCGACCTGAATATTCTCGGGTTGAGCCGAACTCAACCGTTCAACCTATTTTTTTTATATTTTTTCGTAAACTAATGTATTAGAATTAAAATTTTACTACAAAAACAGAAAGATGTATAAAACATTCATGTTTTATTTATAAAATCTCATACCAATTTCTATTTTAAGTTATAAGTGTAGCATAAAATACCTAAACAATTTAATTTATAACATAAAACATATTGTAAAAAACAATATATGGTATAAATAGGTTAAATGGGCTCACTCGTAAAACCTGAACCTGACCCGAACCCATTTAGACTAAACCCAAACATGCTAATTTCGTGTTAGGTTCGGGTCGTGTTTTCAGGTTGCACCAGAAATTCACACCCTTAATAAAGTCAATGCCGACAATAGGTTAATGCACTTTTATTACATTTTCAATGTTCTCAGTAACCTCTCCAACATTTTCATCTTCAAAGATTTATTCACCAACATCATCTTGATTTACTTCAAAAAAATCTTCTTCATCCACACCTTCAATCTGCATAACATCTCATCTTTCTACACCATTTTCAATCACATCTACAATGATAGGAACAGGATAATGGAATTCTGTTGCATGGTCATCAATGACCTTTCCTAGATCTTCAATCAAACCATCATCTTAATCACCAACGTTATTGCTATAACAAATAATGGTCCAGATAGAGTGTGAAAGTTCCAAGGGTTTCAGGCTTCTGACCTCATTTGCTTGAAAGCTTGAAACATGAAAGAACTCCATAAACTGGGGTCTTTGGACCACTCTCCGACACTTAACATTAGTAGAGTATCATATATGTCACACCACGACAATGGCGGAAACACGTGGCGCGACGGTTCAAGAGCATAAAGTCAAGGTTAATGCTAAACACAAGTAATTTAAGAAAATGGGTCATTTATTAAGGCGTCAAATCTTGTTCAAAATATTACATGAAAGTAAATTGTTTTATAACACAAATGTAGAGGTTTCTCAAATATATCCCATATCCTTGGGAAATAAAGGTGAAACCCCACAAAATATTTAACGCCGCATCGGAGGATTCCTTGACCCAGCTTGCCCCGGTTCGTCTTCATCTAATTGCCTGAAAGATATGTTTAAAATTTCGTCAATATAAATATATTGGTGAGTTCACAGGTTTTCAGTTTCCAAAACTTGAATACTTGGGAAATACCATGTTATGACAATATATAGGAGTTGCAAATTCCTATAATTCTACTTGAGACTATAATCAAACCAAGCCGTATAATAAATATGCCCCGCTCCAAGTCGTTACTCGGTTTCCCACGACTTAAGTTCAGAATATATGCACCCCAGGCATACACTAATGCATAATCGACGCTATCTATTAGGGGTGGGCCTTGTCAGGCACCAATAGTACTATCCAATATTCCACCGGTTTCATTTCCCTGAATAAATGATTATAGAGGCGAGGACTCAACCCCGAGTGGCGGTCACACCTCAAGTAATAATTCCGTCAAACATTTTCCCTAACATATCTTTCCCCCGAAAACGTAAAAATAGTTTAAAATGGGGCCGTGAAACTCACCTGAAACACTGTCCGGCTCACTAAGCAGATAGCAAAAAGGGTCTCGCACCTACAAACGTCCTAGACGTATAAGTCACTATTCCTATAGTGCATGTGCCTTGGCAAGTTGTACACCCAACTCCCGACCACAAGTCATTCCAAATCCCGTTTAATTAAGCGCGTATCCTAGGTTTCGTTGGCGTTAGATTACCCTTTGTGTTACAAGTTATATATTACTCTTGTTAATATTTCCTTAACTTGTATCTTATTATTATCGACTCGACTTCACTTAACATATAATTATTTTCCCATTTAAATAATTATACTTAAGATCGCATCGCTCGACATAATATATATTTCAACACTCGACCCGACTCACTTTGCCGCACATTTGTTTTCCCATTTAAACAAATATGCTAAGATCTTGTCGTTCGATTGTATATTCTCAACACCCGATTCAACTCACCATACCGTATATTTATTTTCCCATTCAAATAAATATACTAGGATCTTGTCGGTACGGCATACACATATATATATCTTTGTCTACTCGTCTCGTTTTCCTTCCCACATATCTACCTTCCCATTAAGTAGATATACTAGAATTTTGTCGAGACGAGTGTACATATATATAAATGTGTTATTTTTCTTGTTAAGTATATACGTTTGTTTAACGTCTTACGTTATGTTTTTCTCCCGCGAATAATTCCTTCAACACTTAGGAAAGTGTTTATTAGTTTTCACCCATGATGTATATATATATTTTACTTCCTAAAAATATATATTTTCTTATCTTGCCGCAATGGCATTTTTCTCATGTTTTGTCCGTGTACGGTTCGTTAACGCGTCTTAGTTCGATATCTTAGTTCGAATAGTTAATTTCTCCAAGTTTTTCCCAACATGTGTTTTATAGAAATATTATTCATATTTCTTTCTCCTAACACATGTTACTTGGAAGGTTTAAAATACTTATGTATTTTCAACCCAACTTGTTAACTTAACTACAAAAATGTTTCCAATACTTTTATATTCCCATTTATATAAAAGTATTCATTTTTGTATAAGTTTCTCAAGTTTGTTTAATATTTTTATAAAATCTCTATTTTATAAAAATCCTTATGTTAATACAATCCATATTTTTATAACTTTCAAAAATATACTTTTTATACAAAAATACCCAAGTATATCTACTAGTATTTACCAAAATCATCCTTAGAAATTTATTACTTACACTTTTGACACCAAACTTTCCATCCTTGCATTTTTGGACTAATAGTTTCTAAAATATCCCTTTTAGTCCTCTAACTTTCAAAGTTACAATATTAGTCCCTTAACTTTCAAATGTTGCATTTTTCCACTCTAACTTCCAAAGTTAGCATTTTTCACTCAAAATAGTAGACTTTGAAGATCCATCTTTTTATTGGTAAGTTATTTTTGTATCAAAACACTTTTATTAGTCTCATATTTCATATATAAGACTACTTGTATGTGTGTTTTATGTATTTGCTCATTATATCAAAATATCATTCTTCTAAGTAAGTAAACTTTAATTTTTCAACTTCTTTATTCTTGAACTTCTAACATGTTCCATCATTTATTATGTCTTAGATGATCATATAAAGATGATTAAAGTTACTTTCTAACACATTCAAGTTTGTTCTACAAATCTTAATCAAATCATCATCCTACTTAGTGTATGTGTAGATTTTATACATTTTCAAGAACACTACTTTATCATCATCCAATCCATGATTTATTTACATATCTTTAATCATCTATTTTACTCATGTAAAACCTATTAAAGATTATGTTTCAAACCACCTTTTAAACCCTTCATGTACAACTTGCTTCTAAGAACACATACATGAATAATAATAATCAAAAACAAGGTTAAGAAGCTTACTACTAGCACAAGGCTAGGGAAGACAAAACCTTGGATTTTGAGAGGGGTTTAGTGTGTTCTTCCTTAATGGTTAAGCTCCAAGCTTGAAACACACAATAGGGGTTTGGATGATGGATTGTTTTGAGTGATTTGGAGATGTAAAAACTTGAAAGAAAAGTGTATGGGGAAGGGGTATAACTCACGGCCCAAAAGAGAGGAAAAGAAGATGGTTTTTGTTGTTTCTCCAAGACTCTAACACATGTTATTTATAGTGCTATCATATGTAATCTTCCATGGATTGCATGAAATCTTGCTAATGATTCAAGAGATTTAAGGAGTACACAAGTGATCTTGGATGGATGTGAGTGTGTGTGTGTGGCCGTGGGTTTTGGAGGGCAAGGGAAGGAGTTTGCTTGCAAATCTTGGTTTATTATTTGGATGATCTTACACTTAATCTTTATACAAGATTTTTACCAAGCATGTGCATATACTTAGGCCATGATTGCTAGCTCTTTGTCTTGGATTATATGGCCTATGGCCGAAAATTTGTAAGGGAGGGGACAAAAGGAGAGCATGCTTGTACTTGAGAGATCTTACACCCTTTGTCTTATTCTTGCATGCTTTATGTCTAGCTTTAGGAGGTTATAATTGTTAAACAACTTGCATGGTCACAACAAGGCCATTAGGCCGGCCCTTGGATGGGTTTAGGTGGGGTCCACAACTTCAAATATTTACCCAATACTTGTTATGTTTAATTCCTCGTCGTTCGGGTATTTTTCGGGATTTAATCACGCGTTATTTGGACATTAAAAATGCCTTTAATAACCCTTAAATATAGTCTAATTTAAGCGTTGATTGGTTATTTAGGCTTTTGCCGGGTGAAATTATGAGTTATACGCGTATCGGGTGCGGTACGCGCATTTTATTCGTTACCGGGAGATTTGTACAAGACGTTTCCACTTATGGTTTTGGAGTTCCAAAACTCATTATATTTTGTGAAAATACCCTTTATTTTATATCCTGGGTGTCCGGGATCCTTTTTGTTTATTTAATTATTACCGGGTAATTGCCAACGTCCATACCGGATAGTTTATTCGCACATGATCCAATTATGTGTTTACCATTAAACGTATGCATTCCTAAGCATTATTTGGAAATTGCTATATCCTAAGGCCTTGATAATTAAATCACACATAATTGCATTTAATTACGTTAATCATATATTAATTAATTTGTACGGAATTACCTTATTTTTGCCGGTTGTTACATTCTCCCCCCGTTAAGAGAATTCCGTCCCGGAATTCACTTCGAGTTCTCCGGTACAGGTGCCTTCTCGAACAGGGCGGGATATTTTTGCTTCATCCGGTCCAGCCTTTCCCACGTGAACTCCGGTCCACGCTTGGCATTCCAGCGTACTTTGACCAATCTGATCTTGCTACGCCTTAGTTTTTGGACCTTCCAATCAGTTACCTCGATTGGTTCTTCAACAAAATGTAACTTGTCGTCAATCTGAATTTCGTCTGCTGGAATGATGAGAGTTTCGTCGGATAGGCACTTTTTCAAATTCGACACGTGAAACGTGTCGTGTATTCCACTAAGCTCTTGAGGCAACTTGAGCTTGTATGCCACTGTGCCTACCCTGGACAAGACTTCGAACGGTCCAATATATCGTGGGTTCAGCTTTCCGCGCTTTCCAAAGCGCGCGACACCTTTCCAAGGTGACACTTTTAGTAGGACCCTGTTTCCGACTTGAAACTCCAGAGGCTTTCGCCTCATATCAGCATAGCTTTTCTGGCGGTCGCGGGCCGCTTGGAGGCGTTCCTTTATCAAAAAGACCTTGTCCGTGGTCTCTTGAACAATTTCGGGCCCGGTGAGTTGTTTTTCTCCAACTTCAGCCCAACATAGCGGAGATCGACACTTGCGTCCATATAGAGCTTCAAACGGTGCGGCTTGAATGCTCGTATGATAACTGTTGTTGTAAGAAAATTCTACCAATGGCAAGTGCGTATCCCAATTACCGCCGAAATCAATCGCGCATGCCCGTAACATATCTTCCAAGGTCTGGATGGTTCGTTCACTTTGACCATCCGTTTGGGGGTGATATGCGGTACTCATGTCGAGGCGAGTACCGAGGGCTTCCTTTAAACTTTCCCAAAATCTTGAAGTGAAACGACTATCTCGATCGGAGATGATAGAAACAGGTACACCATGCTTAGACACCACTTCCTTAATGTACAAACGGGTCAGTTTCTCCAACCTGTCCGTTTCGCGAATCGGAAGGAAGTGCGCAGATTTTGTCAATCGATCAACGATTACCCAGATCATGTCATGGCCGCTTGTTGTCTTGGGTAACTTGGTAATGAAATCCATGGTGATTCGTTCCCATTTCCATTCCGGTATTTCCGGTTGCTGGAGCAAACCGGAAGGTCTCTGATGCTCAGCCTTGACCTTTGCGCAAGTCAAACATCGCGCAACATATGCTGCTATATCTCTTTTGAAATTCGGCCACCAATAAAGTTCCTTTAGATCGTGGAACATCTTGTCTGCACCAGGGTGTACCGAATATCTAGAACTGTGAGCTTCGGCCAACACTAGCTCACGCAATCCCCCGTACACTGGAACCCAAATCCTATTCATGAAATACAGTGTCTGGTCCGCCTTTGGTTCCAGTGAATCAACCATCTTTCGTAATCTTTCACTTTTGACATTTTCGGGTTTAAGGGCGTTAACTTGAGCTTCACGAATTCGTTCAGTCAGATTCGTGTGGATAGTCAAACCCAAAGCTCGGACACGCAATGGTTTAACCCGTTCCTTGCGACTCAAGGCGTCGGCTACGACGTTCGCCTTACCGGGATGGTACTTTATCTCACAATCGTAATCGTTTAATAATTCGACCCATCGCCGTTGTCGCATGTTTAAATCCTTCTGATCAAAGATGTGTTGCAAACTCTTATGATCAGTGAAAATCGTGCACTTGGTTCCGTACAAATAGTGCCTCCATATCTTGAGAGCGAATACCACTGCACCTAATTCCAAATCGTGTGTAGTGTAGTTCTTCTCATGGATTTTCAGTTGCCTGGAAGCATATGCTATTACTTTTTCTCGCTGCATTAGTACACAACCCAAGCCTTGATGTGAGGCATCACAGTAAACCACAAAGTCTTCCGTACCATCTGGGAGTGACAGTATCGGAGCGCCACATAGCTTGTCTTTTAGTAATTGGAATGCTGCCTCTTGCTTTTCCGTCCACTCGAACTTCTTATCCTTTTGGGTTAGCATGGTTAAAGCTTGTGCTATCTTTGAAAAGTTCTTGATGAACCTTCTGTAATAACCCGCAAGGCCAAGAAATTGTCGTACTTCGGTAGGAGTTCGAGGGGCTTCCCAATTTTTAATTGCCTCGATCTTGGCGGGGTCGACGTGTATGCCCTTCTCGTTTACCACGTGGCCTAAAAAGTGAACTTCCCGAATCAAAAAGTCGCACTTTGAGAATTTAGCGTAGAGCTTCTCCTTGCGTAGTACTTCAAGAATTAACCGAAGGTGATTCTCGTGGTCTTCTTTTGTGCGTGAATAGATCAAAATATCGTCAATGAAAACGATGACGAATTTGTCTAGGTATGGCTTACACACGCGGTTCATTAGGTCCATGAAAACCGCTGGTGCGTTGGTTAAGCCGAATGGCATTACCAAAAATTCATAGTGTCCATACCGGGTTCTGAAGGCCGTCTTTGGTATATCTTCTTCTTGTATACGCAACTGGTGATAGCCAGACCTCAGATCGATTTTGGAGTAATAGCTAGACCCTTGGAGCTGATCAAATAAATCGTCGATCCTGGGGAGAGGATAGCGATTCTTGATGGTTAGCTTGTTCAGCTCTCGATAGTCGATGCACATGCGAAATGTGCCATCCTTCTTCTTTACAAATAAGACGGGAGCTCCCCAAGGTGAGAAACTCGGTCTTATAAAACCCTTGTCTAGCAACTCTTGTAGCTGGCTGGATAGTTCCTGCATCTCTGATGGAGCTAGGCGGTATGGCGATCGTGCCACAGGAGCAGCTCCAGGAACGAGGTCGATGCGGAACTCGACTTGTCGAGGTGGTGGCAACCTCGGCAAATCTTCTGGGAATACATCCGGAAAATCTCTAGCTACTGGAATGTCTTCCAACTTTCGCTCGTCGGCCTTCTTGTCCACTACGTGTGCCAAGAATGCGACGAGCCCTTTTCTTAGACACTTACGAGCCTTCATGCTTGAGATAATCCTTAGCGGCGTCCCGTGCCTTTCCCCTTGAATTGAGAGAGTTTCACCGCTTGCGAGAGGGACTTGAATGACTTTATCGTTGCAAATCACGATGGCATGGTGCGCGGACAACCAGTCCATGCCAACAACTATGTCGAAACTTCCCAATATGACCGGCAAAAGATCAATCCCAAACTCGTGCCCACAGAGTTCTAATTTACAATCTTTTGCTACTTCCCTCGTTTCAATAGTTTTACCATTAGCCAGTTCTATGGAGTAGGGTGTATCTAGTTTACTAGTTTTTAATCCAAGTAGTCTTTTAAACTCAATGGATACGAAGCTAAAGTCAGCACCGGTATCAAATAATATAGAGGCATAATGACCATTAAGAGGAAACGTACCAGTGACCACGTTGGGGTCTTGTCGTGCATCACCGGCTCCAATCACAAATGCCCGCCCGCGGGCCTGGTTGTTGATCTTGGGGCAATCCTTTTTCCAATGGTCCAGCGACCCGCATGCGAAGCATGGTCTAGCCCCTCCGTTCTTCGGTGCTCCGGACCGGCAGTCTTCAGTCTTGTGCCCTGTGCGGTGGCACTTTCCACAAGTTAACCCATTATTCCTTCCCTGATTACCATGTTTGTTACCATTACCACGCCCTGTGGCAGCATATCCTTTCCCTTTCTTGTTTGAGCTACCCGATGCTCTGTCCCTCTTCCCTTCATCCCGTTTCCTTTTCCCAAATCTCGGCTTGTTCCCCTGATCGTTCGACATGACTGCTGAGCTCGTCCCCTGATTCTTGGCTTCTACACTGCTGGCCTCAGAAATTTTCAGTCCCGAAACTTGTCGGATCAGTGTACCCATGCGAATAGCATCTTCGGTGAGGCTTAGCGCAAGATCAATAGCTGCGCGCATGGTCGTGGGTTTGGAAGCAGTGACCATGTTGCGTATTTGCGGAGCTAATCCGAACAAATAACGCTCTATTTTGTTGTTTTCAGGGGTGACCAAACGTGGCACTAGTCTGGCGAGATCATGGAATCGGGACGTGTAGCCAGTCACGTGTGCTCCTATCATAGTAAGGTTCCAGAATTCAGTTTCCAGTTTCTGTACCTCGCTTGCCGGGCGGTATTCGGCAATCATGAGTTCTTTCAGTTCCGCCCATGATAGGGAGTAAGCAGTATCGTCACCCAATGACTGTACTTGTCCATTCCACCACGTTAGTGCTTGATCCAAGAACAAGTTGGTGGAGTACATGACCGACTGACGAGGGGTACACCCACTGATACGGATGACTGCCTCGGTCTTTTCAAACCACTTGACCAGGCCAACAGATCCTTCTGTGCCGTTGAAGTTGATCGGCTTGCAGTCTAAGAAGGCTTTGAAGGTGCAGCCACGCTCTCGCGAGGCCGTTTCTGCATTAATAAAGTTGTATGTTATTATGGGATAGGAGTTTTAGGATATTCTCCCATCGCTTTATCAATTATTTTTAAACCTTCTTACCGTTGGGGGAGGTTTCTCGTCGGTCGCTCCCAGTTAAGTCACGTGATCGTTCGGAGCGAGCGGCTTCGTGCTCCGCGATCGCTCGGGCTATGCGCTCCGAGATCATGGTTTCAAGTTCAGCTGGTGTAGCGGGCAGTCCGTCTGCGCCGCTGTTGCTTCTGGTGGCTGGTGCCATTCTTTTTCTTCAATAATAATTATCAAAGGTTAATTTGGCAAACATTTATACAATATAAAGCATAAATAACAAACCAGAATATGAACACAATAGTCAACACCATGTCATCACACAACATACCAACACATCATACAGAATAAATAATAATCAACACAACATCACCACAGAATCACACAAATCACAATATATGGAGTAAGCAATAATAATCGTAGACAACAACATATTTCACCATCATAATAATAAGATTTTTCATTAATTTCAATAGTACGAGTACAATGCTTGTTCATAATAATAAAATAGGAAATACATCCTTCATGCAATACATCGTTCTGAAATAAATAAAACATCATATCATGTGCCGTCGTACCCGTATGGCTAGGCAAAATGCAGACGAGTGTCATAACCCGTGCTATACGACCATACTGCTGCTACTATATACATATGCAGGTGATTCTTCTGTGCGTCCCTGATGCATCCCTACTGTGGCGGTGGCGGCGGAAACTGGTACTGTGGTGCATGCATACTGATCGTCATGCTAATCGCCATGATGCGCTCATATAAGAACTGTCGATGCGCAAAATGCGCATCACCTGTAATACCACACTGTGCGTCCATGCTCAGTAACTCTTCCGCATAGTGCGCCAAAGCATCTCGTGCATCAATCATCCGCGTCCACATCAGACGGGTCTGCTGCTCTACCTGATTCACGGTGCGCTGCACCGTGTCTGCGAGGGTCTGGAAGTCTCGCTCTAGGGAGATAGCAGTGGACCATGCTGGTCCGGATAGGGGTCTCATCCTAGGTGGCTGGGATGGTCCGGGTATATCTGGGTGAACTGACGGGAATGGGCCAAAGGGGGCTGGTATCGGTATGTGAGGAAGCAACGGGGCAAAGCCCTGTGGTCTGGGGGTAAAGTGAGGTGGCATCATGTAGGGGTCCCCTGCACCCAGAGGATACGGTGCAGGTGGCATGCTGGGCAAGGTGGGAATCGGCAGTGTCATGGCTATTGTGGGTGGTACAAGCTCGGCCAGTGGGGCCAAAAGAGGCTCTGAAACAGTGGCCCACTCTGGGGTGGATACCACTACAGTGGGGGTAGGAGGGCTCGCGGTGGCGAAGACTGCCATACCTGCCCTGCGTAGCTCAGAGCCACCGGCGGGGCTACCCTCAAGGATATGTGCTGCTATGGCTGGCCCCTCCTGAGGTGCGGGCTCAAGTGGTGCTGGTGGGGCTACGGGGTCAGCAGGAGCGTCCTCCATCATCGGAGCCACTGGCTCCTCCTGGACGGCTGGGATCTCGGGCACTAGCATGTGCTCAACCGAGGCCACTGACTCGTCGTCCGAGTCATCAGAAATCCACCCGTTCCTCCCACGGGAGATCGGCATGAGTCTCATGCCTGGAGGAATGTGGATGTGCGGTACAGGTGCTGGCTCATGATCAACGTGAGCCTGTCTGTCGAACGGAGACTCTGCCGTCTCTGACTGGGCTGGAATCGGTCGTGACGGACCGGCGCAACCTTCAGGGAAGTCCCTGATGGCTCGAATGGGGCGTGGGGCTAAGGGTGCGGCAGGTACAATAGGTAAGTCGGCCTGCGGTGCGTCGACCATGGCGGCCGCGTCGTCCCCTACGGGTGCCCAGTCAGGATCCTCGCTAGGATCCGTCTCGTCCGAATCGTCGTCTGATCCCCCTGCGACGTCCATCTCCACGTCGTCGTCTTCCGCATCGAGTACAACTAGCTCGACTGGCTCAGGCGGAGGTGCGGGAATGATCTGTAAGCTACTATCATAACTGGGCGCTATGCTTCCAGCGTCCGACATTCCTGGCAAAAGAACCGTACATGTATATATATGAATTAATTTAAATTAGATAGTTAAGGCGTACATTACCAGTATCCTTCCTAACCTCTAATACTACGTTAATGCATAACGATACCCATGGCTAGCTTGGTCGGAATCTCCTCATGCCCAATGCTTCTTGAAAAATTACTTTATTTGCATTTAGCAACTATGTATATTTTTTTGAAAACTTTATTTTTTTGAACCAAATCCGGTTATAGTCTAGTTTTTAAAGAAAATACTCTAGTTCGCTATAACCTTGGCTCTGATACCACTTTCTGTCACACCACGACAATGGCGGAAACACGTGGCGCGACGGTTCAAGAGCATAAAGTCAAGGTTAATGCTAAACACAAGTAATTTAAGAAAATGGGTCATTTATTAAGGCGTCAAATCTTGTTCAAAATATTACATGAAAGTAAATTGTTTTATAACACAAATGTAGAGGTTTCTCAAATATATCCCATATCCTTGGGAAATAAAGGTGAAACCCCGCAAAATATTTAACGCCGCATCGGAGGATTCCTTGACCCAGCTTGCCCCGGTTCGTCTTCATCTAATTGCCTGAAAGATATGTTTAAAATTTCGTCAATATAAATATATTGGTGAGTTCACAGGTTTTCAGTTTCCAAAACTTGAATACTTGGGAAATACCATGTTATGACAATATATAGGAGTTGCAAATTCCTATAATTCTACTTGAGACTATAATCAAACCAAGACGTATAATAAATATGCCCCGCTCCAAGTCGTTACTCGGTTTCCCATGACTTAAGTTCAGAATATATGCACCCCAGGCATACACTAATGCATAATCGACGCTATCTATTAGGGGTGGGCCTTGTCAGGCACCAATAGTACTATCCAATATTCCACCGGTTTCATTTCCCTGAATAAATGATTATAGAGGCGAGGACTCAACCCCGAGTGGCGGTCACACCTCAAGTAATAATTCCGTCAAACATTTTCCCTAACATATCTTTCCCCCGAAAACGTAAAAATAGTTTAAAATGGGGCCGTGAAACTCACCTGAAACACTGTCCGGCTCACTAAGCAGATAGCAAAAAGGGTCTCGCACCTACAAACGTCCTAGACGTATAAGTCACTATTCCTATAGTGCATGTGCCTTGGCAAGTTGTACACCCAACTCCCGACCACAAGTCATTCCAAATCCCGTTTAATTAAGCGCGTATCCTAGGTTTCGTTGGCGTTAGATTACCCTTTGTGTTACAAGTTATATAATACTCTTGTTAATATTTCCTTAACTTGTATCTTATTATTATCGACTCGACTTCACTTAACATATAATTATTTTCCCATTTAAATAATTATACTTAAGATCGCATCGCTCGACATAATATATATTTCAACACTCGACCCGACTCACTTTGCCGCACATTTGTTTTCCCATTTAAACAAATATGCTAAGATCTTGTCGTTCGATTGTATATTCTCAACACCCGATTCAACTCACCATACCGTATATTTATTTTCCCATTCAAATAAATATACTAGGATCTTGTCGGTACGGCATACACATATATATATCTTTGTCTACTCGTCTAGTTTTCCTTCCTACATATCTACCTTCCCATTAAGTAGATATACTAGAATTTTGTCGAGACGAGTGTACATATATATAAATGTGTAATTTTTCTTGTTAAGTATATACGTTTGTTTAACGTCTTACGTTATGTTTTTCTCCCGCGAATAATTCCTTCAACACTTAGGAAAGTGTTTATTAGTTTTCACCCATGATGTATATATATATTTTACTTCCTAAAAATATATATTTTCTTATCTTGCCGCAATGGCATTTTTCTCATGTTTTGTCCGTGTACGGTTCGTTAACGCGTCTTAGTTCGATATCTTAGTTCGAATAGTTAATTTCTCCAAGTTTTTCCCAACATGTGTTTTATAGAAATATTATTCATATTTCTTTCTCCTAACACATGTTACTTGGAAGGTTTAAAATACTTATGTATTTTCAACCCAACTTGTTAACTTAACTACAAAAATGTTTCCAATACTTTTATATTCCCATTTATATAAAAGTATTCATTTTTGTATAAGTTTCTCAAGTTTGTTTAATATTTTTATAAAATCTCTATTTTATAAAAATCCTTATGTTAATACAATCCATATTTTTATAACTTTCAAAAATATACTTTTTATACAAAAATACCCAAGTATATCTACTAGTATTTACCAAAATCATCCTTAGAAATTTATTACTTACACTTTTGACACCAAACTTTCCATCCTTGCATTTTTGGACTAATAGTTTCTAAAATATCCCTTTTAGTCCTCTAACTTTCAAAGTTACAATATTAGTCCCTTAACTTTCAAATGTTGCATTTTTCCACTCTAACTTCCAAAGTTAGCATTTTTCACTCAAAATAGTAGACTTTGAAGATCCATCTTTTTATTGGTAAGTTATTTTTGTATCAAAACACTTTTATTAGTCTCATATTTCATATATAAGACTACTTGTATGTGTGTTTTATGTATTTGCTCATTATATCAAAATATCATTCTTCTAAGTAAGTAAACTTTAATTTTTCAACTTCTTTATTCTTGAACTTCTAACATGTTCCATCATTTATTATGTCTTAGATGATCATATAAAGATGATTAAAGTTACTTTCTAACACATTCAAGTTTGTTCTACAAATCTTAATCAAATCATCATCCTACTTAGTGTATGTGTAGATTTTATACATTTTCAAGAACACTACTTTATCATCATCCAATCCATGATTTATTTACATATCTTTAATCATCTATTTTACTCATGTAAAACCTATTAAAGATTATGTTTCAAACCACCTTTTAAACCCTTCATGTACAACTTGCTTCTAAGAACACATACATGAATAATAATAATCAAAAACAAGGTTAAGAAGCTTACTACTAGCACAAGGCTAGGGAAGACAAAACCTTGGATTTTGAGAGGGGTTTAGTGTGTTCTTCCTTAATGGTTAAGCTCCAAGCTTGAAACACACAATAGGGGTTTGGATGATGGATTGTTTTGAGTGATTTGGAGATGTAAAAACTTGAAAGAAAAGTGTATGGGGAAGGGGTATAACTCACGGCCCAAAAGAGAGGAAAAGAAGATGGTTTTTGTTGTTTCTCCAAGACTCTAACACATGTTATTTATAGTGCTATCATATGTAATCTTCCATGGATTGCATGAAATCTTGCTAATGATTCAAGAGATTTAAGGAGTACACAAGTGATCTTGGATGGATGTGAGTGTGTGTGTGTGGCCGTGGGTTTTGGAGGGCAAGGGAAGGAGTTTGCTTGCAAATCTTGGTTTATTATTTGGATGATCTTACACTTAATCTTTATACAAGATTTTTACCAAGCATGTGCATATACTTAGGCCATGATTGCTAGCTCTTTGTCTTGGATTATATGGCCTATGGCCGAAAATTTGTAAGGGAGGGGACAAAAGGAGAGCATGCTTGTACTTGAGAGATCTTACACCCTTTGTCTTATTCTTGCATGCTTTATGTCTAGCTTTAGGAGGTTATAATTGTTAAACAACTTGCATGGTCACAACAAGGCCATTAGGCCGGCCCTTGGATGGGTTTAGGTGGGGTCCACAACTTCAAATATTTACCCAATACTTGTTATGTTTAATTCCTCGTCGTTCGGGTATTTTTCGGGATTTAATCACGCGTTATTTGGACATTAAAAATGCCTTTAATAACCCTTAAATATAGTCTAATTTAAGCGTTGATTGGTTAGTTAGGCTTTTGCCGGGTGAAATTATGAGTTATACGCGTATCGGGTGCGGTACGCGCATTTTATTCGTTACCGGGAGATTTGTACAAGACGTTTCCACTTATGGTTTTGGAGTTCCAAAACTCATTATATTTTGTGAAAATACCCTTTATTTTATATCCTGGGTGTCCGGGATCCTTTTCGTTTATTTAATTATTACCGGGTAATTGCCAACGTCCATACCGGATAGTTTATTCGCACATGATCCAATCATGTTTTACCATTAAACGTATGCATTCCTAAGCATTATTTGGAAATTGCTATCTCCTAAGGCCTTGATAATTAAATCACACATAATTGCATTTAATTACGTTAATCATATATTAATTAATTTGTACGGAATTACCTTATTTTTGCCGGTTGTTACAATATATAAACGTGTACATGAGTAAATGAACAATATATATATATATATATATATATATATATATATATATATATATATAGGGTAGGGATCATACGAGAACCAACTTTAAGGAGAGAACCAGAAAACCAGTGTGAACTGAGGGCATTGTTGTAAATACATATGATAATTTAAAAACAACCCGTAAGTTATATGTAGATGGATAACCGGGTTTTATTTTGACCCGGAAATAATGATATACGGGTACATCAGAAAAGAATCGACAAATCCATCACATAGATCTTTCAGAAAAACCCTAGATCCACAAACTTATTTCCACCAAACAACCCACTACTGTGCCACCGCCGTGCCACTGCCGTGCCACCGCCATGCCACCGCCGTTCTCCCGCCGTCCACCTTCTGTCCACCGTCTGCTGTTGTCCAACCGTCCGTCCACCCTGTCCAACCGTCAGTCGTCCACTATTCACGGTTAGCTATTCGTCTTTTTTTTTTTGCTCGTTATTGTGTGCTTTTAGTTTTTCATGTTAATTTAGTTAATTAATCGAAGACTGTTGCTATTTTACATGATTACTGTTTGTTTCATCACACTGAGCGATCTCTGATTTAATTAATTAGTTGTCCAGATGTTAATAGTTGATCGTTTTTAGGTTAGATTTGGTGAAATGAAGCTAAAACCAGTTTATTGATGATTTTGTAGTAATGTTTTTATATATTATACTAGAAGATGTTTTAAATAGATTTGAAGAGTATTTGATCTGGATTCCATCACAACTGGTAATAGGTAATCGTTTTTAGGTTAGGCGATACAAGCGTGTTTAATTGAAGTTAAAATCAGTTTCAGTTGGGTTAATCAGTTTTTTCTCACACTTAAACATGTGTTTGTTTTTCTCAATAAATTCAGTCCAGTTTGCAACAGACAGCAACAAGTTTATTTTTTAGTTTGACGGATACGGTTTTTTTATGTTGTCGATTGGGAATTTGTTATTTAAGTTGTGGCTTTTGGTTCTATACATCTATTTATTGTGTGTTTTTTAGTTTTGTGCTTAATGAATCATGTTTGAAGATAATTTGTGTTTTACATTGTAATTTGGACATGCCGAACAGGTTAATGCAGATGTGAAATCGTTTTGTTATGAATGAAGTATGTTATGAATGCACATGTGCATTAAGTCTGTGAATGCATAAGTGCAAAGTGTGGTTTATAATGTTAAAAGTAATGTTAAGTAACAAATTGATATAACTAAGTAGTTCATAATATTGCACATGTGAAGTTGTTTTGTTGTAATTATCAAAGTAATATTGTTGCACATGTGCATTCATATTGAAATATAGATTTTCTTATACGTTCCTTAATATTTGTAATTAATAGATGGGGAAAATAGGGAAAAAAAGTAAGATTTGTGTTACAATCAAGGGAGAAAGGTACAAATAAATTACCGGATGCAAGTGAAGACAATGAAACAAATGTTGGTCAAAATGTTGATATAGGTTGGCATCATTTATTTAGTGTTGATGTAATCAATATTCACTTTTTATTTGTTATGTTATTTATTTGATATATAGCATAAACTAATTAAGTTCCGTTTTAACGTGCAGAATCAGAAGTTGGTGATGCTATGATTGTTTATCAGAAAGATGATAAAGGTTGTAACTATTTTAGTTAGTTCATATATATAGAATGCACATGTGCATATATGCATTTATATTATGAAATATTAAATGTTGAATGATTTCACACAAAATATATTATATGCAGGTAAAGGATTAAAAAGAAAAATTCAAACCAGAGCAAACAAACGGAAGCACATTGAAACGGCAAATAGTGATGGTACGTTGTTATGCGCAATATTAAACACATGTTGTGTCACACCCTCAAATTTCCACTGCGGGGTTTATACCGCGAGGCGTATGACATACCAGGATCCCATAGCCATAAGTCATATGAACGAACTCTAAATGCCCAAACCATTTAGTTCGTTTTCAAAAACCAAGTTTAGTTAAGCTGCGGAAGCGTAAACCAAATTTAAACTTTTAAAAAAAACCATGCGCAAAACAACGCTCCAAATTAAAACCATATGAAAGAAAATGTAAAAACATAATATGTAATTTAGGTGTATGCCCAAGACCCCGAATGCAGTGAAGTGTGCAGTGCTTTCTAATCCTGGCACCGGAAGCTAACTACCTGCAAAAGCATGTAAATCGTGGGTCAAGAAACAATGTTGGTGAGTTCACTAAGTAAAGTAAATGAGTAGGTAACTGCGCTGGTTTCCAAAACCACGTAAACAAGTAATTGAGTTGGTTCCAAGAACCGTGTAAACACTAGTTCGTCGCATGTCAAGGGTAGCTAGCCCATTCATGATAACTAACACCGAATATACCAAACTGCTATGTACGTGTAGCCACAAATGTGAGCCGCATGCCTGACATCATTGTCTATCCACAATGATAAAGTTCATTAAGTTATAGTTCACGCCCGCGCTCCCCGAGCCGGTGTGAGGTTTGTAAGACCTATTAGCGCTATCAACTAATAACCCGCATGCCAATCCCGGCAACTCATTCGGTACGTGAGGACTCACAGATGATAGAGTTGGTTTAGTTCATCAAGGACACAGTTTGCGAACTAGCAAAGTAAACGACCCACACAAGGATCCATCAAAGTAAACGACCCACACAAGGATCCATAACATCCCAACCAGGGATATGTAAGTAGTCCCAAACCGGACTAGAAAAATGTTAAGTAAGTTGTCTCATACCTGAGACGCATGCTTTTGAGAAAAAGAGTAGTGAAACTCACCTTAGTGTGTAAGCAAAAGAAATCCAAACCACAAGTAAAGTATGCTACCGACACCCTAATATAAGTGTCACTAAGTAGGTATAGGCGTAATATCATTACACCATATAACTCGTTTGTCCAAGGTGTTTAAACGTTCAAAAGTGTGTAGGTGACACCTAGTGACTCTACATGCAATAGTAAACCCTACGAACTCGTTGGTGAATATGTTGGTTATAATTAGTTTTCCCATTCCATATGCGTCTCATAAAAGTGCCCGTTCGGTTACACGTCAATTACATAACACCTATGACTTCAATTAACCACATAAGCACATAATACACAATCTGTGTTTTTAGGACAGATTGTGCGTCATCAAAATTAATTTATTTAAAATAGTAAATCAGTGAGTTATCCTCCCAAATTTTTACTGAATATTTTGTGGTATTCACTTAACAACCCCTATTTTTTCTTCGTCTTAAATCCAAACACAAAAATAATTAAAATTCGTTCAACACAGCTATGTTCAGAAAACTTTCATAACAGGATAGTTTGGTAGATAAATTCCCAAAAATTGTGTATTCATCCAAACGGGACGAATCCACCTGAAAAACTCAAATTACTCCTATGTTAACCTTCTGTAAAAATTTCATAACCCAACGCTTTATAAAACTCGAGTTATGATGACTCAAAGTCGACTCAGTTTGTTACCCGAAATTCTGATATGACCTATTTTCAAAGAACATTTCAAAAACGACTCAAACGACGTCCAAATCACTCGATTTTACACATTATGAAAAGGTAAGACCAGGTGTGATTTAACCATGCAAAAAAAACATCAAAATCATCATGTTAAAGTCATGTTACAGTCCCTACAAGTTTACCTAAACATTCTGTCCAGATTTTAATTACACACAAAGCTTTATTTAAACGACTCCCGTGTGCGTATAATCGATCAACAATCATCAATAATCATTAAAAAACATTCCTAAGACCTATTAAGATCAGATTCTATCATAATACATGCAAAAATTATACCCCTAATGATCAAAACTTCAACAACTTACACAACAAGTAACCGATTATATCACTAATCGCCTATCATTATGTTTAACCCGTTTAATCTTTAAAAACCTCAAGTTTTAGTATTTATAAAAAGGTCTCAGACCTGGACAAACTTAGTTATAGGGTTTTTATAACATAATAATAAGATTAAAGCGTAGAAGATTAAGGATTATACCCCAAGCTCTTCGATACAATCAACCGAACGCTCTTGAAGCTTCCCGATCGATGTTCTTGCGCCTTAGCAGGTGGTTTGGGGTTAATATTTCGTAGGTAGGGCAGTAGGGGCGATTAGGGTTTGAGTTTAGGTGATACAAGAGGCTTAGGGTTGCTTAAATAGCTGTTTAAGTCGGTTTGGTGGCGTCAGGTACCGGCGAGCGGGCGCTCGCTCCCTGTGAGCGGCCGCTCACAGGGCCTTGGCCCGCGTGGGTGGCCCGTTTCGTCACCCGACGTGTTTTCCTTCGATGTTTTCACTATTTCGGACTGTAATAAGTGTAACCCCATGTGACAATCATCCTAATGGTCCACCTTTAACGATTCTTATTAACGTATTCGGTTTAAGTTCACATAATCACATATGGTTTGCACATAGTTTCACCGAGTATCACAGAAGCACGTAATCGCAATCAATCCAAATTAGTTAACTAACAATTATTAAACTTCATTATTCACCAACTTCCGAGGTTCACTAATCATGTATACAGTTTGGTAATTCCTCGAATTACCACCTTATGCAGTTATTAACATACAACTATGTAACGTGTGTCCTATCTAGCTAACCCTAGTTAAGTATAATGCAAGGAACGTAACTAGAGTTTAGTTAAAGTGAGAACCTGAAATTGCGGGGTATCACATCATCCCCAAGTTGAAAAGAATTTCGTCCCGAAATTCAGCAAGTAAACAATAAAGCCAGCTAGAAAAGTTTGCGCTTGGTTCCCGGATGTCACATCATCCCCAAGTTGAAAGGAATTTCGCCCCAAAATTCACTTTGAAAGAGCTTCTTTATGTTTAGCGTTCGATCTATGTTCAGGTTCAGGTTCAGAAAAGAGGTGTGGGTATTTGAGCCGCATTTGATCTCTGCGCTCCCACGTATATTCCGGTCCTAGACGGGAATTCCATTGTACCTTAACAATAGGTATAGTGTTTTGTTTAAGTTTCTTGACGCCCCGCTCAAGAATCTTAGCTGGTTCTTCCATGAACCGTAGCCGTTCGTCCACCTGGATCTCTTCCAGTGGCACCATCAGTGTTGTATCCAACAAGCATTTCTTTATATTTGATACGTGGTGTACATCGTGTACCCCATTAAGTTCATTAGGCAGGTTCAACCTGTAAGTTGCTGGACCAATCCTTTAGACAATCTCGAATGGTCCAACGTATTGCGGGTTCAACTTTCCCCGTTTACCAAAGCGTATCACCCCCTTCCAAGGTGACACCTTCAATAGAATCTTGTCCCTAACCTGGAACTCCAAAGGTTTCCTACGTTTATCAGCGTAACTTTTCTGTCGATCACGAGCAGTAGCCATCCGGTTTCTGATTTGCACTATCTTTCAGAAGTTTCGTGCACGAGTTCGGGACCTGTTAGCTGGCTATCCCCAACTTCAGTCTAGTAGATGGGAGACCTACACTTGCGTCCATAAAGTGCCTCAAAAGGCGCACACTGTATCGAAGTGTGGTAGCTGTTGTTATACGAGAATTCAATCAAAGGCAAGTGCTTATCCCAATTGTTGCCAAAATCCACCACGCACGTTCGTAGCAGATCTTCCAATGTTTGGATGGTACGTTCACTCTGTCCACCTGTCTGTGGGTGATAGGTTGTGCTTATATCTAAGCGAGTTCCCAAAGCGTTTTGGAGAATAGTCCAAAAATGAGAAGTGAATCGCGCATCGCGATCAGATATAATAGAAGTAGGCACCCCATGCCTAGATGTAAAGGTTCGCTAGTTTCTCCAATGAGTCCGTTTCCTTTATTGCCAGAAAGTGGGCCGATTTGGTTAAACGATCCACGATAACCCAAATCATGTTATGGCCCATTGGCGTTCTAGGAAGCTTTGTAATAAAATCCATGGAAATCCCATCCCATTTCCACATAGGGATTTCTGGTTGTTGGAGTAGGCCTGAAGGTTTCTGATATTCAATCTTAACCTTCGCACAAGTCAAGCACTTACCAACATAAGTGGCTATTTCGGCTTTCATGTTTGGCCACCAGTAAAGAGTCTTAAGATCTTGGTACATCTTGTCCGAACCAGGATGTACCGAATATCGAGAGGTGCGTGCTTCATCAAGCACTATTTGCCTGAGATCCCCAAAACGTGGTATCCAGACTTGATCCATGAAATACTGAAGGCCATCCGTCTTTAGTTCCAAGTGCTTATCAGCACCATGTAAAGTTTCAAGCCTGATGTTTTCTCCCTTCAAAGCTTCGCCCTGGGCTTCACGTATCTTATCAGGAAGATTGGAATGAATGGTGAGTTGTAAAGCTTGTACCCGTTTAGGTTTTGTTTCCTTTCAACTGAGGGCATCAGCTACTAAATTAGCCTTCCCTGGATGATACTTGATGGCACAGTCATAATCATTCAGAAGTTCAACCCTGCGACGTTGTCGTATGTTCAGCACCTTCTGATCAAATATATGCTGGAGGCTCTTGTGATCAGTGAAAATTGTGCACTTTGTTCCATAGAGGTAGTGCCTCCAGATTTTTGAGAGTGAAAGCCACCGCTCCTAGTTCCAAGTCATGAGTGGGGTAATTCTTCTCATGGACCTTTAATTGCCGTGATGCATACGCGATTACCTTATCACGTTGCATCAGCACACACCCTAAGCCTTGGATTGACGCATCACAGTACACTACAAGGTCCTCTGTACCCTCAGGTAATGATAGTATCGGTGCACTGCAAAGTTTTGACTTTAGTAGCTGAAAGGCAAATTCTTGGGCGTCCCCCCACTTATAAGTAATACCTTTCTGTGTTAGGGCGGTGAGAGGTTGAGCGATCTTAGAGAATCCCTCAATAAATCTGCGATAGTACCCCGCGAGACCAAGGAATTGGCGTACCTCAGTAGGGGTCCTAGGAGCCTCCAACTTTTTGATAGCGTCAATCTTGGCGGGGTCAACATGTATTCCTGCCTCGTTGACCACATGCCCAAGAAATTGGACTTCCCGAATCCAAAAATCACACTTCGAGAATTTTGCATACAACTGCTCATTTCTCAATAGTTCCAAGATTAACCGCAGGTGTTGCTCGTGCTCTTCCTTACTCTTGGAATCAATCAATATGTCATCTATGAACACTATGACGAATTTGTCCAAATAAGGCTTGCACACACGGTTCATTAGGTCCATGAACACAGCCGGTGCATTAGTTAGCCCAAATGGCATCACTAAAAACTCATAATATCCATAACGTGTTCGAAACGCCGTCTTTGCCACATCTTCCTCTCGGACTCTCAGTTGATGGTATCCTGACCTCAAGTCAATCTTAGAGTAGAAACTCGACCCTTGCAGTTGGTCAAACAAGTCATCAATACGAGGCAGAGGGTAACGATTCTTAACCGTCACTTTGTTCATCTCCCGATAATCTATACACATGCGGAAACTCCCATCTTTTTTCTTAACAATCAGAACTGGAGCTCCCCATGGCGAAGAACTAGGTCTAATAAAGCCCCTATCCAATAGGTCATGGAGTTGGGTAGACAGTTCTTGAAGTTCGCCTGGTGCTAGGCGATATGGTGCGCGTGCAACTGGAGCTGCTCCAGGTACAAGATCAATTCGAAACTCCACTTGACAAACAGGTGGAAGTCCAGGTAGTTCCTCTGGGAAAACATCTGGGAAATTTCGGACTACTGGGATGTCCTCAATCTTGGTTTCAGTTTCAGCTCGAGTGTTAGATATGTTAGCCAAAATGGCTGGACAGCCCTTACGAATACATTTCTGGGCTTTCATAAAGGAGATGATGGCTACCATGCACCACCATGATCACCCTAGATAGATAAAAGCTCTCCACTTGGGAGGGGGAATACGAACAATCTTTTCCTGACAGAGAATTTCAGCGTGTTGCTTGGACAACCAGTCCATGCCAACCACGTGATCAAAGCTTCCAATGGTGATAGGTAGAATGTTGATGGCAAACGATTGCCCATCCAACTCGAGCTTACAGTCACGATGAATATGGGTTACCTCAACAGGCTTTCCATCAGTTAACTCTACGGTGTACGGGGTATCAAGAAGAGTAGGAGCCATCCCTAGTTGTTTGCTAAGTTTTGATGACACAAAACTATAGTCCGCACCAGTATCATATAAAATAAAAGCAAGAGTGTCGTACTCGTCACGACATTGTTATTAGTCCTAGCTTCCCCAGAGCCAATCACAATTGTAATTCCATGAGCCCCGTTGTTGTTGTTGCCATTGTTGTTGTTGTTGTTGTTGTTGTTGAAGGACTTACACCTCACACTATCCCACATTCTCTTGCTATCACTAAAAGTAGAAGATGAAGCACCATGCTTCGGAAAAGTACCATACTCAACAGCCTCGTCAGTGAGTTTGCAAACCAGGTGAAAGATTTGTTCGATTTCCGGGTAGGTGAGCTGCGGGGGCCATGCCACGAATCTGAGGGACAAACCCTTTTGGTATGAAGTTCGATCCGTTGGTAAGGTAGGTTAAATAGATTTTTAGCATATAGTAGCTATCTCTTGTTGCTTAGTAGTGTAGGCGTCGATCTCAGGCCCAACCGTCTTTAGATAACCATTTTTCTAGATTTCACCACAGGGTGTTACGTTCTCCATCCAAGTATTTGTAACTCATCGAGTGTGCATGTAGCATACATTACCCCATCCTGCCTGGGGCAAATGTACATGGCAAAGACTTATATGATCGAAGCAATCAGACGGTCTCCTTCAGTTCCGTTGGAGTTATCGAGGTTTACGATCAATAAAAGGCTTGAAAATATGATGGCAGGTTGTTATTGTGGCATGTGCGTTCAAGGAATAAGAAAGTTCAAATGTGGAAGTCAGGGGAAACGAACGATTTAACAAAATGGATCTTTATTAGCTTGGAAAGATGCGAGGGCCTCCACCACCCTATCGTTGGTCATAAGAGCTCAGTCTTTTCTAAGTTAACAAAGGCAAATGAAAGAAAAGATAGGTAAGAAAAGGTAAGAGCCAATCGTCGCCATGCTCTGTCTAGATAGTAGAGCCTTCATCCTCTCTTTCAATGTGCTCGTCCTGCTCAGGTTCCCCTTCCATCCCCTCTTCTTCCTCTTCCTCGGTGTCAGTGTTATATGGTTCTCATCACGTACAGTCTCCTTCTCTAGTCCTATGTAAGCCAGTTCGGTGGTAAGTTGTACCACTCGTTCCTCCAATCGTGGCTATCAGCCATTAGTAGGTTTCTTCTTCCCTTGTAATGTTGCACTACGTTGCAGGCTTTACATAACTCCCCAAGAGTGTGTGTAACAAGCCCTGATCTAATGTGTTCCCATGAATCTACCATATACTTATGAGTAACAGGGATATGCAGTCATACGTCCGCCCGCTCATACTAGGCGTAAGGTACTAAGGTAAGAAATAAGTTCTATATGCGTAACCCAGTCCCGTCTGAGTTTCGAATGGGAGTAAGAAAGATCAAGTAACAAGGAACAGAAACTAATTGTCTCCTTGCTCAGTGAAAAAGGATAAGTCTCAGTATTTGAGTTTCTTCACAGTTGATTCGATTTAATGGTATCACGTCATGCGCATCGTGCAGCCTCCTGTGTACATGCGCCACAACGCTCGCAAGGGCTCCCTCCCTTGTACTATTGTTGTTTCCTCATCCATGAGGTTTGTTAAGATACTACTCCCAGTAATGCGCCACCTGGTGTAACCCTGGGTTCCCAACATTGACGTGTTCAGAATTAGGTCTAGAACTAGAAGATAACACATCTCCCGAAATCATATGTTGTAGATATATGTAGCTAAAAGCTAGTTGTGCACTTAAGTTGTGAGTGTACTTATGCTATGATGATTATAGACTAGACTCAACATGCAGTCCTAGTTCACTATAACCAATGGCTCTGATACCAATCTGTCACACCCTCAAATTTCCACTGCGGGGTTTATACCGCGAGGCGTATGACATACCAGGATCCCATAGCCATAAGTCATATGAACGAACTCTAAATGCCCAAACCATTTAGTTCATTTTCAAAAACCAAGTTTAGTTAAGCTGCGGAAGCGTAAACCAAATTTAAACCTTTTAAAAAAAACCATGCGCAAAACAACGCGCCCAAATTAAAACCATATGAAAGAAAATGTAAAAACATAATATGTAATTTAGGTGTATGCCCAAGACCCCGAATGCAGTGAAGTGTGCAGTGCTTTCTAATCCTGGCACCGGAAGCTAACTACCTGCAAAAGCATGTAAATCGTGGGTCAAGAAACAATGTTGGTGAGTTCACTAAGTAAAGTAAATAAGTAGGTAACTGCGCTGGTTTCCAAAACCACGTAAACAAGTAATTGAGTTGGTTCCAAGAATCATGTAAACACTAGTTCGTCGCATGTCAAGGGTAGCTAGCCCATTCATGATAACTAACACCGAATATACCGAACTGCTATGTACGTGTAGCCACAAATGTGAGCCGCATGCCTGACATCATTGTCTATCCACAATGATAAAGTTCATTAAGTTATAGTTCACGCCCGCGCTCCCCAAGCCGGTGTGAGGTTTGTAAGACCTAATAGCGCTATCAACTAATAACCCGCTTGCCAATCCCGGCAACTCATTCGGTACATGAGGACTTACAGATGATAGAGTTGGTTTAGTTCATCAAGGACATAGTTTGCGAACTAGCAAAGTAAACGACCCACACAAGGATCCATCAAAGTAAACGACCCACACAAGGATCCATAACATCCCAACCAGGGATATGTAAGTAGTCCCAAACCGGACTAGAAAAATGTTAAGTAAGTTGTCTCATACCTGAGACGCATGCTTTTGAGAAAAAGAGTGGTGAAACTCACCTTAGTGTGTAAGCAAAAGAAATCCAAACCGCAAGTAAAGTATGCTACCAACACCCTAATATAAGTGTCACTAAGTAAGTATAGGCGAAATATCATTACACCATATAACTCGTTTGTCCAAGGCGTTTAATTTTTCAAAAGTGTGTAGGTGACACCTAGTGACTCTACATGCAATAGTAAACCCTACGAACTCGTTGGTGAATATGTTGGTTATAATTAGTTTTCCCATTCCATATGCGTCTCATACAAGTGCCTGTTCGGTTACACATCAATTACATATCACCTATGACTTCAATTAACCACATAAGCACATAATACACAATCTGTGTTTTTAGGACTGATTGTGCGTCATCAAAATTAATTTATTTAAAATAGTAAATCAGTGAGTTAACCTCCCAAATATTTACTGAATATTCTATGGGATTCACTTAACAACCCCTATTTTTTCTTTGTCTTAAATCCAAACAAAAAAATAATTAAAATTCGTTCAACACAGCTATGTTCAGAAAACTTTCATAACAGGACAGTTTGGTAGATAAATTCCCAAAAATTGTGTATTCATCCAAACGGGACGAATCCACCTGAAAAACTCAAATTACTCCTATGTTAACCTTCTGTAAAAATTTCATAACCCAACGCTTTATAAAACTCGAGTTATGATGACTCAAAGTCGACTCAGTTTGTTACCCGAAATTCTGATATGACCTATTTTCAAAGAACATTTCAAAAACGACTCAAACGACGTCCAAATCACTCGATTTTACCCATTATGAAAAGCTAAGACCAGGTGTGATTTAACCATACAAAGAAAACATCAAAATCATCATGTTAAAGTCACATTATAGATCCTACAATTTCACCTAAACATTCTGTCTAGATTTTAATTACGCACAAAGCTTTATTTAAACGACTCCCGTGTGCGTATAATCGATCAACAATCATCAATAATCATTAAAAAACATTCCTAACACCTATTAAGATCAGATTCTATCATAATACATGCAAAAATTATACCCCTAATGATCAAAACTTCAACAACTTGCGCAACAAGTAACCGATTATATCACTAATCGCTTATCATTATGTTTAACCCGTTTAATCTTTAAAAACCTCAAGTTTTAGTATTTATATAAAGGTCTCAGACCTGGACAAACTTAGTTATAGGGTTTTTATAACATAATAATAAGATTAAAGCGTAGAAGATTAAGGATTATACCCCAAGCTCTTCGATACAATCAACCGAACGCTCTTGAAGCTTCCCGATCGATGTTCTTGCGCCTTAGCAGGTGGTTTGGGGTTAATATTTCGTAGGTAGGGCAGTAGGGGCGATTATGGTTTTAGTTTAGGTATACAAGAGGCTTAGGGTTGCTTAAATAGCTGTTTAAGTCGGTTTGGTGGCGTCAGGTACCGGCGAGCGGGCGCTCGCTCCCTGTGAGCGGCCGCTCACAGGGCCTTGGCCCGCGTGGGTGGCCCGTTTCGTCACCCGACGTGTTTTCCTTCGACGTTTTCACTATTTCGGACCGTAATAAGTGTAACCCCATGTGTTAAGATCCCAATCATCCTAATGGTCCACCTTTAACGATTCTTATTAACGTATTCGGTTTAAGTTCACATAATCACATATGGTTTGCACATAGTTTCACCGAGTATCACAGAAGCACGTAATCGCAATCAATCCAAATTAGTTAACTCACAATTATTAAACTTCATTATTCACCAATCATGTATACAGTCTGGTAATTCCTCGAAGTACCACCTTATGCAGTTATTAACTTATAACTATGTAACGTGTGTCCTATCTAGCTAACCCTAGTTAAGTATAATGCAAGGAACGTAACTAGAGTTTAGTTAAAGTGAGAACCTGAAATTGCGGGGTATCACATGTTGATTATGCACATGTGCATCATTATGTGTCAACATGATATAATGTGTTGTATGACAAATGTGTGTGCATATGCAGATGAAAAAAAGAAAATCAAGACAAAGCGTGGTAAAACGGTATCATCGAAGTCAGATCAAAGGATTGTTGTGAAAAAAACGAATTGGCGTTCGATAAGAACACGCGTCACACCACGCTAGCTTTGCTTGGGAATAAGAGCATTATCAAGCAAACAAAGAGATGCGGTTGTAAAGATGGGTTTTGGTAGGATTTTACAACTTAATACAGATGGTTTACCGGCAAAGTTATCACACTACGTTGTAGATAACTTTAATGGTAAACAAATGGTGATAAAAACAAAAAATGGCGTGATAGACGTAAATGAAGAATCGGTGAGCAAATTGTTGGGGTTAAAAAACAATGGAAAAGTGTTGAAAAAAGGTCAAAAGACGAATGATGATGGTGATGAAGTGGTAGTCTCTACGTCAGTTAGAGAATGGTTATCTATCTATAAAGGGTTTTTATTAACTCCAAGTAAAATTGTTCAAAGAATCGAGGAAAACCCAAATGATGATGGAATATTTTTTGAATATGATTTCATAACATTGTTTATGAACACGATGGTTGAAATAGATAAGAGCGGGAGTTGTAAAACTGAGTTTTTGTCGTATTTGAACGATGAGATGAAGGTGAAGGATGTGAATTGGTGTGCTTATGTGTGTGAGCTGATGAGGGAAAGCAAAAATAATTGGGATCGGCTGAATAACTCAAAGTATTTCAACGGGGCGTTGACAATATTAGTGGTATGATAGTATTTTTTTATTGTATAGTTAAAATATCATTGTGTTTGTTTGTTATGAAGCATATTTATTGGTATAATTTAAATGTGATCGTATTATTGCACATGTGCAGTTATTGTATGTTGATAGGACGGTTTGTGGTGACATAAATAGAATGCGAACGATGCACCCGATTGTGTTTTGGACGAAGGAAATGTTAAGCAAGAGAGAAAAATTTGAGATGAGAGATGGTGGGTTCGGACGAGGAGAATTAAGGGATGCATATGTCGATTTGGAAGGTGAGGATGGTTATAAAGATGATGCAATAAGAATGAAAGAGGATGGAAATTCAGAAACTGTTGAGGTATGTATTGTATTGTTAACTGTTGGATTGATAAATTCGAAATATTTGCAAATGTGCATGACGTATGTTAGTGATATAGTTGAGAATAAATTTTAGACAATGCACATGTGCATAACATAAAACATAATTAAATGCACATGTGCATTCTGATGTGTTTTTTGTTGTGTAATAATTGTGTATATAAAGTATGTTGTAATGTGTTTTTAGAGGTATTTAGAAAACAATAAATGTATATTGATGTTAATTTTTCATAAAAAAAAAATCGCATGTTTCACCAGTGCATTATGTTATGTATTGTTTCGTCATATATGATTGATCAAATGTTGATATTTTTTTTTGTTGTTAATTAGGAGCACATTACGAAGATTGAATGGTTGATAGATTGTATTGTTGAGAAGAAAGACGTGTTGGACAAGTATATAATTGATGCGTGCTCAAAATTTCCTGATGACAACAAGGTGGCAAGCTTAGTTGAAACGTATGATTGCTTATTCGGTATAAAGATGAATGCAAGTACAAGTGAGGGAAATGATGATCAGTTTGGCGTGAATGATAATGTCGTGGTACCGGAAAGTGGTAAGGATGATACAACGGTAGATGTAATGGATAGTAAGAAATCAGATGGAGTCGGAGATGTTGAGCATTTTGATAAGGTAGAAGCGAAAAAGGTGTGTATTGGGATTCTTAGGGGGAATAAGGTATATATTAAGGCAAACAAAAAATTGGGAACAAAGGGCGATGAAGGGAATGTGATAAATGAGGGCAAGGTGGATGATATTATTAGGGGTGTGATTTTAGACAACAAGGTTGACGAGGTTGAAAGGAGAAGATCAAAGAGAACAAAGGTAGTTGATAATACGGTCCCAAGTTTTAAGTTGTTGTCACAAAGTTCAGTTGAATCAGATTTAGAGGAGGACGAAAGAGGTGTTCAAGAGGTCAGTTTAAACAGTCCATTGGATGATGAGGAAAAATTGATATGGCAATACTTGTTGACAACAGTTGTTGATAAAGAAAGGTAAACATACTTATTTGTCAAATATGTTATTGTATATGTGGGTAATGTTAGGTTAGTGTTGTGTATTTTTGAATGTTATGTTTTATGGTAATAACGTGCAATATTAATGATGTAGGGTTGATAGAAAGAAGGATGTTGATGATAATGAATTTATTGATATTGCGTTGGAGAAAAAAGAGGTCGAGATGTCGTTCATGTAAGTTGGTAATGATTATTAATGTTTTAAATTGAAGCAATGAAGTTACATCATACATAAATGTGTAAATGCACGTGTGCATAATGGGTTACATGTGCGAATGCACATGTGCATAATGGTTTACATGTAAAAATGCACATGTGCATAATGAATTATAATATTTTTTTTATGTTTATATATATATATATATATATATATATATATATATATATGTGATTTTTGTAAGATGTTTAATGTTGTAGGAAAATATATTTGAAACTGAACATGGATTGACAACAATGACATATCTGATTACATCTTTGAGGGAAGGGAAAAAGGTGGAAGCAAATGTGATAGATTTTTGGGCAATGATGCTTAACTTTAATGAGAGGAAATTAAAAGCAGAAGGGAAGAGGCGGTTATGTTGTTACGCAACAACAATAGTAAGTAGTGATTGTTATTGGTTTTTTTTTTTTTGTTATAAACAAGCTGCTGAACATATATATGTGTGATTATTAATAAATGTTGGTAATATGTCTATGTGAAATAACAGCCGGGATTTATGTTGGGTAAGCGTCAGACGAAGGAAAAAGCTTTCGGAACAATGAAGTCACGTTTGAGGGAAGTGTTGGAATGTGATGACAAACTAATGGATTTGAAGGCATTCAACATTATAATAATCCCAGTGTTGGAGAACAGACATTATTATCTGATATGTTTTGATTTGGAAAATGAAAAGGTGGAGGTGATTGATAACATGGTATCAAACAAAGGGTTGTATACCATGAGAGCGGGAACAAAGTTTAGTGATATTGGGTCTCCATGTAAAGTGGTATGTTTATAATTTAAATTAATCAAGTAGTAAAAATAGATATTATTATTTATCATAATGTATAATAGTGTGTATGTTTATGTAACTGCAGAAGAATTATTTGGTTGACTATTTGATGACGGTTGATCATCCTAAGGCGGAACGAATGGCCAAAGCAAAGTTGACAAGAATGAAGTTGGAGTGGGCGACGTCTGATAATGTCACAGATTGTGGGGTATTTGCCATGAGGCATATGGAGATGTATAGAGGGAGTAATGAGAAGTTTGAGTGCGGATTCAGTAAGGATAAAGAAATACAAACATGTCAAATTCTGAATATGAGGATGAAAATCGCAGCAACAATGTTGTTATCAGAAGTAAACGTATACAAGGAGTCTGTGGAAAATACGACAAAAAAAACGATGTTTATGTTGAATGACGAAGCTAAAGGAAGATGATAGATGCTGAAATGAAGAGGTATTGTGAGTGTTGCGAGAAGTTAAAGAAATGGGAAGAAGATGAACAAAAAGAACGTAAGGGTTAGCATGTGGTAGGTTGTAAAAGGGTTAGTGGTTAGGATGGGTATGTTTGGTATATTAGATTGGTGAAAATACTTGGTAAGAAACTAAAGTTTTATATTTTGAAATATGGTGTATGGATATTAATATGTTGATCAGTAGTATATGGTTATTTTCGGGTCAATTATGTTGTGATCATTTTCATATGGTAGGTAGTATCGTTATATTAAGAATGTAGTCATATGCACATGTGCATGTGTGTATAAGTACGCATGACAGATATACCACATGGTCGTATGAAGTATTGTAATATGATTTTATTGGTTGAATTGGGAAGGTATGAATTTACGGACGAATGCACATGTGCATCTGAGAATATGAAATATATATGTCGAATTAATGTGTATGAGTGATGTATTAGTAATATGAAATGGTGTAATGGTTGTATGACGGATAACATAAATAATTTGTGTTTAATTTTTGATATAAAAAAAACATATGGATGTCGAAAGTTGATGTGTTGTAAAAGTTTGCATTATGCACATGTGCATAACAGTACATGTTGTGTGTATTATATTACAGATGTATAAGTTATGATTTTTAGATGTTGGAAATTGATGTATTGTAAAAATGTTGTATTATGCACATGTGCATAAACAGTATGTTGTTTGAGTATTGCGAATGTGCATTAACATATATAATATGTTTGGATTAATAATTGCATACATTTAATAAATGTATTGTAGGTAAATAATGTAAGCATAATGTCGAAACATATTGAAATAAAAAAAACAAAATATCAATATAGTTAAAACAATATAATTTGGAAAAGTCAAAAACGGCCAGGTGCATTACGAGGCCTAGACGAACGTCTAAGCGGCTGTTCATGAGTATCAACACCTGAAGTTCCTTCAGTAACATTAGTAGTATTTCCATGGGCAGCAACACCTGAAGATCCTTCATTAACATCATTGTCACTAGTATCATCATCATAATTGTCATCGAAATCGCCGTCTTCATCAGTGTCGGTGGGAACATAAAGGCCTTTAGCTGATGCGGCAGCACACTTTTCTGATTCTTGAGCAAGTTTTGCAGCCCGTACTTTTTCACAGTTGTGTGAATCATGGTCGTAAACATATTTGTTACATTTATTGCAATGACGGGCAGCTTTTTTTCTTTTGTCTTTAACCTTTTGTCCCGGGCCGATCCGTTGTTTCTTCGTACCACACCCTTTATTTGTTATACCTTGTGGAGGATGAACATTGACATTGGAAGTAGCAGGTAGGTTAAGTATATCACTGATGTTGGCTGATTTTTGGTTGCATTGGGGTTCATCAGGGAATGATTTGAATATACGATTTCTGATTTGTTTGAATTCTGTCGATAAGGCACGGAGATTTTCAGGATTACGTCTAAGTCGGGTCATGCATTGTGAAACAATTTCTGATATTTCATTCCTTAAAACAGCAACCTCATTGGTGTCAGATGAGTACATGTTGGATATGCTGTGAACTACTGCTGGAAGGGCATCCCGTCTCCATCTTGGCTGAATGTAACGAGATGGAATACGGTCGATTTGATTGTATCGAAACGCGCAGAATGCATGACGACATAGGTAACCAAGACGGATGAAACCCATGCATGTACAGCTTACGGTTTTATCAGAAACATTAAGGGCAACCTGCATGTATGTGAGTGTTATAATATGAAATACGTGATTATTGAAAGTATGCACATGTGCATATTGATGTGTTTGGAGGGAATGACACAAAGTTAATGATACAAACATGTAGTAATACATATATGTGTTGCATATAAAATGTTTAAGGTGGTTGATGAATGTTGGTAAAATGATGAGTATGGATGTTGCACATGTGCAATAATGGTATTTTGGCAGTTTTTTTTATATTAACCAATAAAGTAATAATATTGAAGAAGGTACCTCAAATTCATTCACATAGTCCATGTTTGTTTTGCAATGCCGAATAGTATAGTGTTTGATGTTCGAAGATCCGTCGGTTGGCCTTTCAATAGGTAGACAGTGCATCATGCCCATATATATTTCTTTTCTGACCTCAGTGAACATAGACCACGTGTATATTTCGGCGGCGTGTGATTCTATACGGAGGCCTGTACTTAGTCGGGGAGTTGCGGTATCACTTTCAAATTCCATTTTGCGTTGGGTGTGGTGTTGATCATCAATGGATGTGTCAAAACACATAAGGAATTGTACCAATGTGTTTGTGGACTTGGAGTTAACCTTAAAACGCGCATTTGAGCTCTCACACCTTGAGGTGGTTTTCATTAAGTACGACATGGAAATTTCTCTGAAATAGCATGGGACCCAATCATGTCGAATGTCAAACATTTCACACAACCAAGGGTGACTAGTCATTTGGTACTCCTCCATTAATAGATGCCATCTTGATTCAAACGTGTCAGGAGTAATGAATAAGTTCCATACTAATTTATGAATGGAAGAGCGAAGAGTTGTGTTGTCTAAGATGTCTTTTGAAATCTAAACATAATATAAGCATTGGTCAGTTTAGTCATAGAGTATTACTAATATGTTTAAAGGTAATGTTGTATTGTTAATATGAAATAATACATTATGTACCTTGGACGGAAGTTTCCGCATAATGTGCCACATACACAAACGATGGATAGATTTGGTGAATACAGTTGATACGGCTTGCTTCATGGCGGCATCTTGATCGGTGAGTATGAATGTTGCTTGCCGATGTTTGTGAGCAGTCAAGAAGGTGTTGAGTAGCCACGTGTATGATTCAATCGTCTCGTCATACAACATGCCAGCACCAAATGTAACACATTTTTTGTGATGATCAACACCAGTGAACGGTACAAAGATCATTTTGTACCTGGAATTTATAGTGATTGCACATGTGCATCAGGTTAGTATGTTGTAATTGCATGTTATGAATAAAGATGATGCATAATATGAACAGTAAAAAATATTTAAAGTGAATAGTAAATACTCACTCGTTGGTGTCATATGTGGCATCAAATGCACAGACATCACCGAAGGACTCATAATTGCGCAAGGACACAAAATCAACCCAAAAGAATGATCGTAGTTCATTGTCAACTACAACATAATCGAAATAAAACTCTTTCAGATTTCTGGTTCTGGCATTCATTGTGTCCAATATGAGTTGCGCATCACGTTCACCAATAAACAAACGTATGTCGCGAGTGCAATTTTTAAAGTCATCTTTGGTGCCACGAACATTATGAGGTCCGCCTTTCAAAGACACTTGGATGTTATGTGCAACATGCGGGCCAATCTTGTTGAGACTAACTCTGTGTATGAATTGTTGTTCTTCAAATCCAAGTTGTCTGTTCTGTTTCATTAGGTCAGAATTGTCACTACTAACCATACAATGGTTGTGTACTGGATTGAAACCATATATTTCAAACAGATTTTTATCATTGTCATATCGTACTGTTAGTCGTGCACGACATTCGGAAACGGTAAAACGGCTTCGACGGTGCTTTTTTTTGGGAGGGTTAGAAGGATTAAAATCTTTGAATTTTGGTTTGCCTGCTTTGGAACAAAGTATGTATCGATGTGTGAGTTGTTTGTTGGAAGGATCGTTTTTGTTTTTTTTTTCGTTTTGTTGTGCCGAGACGGGTAGAAAACCCGGATTTTGTCGCATAGGTGTTGTACATCATCACAATGTCATCCCAATGTTCGAATATACTCTTTAAGACAGGCGTGTATGCATCATCAACATCGGGTATCCAGTACGAGGTGCCATTAGGCGTTGCATACACAGAAGTCATTATTGTTCCTGTATATATATATATATATATATATATATATATATATATATTTAAAAAAAAGTGGACAATGGATGATTAGTAAACAATTTATATTGGGTGGTATGAAATTGATGTAAAATATAACAAACATTGCGTGATGCACATGTGCATGTATAATGTGTTTGTAAAATGTATGTTATTTTTGTACATATTATAATAGTATAACAATAACAGAACATTAATCAATATGTATTGTCGAAAATATATTGATTGTGTACAATTGATAAGTAGGACATCATTAAAAAAAATGAACTATATACATGGATCAATCACACATATGTACAAAACAAATATTAATCATATATATCTAAATAACCAGGTGTACATACATATCAAGTATTCCGCAAAGTTTATACGGTTATCAGGCAAACCAAAACAATTAAAGGACTTAATATTAATTAGGTTATCAGTCAAACTCATGTATAATAGTAGAACGGATGTAAAAACAGTAGCTTATGCACATGTGCATTTATGAAGTATATGTAAAATGGATGTTATGTTGTAGTTGATATGTAATCAGATGTCATATAAGCACATGTATGAATACACTACAATGGAAAAGGATAGTACCATACCTTTAGTTTCAGATCGTACGAATTGCAACCCTTCATCAGCAGGTATGGACTTTGGTGCGTTAGACGGTGAGCTTTCATCGTATGTAACAGATTTTGTAGAAACACCAACAATGGATGCTGCAGACATGGAATCTGTAGACATAGATTCGAAGACATGAACAATGTGTTGATTTCCAGATGAAGTAGGCATAAGGTTTTTACCAAACGTATGATTTGCATTATCATTGATAGATGGATTAGGAGCAACACGTGAGGAATCGGACGATGCCATTGATGTAACTCGAAGTTGGTTTAGTGGTGAAACGAGTTGATATTATGGTTAATTGATGGTGTGACACTAGTATGGTGGTGTTGAGGTGGTTGTTCGGTGATGTTAAGGTGGTATCATCGTAGGATTTAATGATGTTGGTTATGGAGTAAACTAGGGTTTTACAGGAAACTTGGAGAAGATGGAGAAGATGAAGTATTAAAAAACGTAAACTGGTGTTTTTTTTAAGTATACATCATATTTACAAAAATGCCACCTTACAACATATTTACAAAAAATGCCACATGTTCACACTTGGTTCTTTGGTTCTCTCCCTAAATGGTGGTTCTCAAATGATCCAAATCCTATATATATATATATATATATGTATGAGTATGAGATGTAGAGAGTATTATGTATGGAGGAGGGGGTGGTCTAAACCCAATGATTAGCTAGAAGCTTGTAGATGCATATGTGTGGCTATAGCTATTGGATTGTACGAGATTGTTAATGTTTTGAAGATTACAAGTTTTGTTAAGGCCCATTCGACCAGTCGTGAGGTCAAATGGAGTTTACTAGGGTCAAATGAAGATTGTGTTTGTTAGTTTGATTATGTATTTGTTGGTTCGGGTCTTGTCAAGGTCAAATAGATTCATTCGACCTCTGCAAAGGTCGAATGGACAAGTCTATATATATGTTTGATGAGTTTGTAACTTAGAATTTTTGCCATTTTTGTGTGTGTGTTAGTGTATGTTTTCAAGAGAGAGTCTAGAAGGTTCCATAGTGTACTTTCATTATAATCTAAGGTCTTTGTAAGATAAATCACTACTTGATTATTAATGAAAACTTGTTTATCATGGATATCATCGTGTTCTGATCTGGATATTATCATTTTGCATGTGATCTAGGGTTTTCGCACCTAGATTGCTTATACTTGTGTGATAAAATGGTTGATTTGACAAATATTATCCTTTACAAAGCTGATGCGATATCAGGCTGCCTAACTTGATAGTTTAACGCGGTTGTAGGAACTAGTGTGGCTGTCCAAACCAGCATGGTTGTGAGCTTCTAGTATTTTACTGCAGCAGCTCGTATGCCTTGAGGCTCTGATGCTTCGGCATATTACTGTGAGTTTCACTAGAGATAGTAGCTCTAAATAGAGAGAGAGGGAGAGAGTTTATTTGGAGAAAGAGAATGAGGAGTCTATAAAGAAGTGAAGACCAAATGGGATGTGTTGGAGGTGAGGGTTTGCCCTTCTATTTATAGAGGGGCAGAATTCAAACCCTAATGGGCTTGGTTATTTGGGCTTGGGCTTGCCTAATATACTAATTAATGACTTTGGCTACTTGGACGATTTGTAGCATGAGACAAGTCCTGCAATTTTAGTTTTTTAGTAAACTAATTTTACTTAGTTCGTGATAAGTTTGAAACTCCTTTCAACCACTCAGCATTATTTCATTTTAAATACTCTATTTAAAACTATATAATACATCTATATATGTATATTGCGAACTTGATTTTAAATTAATAAAACAATTATTAATTTATGGTTTTGTGCAAAATTAACTCTTTAATTTTCAAAACTGTGTTTTCTCCATATAATGAATCTGCTTTTATTATATCTTACCTTTCTATGATTTACTCCTTTTAATTTTTCTTGTCTTTTTATGATTGTAAAAATATAACTTTGTTGGTTTGAATATATATTCTAAACAATCCATACACAACCACACAAAATATATAAAAAGTAAATTGAGCCATTATATATTGTTTTGTTTCGTTCGAGCCAATGAATGATAAACCGAACGGGTCTAAAGGGACAAACAATCACAAGTCTTGTCCTGCTTCCATTTAGTCCAAGATCTCTATCTTTTTCCTTGTTTGTTTCCGCCTTTGGCCTTCAGTCTTGTCTGATCCAGATTTATATATATTTCAATAACACTCATATGAGAAAAAAAACTTATCTATTACAATGAGAGTTCCAAATAACCTAAAAAATACAAAATTGAAAAACTACCAAAAACAACAAACAGTACCACAACAAACCACAAGGGATTTATGGCTTGATCACATAATCATAATTATCACCAAATGAAAAAGGCTTGATCGTTTTTTCAAGAGTTAAATGCCAAATTCATCCCTGAGGTTTGGTCCAGTTTGCTGCTTCAGTCCAAAAAAGTTTTTTTTTTTTTTTTTTTTTTTTTTTGCAATGGAACCCCTAAGGTTTGGATTTTCTTGCTATTTTTGTCCATTTCACTAACTCAGTTAAAAACTGACGTTAAGTCAGGGGTAGGCTTGTCATTCTGCCTACTTTAATGAAGGAAAATTTGGACAATTCATCCTATGATTATTTTCTCCATTTTAAATGAAACCATAATTATTAAGCCCTCCCCTCTCCCTCACCCCTCTCCCTCTTTCTCTATACATACATAACAAAACCACCACCCCAATCCCAACATCCCCCTTTATCTCTCTCTCTCTCTCTCTCTCTCTCTCTCTCTCTCTCTCTCTCTCTCTCTCTCTCTCTCTCTCTTTATCTATATATCTCCCACCTCTCTCTTAAGTAGATAAAACACCCACATCTACTATCCCACCTCCACAACGTCACCCACTTCGCTACCCACATCCACCACTGTCACCCACCTAATTTACCCAACTCCACCACACACCACCACAACCTCGTCGCTAAACCATTACCCGTCACTGAACCACCACACCACCACTACCACTACATCACAGAACCACCACAGGACCACCAACCTATCAGTAACATGAAGAAGGGAGGAAAGGGAAAGATGAAGGAGAGGCGTAGAGAGAGAAGCACCACTGCAAACCGCCATAAGCACTACCACGTCTGTTCATCTTCTAGATCCGACCATATTAGATCAAAAATCGATCCCAATGTTGTTCACCTCGTAGCACCACTATAACATAGGTTTCATCTCTGAATTACCTAACAAATTACCCTAGCTATTCATCAGCAACAACAATCAAGTTACAAAAAAACACTAGACTATACTGTTCGTTCCGTGAAGTAGGTAGGTTTTAGTCAACTGTCATTTATTCTCGATTCCAGTAAAGGAAAAGTGATTATTTACTATTAGTATAGCAAGCATCCTTTAGGATTCACACTCGTAATAATAAGATATAGTCATATATATATATATATATATATGTATATATTAAAGTAGAATTACAAGAATTGAAGTTGAAATTAGATCGGTGAAAACGAAATGAGAAGAGATACCTTGGAATGGATCTGCGATTTAGGAAGTAATAACAGGAGAAAAGAGGAGAAGAAGATGGATTTGTGCGATTAAAGAGAGAGAGAGAGAGAGAGAGAGCGAGAGAGAGAGAATGTGTGATGATGAGAGAGAGAGAGAGAGAGAGAGAGAGATAGGGGTGGGGAGGTGGGGTGGGTGTGTTATATTAGATAAATAAATATATTATGTTTATTATATGAAAAAATAAAATATTGAAAAAATAGAAAAACAAAAATAAATAGGTAAAATGACTACAATACCCCTGACTTAATAGAAAAAATAAACCCAGTTAGTGAAGTAGACGAAAATAGCAAGAAAATTCAAACCTCAGGGGTTTCAATATTGCAAAAAAAATAAAAAATAAAAAAACTTGGCCTGAAGCAGCAAACTGGACCAAACATCAGGACGAAATTGGCATTTAACTCTTTTGTCAAACAAAAGTCTTGACAAATAAAACGCAAGATCAGTTTAAATAAATAATATTTGAATAATTGTAAAAGTGGCTTTGATGCCACTGTTGGGAATCCATCGTATCCATTCGACTATTTATAAAATCATATTTTATATTCATTTCTAGATCTACAACAAAACAACATTTATTTAATAAATCAAAGTGTAGAAGCGTGATCTAAAACAAGATACAAATCCATATCTCAATCAACTAATCCATTTACATGTTTATCCAAATAATTATATAAAACACACCATAGGATGTTTTAGAGATACCTTGACGAAAAAACAAAGATAAGACACCTTAGATATTACGAATGTCACGCTAGTTAACTCCATCACAAAAATCACCCGAATTTTGTATCAACTCCTTGAAATTATCCAACCGAATCAACTCTTGAAATGGACAAACGGATCAACCATATAAATGAGGTACAAAGCAACACAATATGGAAGACTCGAACTCCATGGCTGCACATAGTGAGTGATGGTGGCAGTGGTAGAGGTAGCTACGGCCACCACATGGCGGCCGAGAGGAGGTGGGGTCGGTCCCCTTGGAGGTGGCGGCTGAAAAATGGTGATGATGATGTTATAGGGCTTTTCATCTTGAGATGATTTTTATTAAAACACTTTTTTAATAATAATGAATCAAATCATAGGGTTGAGTTATCTTACAAAGAGAAAAAAAATGAGAAGGGTAAGAAGCCACTGGAAAGTGAAATGTATCCAAGGAATAAACAAGTTCAAGGGGTACTTTTGTCAAGAGAAAAAAAAAAGAATATGCACATTCAAATCATATGCTATTTCCACCCCTATTTTTAAACGTCCGTGACTTTTCTATTCGTCATCTTTTTTAAAAGAAAATTACACCATAAAATCAAGCGTCTTTTTATCTTTAATATGAGTATCCTATTGTTATACTTTTGTAAAAAAATCGAAAACCCGGTTGCGTAAGACACAATGAAAATAACGTAATCACAATAATTACCTTACTAAATATGCAATGAACAATAAGGTATAAAACACAATGAACAACCTAATAAACACAATGAGCGGCATATTAAAAACACAATGAACAACATATTAAAATACAATGGACAGTATACTAAAACACAATGTACACCATAAACACAAAACCCACTGTGTAAAACACAATGAACAACGTAAAACACAATGGAAATTATGCTAAAAACACAATGGACCAAGCAAAATTATAGGGAGAATTACACGTTTTATCCTTTATTTTTACTTCAAATTGCGCCTTGTGTCCTTTATCTTTTAAAATTACACCGTGTGTCCTTTATTTTAAACTTTTGTACACCCCAAGTCCTTTACACTAACCACATCCAATATATTGGCTATCTTTTCTAACCCCATCCAAAATCTTGTTTAACTTTTATATATATATATATATATATATATATATATATATATATATATATTATTCACTTAATGGTTCTAATAATTATTTAAAATACTTACAACTACCAAAGATTTATAAATTTTACATAAGCTTAGTTACATCCCAAATTTCAGTAGTTATATTTTTACTTTAAGAAAATATGTCTTTAAATATATTTTTTTATTAATTCATTATAATTTCGATTTGAGTGATTCGAAAGGCCAATTTTTTTTTAAAAACAATTCTACCATATTTATCCCATGTAAACATTATTATTTCAAAAATACTATATTTTAATAATTTTAATTATTTTAAATCAAGTTATTCATTATTAAGGAAAATAAATATGTTTTATATTAAATGAAAACAGAAAATACTTTAAAAATGTAATTTTTAACTTTATATATCAGTATATGGGTAATGGTAATAATTTTGACTTAATTAGTATAAAATTAAAAAACAATATTTTATAATAAAGTAATTGTTAAAAACTAATTATATTTTATTTTATACATTAATTTCTACTAAACTTTTCTATAATTTTATTAGAAATAATTGTTGCTGATGTATAAATTATATTTTATAATTTTTATACTATTTAAATCAAAATTTTTACCGTTTACCCATATACTGATGTATAATGTTGGAAAATAATTTTTTAAAGTATTTTATGTTTTCAATTAATATAAAACGGATTTATTTTCGTTAACAATGAATGACTTGATTTAAAATGATTAAAAATATTAAAATATAGTATTTTCTGAAATTATAATTTTACATGGGCTATATATGTTAGAAAAATTTTATAAATTTTTTTGGATTTTGAATAACTCAAATCGGATTTATAATGAATTGATTATGAATAAAAAAGAAAATATATTAAATATATTTAAAAACATATTTTCCAAACGTAAAAATACAAATGATGAAATTTGGGATGTAAATAAGCTTCTATAAAATTTATAGAATTTACGGAGTTGTAAATGCATTTTAAATAATTATTAAAACCATTAAATGAATAATATATAATTAAAGATAACCAAGATATTGCCAATGATCTCCAGCTCAGCTGGTTTGAGGTAGGGTGGGTTTTCTCTTAGGGGTTCCCATCCTGGGGGGAGGTCACAGGTTCAATCCATGCACACCACAAAAAAATTCCCCATGACGGTTTGAGCTTAGGCAAGGAGGACACCGGTGCGTGGGTAGGGATTCGAACTTGGGACCAATAGGTTAGGGTTGTATAAGGATTTCCATTGATCTAAACCTTTCAAAAAAAAAAAGATAACCAAGATATTAGATGGGGTTAGAGAAGATAACCAAGATATTGGATGGGCTTAGTGTAAAGGATTTATGGAATGGTAGTGGTACTCCCGTCTTATACACACACACACATATTATGAAAAAGAGGGCTTAAGGAGATGATGTTAAAGAAGGGTTGGTTGTATTGTTATGGCGAGGCGATAGTTTAGTCGCAACCGCAATTAATCGCCATTCTTTGAGCCTTAAAGTATGTTTGTAAAAAAATGTGAGGCTATCATGCGTCTGCTAACCCTATGATTTATTGGCATGCAAATTGAATGGTTGATTGTGGCATGATAGTGGTATTCACGTCTTATATATATATATGTACATTAATGGCTCTGGTATTTGAACATTAATATTTTAAATCGTTGGCCTATTAATGCATAAATAATTTCTCATCACGGGTTGTAGCTTGAATTTTGATGCATTTTATCGTTCTGTGGCGATAATGAAAAAAGAGGGTTTAAGGCGATGATGTTAAAGAAGGGTTGGTTGTATTATTTTTGCGAGGCGATAGTTTAGTGGTAGCCACAATTAATCGCCCTTCTCTGAGCCTTAAAGTATGTTTCTAAAAAACGCGAGGCTATGATGCGTTTGCTGAGCCTGTGATGGTTTTGAACCCTAGGTAATTTGGTTTTGTTAGTTGCGTTTAACAGACTTTCTCATTGGTTATTGAAGACGATGAACAGTTAATAGGCTAGCGATATGAACAGTAACTTCAATCTACTACATTTTATGATGGTTTACATAACATAATTTGTAATATTCATTCAGTGTTGTGCTTTGGTTCAGTGGTTTGTGATGATCTTATGGTTGTCAGATTGGCAAATGGGATGGCTTCACAGAAGCAACCCTGTGCATATTGTGGCATGGTAGTGGTACTCACGTATTATATATATATATATAGGGTAAGGTTCCTGTAGGAAAATGGTTTTGTGTAGGAAGTGTTTTGAACCATTAGATTTAAAGATGGATGGTGGAGATTAAAAGATAGGATGGTGTTTAAAATCTAATTAATATATTAAAGAAATTAGGGTATGATTGTCAATATGTATTTTAAATGAGGGTATCAAGGTCATTATGTTTCAAGTTTTTTAGAAACTGTTTAAATGCTTCCTACATTTATGGTACATCTCTCTCTCTCTCTCTCTCCTAATTATTGTTTTCAATAATATCATTAAAAGTCAAACATTCATCTTCACAAAACAAAAGCAACCATGCACTTTATTTAGAGAAAAACAATTTCTCTCTCCTATTAGTTTTGAAACCGTTCCTATAATTCCTTAATTAATGCACACTAGTTTCTCTCTCATATCAGTTTTAAAACACTTCTACTGTGTTTAGTTTCAATATAAAACACTCTTGATGTTATTATAAAACACTCATGGTAATATTATAAAACACTCCTTATTAATGCATACTAGTTTCTCTTTCATTATAAAACACTCCTGATGTTAACCTTTATCCATGACTTGAATAATCGAACAAGTGATAGAGATGGGTTATATGTTTGAAGAATCGAACAAGTTTTTGGGTATTGATCAACTTATTTGATATGAATATCTTATTATTCTTATGAAAAATAATGAATAATTAGTTAATTTAGGATGATTAATCTTCATAAATATCTAGATGTGTCACACCCCGACTTTTCCCTCGTCGGTTGCGACGTTTGGTGCCTTTGCCAACGCAGCGGAAAGTTGCATCTAAGACTCTTACTTCCTGAACGCCAATTCTAACCCTCTAGGATCCCCGATCTGAAGATGTCACCCACTCCAACCGTGCCGTTACCAAAGTTTAAACCTGAAAGACATACTTAAAAAGTCAACATAAAGCTGATGAGTTCATAAGTTTTACAAAGAGTTTCCATAAGTTTGAAAAGAGCATTCCCGTTAATACTATGTCATAAGAACGTTAGCTAGACGTTAAGTGTTTTTACTACTACGGTTGGGAACCCATTATTAAACATGTACCAAAGATGAATCCAGCCCAGATTGACTGGGTTACCGATGCCTCGATAACCCGAGAGTTAGAGACAATATGCACCCACCCGACATCCCCGCCGTCGAGTGGGGTTTGTGAGGCCCAATAGATCTATCCACATTTCCCTCATTGTGCATCCCCGCACATTCATGGTTTCCCCCTGGGACTTTCCGTAAAAGCCGTATAGTAACATAAAGTGCCCATAGTATAACATGACCTTTAATAAGTACGTAAGTAGCATGTTTCTTCCCCGAAAGCAAAACCAGTAAAAGTAGGGTCGTGACACTCACGCACCCATTTCATTTTTCAAAAACTTGTTCGTTTGGAATTCCTCAGGTTTTCATAAAAGAAGCATGTCTTCCACCCCGAAAACATTTATAAAACAGCAAAAAGTGGGGTCATGAACTCACCTTAATTTCCATGCTAAGCTAGCAAACAAGCCCGAAGCTTTGACCGACCTCCTCGTTCCCTATAACCAACAAAGGACACCTTAAAGTATAACACATATAAACCTAGCCTATTATCCAGCTAAAAGATAGTTTATCCAACCATCTAGACTCGTGGGTATTAACCCGAGTCTTAAGCATCTTAACTCGTCGAACCGATCATGACTTAAATATGTTTTATGCGACTCAATACTCAAGTTAATCACTTGTTACTATTCGTGTATAAACCACGTTGGACCAATATTATGAAACGTATAACTTATCCTGAGCCGTAGCTCGTCTTATAATTATATTTTAGGAAAATACTCTTTGATAAAAATATAAGTATAGTTATTTAAAACCGATTAATAACAATATTGCTTCTTTTCCAAATCTATGTCTTTAAAGGTTTCGAACATAAATTTTTGTAAAATTCTTTCTCAAATAGGGTGAGCGTTTTTGTAATTCAAAACCGTTTAAATAGAAATGTTTAGTTACTAAAATCTTTAAAGATTGACACAATTGACGCTCAGTAGATATTATGTATTTGTTTTGGAAATATTGTTCGACGTTTATCTTTAAATGTCGCGGTAAACCAATTGTCGAAAACCTTGCGATTTTGTAGAAAATGCCTTTGTCAAAATACTTGGAAGATTGTTATAATGAAATAATAATTATCATCTCCGTTTATGCTTAGAATTTTTTAGAAATTTAAGCAGAGTTTCCTCTGTTTTTGTACGAACCAGACAACACAAGTTGTCTAAAAATTCCCAAAATCAACCTCAAAACACAAGACTACAATTTGTTTATCCGCAATTCCCAAACAAACGAGACTTATACGTTTCGACGCTTTTATATGAAAACTATACTTATTTATATAAAGACACAACAATGTATATATATACATAGTCCAACTAGTTTAGTCTGAGGTCCAATAATACCAAGTCACGCTTTATATACTAATCAATAATAATATTGTCGGTTCGATCGCGAGATAACACAATTTTATCAATATCAACATATTTATATATATATATATATAATATCTATAAATAGAGTAATAATAACACGAATATAAGTTATACCGAATCACACGTGCGTAACCCGAAGCCACCTCGAACCACGTGCAGACCGGAACTCTGACCCGTTGACCAGCTTTGACCGAGTTGACTCGGTTTGACCGAAGCTTGACTGACTTGACGAGCACCGTGCTCCGTACCCCGAAACCCGAGCCGACCAGATCTGACCCAGAGCCAATCAACCCGGTCAGAACCCAAAACCAAATCCCCGACCCTGAATAACCACCACCCCGCCACCTCTGCTTGACCACCGGACTACCACGGCATCCCGACCAAGACAACCCCCCCCCCCCAAGAACCCCATCGAACCAGACCCGAACCCGACTGCAACAACCATCATCACCACCGGACCACCACGAACCACCTTCTGCCTCCACTGCTGCCATGACCGAGCAGCCACCACAACCAACACAGAACCCACGCCTGAGCACCACCTCCTCTGCCGCCATCGTCCATCCTGACCACCACCATCTCAGCCCCGAACCACGATCCCACAACCATAACAGTACCCAACCAGCTACCATCGGACCTCCACTGCTTGAACCACCATAAAACGACCACAACAACCCGATTCCCGTCAGATCTGTTGAGTAGAACCACCAACACAGCCCTTCCGGGCCTGAAACCACGCGCTGCCACCACCATAAGGCAGGTGGTGGCCGGCCGCCGCTGCAGCAGAGGGAGGAGAGAGAGAGCACGAGGGGAGAGAGTAGAGAGAGAGTGTTTTCGGGGGGGGGGGTGTGGCTGTAGGCAAAATGGAAGGGAAGAAGAAAGGTTTGCCTTTTATAGTTAGGGTTTGGGGTAGGTGAGTTATACCGCGTGTCGAACCCGCATAAACGTAAAACGTCTCGGTTTTATTCTAGGCCCGATAATTAATTACAAAAAGTAGTCGGTTTTGTCCGAAATACAAAACCGAGCATAAATATAAATATTTTCGATGTCCGACGCGTGTTTTCAGAACACGCGTTTAAATCGCGTTAATTAAATCGGTCGCAGTTTCGATTGTAAAAACAGTCAGTAAACATCCGAAACTTAATAATTAACAATATTTAATATAAATATTTAATTTTTAATAATAAAAATCACGTCAGTGTAGATCGGAAGTTGCCGGGTGTCACAAGATGTTAGTTGCTAATTTAGTGGGTTTGTAATAAATAAAAAAAATGGACAAAAAGTCTATGATGCCCTTCATCTAAAGATTTAATCTCTAATGGTTGAAAATACTTCCTACACAAAACAATTTTCCTACCGGATCCTCTACCTATATATATATATATATATATATATATATATATATATATATATAGAGAGAGAGAGAGAGAGAGAGAGAGAGAGAGGAAAAAGATCAAATAGGAACCAAGAGCCTAGTTAAGAACTTAGGAACCAATCTTAGCCATCCATTTTTTATCTTAATCAAGTAGGTATTTATGTAATTAGACAATTAAATATTATATTTTTATTTAATTAAAAGATTTATGTATGGCAGTTATAATTGATACCATGCGATTTTTTTGCCATTTGGAGATTGGTTTCCTTAATTATCTCAAATTCATAACAAAAAAAAAGCGTCGATCATATCATAGCCATTAGTTGTACACATCAGTGTATTTCAACCCTACATTATGATATCACTATATACATCAGTGTATTCAAACATAACATCAATGTACATCACAGTATACAATTTGTATATAATATATGTATATTATAATATCGTAACGATCACATATATACATTAATGTATATTGTAAAAAAATTCATAATTAAGTAATACATTTAATGAACCACAATGTATAATATATGTACATAATAATATCATACTCGCCAGATTATAATATAAGAGTTTCATATTTGTATATCACAATATATGTATACATCAGTGTATATTCAGCATCTTATTAAATTTTACAATTCACATAAATGTATATACAATTCATTATACATATACATCAGTGTATATTCAGAATCATATATATGATGATTTTTATAATAACATGTACAAGTTAAATATATCAGACAATTTTTATAGTATACACTGATATATATATATAAGAGTTTCATATTTGTATATCACACTGATACATTTGTACACATCAGTGTATTCAACCCTCCATTATGATATCACTATATATTGAATGTACACCATAGTATAGTATACATTAGTGCATACAACATTGTATGCATTTAAATTTTAATGTATCCTACTGTACATTAGGGGTGTTCAGAAAAACCGCAAACCAAATAAAAACCAAAAACCAAACCGTAACCATAACCGAAAAAACCAACCCGAACAACGAATTTGGTGTTTGGTTTGGTTTTAACCGAAACCGAATTGCTAATTCGGTGTTTGGTTTGGTTTTTGGTTCTACATTTTTTTTATTTGGTTTATTTGGATAACCGAATAAACCGGAAAAATAATTAATTACTAAATAAAAATAATAATATTTAATAACCCATATATAATATATAAGCCCAAGTATATGTTTAGTATTAATATCTCTTTGTTTTTCGTATGCAGGTTCATTAGAGTTGGAGAAAGATTTAAGTTTGAAGTTTATTTATATTTTGTGGAATTTGCAAAGACTTATTTACTATTTCTAATTTCTATGATGTTTGTGTTTGCGTGGTTTGATTTATGTTAATGGCTATCTTTCTATTTGGATTTCGGAACATAGAGGTAGATAAGTTAGAGAAAAAAAAAACTTTGTTTCAATTTGGTTGAATTTGGTTGAAATTGGTTTGTTTGGTTTTAAACCGAAACCAAACCGAATTCAATTTGGTTGAATTTGGTTTGGTTTTCATATTCCTAATTTGGTTTGGTTTGGTTTTTGGTTTGGGGTACAAAATTTTGAAAACCGAATAAACCGAATCGAATAAACCAAATAAACCGTAAACCGAACCGATGAACACCCCTACTGTACATTCTATGTATATGTACTTTTATGTATACACTAATGTACATATATCCTACTGTACGTCTTTGTACATGTACTTTTATGTATACACTAATGCACATATATAGTAAAAACATTGTATTCATTTAATCTATCCTACTGTACATCTGTGTACTTTTATAAAACCATAGTACACATATATTTTGAGATTAAAATGGTCTCAGCGTTAGATATCAACACATGTGTATTTCTTTTATGTACAGTAATGTACATTCTAATAGTGTTACGAATTTTGGATCATCAATGAGGAAAAATAACTGTCTTTTCTATAATGATGGGATTTTAATTAAAATAAAAGGAAACTAATTACATGTATGTTTTAAGACTAAACACATAATTACTATAATGCCCTTTTTGTGTAATAAAATTTAAATTCAAATCCTATTTATTTACAATCTTGCCATTAAGAATCAATGGCTTAGATTTGTTCCTATGGTTCTCAAACATCTCATGGTTTCTATTTGAACCACACCCTATATATATATATATATATAGGCTAAGTATCCTGTGGAAACCCACTTGAGTTGGAGAAACCCTTGGCACCCCTATGTAAAAACATTATTTTTTCCTAATTTTTTTAGAATAGCTTGTATACTTAATTTTACGGGTTTCAGCCAAAAAAAATCAAAAAAGCGCCAAGTAGGTTTTTTCTTTTTTAAATTATGTAACATGTTTGTTACATATGTAACAATGCTGACGTATGATAAATCCGAGTTTGTGTAATACATGTGTAACAAAATTATCTACTCGGCGCTTTTTTGATTTTTTTTTTTGCCGAAACTAATAAAATTGAATATAAAAGCTATGCTGAAAAAATCAGGAAAAAATAATGTTTTTACATAGGGGTGCCAAGGGTTTCTCCAACTCGAGTGGGTTTCCAAAATATCATTTCCCTATATATATATATATATATATATATATATATATATATATATATATTAATAGGCCAACGAAGCCACATGATTAAAATTCAGTGAACCCAGGTTCGATTGTTTGAGGTTCATTTTTTCCCAATTTAAATTTTTCGTGGTGCTTTACACGTGGCCACCTTTATAAGCCTTTTCAATAGATCATTCCCCTCATTTAACTATCACAATCTTCTTCTTATTCTGGCAGACGATTCTCCTTTCTCATTCGTCTTTGCATTTGGTTCTTGATGGTAATTCATAACACATGCATTCTGTTAAAACTCATTCTCTGTTTTGTTTTTTTTTTTTTTTTTTTGTGGTTTTGAAAAAAGAGCGCTTAAGGCGATGATGATAAAGAAGGGTTGATTGTATTGTTATGGCGAGGCTATAGTTTAGTTGTAGCCACAATTGATCGCCCTTTCTGTGTCACACCCTCAATACCTGAGTAGTCCCAAACTGGACTAGAAAAATGTTTACCAAAGTTGTCTCTAACCCGAGACGCATGCTTTTGAGAAAAAGAGTAGTGAAACTCACCTTAGTGTGCAAGCAAAAGAAATCCAAACCGCAAGTAAAGTATGTTATCGACTCCCTAACATAAGTGTCACTAAGTAAGTATAGGCGTAATATCATTACACCATATAACTCGTTTGTCCAAGGTGTTCAAACGTTCTAAAGTGTGTAGGTGACACCTAGTGATTCTACATGCAATAGTAAACCCTACGGACTCGTTGGTGAATATGTTGGTTATAATTAGTTTTCACATTCCATATGCGTCTCATACAGGTGCCCGTTCAGTTACACATCAATTACATAACACCTATGACTTCAATTAATCACATAAGCACATAATACACAATCTGTGTTTTTAGGACAGATTGTGCGTCATCAAAACTAATTTATTTAAAATAGTTAATCAGTGAGTTAATCTCCCAAATGTTTACTGAATATTCTTTGGGATTCACTTAACAACCCCTATTTTTTCTTTGTCTTAAATCCAAACACAAAAATAATTAAAATCCGTTCAACACAGCTATGTTCAGAAAACTTTCATAACAGGTCAGTTTGGTAGAAAAATTCCCAAAAATTGTGTATTCATCCAAACGGGATGAATCCACCTAGAAAACTCAAATTACTCCAATGTTAACCTTCTGTAAAAATTTCATAACCCAACTCTTTATAAAACTCGAGTTATGATGACTCAAAGTCGACTCAGTTTATTAACCCGAAATTCTGATATGACCTATTTTCAAAGAAAATTCCAAAAATGACTCAACCGACGTCCAAATCACTTGATTTTACCCATTATGAAAAGCTAAGACCAGGTGTGATTTATCCATGCAAAGAAAATACCAAAATCATCATGTTAAAGTCGTGTTACAGGCTGTAACTTACAGCCCCTAATAGTTCATCTAATCATTCTGTCCAGATTTTAGTTACCCCTAAATCTTTCTTTAAACGACTACCGTGTGCATGCAAACAATCAACAATCATCAATAACCATTACCAAACATTCCTAATACCTATTGTGATTAGATTCTATCATTATACATGCAAAGATTACAACTTTAGTGATCAAAACTTCAACAACTTGCGCAACAAGTAACCTATGATATTACTAATCGTCTATCATCATGTTTAATTTGTTTAATCTTCAAAAACCTCAAGTTTTAATAATTATCAAAAGCTTTCAGACCTGGACAAACCTTGTTATATGATTTTTATAACATAAAAATAAGATTAAAGCGTAAAGGATTAAGGATTATACCCCAAGCTCTTCGATACAATCAACCGAACGCCTTTGGAGCTTCCCAATCGATGTTCTTGAGCCTTAGCAGGTTGTTTGGGGTTAATAATTCGTAGGTAGGGCAGTAGGGACGATTAGGGTTTGTGTTTAGGTGTTACAAGAGGCTTAAGGTTGCTTAAATAGGTGTTTGAGGCGGTTTAGAGTCGTCAGGGCTCCGCGCGCGGCCGCTCGGCCTCTGTGAGCGGCCGCTCACAGGGCTTCGGCCCGCGTGGGTCGGCCGTTTCATCCCCCGACGTGTTTTCGTTCGACGTTTTCGTTATTTCGGACCGTAATAAGTGCAACCCCATGCGTTAAGACCCTAATCAACCTAATGGTCCACCTTTAATGATTTCATTAACGTATTCGGTTTAGGTTCACACAATCACATATGGTTTTCACATAATTTCACCGAATATCACAGAGACACATAATCGCAATCAATCCAAATTAGTTAACTCATTATTATTATACTTCATTATTCACCAACGTCCGAGATTCACTAATCATGTATTCAGTTATTAACTCACAACAATGTAACGTGTGTCCTATCTAACTAACCCTAGTTAAGTATAATGCAAGGAACGTAACTAGAGTTTAGTTAAAGTGAGAACCTGAATTTGTGGGGTATCACATCATCCCCAAGTTGAAAAGAATTTTGTCCTGAAATTCAGCAAATAAACAGTAAAGCCAGCTAGAAAAGTGTGCACTTGGTTCCCGGATGTCACATCATCCCCAAGTTGAAAGGAATTTCGCCCCGAAATTCACTTTGAGCGAGCTGCTTTATGTTCGGCATTCGATCTATGCACAGGTTCAGGTTCAGTAAAGACGTGTGGATATTTGAGCCGCATCTGATCTCTGCGCTCCCACGTGTATTCCGGTCCTAGACGGGAATTCCACCGTACCTTAACAATAGGTATAGTGCTTTGTCTGAGTTTCTTGACGCCCTGCTCAAGAATCTCCACTGGTTCTTCCACGAACTGTAGCTGGTCGTCCACCTGGATCTCCTCCAGTGGCACTACCAGTGTCGTATCCGATAAGCATTTCTTCAAGTTCGAGACGTGGAATACATTGTGCACTCTATTGAGTTCATCTGGTAGATTTAGCTGGTAAGCTACCGGACCGATCCTTTTGACAATCTCGAATGGTCCAACGTATCGTGGGTTCAATTTTCCCCGTTTCCCAAAGCGTATCACCCCTTTCCAAGGTGACACCTTCAACAAAACCTTGTCCCCAACCTGGAACTCCAAAGGTTTCCTACGTTTATCAGCGTAACTTTTCTGTCGATCCCGAGCAGCAGCCATCCGGTTTCTGATTTGCACTATCTTCTCAGAAGTCTCATGCACGAGTTCGGGACCTGTTAGTTGGCTATCCCCAACCTCAGTCCAACAGATGGGAGACCTACACTTGCGCCCATAAAGTGCCTCAAAAGGCGCACACTGTATCGAAGTGTGATAGCTGTTGTTATAAGAGAATTTGATCAAAGGCAAGTGCTTATCCCAACTGTTGCCAAAATCCACCACGCACGCTCGTAACAAATCCTCCAATGTTTGGATGGTACGTTCACTTTGTCCATCCGTCTGCGGGTGATAGGATGTGCTCATATCCAGGCGAGTTCCCAAAGCATCTTGGAGAGTAGTCCAGAAATGAGAAGTGAATCGCCTATCGCTATCAGATATAATAGAAGTAGGCACCCCATGCCTAGAGACTATCTCCTTGATGTAAAGGTTCGCTAGTTTCTCCAATGAGTCTGTTTCCTTTATTGCCAGAAAGTGGGCCGATTTGGTTAAACGATCCACGATAACCCAAATCATGTTATGGCCCGTTGGCGTTCTAGGAAGCTTTGTAATAAAATCCATGGAAATCCCATCCCATTTCCACATAGGGATTTCTGGTTGTTGGAGTAGGCCTGAAGGTTTCTGATATTCAATCTTAACCTTCGCACAAGTCAAGCACTTACTAACATAAGTGGCTATTTCAGCTTTCATGTTTGGCCACCAGTAAAGAGTCTTAAGATCTTGGTACATCTTGTCCGAACCAGGATGTACCGAATATCGAGAGGTGTGTGCCTCATCAAGCACCAGTTGCCTGAGATCCCCAAAACGTGGTATCCATACTCGATCCATGAAGTACTGAAGGCCATCCGTCTTTAGTTCCAAGTGCTTATCAGCACCATGTAGGGTTTCAAGCCCGATGTTTTCTCCCTTCAAGGCTTCGCCTTGGGCTTCACGTATCTTATCGGGAAGATTAGAATGAATGGTGAGTTGTAAAGCTCGTACCCATTTAGGTTTCGTTTCCTTTCGACTGAGGGCATCAGCTACTACATTAGCCTTCCCTGGATGATACTTGATGGCACAGTCATAATCATTCAAAAGTTCAACCCAGCGACATTTTCATATGTTCAGCACCTTCTGATCAAATATATGCTGAAGGCTCTTGTGATCAGTGAAAATGGTGCACTTCGTTCCATAGAGGTAGTGCCTCCAGATTTTGAGAGCGAAAACCACCGCTCCCAGCTCCAAGTCATGAGTGGGGTAATTCTTCTCATGGACCTTTAATTGTCGTGATGCATACTCGATTACCTTATCACGTTGCATCAGCACACACCCTAAGCCTTGGATAGACGCATCACAGTACACTACAAAGTCCTCTGTACCCTCAGGTAATGATAGTATCGGTGCACTGCAAAGTTTTGACTTTAGTAGCTGAAAGGCAGATTCTTGGGCATCTCCCCACTTGTAAGTAATACCTTTCTGTGTTAGGGCGGTGAGAGGTTGAGCGATCTTAGAGAATCCCTCAATAAACCTGCGATAGTACCCCGCGAGACTAAGGAATTGGCGCACCTCAGTAGGGGTCTTAGGAGCCTCCCACTTTTTGATAGCGTCAATCTTGGCGGGGTCCACATGTATTCCTGCCTCGTTGACCACGTGCCCAAGAAATTGGACTTCTCGATCTAAAAATCACACTTAGAGAATTTTGCATACAACTGCTCATTTCTCAATAGTTCCAAGATTAACGCAGGTGTTGTTCGTGCTCTTCCCTGCTCTTGGAATAAATTAATATGTCATCTATGAACACTATGACGAATTTGTCCAAATAAGGCTTGCACACACGGTTCATTAGGTCCATGAACACAGCCGGTGCATTAGTTAGCCCAAATGGCATCACTAAAAACTTATAATGTCCATAACGAGTTCGAAACGCCATCTTTGCCACATCCTCCTCTCGGACTCTCAGCTGATGGTATCTTGACCTCAGGTCAATCTTAGAGTAGAAGCTCGACCCTTGCAGTTGGTCAAATAAGTCATCAATACGAGGCAAAGGGTAACGATTCTTAATCGTCACTTTGTTCAACTCCTGATAATCTATGCACATGCGAAAGCTCCCGTCTTTCATCTTAACAAACAGAACTGGAGCTCCCCATGGCGAAGAACTAGGTCTAATGAAACCCCTATCCAATAGCTCTTGGAGTTAGGTAGATAGTTCTTGAAGTTCGCCCGATGCTAAGCGGTATGGTGCGCGTGAAACTGGTGCTGCTCCAGGTGCAAGATCAATCTGGAACTCCACTTGACGAACAGGTGGAAGTCCAGGTAATTCCTCTGGGAAGACATCTGGGAAATCTCGAACTACTGGGATGTCCTCAATCTTGGTTTCAGTTTCAGCTCGAGTGTCAGAGATGTTAGCCAAAATGGCTGGACAGCCCTTACGAATACACTTTTGGGCCTTCAAATAGGAGATTATGCCCACCATGGCACCACCTCGATCACCCTGTATAGATAAAAGTTCTCCACTTGGGAGGGGAATACCAACGATCTTCTCCTGACAGAGAATTTCAGCATGCTGCTTGGACAACTAGTCCATGCCAACCACGAGGTCAAAGCTACCTAGGGTGATAGGTAAGAGGTTGATGGCAAACAATTGCCCACTCAACTCGAGCTTACAGTCACGATGTATATGGGTTACCTCGACAGGCTTCCCATCAGCCAATTCAATAGAGTATGGGGTATCAAGAAGAGTAGGAACCATCCCTAATTGTCTACTAAGTTTGATGAAACAAAACTATAGTCCGCACCAGTATCATATAAAATAGAAGCAAGAGTGTCGTTCAAGGAGCACGTACCCGTCACGACGTTGTTATCAGTCCTAGCCTCCCCAGAGCCTATCACGAATGCTCTACCGCGAGCCCCATTGTTGTTGTTCCCGTTGTTGTTGTTGTTCCCAGCATTAGTGGTGTTGTTGTTTCCTGCCCTGTTACCACCACCGTTGTTGTTGTTACCCCTGTTATTGCTATTACCATTTCCGTTACCGTTCAGTTGTGGGCAGTTCCTCTCGAAATGATTTTCACTCCCACACTGGTAACAACCTTTACCACCACTCTGCTGTTGCCCTTGCTGTGCAGCTGGCGGATTTCCTGGGATATACACCCTGCAGTCCTTCTGCTTATGACCCATCTTGCCACATCGTTCACACTTAATGTTGCCACATGCCCCAGTGTGATGCCTGTTACACCTGTTACACTTAGGTAGGGTCCCTTTATAACCTCCCTGGGTGTTGTTGCGGTTGTTACCACCGCCATGGTTGTCATGTTTCTTATTCTGTTGCTGCTGCTGACTGCCATTCCCTGGGGGTTTGCCAGATGCATTCTCCCACTTCCTCTTGTTATCATTAGTCCCAGAAGATGAAGCACCACGAGGAGGTAACAATCCCTCTTCCACCTTCTGATCAGTCAGCTGATGAGCCATCCGAATAACCTGCTGAATGGTATTGAGGTTAGCCGTAGCGACCATGCTCTTGATTTGGGGCACCAAGCCCTTGATGTACAATTCAATCCTCTTGTAGGGAGGATTGGAGTAATTTGGGCACATTGCCGCCAGTTCATGCGATCTGGTGGTATATTTCTCAATCTCTGATCCCACCATCTTCAGATTGAGGTACTCAGTCTCTAACTTCTGGATTTCATCTCGAGGACAATACTCCTCCTTCATCAGTTCCTTGAAATCCGCCCAAGGTGTTGCGTTAGCCACTTCCACACCTAGCATCTGCACTTGAGAGTTCCACCAGGTTAATGCCAAATTTTCGAGAGTAGCAGTGGCATATTTCACTCTGTCAACTGGTGGACAGTTACACATAGCAAAGCAAGATTCCAGTTTTTCGAACCACCGCAGTAGCCCGACAGCCCCTTCAGATCCTCCAAAATTATGAGGCTTGCAGTCCATGAAGGACTTGTAGGTGTAGGCTGGAGGGTGATGCCCAGGTTGACCTGAGTATAAAAACGTAGAAACCACGAATGAATAAAAGAGGGTAACGTTGGAGTCTAGAGGAAAGTTTAGAGCAAGATAGAGTTACCAGCTTGAAAAGCTGCGAGGGCTTCCACGACCCTGTCGTTGATAAGTGCATTCAACTCCGCTTGAGTCATGTTGATGTTGCCTCTCCCGTGTCCTCTTCCCGCCATAGAAATTCTACATTTACACTATACTCATGAGAAAACAATAATATGTCCCACATACAATCATTCACATAGTACAAATAAACTAGAATATAAATAACATGCGCGAGAATAGAATAAAGAAATTAATTAATAGTAGTAAATAAGAATTCAATCACATAATAAAGGATCCTCAAGTCTCACAACGATAAGGAAAAACAAAAGTCATAATAAGGATGTATATGAATACAAAAAAAAAATATTTAGATAAAAGAATCAGTCGTCCTCGCGATCCATGGAGATGCATGAGCCCTCATCCTCGCTCTCATCCTCGATCTCTATCTCCAATGGCTCCTCCTCCTCAGGCTTAAACTCTTCCTCGAGCGCCGCATCCAACGTTGCCTCGAGAGCATCAATTCCTCCTACTGCAAGCTCTTCCTTGGGATCCTCTTCGGGATCCTCCTCTGGATCCTCCTCTGGCTCTACCTCTAGTTCTGCACCATTTTGAGCTAGAGCTTCCACAAGCTTGTTACGGACCAGGGTCAAATCCTCCCTTAACAGTGTTGTCTCGTGAATAGCAATCTACCTCTCATGTCTATCCTCTGCAGCTTCCTTATTAACCCTTTCCAATTCATCAAACAAGTGGTCGATTTCTCTTTCCATGCATTTAATAGCCCCATCGGCATTCTGCCTCCAAGACTGAAATTGCCTTACAACATTATAGGCATTCTCTAGTTCTGTATGCACGTGCCTAACCATCCCTGCCAAAGACCTCTCCAATGAGTCAATAATGGGAGGGACCTGAGCTGGCACTCCGTACCCTACAACCCACGAGTGTAGCATGTCTGTGAACCACACCCAGCGATTGGTATTCTCATCCGGGTTCCCTGCCTGAGCTGGTTGTTCATACGGGTTCAAAGATGTATTTTGCGAACTCCCAAGAGGACGATAAGAAGAGTAATTACGATGAGCGGGGTTAGTCATGTTTTCCTACAATACGTTAGATCAGTATACGTATCCAAGCAATAACAAGTAGTGTGCTGAGGATAGTGTGTGTACTAATACTTATGCTATGATGATTATAGACTAGATGCAATTCCTAGTTCACTATAACCTGGCTCTGATACCAATCTGTCACACCCTCAAATTTCCACTGCGGGGTTTATACCGCGAGGCGCATGACAAACCAGGATCCCATAGCCATAAGTCACATGAACGACTCTAAATGCCCAACCATTTAGTTCGTTATTGTAAAACCAAGTTTAATGTTTTAACAAAACCAAATATAAGTATAGCGGAAGCAAATGAAAAACAGTTAATTAAAATCTGCGCAAAACACCGCGCCCAAAACCAAAAGAAAGTAGTTAAATGTTTTGAAATAGTTTAATGTTTGAGACCCATGATATGATGCATGCCCTAACTGTGCTCCGTTCCTGGTTACCTGCAAAAGCATGCTATAGTGTGTCAACATAAAGCTGGTGAGTTCACAAAGTAAAGCAAACGCGTATATAAATGTGCTGGTTTCCAAAACCACGTAACCAATTAAAAACGTAGGTCCTCCGGACCAAAATGTTCAAGAGTTATCAGTTTAAGCGTGTCAGGGGTAGCTAACCCACTCAATGTAACTAAACAGAATTATTGGGACACCTTCAGTAATATAGTAATTTGCCTCAATAACTGGTGTCTATCAACACCAGTTCTCAAATGTGGTCAGAAGTTCATGCCCGTGCCTCAAGCACCTCAAACATGAGGTTGCTGCACAACCTAATAGCGCTATCAACTAATACCCCGCTCGCCTCCAGCGATTAACCCAATAATATGCAAGGACTTTCCAAAATGATAGACTGTTTAGTTTACAAAGGACCAATAAGTTTTAAACTGATCAAAACCCCGATCCACACAAGGAATCGTAAAACCGACCCACACAAGGAGTCAATACCTGAGTAGTCCCAAACTGGACTAGAAAAATGTTTACCAAAGTTGTCTCTAACCCGAGACGCATGCTTTTGAGAAAAAGAGTAGTGAAACTCACCTTAGTGTGCAAGCAAAAGAAATCCAAACCGCAAGTAAAGTATGTTATCGACTCCCTAACATAAGTGTCACTAAGTAAGTATAGGCGTAATATCATTACACCATATAACTCGTTTGTCCAAGGTGTTTAAACGTTCAAAAGTGTGTAGGTGACACCTAGTGATTCTACATGCAATAGTAAACCCTACGGACTCGTTGGTGAATATGTTGGTTATAATTAGTTTTCACATTCCATATGCGTCTCATACAGGTGCCCGTTCAGTTACACATCAATTACATAACACCTATGACTTCAATTAATCACATAAGCACATAATACACAATCTGTGTTTTTAGGACAGATTGTGCGTCATCAAAACTAATTTATTTAAAATAGTTAATCAGTGAGTTAATCTCCCAAATATTTACTGAATATTCTTTGAGATTTACTTAACAACCCCTATTTTTTCTTTGTCTTAAATCCAAACACAAAAATAATTAAAATTCGTTCAACACAGCTATGTTCAGAAAACTTTCATAACAGGTCAGTTTGGTAGAAAAATTCCCAAAAATTGTGTATTCATCCAAACAGGATGAATCCACCTAGAAAACTCAAATTACTCCAATATTAACCTTCTGTAAAAATTTCATAACCCAACTCTTTATAAAACTCGAGTTATGATGACTCAAAGTCGACTCAGTTTATTAACCCGAAATTCTGATATGACCTATTTTCAAAGAAAATTCCAAAAACGACTCAACCGACGTCCAAATCACTTGATTTTACCAATTATGAAAAGCTAAGACCAGTTGTGATTTATCCATGCAAAGAAAATACCAAAATCATCATGTTAAAGTCGTGTTACAGCCGCTAATAGTTCATCTAATCATTCTGTCCAGATTTTAGTTACGCCTAAATCTTTCTTTAAACGACTACCGTGTGCATGCAAACAATCAACAATCATCAATAACCATTACCAAACATTCCTAATACCTATTGTGATTAGATTCTATCATTATACATGCAAAGATTACAACTTTAGTGATCAAAACTTCAACAACTTGCGCAACAAGTAACCTATGATATTACTAATCGTCTATCATCATGTTTAATTTGTTTAATCTTCAAAAACCTCAAGTTTTAATAATTATCAAAAGCTTTCAGACCTGGACAAACCTTGTTATATGATTTTTATAACATAAAAATAAGATTAAAGCGTAAAGGATTAAGGATTATACCCCAAGCTCTTCGATACAATCAACCGAACGCCTTTGGAGCTTCCCAATCGATGTTCTTGAGCCTTAGCAGGTTGTTTGGGGTTAATAATTCGTAGGTAGGGCAGTAGGGACGATTAGGGTTTGTGTTTAGGTGTTACAAGAGGCTTAAGGTTGCTTAAATAGGTGTTTGAGGCGGTTTAGAGTCGTCAGGGCTCCGCGCGCGGCCGCTCGGCCTCTGTGAGCGGCCGCTCACAGGGCTTCGGCCCGCGTGGGTCGGCCGTTTCATCCCCCGACGTGTTTTCGTTCGACGTTTTCGTTATTTCGGACCGTAATAAGTGCAACCCCATGCGTTAAGACCCTAATCAACCTAATGGTCCACCTTTAATGATTTCATTAACGTATTCGGTTTAGGTTCACACAATCACATATGGTTTTCACATAATTTCACCGAATATCACAGAGACACATAATCGCAATCAATCCAAATTAGTTAACTCATTATTATTATACTTCATTATTCACCAACGTCCGAGATTCACTAATCATGTATTCAGTTATTAACTCACAATAATGCAATGTGTGTCCTATCTAACTAACCCTAGTTAAGTATAATACAAGGAACGTAACTAGAGTTTAGTTAAAGTGAGAACCTGAATTTGCGGGGTATCACATTCTGAGCCTTAGAGAGTCCACATGTTTTCTGTGATGAAGCCTTATTTGTAATTATGTAGTTTGAAACAAACGTTCGGCTATGATGTATGACTTACCTTTGGATCCAGGGTTTGTCACCCGAGCTGTCAAATCTGTGTTTGGTTTACTGATATAAGACGTGCAGTTATTAGCTATTTAACTTGATTATGATGAGTTACATATACTTTCTACAACTAATGACGATGGCGTGTTAAGGTCGGTGAATGACAGGTCCTAACCTGCAACCTGCCTTGCAGCCATGATTCTGAAAAACTCTGAATCAATTAAATAATTCATTAAACTTAGGTAATGCAGGTTTCAACAACAATGGTGGCTGCGGTAAGGGTTGCTTGGCATTGGTTTGTGTCGGGTCATGCATGAAGGCGTCATTTAATCGCATTAGGCGTTTAATAAGAAGTGCTATTATGTTTTCTAAATACTAGACCTTATTTTGATTAAGTTGTAACAACACTTATTTTTAGTTATTTCAATGGTGGTTTCAACTATGGTTTTTTCTGGTTTTTTAGTAGGCGAATTTATGTTTTATTGTCCTGAATCTGGTGGGTTTATTTTAAAAGAGTTGTGCGTTTAATGGAAGAGATTGAGTTTGCGTTTCGACAGTAGCAAAATTACATACCCGTGCCCCATCAATACCACTGGTTAAAATATAATACCGACTCATATATTTCGTGCTTAAACTATGGATTTCATCAGAACCCAATAAGTAAAGGCGTACGTATCAAGTCACCACTCGTCCTTGGATTGGCCCTATGTAGGTACAAGAAAGTAAAGAACATACGTGGCACTTCAACTGTTTAAACGTGTCATCACCTTACATCATCCCTCTGCCACGTGTCCTTCCACCGCCATCCTTCACGTTGATCTCCTTCAACCCTTTTGCCGCCTCCCAATCCCTACATAAATCACTTTCCTCACCCTATATTCATAACTTCCAATCCAATCACTTTTCCAACGTCATATTATACTTGTATCAACTTCTACACACCTACCACATTCGTGTTATCATGTCTTTTAAATTTAAAACCGTTTTGGTGACCATGGTGGTTACCATGTTCTTGATGGCCGTTATTTGTAGTGGTAAGGCCACGACTGATGAAATTAAGTTCGAGGATGCGAAAACGAAGGCGGCGCATGCAGGAGACGATGCGGTTGAGGCCGGGAAAGAAGCGAAAGAGTCGACCGAATCTTGGGCGGGATGGGCGAAAGATAAAATCTCCGAAGGCCTTGGCCTCCGTACTGAGGAGGCCAAGGACGCGGGGCGTCGGGCATCCGACGCTACCGTTGATTCCGCTAAATCTTCCAAAGACAAGATCTCTGGTTAGTTTTTCTTATAGTTTTATAAAAAAATAAAATAAAGTTAGTTATGTAGTGAAACATACCTAAATATATAATATAACTTATATGTATAAAATTTGAGGGTTTTTTCTAATGTACAAAACAGATGTGGTTACAAACTGTCGTGAACATTTGACAATGAAATGATGATATGATTAAATGTTCAGGAACCGAAGAATACACTGCGGATAAAGTCGAGGAAATGAAGCACCATGCTAGTGACAAAGCAGAAGAACTGAAGGACAAAGCGTCCAAGACAGCGGAATCCGCAAAGGAAACCGCGTACGAGAAAGCGCAACGGGCGAAAGAAGGGGCAGAATACATAAAAGATGCAGCCTATGATAAGGCGCAAAAGGAGAAAGATGCTGCAGGATCCGTTAAAGACGCGGCCTACGAGAAGGCCCGTGGGGCAAAGGACACTGCAGGGTCGGTGAAAGACGCGGCCTACGAGAAGGCCCGTAGTGCGAAGGATGCTGCAGGGTCTGCTGCAGAATATGCTAAAGACGCAGCCTACGAGAAGGCTCGTGGGGCGAAGGATGCTGCAGGGTCGGCGAAAGATGTGACATACGAGAAGGCTCGAAGTGCGAAGGATACTGCAGGGTCGGTGAAAGACTCGGCTTATGAGAAGGCTCAAAATGTGAAAGAAGGTGCGGAATCAGTGGCGGGGAAGGCTAAGGACAAGGCATGGCAGGCGGCAGAGAAGGCGAAGGAAGTGGCGGAGGAAAGTGGGGACGAAACCATGGAATGGGCAGAATGGGCGAAGGAGAAGGCGAAACGCGGGTACGAAGCAACGAAAAAGAAGGCTGGGGAGGGTTTAGAATCGGCGAAAGAGGCGTTGGAGAACAAGTATGACGAGGCAGCTGAGCCGCATAGGCAGAAAGCGGCGGACTTCAAGGAAAAAGTGATACTTGGGCGGTACGAAGAAGAGCTTTAAGGTAGAAGGAAGTACGTACAGAAGTTAGAATGATGATGTTATGTTTGACAATGTGGATTGAATTTTACGGTAGATGTATACAATGATGGTTTGGTGTTTTGTATTATGGTCAGTGTTTTCTGAGCTCTAGGTGTAGTTGTATTGTGTGAAGCACAATATGTTGGTCGGTTTTTCTTGTAGAACATATGCATACGTAAGTTTTACTAAACGTTATATTCTTGTGTGGTTTAGCTCAACAATGCATTCGAAATCGAGAGTGTCTTGTGCTTGAAGCACAAAAAGTAGTTGGGTTATCTGCAATCAACTCTTACCATAAAAAAATGGATGATGCACCCATGGTTACCTAAACTTAAATCATTTTCAAAGTGTTATTAACCAAGTGTTTTGAAACCCAGACCGGTTGGATAGGATCCCTTCCCAAACTCGTTTAACAATAGAAACACTTGAAATGAAGTTGTTTTAATCTAACTTAAAACTTATTGTTAACCAATTGATCGATCGATCTAACCATCGATCAGTTCACCATTCTGAATAAATTAATAATCACATATGCAGTAATAAAATTGCATTTTATCCAAGCTCTATTTAACGAAGATTATCAATAATTAACTATTTTTTGTTGAAGAATCTCATGAAGTTCTTCTACATATATGTTTTATTTAGTGCTCATATTGTGTTCAACACCCTAAATCACATGTATCCGTTTTTATCTTTAGTTGTTTATTAAATTAAATTAAAATAACATATATATTTTATTTAGTGCTCATATTGTGTTCAACACCCTAAATCCTTTGAACAAAAGAAGTGGGAGAACATTTATGTTATTGGATTTATATAATAACTTGGTTAAGATCAGTTCTACTAACTAACGAAATGTCTAAAAGACAATTCTATTTTTGTATTTTCCTTCACGTCATCCACAGACTACCCAAGAACCAACTATAACCATCCACTTCATCCTCACCTTTTGCTTCACGCCCATGGACATCTTCCCCAAACCTGGCTCCACGCCACCTTCCACACCACATATGATGTGGTGATGGTGGCGTGAAAGGGCTCCGCGTGACTTTTCACACCTCCATACCGTGTAGCCTAATTACTAATTACTAGTGATTGTTCCAATAATAAAAGCTCTTAGTCATGAATTTCATACGGTTTTTATTTTCGATTTGGATGATACTCTCACAATTCACAAATATAGTTCTACATAAAATAATAATCATTGATGCTAGTTCAATTTTTGCCCATGCCTTCAACGTGCGTGTACCCTCTATTCGATATTTTTGATGTACCTTAATATCTTGGTTTAGAAGTCGATTCAAGTTGTTACCTATTGTAGTAGGTTCGGCTCAGTAGTTTAATTTGTCATCATCCACAAGGTCTAAGTGACACATATGTTCATTAATCAACTTGGCATTTCTCAAGTCGAGTATGTGTAACAAATTATTAATCTCACTAAGTTCTTCTTGTAATCTAAGCGACTACCACACTTTTGACCAATGTGCCATGATGACGTGGGTAGCCTAAAGCAAAAAGATTAATAACTATCACAAATCTACGCCTGAAGTGTTGAAACCTACGAAGGTTCAAAGGACGGAGAAGCACAGATCAAAAGATGACCTGTCTTGTCATCTTTTCCTCGGTCAGCCCAAAGCAGTTGTCGTATAGACACTGCACTGCTCGGACCACAGGTCCAAAGCCACCACCGGCTTAAAGTGGCTTATCCTCTTGTTGCATCATGTTCCAAGATAATATCCCTATCTAAATTAGAAGATGTTTTCTCTATATAATTAGGATCGATCTCACAGATCTGATCCATCTCTGATTATTCTTTCTTACACTCAATCTTTTATTCTTTTGGTCTACAAACACGTGAGGAGAATATCTCCATCATACGAACACATCACCCGAGTTTAGAATATCAATTCTGGTCTTGAGTCACTCTCAAACCAGAATTCTAATACTCAAAAACAATATTATCTTGAACCTCATTCTATGTTTTGCAACGTAGGAGGACACCACGACCTGCGTTAAGCAGATTGAAACCCTTGAACCATTTAACCTTTCCTGTGACTCAGAACTAACGTTAGGCTATTATTTGTTGAAGCAATATGCCACAATTTTGAAAGTCATAAAATTGGACTCAAGTTGTCCCGGTTTTGAAACCAAAGCGTGACTTCACCGAGTGAGACCTCTAACATCACTTAGTTTTCCATATGAAATTTAAGATGTTTTCTCCTTTTATTATATGGCTTTCTTTGCCAACTTTGAGCAGTTGTGAATCGGTCATAAATTCGGACAATTATATTAGTGGTGGCTTGTACAGTTTCATTCCACCAAGTTCTAGTTGACTCATATGAATACAACATATTGAAACTCTTTATTTTCTACCATACAACATATTACATATCATAGGCAAGCATCACTAATTTCTAATGGCACTCACTATTATAATAACTCCACTAAAAACTTTTTTTAACGGCAAAACACTTTATATCTATATATAAAGAAGCAGCAAGAAGTTGGAAAACACCAATGCACCATACACCAAAAACAAAAAAAACAAAAAAAAAAGGAATTAGAAGTACTTTGCTACATCAAAACAAGCCCACTCGTCCCAAGACATAAACTGAAACTAGGACCTGTTCACTATCCAAAAATAAGCGTCGTCCTTGACTAAATCGGTAGTTATCTGGACCGGTTCGAAAGCATTCCAAAAAACTTTAGCGTTCTTTGCCTTCAATATCCTCCGGGTGGTTGCCAAAAAAATCGTATGCACCATCCTCCTCCACGTCTTCCACTAAAGACAAGTAGAGATCTAAATTACCACAAAGATATATATATATGTTTCCATTCGTAGGTGATGACGTAGGTAGCCCAAGGCAAAATGTCTGATAACTATCACAAATATACGCTTGAAGCGTTGAAACCTACAAAGGTTCAAACGACGAATAAGCACAAATCAAAAGATAACCTGTCTTGTCACCTTTTCCTCGGCCAGCTCAAAGCAACTGTCGTGTAGACATTGCACAGCTCGGACCGCAGGTCCAAAGCCATTACCAACCTAAAGTGGCATGTCCTCTTGTTGCAACATGGTCCAAGATAATATGCCTTCCTGAATTAGAAGACAACTCCTCTATATAATCAGGATCAAATCCACACATCTGATCCATCCCTGATTATTCCTCTTACACTCAATCTTTTATTCCTTTAATCAACACACACACGTGAGGAGTCCATCTCCATCACATGCACACATCTCTCAAGTCTTGACAATTCTGGTATTGAGCAATACTCAGACCAGAATTCCAACACTGCAAAAACCATATTATCTTGAACCTCCTTCTACGTTTTGCAACGTAGGAGAACACCACGACCTGCGTTTGGCAGATCGAAACCCTTGAACCCTTTAACCCTTTTTTGTGACTCAGGACTAACGTTAGGCTATTATTTGTTGTAGCAACAAGTTGGCGCCCACCGTGGGGCTGCGCCATTGTTTCCTTAAATTATCAGTTGTGTAGCTCCGACTTCCTAGCATGTCTGACCCTGAGTCTCAAGAAGAGGTAAACCAGATCTCACCAAGCACAGATCAAGCGTCTCCCAACAGATCTGTGTCGTTTTCCACTCCTGGGAGTACCCCTGCTGGTACCCCAACTCCACCGACTCACCCTGAGTTCACTGTCTTCCAAACTCCACCCCCTACACGTTCAGGGGTGATGTCTCCTCTCCCTGATGATACACAAGGTCCTAAACGTATAGATCTGACCCCAGAAGGAATCGCTAGTAACTTCCTACAGCTCAGATCTCTCTTAAACCAGCATGTCATGAGGGAAAGAGAGAAAGGGGTCTGCATCCGGCTAGACTACAACGAGGAGGAAGTGTCACTTTCTCCTGGACCGCCCCTTCCTCTCACTAGTCGACCTAGCCAGCAAACTGCTTTCCGAAGTTATGAAGCAAGGCCAAGCAGCAGGCTTCCTGTCCATCAAACGACCAGACCTAGTCCTACCGCTTTTCCTCTGTTCACTACCCAATCCACCACCGCTGGTGCACCCATCGGGTATGAACTCACCCTGGACCAACTCCTGCAATCACCCATCGCCAGTGTCCCACTACCGGCTGCCACCTCATGGGCTCAGGCCATGGCTACTTTGCCTATGGCCCGTAGTGCCTCCATGAGTGTACCCATGGTAGCAAGCAACGTAGCGGCGACTGAGAGCCTTCAAGGCTTTAACCTCATGCCCTACATGATGTCTCAAATGATGGCCCACTTCCCCTGGCAACAACTCATCAGTCAAGCTATTGCTGCTCAACAAGGGAACACTAACGGAAGTAACGATAGGGTAGAACACACCACCCACCAATCATACAAACCTAATAGCCTGTCCTGTTTCTCTCGGGAAATAGCAGATTATGAGTTCCAAAACAAGTTGAAGATGCCTGCCCACATCAGAACCTACGATGGCACTGACAACCCAGAAGACCATCTACATACCTTCTCTGGAGCTGCTCGCATCGAAAAATGGAGTGACCCTGAATGTTGCCTCATCTTCATGCAGACTCTGGTTGGATCTGCCCGAATATGGTTCAATGACTTACCTGCCGAAAGCATCAAAACCTTCAACGATCTAGGAAAAGGATTCCTAGCCAATTTCTCACAACAGAGATGTTGTGTCAAGGATGCAACGGTAATCTTTCAGATCAAGCAAAAGGATGATGAAATCCTGAGAAGTTTCATTGAAAGATACAAGAAGGAAGGCCTCACCTATGTTGGTGCAGATGAAAAAATGAAGGTTGCAGGGTTCATGAACGCCATCAACTCGAAATACCTCACAAGAGACTTTAACAAGAGTCTCCCACGAACTCTTGAAGAAGCCCTAGAAAAGGTTGAAGCCCACATCTGAGGAGAAGAGGCTGTAGACATCAAGGAGCAAAAAAAGAGAAGCTCCACCTGGAGAAGCAACAGCCCTAGCAGAAAGAGGGGAAACTATGGAACTCATGATAGAAGACCCAGAGGGTCTGAGTGTAACGACCCTGGCTGACGTGGCCGGGCCGTCGGGTCGGGTGATCGGAGCTACGCAGCGGAATTCGGGTAATAACAGTCTTTAGTCTTTGTAGGATCCACGTCATCATATCTGTTGGGTTACCTGAACACATGTCAAAAATAGTTTCTGTCAACATAAAGTTGGTGAGGTCGTGTATTTTATAAAGTGAATGGCTAATTCGTTTATTGACAATTCTTTTATATAAAACATTCTTTTATAAAGATTTCTTTCATAAACATTCTTTCATAAACATTATTTTATAAACTCTTTTATAAACATGCTTTACATTTATAATTCTGGAGGGGAATTCTATATAACCAACTCTATTATACATCCATTCAATCATCACCCGATTTTTCTATTATGTGTCATTCCTAATAATGGTACCACTCTGATTGTGATTTCCCGTCGGGTTTATTACGGGATGGGTCCTATACCTTGGACAATGGTTCTTGCCCTCTAGTCGGTGCAAGAAAGGAAATGGCGGATACCGTCCAGTACTGTCCTCGTTGTTTCTATATATCCCCGTTTCTATTATATTTCTTTATAAATTCTATTAATAATCGTTTATTGTAAAGCAATTCTGGTTTTAATAAATGACATGTATTCCCCCAAAAACACTTAATAAAACAGTAAAAGTGGGGAGTTCACGATACTCACCGATTTGCATTATATCTTCAGCAAATCTTCTTATTACAATTATATGTTCTATATATATGGATACGTTTTACGCGTAAGACTTGTTAGATTGTAATACTTAGGATATATATCATATATATAATTTATATATATATAGAATCCGATATATATTAGATAGTCCTAAACTCGGGGTTTGGTCTTCCTAGGCAAAAAGAAATAAAGCTGGCCATTACAGCTTGGCACGCGAACCTAAAAGAACTCTAGACACTTCTAAACCCGAGTTTATTATATCGTTTTATATATCAAATCTTATATATATAAACATATATATTTTATATATGTTTATTAATCTCTTATTATTATTATCAAGTCCGTACGTTATTTCGTATTATATATATAATTCTTATAATCATAATAATTCTCGTCTAGTCCTTGGAACGGGTTCTATTCCGGGTGTTGACCGAGTCACGGAGTTAACGCGGTGTCGTACTAATATCCACCAGCTTGATTATTGGTACCTCGCACAATCACAATCATTATATTAATAACCGATTATTAGATTGTATAGCCAATAAATCAATATATATTAGAACTTACCAAGATAATAACCGGATACTCCCCGGTTTATTACCGGGATATAATCGTTAGTTGACCGGAGAGTAGTATTAAACCGGGTATCGGACCCGAACCGTTACCTACTCAACTTTATCTCCTGGTTACAATATAACCCAAATCAGTCAATAACAATAATCGAATAATTAATAAAAAACGAAAGAAGGGTTCGGCTAAAGAGTAACCGGATAGTTCTTTGATTATAACTGGAAACAGAAGGACGATTCAGGGTTGATAACAGATCGAAAGTAAAAGGATATATGGCTCGATGGATGGGTTACGAGGATTCACAACAGTCACCCAACAAACCAGTGACTTGTCCGTTTAATCAGAATTATAATCAGGGCTCGGGTTCTCATCTGAAATGATATTAAAGCTTACAACAGTGGGTTTACTATCCATAAGTGGTGACCGTGGGTTATAAAGGTCCGGTTCATCCCATCTTTGATAACAATATCAAATGGGTTATTTCTCAGGTTATCGAGATTTAGACTCATAAATGGTTGGGTTAACTAGTATTCGAACCGGAAATACAAGGTTACCGATTACATTAAAAAGAACAGAGGGTTATGAACCAGATCAGAGGAGAAAAGAGGTTCACTTACCGGAGAAGAAAGGGCTCGCCGGAGAGGATAGTGGCGCCGGAAAAGAGGACCGGAGGAGGAGAAGAAGACGCGGCAGGGGTGACTGGAGCTCAGAGGCAGCAGCGCTGCCATGGCTCTCAGCCCCTTGCTGCCCTCGTGGTTGTTATGTGTGTCCAGTAAGGAGGAGGAAGAGGAGGCCGGTGGTGGTTCCGGCGGCTCTAGTGGCCGGAGGTTGGAGGTGGGTTGCTGCCTTCTTTCTTGTGTGAGTGAGTGAAATATACAGACAAGAGAGAGAGAGGGTAGCGAGATAAGAGGCAGAGAGGGTGGTTTATATAGATAAATAAAATAAAGGGTATTTGGCCACAGGGATAATTACTGAAACGCGGGATGTTTGGCAACGAGTTATATAAACGTCTGACAGCGTTTTAATTAGCAAGAAAAGAGCGTTTAACCGGGATATTAATAATCCAATAATTATTAATTTTATATCCGGTTGAACCGGTTAGCCGCGAGATTCGAACTTGACTATTTTATTTCACAATCGGGTGGTTGGGTCCGACCCGACCCGTTTAGAAGATCCGTAACACATCGGGGTGTTACAATTCTCCCCCCCTTAGGAAATTTCGTCCCCGAAATTTGAGTAATCTGGTCCTTTATACCCTTAATCTATAAGGATGTTACAGTTTAGAACCAAGATACTTGTCAACGAGACATTTCTAGAGTCTCTAATCAATACAATATTCCTCTCGTTTAATATTCGGTTTCTATTACAATGATGGATTCTATTTAGTTCTCAGGAGATAGATACGGAAGTCCCATCATTATAATGACTCGAATAGGATCCGAGCTACTACCTCCCTTATTCGAACGTTAGAATTTTATCATCATTGTAATTCCGATTTTTAAAGAGTAGGAATATTTTCTGGTAGTTCTCAGATTATTAAACGTATCTTTTCCGATTTTTAAAGGTACCGGAAAAGACTAATTCACAGATGATTAAGATTTCTCTTAAATCATCTATAATAATCTTACTGACTATTTCATTGATGATTAACTGCATTGTATCTATTACACATTATTTGACTTTTCTCATCGTATTATCGTGGAAGAAGTCTTTCACAATTCTACAGTCAATATATGTAACTTTATTTTTATAATCTCAGAACCTACTGGTAACAGTCGTTGTTACGATTCTTTGATTTAAGATTCTCAATGCATCAATTGTTCTTTCTCAAAAACATGATTATTATTCGGGATTTCTATACTTATTGTATTAACTATTTCTATAAAATTCTTCTTAATTTTATTTCGGAATTCGTTGACTCTCTCGATTAAATATTCTATATTTTCTTCTTATATAAAAATATTCTTTTATAAATTCTAGTCGTTCTTCTTACGACTTATATTCCTTTCTATTAATTTCTTTCTATATATATATATTTCTGTTGGCATCTCGGATGCCTTCTAATAATAATTGGCATTTCGCTTGCCTTCTCGTGTTATCTGGCATTTCCAATGCCTTATCTATTATTATCCAGACATATCGGATGTCTGTTCATATTATAATTCTTTTTATTTCTCGATTTATATTCTTTTATATCCAAGCGAATACTGATAATCATTTATAGTAGACACTATAAATATATCATTTCTATAATATATATGTGCTTGGAATAATTCTTTCTTATTCGATTAAATTCTATATTATTCGTGTCTGGAAAACACGTTCCGATTGACTTATATATAGGCAATATATCATATCTTCTTAATTCCCTTTATCATAAGCAAAGCTTATTTCATCGGAATATTCATATAAATGATTCTTGCCAAAACAGTGATACCACAAATTATTTCTCACGACCTTTAACTCGGGACAGGAAATTCGTTGTTCCTTGGTCGGAGAGTTTCACTGGAAAAATGAGCATAACTCTATTCATTTTTCGTTTTCACGTTGATCATACCTTGCGAATCGCTACACGATTCCGCTTGGTATTTAATCATTTCTTAACATATTTGATAATTTGGTGGATTCTACCGTTCCGGTTTCTGAATCCATATAAATTCATATTCGTTATATCTTAAGGATTTAACAAATCTTTCGTCACTTCTTATTTATAAATCTCAACTTGGTAATACTTAACCGTTTTACCAATTTGATCGTACAACAACTCACGCGAGTTTTTATACGGAAGTGACCGAAAAGATTCTTTCATAGTGTCAAATATTCTTGCAAAGAATTCCTGTGACTTGGCGGCAAATGTCCGGATATACCTTCTGTAAGGGTCCAGATATCATTTGTCCCGGAAATTGCACAGGGAATATACACTATTTTTGGTTGGCAATCAAAAATCAATAAATTGATTCATAGAATTTAACCAATCGATGGTTTTTATTCTGCAAATATTTTCTTAGTTGTATTCACGAAGGAATTTCAACTATATTGCCAATGATTTAGTCGTATTTTTCAAATACGATACGCTGATAATTCAGATTCATATTTCTTATCTTTATTATTTCTTTTAATATGTTCGTTACACAGACAAATCGTGATCTTGATAAATTCCTACTCGAATGTTCCTGTGCCTGTGACATTCATAATTATGTCATGATCATAATTACTATTTCACCTCACCTAACATTCCAGTATTCGTTTATTTTAATCACAATAGGTATGTGTCCTTTACACATTATTCTGACATTCTATTCTATATTCTGGAAAGAAACATATTGATATAAGTCTAACGAAGTAGACTGTTAATCATTCAAGAATTTGACCGTATCATAATATATTCAACATAACCATCCAATCTTGCTCAATATCCTTGACTTATCCGAGTCGTAGGATTAAGATGGTAGTTATATTTCCGTATAATCGATCGAATAGGAATTCGATTTCTTTTAGAGTTCAAGTAATTTCGTCGTATGAATTCGAGATTATAATATTTCCGTTTGAAATATTATTTAACTTTGGGACGAATCGATGACAATACTTATCGGAAATTTTTATCTATACACAAAGATAGATTTATATTATTAATAGTAATATATAATAGTTGTGGTTATATCGAGATAAAATATCAAAGAAATTATATAATCAAATATAATTATAAAATCGTGTCGAAAATACTTTTAACTTATATACGGATATAAATTCGATTAAAGATTTTCACAAAAAGGACACCAAAGGTGGAGTTTAATACGATTTGGTAAAATAATACGGTCGTGGTTCTTTTGAATAAAAACTCTTAGAAATAACTTATAATAACCATACCGATTCGAGTTTCGTAATAATATTCGTTTTCAAAAATGATACGACTACCAAGTGAAACGGGTTCGGCAAAATATTACAGCCGTGAGTTTTCAATAAAATCCTTAGGAAAATTTTATAATAATAATACTGGTTCGGGTTTCGTAATGATATTTCTTTTCTTGAAAATAATAACTATTTAGAAAGAGTTACGGTAAAAGTTTTTCTTAATGTCCAAATTCTTTTAATAAACAAATTTCTTATTACTGATTAATAAAATAATTAGATTTCTTCAAAATATTAAGATCAAAATTTTAAAGTTAAACGGATAAACTTGGATAAACCTGAGATAGATTCTGGGGTTTGTCAAAAATTATCACTACTTAAATAAAAATAAGTTATGATATTAACGGATTTTTCTTAATTTTATAAATTAACTAAATCGTTTATTTAAAATTTTAAACGGAGGGATATTTATATATATTTTTACTAAAATACGCGATTCTATATACGATACAAATGATTAAATATAAAATTAATAAATTTCATAATTATACCAAAAAGATTTAAAATATTTTAAATAATCGTGGAATATATTGGATCCTTATTTTAAATATTCGAAAGAAAATTCTTTAAAAACACTATATTTATATATCTCTAATATATCGAATTTTATAGAAATTTTGGAAATTACGGGGTAAAAATGATAATTCCGGATACTCGAGCATAGGAATGTTCAAGTTGGCGCGTATATTTGTATTCTGTTTATAATTATTGGAATAACCGTGAGGTTAACGATCTAAATGATTACTGAGACTGGAATGATTCAATAAACTTATGTGAAGTTTCTTGAATCAAGACGGATGTTTTATGTTTAACGATTTATATATTTTTCTATATACACATATATATACTTTTTATAACTCCGTCATTTCTTATCAAGATTTATTTTCTGATTTCTATTAATATATCTGGTTCCCGTTCTGTATATATTCTCATTTCTTGTAACCTTAATATCCTGTAAGATTTCCCAGAAATTAAATGTGCATATAAATTCACAACTGTGTACATAATTGTCAATTTACTCCACATAATCATTCTAGTAATATCCTGTAGTGGATTCATTCTGATTTCTAGTATACGGTTATGGTTCTCACCAACTTTATAATGATTTTGACATTTAGGTACCCAAAAATTTAATAACCTGATATTTTCTTTACTAATCCTAACATCCTAAATATTTCTCTACGCGACATTTCTTTTTAGAAAATTATTCTGGTAGATCCCGAATGACTAAAGACTTCAAAACTGTTATTAGCGCGGCTCTGATACCACTTGTAACGACCCTGGCTGACGTGGCCGGGCCGTCGGGTCGGGTGATCGGAGCTACGCAGCGGAATTCGGGTAATAACAGTCTTTAGTCTTTGTAGGATCCACGTCATCATATCTGTTGGGTTACCTGAACACATGTCAAAAATAGTTTCTGTCAACATAAAGTTGGTGAGGTCGTGTATTTTATAAAGTGAATGGCTAATTCGTTTATTGACAATTCTTTTATATAAAACATTCTTTTATAAAGATTTCTTTCATAAACATTCTTTCATAAACATTATTTTATAAACTCTTTTATAAACATGCTTTACATTTATAATTCTGGAGGGGAATTCTATATAACCAACTCTATTATACATCCATTCAATCATCACCCGATTTTTCTATTATGTGCCATTCCTAATAATGGTACCACTCTGATTGTGATTTCCCGTCGGGTTTATTACGGGATGGGTCCTATACCTTGGACAATGGTTCTTGCCCTCTAGTCGGTGCAAGAAAGGAAATGGCGGATACCGTCCAGTACTGTCCTCGTTGTTTCTATATATCCCCGTTTCTATTATATTTCTTTATAAATTCTATTAATAATCGTTTATTGTAAAGCAATTCTGGTTTTAATAAATGACATGTATTCCCCCAAAAACACTTAATAAAACAGTAAAAGTGGGGAGTTCACGATACTCACCGATTTGCATTATATCTTCAGCAAATCTTCTTATTACAATTATATGTTCTATATATATGGATACGTTTTACGCGTAAGACTTGTTAGATTGTAATACTTAGGATATATATCATATATATAATTTATATATATATAGAATCCGATATATATTAGATAGTCCTAAACTCGGGGTTTGGTCTTCCTAGGCAAAAAGAAATAAAGCTGGCCATTACAGCTTGGCACGCGAACCTAAAAGAACTCTAGACACTTCTAAACCCGAGTTTATTATATCGTTTTATATATCAAATCTTATATATATAAACATATATATTTTATATATGTTTATTAATCTCTTATTATTATTATCAAGTCCGTACGTTATTTCGTATTATATATATAATTCTTATAATCATAATAATTCTCGTCTAGTCCTTGGAACGGGTTCTATTCCGGGTGTTGACCGAGTCACGGAGTTAACGCGGTGTCGTACTAATATCCACCAGCTTGATTATTGGTACCTCGCACAATCACAATCATTATATTAATAACCGATTATTAGATTGTATAGCCAATAAATCAATATATATTAGAACTTACCAAGATAATAACCGGATACTCCCCGGTTTATTACCGGGATATAATCGTTAGTTGACCGGAGAGTAGTATTAAACCGGGTATCGGACCCGAACCGTTACCTACTCAACTTTATCTCCTGGTTACAATATAACCCAAATCAGTCAATAACAATAATCGAATAATTAATAAAAAACGAAAGAAGGGTTCGGCTAAAGAGTAACCGGATAGTTCTTTGATTATAACTGGAAACAGAAGGACGATTCAGGGTTGATAACAGATCGAAAGTAAAAGGATATATGGCTCGATGGATGGGTTACGAGGATTCACAACAGTCACCCAACAAACCAGTGACTTGTCCGTTTAATCAGAATTATAATCAGGGCTCGGGTTCTCATCTGAAATGATATTAAAGCTTACAACAGTGGGTTTACTATCCATAAGTGGTGACCGTGGGTTATAAAGGTCCGGTTCATCCCATCTTTGATAACAATATCAAATGGGTTATTTCTCAGGTTATCGAGATTTAGACTCATAAATGGTTGGGTTAACTAGTATTCGAACCGGAAATACAAGGTTACCGATTACATTAAAAAGAACAGAGGGTTATGAACCAGATCAGAGGAGAAAAGAGGTTCACTTACCGGAGAAGAAAGGGCTCGCCGGAGAGGATAGTGGCGCCGGAAAAGAGGACCGGAGGAGGAGAAGAAGACGCGGCAGGGGTGACTGGAGCTCAGAGGCAGCAGCGCTGCCATGGCTCTCAGCCCCTTGCTGCCCTCGTGGTTGTTATGTGTGTCCAGTAAGGAGGAGGAAGAGGAGGCCGGTGGTGGTTCCGGCGGCTCTAGTGGCCGGAGGTTGGAGGTGGGTTGCTGCCTTCTTTCTTGTGTGAGTGAGTGAAATATACAGACAAGAGAGAGAGAGGGTAGCGAGATAAGAGGCAGAGAGGGTGGTTTATATAGATAAATAAAATAAAGGGTATTTGGCCACAGGGATAATTACTGAAACGCGGGATGTTTGGCAACGAGTTATATAAACGTCTGACAGCGTTTTAATTAGCAAGAAAAGAGCGTTTAACCGGGATATTAATAATCCAATAATTATTAATTTTATATCCGGTTGAACCGGTTAGCCGCGAGATTCGAACTTGACTATTTTATTTCACAATCGGGTGGTTGGGTCCGACCCGACCCGTTTAGAAGATCCGTAACACATCGGGGTGTTACACTGAGTCTCGAAGGCCGGAAAGCAGGAACCTTCCAAGCAGGGACAGAAATGTCAACTTCACAGTCCTCACCAAAACTCCTCAAGAGATTTTAGCAACAGAAGAAGTCAAACACACCTTTCGGCCTCCCCGTCCCTTGCCAAAAAGCAAAAGAAACAAAAACTCCAACCAATATTGTGAGTTCTATGAAGAAAAGGGACATCACACCAACGAGTATTTCCAACTTAAGAAAAGAATTGAAGAAGCCGTTAAGTCCGGGGAGCTTGCCCACTTGGTGAAAGGTGTAAAAGAAAACATGACCGACAACAAGAAAAAAGAAGTTGTTATGGTCTCGTTTGAACAAGGAACACCAAGTAAGCGTCAGAGGTTGGAAGCTTGGGAGCATCAAAGCATCTGTTTTCCTCACACAAAAGAAGACAAACATTGTGATCCCCTCCTCCTTGAAGCATCTATTGGTTCAATAAAAAACAAAAGGCTTACATAGACACAGGAGCGGCTACCGAAATCATGTTTGAAAAATACTTCAAACTCCTGAGCAATGAGGAACGCTCTAAGATCCAACCCACAGAGGCCTCTATAAAAGTTATTGCAGACATACCCATCAAGCCCCTGGGAGAAATAACACTTGATGTGAATTTCTCCGATGGAAAAATGCAAAGAACAGAACCTCTAAGCTTTATCGTCCTGGACCTACCATCCAATTATAAAGTTATCATTGGCAGACCTGGAGTAGTGGTTTTTGACATGACCATCTCCATCAGTCGAAAGAATGCCAAGATCACCACCAAAGATGGGATTGCAACCCTTCAAGCATTAACCACAGTGCTAGTAGTCAGCGAAGATAACACTGACCGAAACAAACTCGGCCTCAGCATCAATCCAAAGTACCTAGAACAAAGAATACGGGTTAACACAGACCTCCCCACGGAAACACTTTCAAAACTTGAAGGGTTACTACGGAACAATGTTGACATTTTTGCCTGGTGTCCTAGTGACATGACTGCCATCCCTCGAAGCATTGCTGAACATGAGCTTAGGATCCCTCCACATGTCAAACCGGTTGTACAAAAGAAAAGAAGTCTTGCCCCCGAACGAAGCAAGGCTGCATGTCAAGAGGTTGACAAGCTGGTCGAAGCAGGAATCCTCCGTGAAGTCAAATACCAGTCCTGGGTTGCAAACCCGGTGATGGTCAAGAAGCTCGATGATTCATGGAGGATGTGCATAGACTTCAAAGACCTCAATAAAGCTTGCCCAAAGGATTGTTATCCTTTACCCGAGGTTGACTTAAAAGTTGACTCATTGACAGGTTCCCCATATACCTAAAGATAACTTTTAAGTTAATTCACTATCTCCAAGATTGGTATCCTTTGCATAAAGCATGCTTAAAAGTTGACTCATTGACAGGTTTCCCCTTCAAGTGTTTCCTGGATGCCTATAAAGGTTATCACCAGATACAGATGAAGGCGGAAGATGAAGAGAAAATGGCCTTTCACACTGACAAGGGCATCTTTTGTTACCAAAAATGCCTTTTGGCTTAAAGAATGCAGGTGCCACATACCAAAGGTTGGTTGATAAAGCGTTCGCTGAACAAATCGACAGGAACATGGAAGCTTACGTGGATGACCTAGTTATTAAAAGCAAAACGGAGGAACAAATGCTTCAAGACATACAAGAAACGTTCAGCAACCTCAGAAGGATCAACATGAAGCTCAACCCTGTAAAGTGTTCATTTGGGTTCGAAGAAGGAAAATTCCTGGGACATATCGTGGGAAAGCAGAACATAAAGGCCAACCCCAGCAAGGTTCGAGCCGTCCTAAACATGAAGTCTCCACAAACCAAGAAAGAAGTAGAAAGCTTGAACGGCAAACTCGCTGCCTTAAAACGCTTCATGTCAAAACTGGCTGAAAGATCCTTACCATTCTTCAAAACTCTCAAGGGGTGCACAGACAAGAAAAACTTCAGATGGTCAGAAGAGGCAGAGGAAGCCTTCAACCAAATGAAACAATATTTGGCTTCCCTCCAAACCATTGCAGCCCCTGAAGCAGGAGAAACCATCTCTGTCTACCTTTGTGTTACTGAAAAAGCCCTCAGTGCTGTTCTCACCATTGAAAGAGACAAAGCCCAGGTACCTGTTTACTTCTTCAGTAAAACTTTAAAGTTAGCAGAGGTCAAATACCCTCCTCTTGAAAAACTAGCCTTGGCCCTAGTGCAAACAGCTAGAAGACTCAGAAGGTACTTTCAAGCACACCCCATACAAGTGGTCACCGACCAACCCATTAAGAGTGTGCTTGAAAAATCTGAAACTTCGGGACGCTTGGCCAAGTGGGCCGTCGAACTAGGTGAACACAAAATCACCTACATCCCAAGAAAGGCAATAAAAGCACAAATATTAGCTGATTTTATAGCTGAGGTCCCAAAGGTGGAAACCACTGAAGTTAACATAGCAATGGACGAACCTGTTTACTTCTTCAGTAAAACTTTAAAGTTAGCAGAGGTCAAATACCCTCCTCTTGAAAAACTAGCCTTGGCCCTAGTGCAAACAGCTAGAAGACTCAGAAGGTACTTTCAAGCACACCCCATACAAGTGGTCACCGACCAACCCATTAAGAGTGTGCTTGAAAAATCTGAAACTTCGGGACGCTTGGCCAAGTGGGCCGTCGAACTAGGTGAACACAAAATCACCTACGTCCCAAGAAAGGCAATAAAAGCACAAATATTAGCTGATTTTATAGCTGAGGTCCCAAAGGTGGAAACCACTGAAGTTAACATAGCAATGGACGAACCTTCCAATCCCGAAGCCTGGAAGCTTTATACGGACGGAGCTTCCAGCATTGAAGGATCCGGAGCAGGTCTTGTCTTAATCAATCCTGAGGGATTAGAATTCACATATGCTCTTCGCTTGGAATTTCAGGCCACCAACAATGAAGCAGAATATGAGGCCCTGATCGCAGGATTAAGGCTTGCAAAAAAGATGGTCGTCCAAAAACTTCAAGTGTTCACTGATTCACTCCTGGTTTCTAACCAAGTAAATGATAGCTACATAGCCAAGGAACCAAACATGAAAAAATACAGAGAAAAGGCAAAAGAAATCATGAACACCTTCCAGTCCTGCAGAATCAAACAAGTTCCAAGATCACACAACAAAAAAGCTGACGCTCTCAGCAAGCTCGCCTTATTAAACTTTGCTCATCTTACCAAGAAAGTGCTGGTAGAAGTAATCCAACATCCTTCCATATCCGAGCTCTAGGTACAAGATGTAATCACTGAAAATGAACCAAATTGGATGACCCCATACATAGCATTCCTGAAGAAAGGTGAACTGCCTCAAGACAATGTTGAAGCCGAAAAGGTCTGGATCAAGTCAAGGCAATACATCATCCAAGAAGACATACTATACAAAAAGGGTATTTGGCTCCACTGCTTCAATGTGTTGGCCCGGAACAAAGCAGATACTTAATCAAGGAAGTTCATGAAGGTATATGTGGAGCTCATTGTGGTCCACGATCAGTGGTAGCGAAGCTCATGAATCTCGGCTACTTCTGGCCCTCCATGCACAGAGATGCATCGGAACAACTGAAAAATGTGAAGCCTGTCAAATACACGCCCCAGTCCCAAAGAGCCCCAAGCATGACCTAATCCCAGTTAACTCAGCTTGGCCGTTTTATAAATAGGGGATGGATATCGTTGGACCCTTCCCACCTACAAAGGGAGGAGTCAAGTTTTTATTGGTTGTTGTTGATTACTTCACAAAGTGGCCAGAAGTGAGGCCTTTAGGAAAGATATCTGGAAAAAAGATTATCGACTTCGTTTGGGAAAGCATCATCTGCTAGTACGTCCTACCCGGAGTACTGGTCACAGATAATGGGAAGCAATTTGCAGAGAAACCCTTCAGCACTTGGTGCAGGGAATATCGAATAACTCAAGTCTTCAGTTCTGTGGCATACCCACAATCAAACGGCCAGGTTGAACGAATGAACTGAAGTGTGGTTGAAGGGATCAAGGCAAGACTCGGCAGAAAAGGAGGAAGATGGTTGGATGAGCTCCCAAGCGTCTTATGGGCCATCCGAACAATGGAGAAAACAAGCAACAAGAAAACGTCATACAGTCTTACTTTCGGATCCGAAGCAGTTATCCCGGCCGAGATTGGGGTTACCACACCCCGAACGTTCCACGTTAACATCAAGACCAATGAGGAAGAAGCTCTGCTCAATCTAGATCTCTTAGAAGAAACAAGGGACTTAGCAGCAATTCAAGAAGCTCAATACAAACAAAAGATGGAGTCCTACTACAACACTAAGGTAAGGCACGAACGCTTCAAGTCGGGAGATTTGGGAACAACAAAGCAAGCAAGAAAGAAAATCAATGAAAATTAGGACCAAGATGGGAAGGCCCCTACACCATCTTGGAATCCCACAAAGGAGGATCCTATAAACTTGCCAACATGGAAGGCAAGAAGCTACCACGCCATTGGAACAACAAGAACCTTAAAAAGTTCTTTGTCTAGGCCTTCAAGAAATGTAATTTCCTCCTAGTTGAATGATGTAATATTGGCTTGTTAAATCAATGAAAGGATCAGTAGACCCTCTTTAAAAAAAATTGTCTTTCTATCCTATTTCCAGGTTGAGAACCTTGCAAGAAACTCCATGGCAAGGGCCATGTAAGGGGATGAGCTCCCAGGCCATATCGCTTAATAGGTTCAAGGGTTGAATGAACCTATATAAGGGGTGAGTTCCTAGATCAATCCAACTCCATGAGACCTACAAAGCTCTTTCTTTACATGTCTCATAGACGGGTTTGAGCAGCCTACACCAATTGTTCCTTAAGTTTTTGAACAAACTTACAAAAAAACAAAAAACACTAAGTAGTGTACAGGATAGATGGTGACTTGTTTACCTAGACTACCTTTAGGATGAATGACTGCAACATTCAACCTTTTAAGGTGCTACCGGTTAGACATTCCCAAACATAACAAAGACAAATACCATAGAACAAACATAGTTAAAAAAGCCAACAAAGAAAGTAAACCTAAAATAGCCTTAAGGGCTCAAAACAGTAAAGGCCTTAACAGGCTAAGTACTACAAACTGTTCATAAGGCTATCAAAGCCTACTACCATAAAGGAGTCCACCAGGCTCCAACAAAAGTCAAACTATTCAAACAGCAGATTAATTGTTTACAGATATACTACTAAGAAAGCTACGAATAAAGGATAAGAAGCTAAGCAACATCACCAGAGCCCGAAGGCTTCGAGGCCCCATCTTCCCCAACCACTTTCGCGACCTTTGTCTTCTTAGTTTTCTTTCCCTTTTTCAAAGGCTTATCCCCAACAACCCCAGCCTCAGAAGCTTCAACGCTTGCATCCTTGGACAGTGACTCTTCAGCATCTAAAGTCTACTCACTGTCACCAGAGCGAGCCCGTTTCTTGGAAACTGACTCAAGCACTTGAGCACACACAGCTTCATTCAAACCAAGGGGCTTCATCTGTCTTAGTACCTGCAAAGGTTTTCCATAACAAGAGGACACCTGGGAAACATACTGATAGGATTTCTGCTCCATCTTCAACACCGTCTCTTTAAAAACATCCAAGGACTTGGGCTGAAACAAAGGAGACTCCTCCATAACCTCACCCGCTTCATGAGCTTTAAAACCTGCAACAAAGCCTGTATGCTTGCCATGAATAAGGAGTTTGGTATAAACCTCACCAAGAGTAGAATTAAACTCCGCAGAATGAAGCAGATAGGTGACAACTTGCTAGAAACCTTCTTCAATCAACCATTGATTGTCATCTAAGGCACCAGCAAGGGAAGCCTCTAACCCAACCTTCTCTTGCTCAAACCCCTTCCTCTCTGCTTCAAGGCCCAACCTATCAACTTCATGTTTCACACGAGCAGTGTCATGTTTAGCAACCTCAGCTTCATGCCCTTTCTTCAACTCATCTATCAGCCCAACAAAGGTCTTCTCTTTCTCAGCCCATTCCAAAGCATCCTTCTTCAAAGAAGCCAAAGCTTTCTTCATCTCTCTCCTTTTCTTGGCAAATTCACTATACTCCCCCATCATCTTCCTAAACCTGCTAATACCTTCAGGAAGCATAGCAGCCAGATTACAAGTCCCAACCATCATTTTTGTGAACAGACCATCATCATCCAACCCCTCCAAGCAAGCCTTGGCACCAGGGGTAGCAAGATGTTCAAGAACATCCTCACAAACAGCGGATGATTTAAAAGTATCAGAAGGTTTCACATTCCAACCAGGGGTATACACCCCCTTCACCATCCACACTTGTGGAACCCTCACCATGCTTCATCATCACAACTTTTGCAGCCACCTTCTTACCCTTACTCTTCTTGCCAACAACTTCTTCAATAACACCTTCAACCTCCTGATCTTTCTCCCCTTCAGAATTCTCTATATTATCACTAACATCAACCGCTTCAGAAGCATCCACAGACTTCGCAACCTTCAACAAACGACATAGTTACCACCATCATACCTTCCCTTCTCATACTTAGTCAAAGCATCCTCACCATCGGCAGCTCAGCATCCTTGAAGACAACCTCTGAAGCATCATCGCTCTTAATAAAGTCCAAAGCCGACATAACTACAAGACAAACAGCAAGAAAAACAGAAAACATAAATAATGTGAAAGAAAAACCAAGTAAAAACGGTGATAAAAACAAGCATACCTCGATCACCCTTCATCAACACAGGGTCTCTACCCTGTTTCTCCCAACTAGTGCTAATACCGGATAAAACGAGAAAAGGTTCGCCAAAGGGACGAAGCCTGGAAGGACATGCCCGAACAGCCTTAAGAAAAATCTCATCTAAGGCAGACTCCAACGGCTCTGCTTCATTAAGAACAGCCTCGGGGTGCCTCCACACAGGCTTGAAGGGAAAAATAGACTCAGAAACCCAGAAAAATCTAGTCTTCCACTAACCAACGGTTGTTACATGTGAAGAAATCAAGTTTGTTTCAACCGAGGACCCTTCAAAGGTAAACCAATCACCATTCTTAGCAAGGCGAAAGAAACGCCTAAACATAAGAAGGGATGGGTCATAACCAAGACCCCTACAAAAGGATCTCAAAATGCAAAACATGGCCAACCCCATGAGGATGGATTTGACCCAAAGAAACCCTATAATACTCAAGTACATTGAGCAAGAAAATAGAAAAGGGATGACGAACGTTGGAAAACTCAAAATAACGACAATACAGTGCGATAGAACCATCAGGACAACTGGAAACAGGATCTGTCAAACCAGGAGTGGTAGGCTTGAAGGACAGATCAATGTCCCACTCCAAGCAGAACGCTTCAAATTCCTCTTGGGCCAGGGAAGAGAAGGTGATAGACATATCCTTCTTAGCACCCATAACGCCGTGAAGGATGATCAAAAACAAAGATAAGTAAAAGAGGAAAGACTGACCTGATGAATGCAAGCAAAACCCTAAGGAAAATGAAGAGGAATCGTTGAAGAAGAAAGTAAAAAAGTGAAATTATTTTGTGGCAATGAAATAATATAATTACAGTTATTATAGATAATGATGCACAATAATTAATACAAAGACTGAACGGCTGACATCTGTCACATCAGTCAGTCAAATCACAATTTAAATCCAGAAAAAGTAACCGCCCAAAAGCCTACGAACCTTCGAACCTTTCAACGAAAAACAAAGACAGCAAACAGTCAGAAGCCTTCTACCTACGCCACAAAGACTCCTGACTTGGGGGCTGATGACGTAGGTAGCCCAAGGAAAAAAGTCTGATAACCATCACAAATATACGCTTGAAGCGTTGAAACCTACAAAGGTTCAAACGACGAATAAGCACAGATCAAAAGATGACCTGTCTTGTCACCTTTTCCTCGGCCAGCTCAAAGCAACTGCCATGTACACATTGCAGAGCTCGGACCGCAGGTCCAAAGCCATTACCAACCTACAGTGGCATGTCCTCTTGTTGCAACATGGTCCAAGATAATATGCCTTCCTGAATTAGAAGACAACTCCTCTATATAATCAGGATCAAATCCACACATCTGATCCATCCCTGATTATTCCTCTTACACTCAATCTTCTTTTCCTTTAGTCAACACACACACGTGAGGAGTCCATCTCCATCACATGCACACATCTCTCAAGTCATGACAATTCTGGTATTGAGCCATACTCAGACCAGAATTCCAACACTGCAAAAACCATATTATCTTGAACCTCCTTCTACGTTTTGCAACGTAGGAGGACACCACGACCTGCGTTTGGCAGATCGAAACCCTTGAACCCTTTAACCCCTTTTTGTGACTCAGGACTAACGTTAGGCTATTATTTGTTGTAGCAACAGTAGGCATTTTCCATCAAGCAAACCATAATCATCCAAATACCATCAAGTCCCCTTGTCTTCGGTAATTTCATCACCAGACTAATGGTCACATGTTTCCATTCATAGATAGTAATTTTCAAGTATTGAGTATTTCCAGTTTTCCACATATCTTCCATTGCTCAAATTTCCCTTGCAAACACATAAAAAAATTATTCAATTTTGATTAGATGTGTATATGTGCTAAATACTAACTGATGTGTGAAATGTGTAGTAAATAAATCGTTCAAGTTTTAAAAATGGAAAAACCTACAAAACCACACACTAACGGCAAGTGTACCGGTCGCAGTGTAGCAGAGCAAGTAAGTCCGGAATATCGAACCATGGACACAAATCTAGCGACTCTCGGTACTAAACCTCTGTCGACTCCTAGCTATTAATTTGGATTTTTGAGAATTAATTTTAAACTAAATGCAAATAAAATAAAAGCAATTAAAATAAATAACGCAGAGACGAAAACAGGAAACTAAAGACACTGGATCGAACTCAGATAATATGGAAGGCAACTACCTAGGTCTAGAATCCTACCCGCAAGCTTACAACTCTCGGAATCGAATAATGGATTGGCTACCAGGTTTTCTAAAGATACGCCCGACCCAAGAAACCCCTAAAGCATGCTAGATCACCTTCCGGTCTCACTAACACCTCTCAGAAAATCCTAAGGGACGTGTAAATCACTGGTTACTAGTTCGGATCACTTCCCGGTCTCACCTCACTAGGGAATGCTAAGGTACTCGATAAACTCGCTCACCTCCCGGTCTCGCTAGTCACAACACATCCAAAAATGTGAAGGAGTAATCTAATTGGCTTGAAAATAATTCGGAATTACAAGAATCTAAAGACACACTAGGCAAGGATCACCTCCCGGTCTCACCTCTACCTGATACCTAAAGATCTAGACAACCCGACACCCTATCACCTCCCGGTCTCAAGGAATGGCAGAATACCTAAGCCCTCTAAACTCTCAAATCAAGTTCCTATGGAATTAGACGTCAAAAACCATAAACTAGTTACAAGCACAAAGCAGGTAACCTAACATGCATCTTATAACTGAAGGACATTCAACAAGACACACGTGGAACTATCAAAGATGATAAATTAGACTTAAATACGCAAAAGCATTATAACCAAACACAATTAAATCTTTACCAAAACATAAGCCAATTATATAATTAAACGAATCCGAAAGTAATAAAAATGCTAAGTATTCATCATACCGACCTAGGTAGCCTAAATGTTTAGCTATTCATAACGACAGAACAAGATAAAAACAAAGGTTCAAAATAATATATAGTCATGGCAATAATATTTATAAACACAAAATAAATAAATATAAAGCCAAAAATTATTATAGTCGAACCCGTGGCTTCAACCTTGAACCCGTGCCTCCCTGGCCTTTAATTAAGCTCTAAAACAATTAAAGCTGATGCTGTGGAGTTCGATGTGCTCCTTCTAATTTGCGGCTGTTGTCATTCAATGATGATAATATGACTTCGATGTGTTTTCCCAATTGTCATCCCCCTCCATAATTGCCGTCTGACTTTTTCTTTTATAATCTCCATGTAGGGTTTTTTTTGTGGCTTTCTAAATATTCACGTACAAGTGAATTGGAAGTTTATTCCATATATATATTATTATATTTATTATTATTATTAGTAGTTGTATAGCCCAAGCTCGCATCTTAGGTGTTCGTGGCTCGACCAAAGTTTCTCGTCTACGCTCCAATGTCCATGAACACTGCTCCCAAGTGTCGGTGTCTCGATTAAAATTCATTCGTTTTGAGCTCATTCTCTCCAAACACCTATAAAATAATAAAATAAATAAATAAATAATAAAACTGACGCAAGACTAATAAAAATCTAATTAAACGTTAAAATAAATAAAATAGACAGGTACAAGCCTAAAACCAATAAAATACTAATAAAAGGACTCGAAAATGACTACAAACTACACAGGAAATTAGATGTGTTTTGCAACACATCACTAACCGATCGATAGATTTAAGTTACATATTATTTTATATTAGTTAAAGTGTAAATGCATTAATATTAATTTAAAGTAGATTACTTTAATTTGTCCACAAGCTGAGTTGACTCATTAATTTAAACCTTTTTCGTCCCTGAAAAAGACTGCAATGGAATCATAACCAGGACTCTTGGTTTCAAAAACTTTTAGGTTTATTAATTAAGATTTAATCACGCATTAACCAAAACTGTCAGTATTGTTGTCCACCTAAACCCAACCACCAGCTAATCTGGCCCCAATCATGTAAAGCAATTAAGTTCATGTTATTTCAATCAATCTGTGGGTCTCACACTCAAGATATCCAGCTTCACCTAATCCCACCTCAAGCTTTCAAAGCAAAGGTTAAACCATATAGATTTACCAACCACTGCAAACTAAACTCTCTAATGTATTAGAAATTAAATTTATGATGGATGAAGTTTATGAGCTTAGACACATTTATTTTTTTTTCATACATAACCCAGAGGTTGTCTCAATCAGAGTCACCATCCCCAAGAGCGACAGCATGAGCTTCAGTATTTTTTTTTCAACTTGACCTCGAGGGAGTTTCGATCAGAGGCTTCAGTTTTTTTTTTTTTTTTGGTCTAGCTCAATTGATGGACATGTGGATTTTTTCTTTTCTTTTTTTTTTTTTTTTTTTTTGGGCGCCACTTTTCACCGGATTTATTCTCATAAAAAGGATCAAGTGTGCCATTTAATTAATAATACATATGGGCTTTCAACCTACAGTGGTACCTCTAATTGCTATCAGCGGTTTCAGTTCTACCGTTTCTCCTAAGATGAGAACCCACAAGATATCATGATTTATTAAGGTATATTAAGACAATCATGGGAACCTTTCAAAGCCAGCTGGGCCTACCGACACATCTTAAGCAAACACGCTTTCAATCTATTTATATTCTCATACATATAATATTTTGAAAACCAAAAATCCCAATTTTACTATCATTTTCCATATAAAATTGCACAAAAAATCAGGGACTTTTTTTTTTTTTTTTTTTTTTGAATTTCAATTTCGATTTTTTTTTTTGATTTTTTTTTTTTTTTTGACTCAACCTACAACTAAGCAAAATAAAGACGAAGTCTCCCATCCCCACACTTAGAAAGGCACAATGTCCTCAATGTGCTCCAGGATACAACGTAAACTACAAATAAAAATGCAAAAATAAAATATATAACAAAATAAATGGAACGAACTCCCCTGGAATATGTGGCGATAGCTCGCAGAAAGTGTTCTGTCCGTCCATCATCTACAGCCGTATAGCATTTCCTTCGCGGCCATAGTCAGAATCCTGCAAAAATAAACTAAAAAGAAAGTGAAAGTAAAATGACTCAATGACAAGTGAGATGCCTGTTTACAAAAAATAATTTTAAGATCGACCCCCACCCGAATGGAGATTGAGTACGGGCAGGGGAGATCCAACAATGAAAAGGCCATGGCAATCCCAAAAGACTCGACCAAATGAAAATAGATAAAACTGACTCAAATAAATTAACATACAAGACTCAATTACACGAAACATAATAAAATAAAAGAAAGCAAGGAAAGCATACCTGGATCAGCACTGTGGTGGTCAGTGGCGGGTGATAATGATAATGGTGGAGGTTATGTGGCTTTTTTTTTTAAATGTTTTTTTTTATGTGTGTAAAGAGAAAATAAACCAATATCAAACCTCGTATGGATGAAATATTTCCGTGCCAAAGACAAGCTTAGCATCCTGCAAAAATAAGACGAAACAAAAACACAAAAATGCAAACACACATAATAAACACATAAAAAAAATACAAACTCTACAAATTTTGGGTTTTCACCCGTGTGATCCTATTCTTATCAAGCACTCTAACCTGGATCAACGGGGCTATCTACACCATCCTCACGTAAATCAATCGTCCCACTTATGTTATCTCTCCCAATGCACGATCTTTTCCACCTAAATCTAGGATCACCAGAAAATATTCTTAAATGCGAGTGGTGAATCAGGATCCTATCCCCACACTTAGGTTTATTCACTACCTCAAGGCTAGATTTAAACAGTACCCCTCTCTCATCATCTATCTTGTGCTCACTTTCACACTCGGGCAATAGCAAAATATGAATCGAGGGCTCATCCATCACCTTCTCGAAACTCTTAGCAACCTCATCTACCTCTAAGCTATCGGGAGGCTCACCGGCTGCACCGCCCGGATCATGCTCCACAATTTCTACTGTCTCTATCTCCTGCATCTCCTCTGCCTGGTGCCGCCTATCTAATAAGTCTGCTCCACAGATGTAGTCAATGCACCGGTCGACATGTGACATGAAAGTGCCAAGAAAGCACACAGATTCGACCTGACTACTCTTACTCTCCCTAGACCTATTAACACCAAAGGTGATGGAGTCATCCCCTACACGCAGTGTAATCCGACCGTCCGAGACATATATCAATGCCCTTGCAGTGCGTAAGAAGGGTCGTCCTAAGATCAACGGCACATGCTCGTCCTCCCGTATATCAAGTACGACAAAATCAACGGGAAACACGAAGCTCTCCACCCTTACTAGCAAATTCTCTAGAATGCCCATAGGGCACTTAACAGATTTATCAGCCAACTGTAAGCACATCCTAGTTGGATTCAACTCCCCAAGATCTAATCTTTTAAACATAGAATAGGGCATGAGATTAATGCTAGCACCTAAATCAGCGAGGGCGTTCCTAACTGTCAAACCACCTATTTGACAAGGGATAGTGAAACTCCCAGGATCGGTCATCTTCTCCGGTAGTTTATTAAGAACGACAGCCGAATACTCCTCACTCAGAGTGACCTGGGAAAGCTCCTTCAACTTCTCCTTGCTAGATAACATCTCCCTCAAGAACTTCCCATACTTAGGCATATCTCTACGATCATCAATAAAGTGCCTATATTGCTCTAAGTTCTCACTCTTATTCAACCTACCAGGATAGGGTGGTACTGGTTCATAAGGGGCAGGTGGAACATAAACCTTTTTGGGCTCCCCCTCAGACTGTTTCTCCTTCAACCTACTTTTGGGCTGTGCGGTACTTGCTGGGTCTAGCCTAGTAGGGTGCACCTTGCCCGGAGACTCTACCCTAATCTCCTCATTGACACTCTCCTCTTCAACTACCTCACTCTCTCTCGACACCGGGTGATCAACTCCCGTGCTCTTCCCACTTTCAGTGAACACCGCATTCACCTGAACATCTGTCGAATTCCTGGTCATCTTACCAACTAACTCTCCCATGACCCTCTCTAAACTCTGGAGCGTGGACCCCTGATTCCTAAATAGCAGCTCAAATTCCTGATTTTTCTTTTGCTGCTCCTGATAACGGGTCTCACGCTGCATCAGTATGGTCTCTAAGAGCTTATTTGTCCTAGCCTGATTCTCCTCATTTTTCTTTATTAACTCACTAATCTCAGACTTAGGATCTCCTATACTCTGCCATCCAGAGTTGTAATTTTGGACATAGTTCAACTCTTCACTAGGACCTACGTGGCAATCTATGGTCTCATGACCCCCTCTACAAATCTCACACTTAGCACTAATCTTAACCTGAATATCCTTCATGACCTTAGCTAAGGATTCTACCTGTGCGGCTAGTGCAATGCTACTCTCGACAGAATGGATACCCTTAGGGGCAGCAGTAACGCCCCCAAAGCCAGGCTCAATGTACGTGCTAGTGGCTAGGTCCTCTATCATCTCAAGGCATTCAGCAGCGGTTTTGGATTTCATCATATTACCGCCTGCTGTAGAGTCAAGAAGTCTTTTGGTCGCGTCAGAAACTCCAGTGTAGAATTTCTCCACGACTCTCCAGTCCTCAAGACCATGATGAGGGCACTTATTCAGAAGTGCCTTGAATCTGTCCCATGTCTCATAGAAAGACTCCCCTCGCTGCTCAGTAAAGGCATAGATAAGATTCTTAAGACGAGCAGTTTTAGCAGGGGGAAAATACTTCTGCAGGAATTTCGTCTGAAGATCAGTCCAAGAGGTGATGGCTCCCTGTGGGAAGGAGTCCAGCCATGTGAGGGCCTGATCAGTAAGTGAGAATGGGAACAGACGCAAATGAATGGCGTCATCAGTGGCACCATTAAGCTGGAAGGTGCTACAGACTCTACTAAATCTAGTTAAATGGCCATATGGGTCTTCATCACGGATGCCGTGAAACTGAACTGAATGAGATATGGTGTTGATCAGAGTGGGTTCAATGGTCCAGTTGTTCGACTCAACAGTGGGTAGTGTGATACTGGACCGGATATGAGTGGGTGTAATGCTGATGTGGTCAGCGACAGTCCTACGTGCAGCCATTTCTATGTGATCTATCGAGTGGGCAAAATGTTCTATGACTGCAACGAAGTACTTCCTATGTACACAGAGAGACTAAAACTATACTAGAATAAGAAAAACAAATAGCAAATAAACAAAATAATTTTTTTTCCTTTTTTTTTTAAATTAAAAATAAAAATCTACCAAACTACGAAAGCAATAAAATGACTAGATCCCCGACTCGGGTCGTCCTCGAAAGCGCAGTGTGTCCCCGGCAGCGGCGCCAAAAACTTGATGTGTGAAATGTGTAGTAAATAAATCGTTCAAGTTTTAAAAATGGAAAAACCTACAAAACCACACACTAACGGCAAGTGTACCGGTCGCAGTGTAGCAGAGCAAGTAAGTCCGGAATATCGAACCATGGACACAAATCTAGCGACTCTCGGTACTAAACCTCTGTCGACTCCTAGCTATTAATTTGGATTTTTGAGAATTAATTTTAAACTAAATGCAAATAAAATAAAAGCAATTAAAATAAATAACGCAGAGACGAAAACAGGAAACTAAAGACACTGGATCGAACTCAGATAATATGGAAGGCAACTACCTAGGTCTAGAATCCTACCCGCAAGCTTACAACTCTCGGAATCGAATAATGGATTGGCTACCAGGTTTTCTAAAGATACGCCCGACCCAAGAAACCCCTAAAGCATGCTAGATCACCTTCCGGTCTCACTAACACCTCTCAGAAAATCCTAAGGGACGTGTAAATCACTGGTTACTAGTTCGGATCACCTCCCGGTCTCACCTCACTAGGGAATGCTAAGGTACTCGATAAACTCGCTCACCTCCCGGTCTCGCTAGTCACAACACATCCAAAAATGTGAAGGAGTAATCTAATTGGCTTGAAAATAATTCGGAATTACAAGAATCTAAAGACACACTAGGCAAGGATCACCTCCCGGTCTCACCTCTACCCGATACCTAAAGATCTAGACAACCCGACACCCTATCACCTCCCGGTCTCAAGGAATGGCAGAATACCTAAGCCCTCTAAACTCTCAAATCAAGTTCCTATGGAATTAGACGTCAAAAACCATAAACTAGTTACAAGCACAAAGCAGGTAACCTAACATGCATCTTATAACTGAAGGACATTCAACAAGACACACGTGGAACTATCAAAGATGATAAATTAGACTTAAATACGCAAAAGCATTATAACCAAACACAATTAAATCTTTACCAAAACATAAGCCAATTATATAATTAAACGAATCCGAAAGTAATAAAAATGCTAAGTATTCATCATACCGACCTAGGTAGCCTAAATGTTTAGCTATTCATAACGACAGAACAAGATAAAAACAAAGGTTCAAAATAATATATAGTCATGGCAATAATATTTATAAACACAAAATAAATAAATATAAAGCCAAAAATTATTATAGTCGAACCCGTGGCTTCAACCTTGAACCCGTGCCTCCCTGGCCTTTAATTAAGCTCTAAAACAATTAAAGCTGATGCTGTGGAGTTCGATGTGCTCCTTCTAATTTGCGGCTGTTGTCATTCAATGATGATAATATGACTTCGATGTGTTTTCCCAATTGTCATCCCCCTCCATAATTGCCGTCTGACTTTTTCTTTTATAATCTCCATGTAGGGTTTTTTTTTGTGGCTTTCTAAATATTCACGTACAAGTGAATTGGAAGTTTATTCCATATATATATATTATTATATTTATTATTATTATTATTAGTAGTTGTATAGCCCAAGCTCGCATCTTAGGTGTTCGTGGCTCGACCAAAGTTTCTCGTCTACGCTCCAATGTCCATGAACACTGCTCCCAAGTGTCGGTGTCTCGATTAAAATTCATTCGTTTTGAGCTCATTCTCTCCAAACACCTATAAAATAATAAAATAAATAAATAATAAAACTGACGCAAGACTAATAAAAATCTAATTAAACGTTAAAATAAATAAAATAGACAGGTACAAGCCTAAAACCAATAAAATACTAATAAAAGGACTCGAAAATGACTACAAACTACAAAGGAAATTAGATGTGTTTTGCAACACATCACTAACCGATCGATAGATTTAAGTTACATATTATTTTATATTAGTTAAAGTGTAAATGCATTAATATTAATTTAAAGTAGATTACTTTAATTTGTCCACAAGCTGAGTAGCCTCATTGTTACGTTGGAGTATGCCAACGATCTCATTAGTAGTTGTCTGCAGATGATGGAACTGGGTGTCGAAGTGTGCCATTAAAGCAACAACAGTCTGCTCAAGCGAGCAAGGTAAGGATGGTAAGGTTGGTGTGTCCTTGGCAGTGTCAGGGAAAGGTAGAGGTGGGACGCATTCAGTGCGAATCCAATTCTGAGTAGTGTTGGGATACCACTGCCAATTATGGGCATTGCCATGGTTACGAATCACAACAGGTTCAAGATTCCTCCTAGAAGAGCTAGCAAGCTCAATACGACGCGTCTTTGAACCAGAAGTAGTAGGAATAACAGATGGTGTTGGGCAGGAGCTGGAACAACAGGTTCCCGATAAGAGGGTAGGGATGATGGAGATGATGATATTGACATATTCCCTTCAATGTTAGTTTTATGTTTGAGATTTTTTTTTGTTGTAGTGTTTTGTTGAGATTGTTGTGTTCGACATATAAATTCTCAAAAATTATACATGTTAGAGTTTCATTGTTTGAGGTGCTTGTAATAGTGTTTGACAATTATGTATGAATCAGCACTCGACTCCCAAGTACTACTAGTGTTTGATCTAGTGTGTGTGTGTGTGTGTGTGGCAGTTATAGACTAGACTCATAATGCAGTCCTAGTTCACTATAACCATTGGCTCTGATACCAATCTGTAACATTCGACCCCTCTCACCACCAATATTGTCCGCTTTGCTCCGATGGGTTGCCCATCCAGAGCTCACGGATTTGTTTTTGGTTGCCCTGTGGAGATTTCCCAATAAGTCACCTATCCTGGTACTGCTCCCACCTGAGCACGCTAAACTGTGCAGTTCTCATCTCATCCACCGATGCATTTTGGGGCTTAATGTTAGTGGATGAGAGGAGAACTCCACAGTTAAGCGTGCTCACGTGGGAGTAGTACCAGGATGGGTGACCTATTGGGAATTCTCCACAGGGCAACCAAAAACAAATCCGTGAGCTCTAGATGGGCAACCCATCGGGGCAAAGCGGACAATATAGGTGGTGAGAGGGGCCGGATGTTACAACAGCGATACGTGGTTTGACGATATTATGTGTACTTCCGCAATTGATCAAGATGGTAACTGGGTGGCCGTTTATGTACCCGGTAGCATGAAGGGTTTGAGGTGTGGATAAGCCGAAGTAGGCTGGATCCGAAAGTGCTAAAAGTTGAAGTGGTGTGTAACACCCTACCCGAAACCCGGGTGATCATGCACGGTTGATACCTGGCTTAGCAGTGGAATCACAACTTTACTCGTAAACTTGCTAATCCTGCGACATATATTTAAAAAGTTTTTACGTTAGCTTATGCTGGTGAGCTCATGCACAGTTGTATGAAAACATTCATTTAATATTATGAACAACAATACTGATTTTATTTACAACACACACACTTGAGTTGGCACATACTTTAATAATCCAAATGTTTACACCTTTACTTTTATAGGTGTGGGTATACAGCCAATACACCCTACAGATTAAACAAATACTCGTACTGGGCTGGCATACTGCCTTACTATTATGATTGTATTTTACTACTGGGCGACCCATACTGGGAAGGCTCACTGCGGTTTCCCAACCTCAATACAAGACGGTGGCATACTGCATATTATTATTGTATTTTACTACTAGGCGACCCATACTGGGAAGGCGCACTGCGGTTTCCTAGCCTCAATAGAAAACAGTGGCATAGTACCTATTATGAGCATATTTTACTACTGGGAAGGCTCACTACGGTTCCCCAGCCTCAATACCTCATTATGAATCCATGGATCCAGAATACCCCAATGCCCATGCATGTGTAATACATCACATCTATTTAATTACTTAGGTGTGGGTGTGTTATGAGCCTTACATGGTCTCAACACCTCCTTCACTTCACATCTATTATTCATACAAACATCCATCACAATTTTAAGAAAAACAATCACGATACTCATATATAATTGATTATAATTGATAATACAAGTATATGTCACAGTTTTGGAAAAATTCATGATAACTCACCTGAACATCTAAGGAATCTCTGTGGGGCATCCTTTGTCGGTTGCTTTTTATCTCCTCTCAGTATCGTTGACTCCGTTACACGAGAACCACACTTTCTACCCCGTACTATTTATTGTAACTAACATCCGCTACTAAACGATTCCTACTTTCGCACCATTAGCAATACTGTAACATGACTCCATTATTTTCTATGTATTCTCTCGGCTTAAGTATTCGATGTTCATATTCATTCTATTTTATTTCACTGTGATTCCAAACTAAAGGTTATGTATACGGATATATGTATGCTTCCACTCCATAGTATTCTTTCTGACTAAGTAACTCATCTTAGCTAATTTAAAATGATGACTATAAGCCTTACGCCTTACACCTTACAAATGTCATCAAAATAACCATGGTCATCACAATTTTTCTTGTGAGGTGTAAATCAAATATAAAAGGTGGCACAATATTTTATTCTTTAAAGTTAACCAATAAAGTTTATCCATATCTATACCTATAATATATTCATCTATGCTATGTTAAATTTCAATGTCTTTGTGTATATATTTGTGTAGTAAGAGGCTTGTCACCTAGATGGAATCCGAATTAAGTTGCAAATGGCAACGGAACTGATACGTGACCCTGTATAGCAACTCTTATTAATATCACGTAATATTTCAAAAATTTTAGATAAACATTAACTAACACCTAGGTAACAATAACATTAATATGTGCCATTACCTAGAAGTTTTGGAATAGCCATACATACCATATAGGATATGTATAATTTACATGTACCATGGGTAAATGTTTTGTACATATATTTTCTTATTTACACATATATCTAAATTCTAATTTCTAAATGTACGCATGCATCTTAATTTAGCATGCCTTACAATTATTAAACATATGCATTCTACATATTATATATACTCAACTTGAACCCATATACATTTTGGCATATATATTAATGGTAATTGCTTATTTGTTTCTCTTGCTTCTTAAACGATGTTTGATAAATTAACCGTACATTTAATTTTTTTTCAAAAATCAAACGTACGTTTTACCTATAAAAATGTTTTTGGAATAATACTTGAAGTTAACGAACCACTAATATTGTATTGTTTATGTTCGTCCACAAAACAAGGTGTTACAACGCTACCCCCTTTAAATTAGGTTTCGTCCTCGAAACCTGTTAAACCGTTAAATAACTAAGTTGAGATTTCTTCATCTCGTCTTCACTTTGTGGTATAACATCTAATAATTTTCTATGTTCTATTATATTAACATTAGTTTTATAGTCTTATTATGTATCTATTTTATCTTTACGTCTATAATCTTTATATGTTGCTCTAAGAATAGAGCTCCATATCTACTAATGGCACATAATTAGTTGAGTTCACCAAAACATGATAACTAGTGTTGTATGAAAATTATACGAATGACAAATAGAAATCTTAATGAACCAAAAGTTTTACAATTAACCTAACGTCTGATAATAATTAGCATGTCTTTAAGTGTATGAATGGTCCTCTATCGATATGTTATACATAGATACATATGCCCATTTAACTTAGCAATTTTGTAAATATAGTACACAAAGGTATTGTGAATTATACTTGACTTATTTAGTAATATTTACTAGTATATATTTTTTTTCAATCCTTGTATTAATGTTAATAAATATTCCTTTACCAAAAGAACTTATCAACATCTTATCTCCTTTAACAACTAGAGTTCACGAACATCTAAATTTCATAACTATACTAGTTGTGAAAGTATCAAACATATAGTTTATCTACCAACTTCTTTCACCATGACCTATTTAATCCTTTTCTCACTATCCCAATAAATCGAGATGTTGTTGCTATTCTATCACATCTTACACTTGTTATAAAGCAGCATGGTTTGAATTATCCAAGACTCACGATTAACAACTTTCATATTACCCTAATAGTAACTTCTCCTCAGTTAACCTTTCTCCACACTAATGATCACAATCACACCTATTCCTCTATACAATTATTTATAACACTATACTTGAGAGTGAATCATCATTTACAATAATATTTATATTTGTTGGGTCCTAACATCAAATTCATTTGTATATCTAGATATAACCAGAGGTACATTATTTCCAATAAATGACATTAGAGTATTACTTATAATTTGATACCCGATTTACTAGATAACCTGTATAGCATAGACTCAAGAAACATACCAGATTCAGCCACTAAATTTTTGTTTTCGTAGCCAATATTTTCTTATCATACTATGTGTTGCTGATGATTTCATTACAATATGATGTTTGGGAGATCATAACGGTAACATTCATTAACCTTCATATTGGCCAGATATGAAAGCAATCTATGATAAACACCATGATTCTCCCAACTACCATATGGTGCTTCCATCCCAAAGTTTAACACACATACCACATCATTTCTTTCGGGCAACCTCAGATTGTGTCCTATCTAGGTCTCAATATTCATACATAAATACAATCAAGTCTTAATCAGTTTAGTCCCTAAAGTGTTCTAGTTAAAGCCTAGGTATTCTAGTTAAAGCCAAGGTATTCCATAGGAATACCTAATTTGCTAAAACCTCAGGCTTTGATACCAACTATAACACCCCACCCGAAACCCGGGTGATCATGCACGGTTGATACTTGGCTTAGCAGCGGAATCACAACTTTACTGGTAAACTTGCTAATCCTGCGACATATATTTAAAAAGTTTTTATGTCAGCTTATGTATGCTTGTGAGCTCATCCACAGTTGTATGAAAACACTCATTTAATATCATGAACAACAATACCGATTTTATTTACAACACACACACTTGAGTTGGCACATACTTTAATAATCCAAATGTTTCACCTTTACTTTTATATGTGTGGGTAAACAGCCCATACACCCTACAGATTAAACAGATACCCATACTGGGCTGGCATACTGCCTTACTATTGTGATTTTATTTTACTACTGGGCGACCCAAACTGGGATGGCTCACTGCGGTTTCCCAACCTCAATACAAGACTGTGGCATACGGCCAATTATTATTGTATTTTACCACTGGGCGACCCATACTGGGAAGGCTCATTGGGGTTTCCCAAGCCTCCATACAAGACGGTGGCATACTGCCTATTATGAGCATATTTTACTACTGGGCAACCCATACTGGGAAGGCTCACTGCGGTTCCCCCAGCCTCAATACCTCATTATGAATCCATAGATCCAGAATACCCCAATGCCCATGCATGTATAATATATCACATCTATTTAATTACTTAGGTGTGGGTGTGTTATCGGCCTTACATGGTCTCAACACCTCCTTCACCTTACATCTATTGTTCATACAAACATCCATCACAATTTTAAGAAAATCAATCACGATACTCATATATAATTGATTATAATTGATAATACATGTATATGTCACAGTTTTGGAAAAAGTCATGATAACTCACCTGAACATCTAAGGAATCTCTGTAGGGAGTCCTTTGTCAGTTGCTTTTTATCTCCTCTCAGTATCGTTGACTCCATTACACGAGAACCACACTTTCTACCCCGTACTATTAATTGTAACTAACATCTGCTACTAAACGATTCTCACTTTCGCAATATTAGCAATGCTGTAACATGACTCCATTATAATCTATGTATTCTCTCGGCTTAAGTATTCGATATTCATATTCATTCTATTTTATTTCACTGTGATTCCAAACTAAAGGTTATGTATACGGATGCTTCCACTCCATGATTTTCTTTCTGACTAAGTAACTACAACTTAGCTAATTTAAAATGACGACTATAAGCCTTACGCCTTACACCTTACAGATGTCATCAAAATAACGATAGTCATCACAATTTTTCTTGTGAGGTGCAAATCAAATATAAAAAGGTGGCACAATATTTTATTCTTTAAAGTTAACCAATAAAGTTTATCCATATCTATACCTATAATACATTCATCTATGTTAAATTTCAATGTCTTTGTGTATATATTTGTGTAGTAAGAGGCTTGTCACCTAGATGAAATCCGAATTAAGTTGCAAATGGCAACGAAACTGATACGTGGCCCTATATAGCAACTCTTAATAATATCACGTAATATTTCAACAATTTTAGATAAACATTAACTAACACCTAGGTAACAATAACTTTAATACGTGCCATTACCTAGAAGTTTTGGAATAGCTATACATACCATATAGGATATGTATAATTTACATGATGGGTAAATGTTTTGTACACATATTTGTATATTTACACATATATCTAAATTCTAATTTCCAAATGTACGCATGCATCTTAATTTAGCATCCATTATAATTATTAAACATATGCATTCTACATATTATATACTCAACTTGTACCCATATACATTTTGGCATATCTATTAATGGTAATTGCTTGTTTGTTTATCTTGATTCTTAAATGATGTTTGATAAGTTAACCGCATATTTAATTTTTTTCAAAAATCAAACGTACGTTTTACCTATAAAAATGCATGTGGAATAATACTTGAAGGTAACGAACGACTAACATTGTATTGTTTATGTTCGTCCACAAAACAGGGTGTTACAACGCTATCCCCCTTAAATTAGGTTTCGTCCTCGAAACCTGTTAAACCGTTAATTAACTAAGTTGGGATTTCTTCATCTCTTCTTCACTTTGTGGTATAACATCTAATAATTTTCTATGTTTCCATTATATTAACATTAGTTTTATAGTCTTATTATGTATCTATTTTATCTTTACGTCTATAATCTTTATATGTTGCTCTAATAATTGAGCTCCGTATCTACTAATGGCACATAATTTGTTGAGTCCACCAAGACATGATAACTAGTGTTGTATGAAAGTTATACGAATGACAAATAGAAATCTTAATTAACCTAACGTCTGATAATAATTAGCATGTCTTCAAGCGTATGAATGGTCCTCTATCGATATGTTATACATAGATACATATGCCCATTTAACTTAGCAATTTTGTAAATATGGTACACAAAGGTATTCTGAATTATACTTGACTTATTTAGTAATATTTACTAGTATATCTTGTTTTTTAAATCCTTTTATTAATGCTAATAAATATTCCTTTACCAAAAGAACTATCAACATCTTATCTCCTTTAACAGCTAGAGTTTGCGAACATCTAAATTTCATAACTATAGTAGTTGTGACAGTATCAAACATATAGTTTATCTACCAACCTCTTTCACCATGACCTATTTAATCCTTTTCTCACTATCCCAATAAATCGAGATGTTGTTGCTATTCTATCACATCTTACACTTGTTATATAGCAGCATGGCTTGAATTATCCAAGACTCACGATTAACAACTTTCATATTACCCTAATAGAAACTTCTCCTCAGTTAACCTTTCTCCACACTAATGATCACAATCACACCTATTCCTCTATACAATTATTTATAGCACTATACTTGAGAGTGACAATCATTAGTTACAATAATACTTATATTTGTTGGGTCCTAACATCATATTCATTTATATATCTAGATATAACCAGAGGTATATTATTTCCAAAAAATGACATGAGAGTATTACTTATAATTTGATACCCGATTTACTAGATAACCTGTATAGCCTAGACTCAAGAAACATACCAGATTCAGCCACTAATTTTTTATTTCGTAGCCAATATTTTCTTATCATACTATGTGTTGCTAATGATTTCAGTACAATATGATGTTTGGGAGATCATAACAGTGACATTCATTAACCTTCATATTGGCCAGATATGAAAGCAATCTATGATACACACCATGATTCTCCCAACTACCATATGGTGCTTCCATCCCAAAGTTCAACACACATACCACATCATTTCTTTCGGACAACCTCAGATTGTGTCCTATCTAGGTCTCAGCATTCATACATAAGTATAATCAAGTCTTAATCAGTTTGGTCCCTAAAGTGTTCTGGTTTTAGCCTAGGTATTCCTATGGAATACCTAATTCGCTAAAACCTCAGGCTCTGAAACCAACTGTAACACCCCACCCGAAACCTGGGTGATCATGCACGGTTGATACCTGGGTTAGCAGCGGAATCACAACTTTACTGGTAAACTTGCTAATCCTGCGTGTCACACCCCAACTTTTCCCCCGTCGGTTGCGACGTTTGGTAGCTTCGCCACGCAGCGGAAAGTTGCACCTAAGACTCTTATTTCCTGAACGCCATTGCTAACCCTCTAGGATCCCCGATGCCAATACATCGACTACTCCAACCGTGCCGTTACCAAAGTTTATACCCAATAGATCTAGCCACATTTCCCTCGTTATGCATCCCCGCACATTCATGGTTTCCCCCTGGGACTTTCCATAAAAGCCGTATAGTAATGTAAAGTAACCATAGTATAATATGACCTTTAGTAAGTAAGTATGTAGTGTGACACCCGGCAAACTCAGGTTAGTAATATTGACTAAACTAGTAAGTCTACCTTAGCGAGTAATGCATATTACGTACTTAACTGGGTTAGATGAGTCATTACGATGGTTCGGGGATTCATCGGGAGTCGGTCCATAACCATGTGTACAAGGATTGGTGATTCGTGGAATCACTGGTTTTAACGCACACATGCAAGTCTCGAGTCCCGGGATTTGGTGAACGGATGTAAACGTGTTAGTTATCGTGCATTATGTGTTTGTAATCATTATGTGATTTGTCGGTACGTGAATACGTGTTTATATATGTTAAAATAGTGTTTAACGCGCCAAAAACCCAACCCGGAATGCTATAGGCGATTAGAAACCAGAGGGTTGCCTAATCGCCAGTATTATAGGCGATTGGGAGGGATTAGGGGCGAATGGAGCTCCTAATCGCCAGTATATAGGCGATTAGGACTCCTAATCACCTAATCAGCTCCCCTACTCGCCTGATCTGCTATGCACGAGTCAAAACACCTATAAATACAACCCTTGACTCGCCAAACACCCTTAGTGCAACCCTATAGATCCTAAGCCTCCCACACACCTCAAAACACTTCTGGAACTTGTTTTGCTTCAAAACTCACCATTTCCAAGCTAACACGCCTTTCTTTGATAAAATCCAAGGTGTGTTCTTCATCCCAAACCTTTGTAATGTCATTTTTTTGGTTCCCCAAAAGTCCAGACCTTGTTTTGCTAAGTATGTGTCTTTAAAAACCTTTGAAATGAGTTTAAAAACAAGTCTACCCCATAATACTTGTTATATGTGAAGAATTTATGCATATGATGATTTTTGGTGATTATAACATGAATGTTTCTATGAAATTGATGTACTTCTGATGTGTAGGAGTTATTAGGATGATTATCTAAGGGTTTGAGCTATTGTTATAGTGCTTTGATGAAAGTATGCATTTTGACCCATTTGGGTGATTCTTGAAGAATTAGGATGTTATGATATGATTCATTGCTTGTTTGTTGTTAGGAATCACACTAGAATGATATTATAACATAGAGATGATGATTTGTAAGTTGTAGGAGATGTAATCTGGTCTTTACCATTTAAGGAAAGATTTCATAGTTAATGAAACCTAGTACTTTGCCATTTTTGGAAATAATCGCACCGAGGCCGTTAGAGCAGAGATAAATTGGGGGTTTTTGCTTGGAATGGGTCGGTAAATGGTTTAGGTTTGATATTGGGTGTTTTTACATGTTTCGGATCTGATTTGGAGGGTTAAACGAGCGAAAATGTGCCACGCATCTGCAACAGGCGATTGGGAATCCTAATCGCGTGATGCAGGGGCGATTAGGATCCCAATCGCATGATACATCAGGCGAATACACCCCTACTCGCCTGTTGACTTTTATCCTATTCACCAGATGACTTTTCCTAATTGCATGTTAGTTTCCTAATCGCGTGTACTGCTGTCGTAAGCGTATTTTGACATCCCGGAACATGATTTGACACCTAGGAACATGATAGGAACCCCGGGATACGTCCAATGACTTGGTAACACGTGTTCAGACTTGTTTATGCGTTATTATGCTAGACTAGGTGAACTCTTGCACGTATTAAGTGTTTAATTGCATATGTTGCATGATATCTTGTATTCGGCTAACACGTGAGATGTCGGGTCACCAATGGGATGTCGAGTCTTGTCTGGTACGGTCGGTTTAACAGTCAAAGGTGTTTTCAAACGTTTATGGTTATGGTCTGGACATTCGGGAACTAGTTAACCTGCGGGTTATTAGTCCGGATACTTATACACATCTTATGATAGGTCGCCGCTATTTGGGGCTATCATAGCATAATTACTTAACTGTTTTCAAGTAACGCTATCTAAGGTGAGTGTCATAGCCCCACTTTTACTGTTTTACTTTCGGGGGAGAAACATGCTACATACTTACTTACTAAAGGTCATGTTATACTATGGTTACTTTATTATACTATACGGCTTTTATGGAAAGTCCCATGGGGAAACCATGAATGTGCAGGGATGCACAACGGCTGAAATGTGGATAGATCTATTGGGCCTCACAAACCCCACTCGACAGCGGGGCCGGGCGGGTGCATATTGTCTCTTATTACTGGCTCGCCGAGGCATCGGTTATAGCCAAATCGTCTGGGCATGATTCAACTACTTACACATGTATAGTAATGGGTTCCCAACCGTAGTAGTAAAAACACTTAGCGTCTAGCTAACGTTCTTATAACTTAGTAGTAACGGATATGATCTTTACAAACTTATAACAACTCTTTTATAAAAGAAAACCTGTGAACTCACCAGCATTATATTTTGACATTTTTGGCATGTTTTCTCAGGTCGCTAAGGTAGCAGTTAATGGACTAGGCGCACAGAGTCTTGCACAGCGTCTAGAATTTTGATGCATACTAAACAATGTTTTGTAAACTATAATATGCCTTTTGGTTGTAAACAAGAAATGCTTCCGCTGCTGGTTTACGGCTCAAAACATGATGTTTTGGTTTTAATATGTATATGTATGCATGTTTGTCGTTTGTTTGTTGTGATCGTTGACTGGGATCCTGGTGTGTCACGCACCTCGCGGTAAAACCCCACATGTGGAATTTGAGGGTGTGACAGATTGGTATCATAGCCAACGGTTATAGTGAACTAGGACTGCAAGTAGAGTCTAGTCTATAACCGAGTCGCACACACTAGACGGTCACAGATGGTCGAGTCTTAACATGTGGGTAACATTATAACTTGTCGGGGTGTCGGTGTCATCATCTTCTACGCTACATCATCTGTTTACTCTTTACCATTCTATTTCTTAACCCATCCTTACCATGATTTGACGGCGAACGATATACTATTGAACCTTCTTGGCGACGGTGTACATTGGGGTAGCTTCGGCATACTCTTGAGATCTGTCTAGGGATTCGGACATCTCCCTTCTATGCCCCAATAGACATGCTCGTTCTTATACATACTATCCTATACTTATACTTATGATAATACCATGATTGGGTGCTAGTGTTCGGTGACTCAAACTTCAGACTTAAAGCACACCTGGAGGACCATGTAGAACAGTTTATCATGTCGGGAGCACACGAGATCATAAACTGGGATGCATGGGAGCCCTAGTGGACTTTGCGTTTGAACGAATGGACCCGAACTGGACTCGGTCTAGTTTCTTGAAATTCCTAATGGGTTATACCACGGGCAAGCCTAAGTCTTTTGTTTCATATTGTGACAGGAGATGTCAGGAGCTCATGGAGGTCGCAGAGGCGGCCGTGCTGGCGGTCGTGCTGGCGGCCGTGCTGGCGGCGGTGGTCGTGGAAATGTTAATATGACCCAAGCGGAGTTGGACAATCTGATGCAGCAGCACGTGAACATAGCCTTGGCTGCATTCCAAGCTGCTCACAATGCTAGGGGTGGTACGTCGATTTCCACCTATTCTACCTTGTTCCAGGGTACTGTACCTTTTCTTGTTATTTACCTGTGTGTTTGTCCCAGGTGTTGGCGTCAATCCCCCTCCACCCTAGTGCTCCTACAAGAAGTTCATGGATTGCAAACCCCACAACTTTAGTGGAACTGAAGGGGCAGTGGGACTACTCCGATGGCTGGAAAAGGTTGAATCTATGTTCTCTATGTGCAGTTGCCCAGCGGGCGACCGCGTAAAGTATGTTTCTGCGACCCTTGAGGGTCAAGCCTTGACGCGGTGGAACTCCACCACCCATACCATGGGTATTGGGGAAGCTCATGCTATGCCATGGGCAGAATTCGTACAGCTTTTGAAAAATGAGTACTGCCCGAGGGATGAGATCCAGAAGCTTGAGCATGAGGTTTGGAATCACAAGATGGTGGGGTCTGAGATTGAAGCTTACACAGCTAGACACAATGAGCTGGCGGTGTTGTGCCCGGATTTGCACACGCCGGAATACAGGAGGATTGAGCACTACATATCTAGGTTAGTGCTGAAGGTTGTAGGATTGGTAGCTGGGGGCAATCTCACAGTTTATTCTGATGTTGTTCGGTCGGCTCATAGGCTGACCAATATGAAGGTAGCTGAAAGAGTCTTGCCTCCCCAAGGTGCTACTGTAAAGGCTCCCGAGAGCAACAAACGAAAGTGGGAAGGTGTAGGTAAAGGCTCAGCCTAAGCAGGTGAAGAGGTCTGATGTTGGGGGATCATCGTCTGAGCAGAAAACGGGGGGTTATCAAGGGAGGTTGCCGAAGTGTGAACGATGTTGGTTTCATCATGCTGGTCATTGTGACAAGAACCAGTGTCGTCAGTGCAACAGGGCTGGGCACGTAGCTAAAGATTGTAGGGTTAACCTTCAGGGTAATCAGAACCCACCTGCTATACCTACCCCTGCCCCTCAGGTTGCTACTTCCCAGGGAAACCGGGGAAAACAGGGGTGTTTTAACTGTAGCGAGCTTGGTCACTACAAGCGTGAATGCCCCAAGTTGAATCAAGGCGAGGCTGGGAAGAATGGATCGGGTAATGGAAACAACGGGGGCGGAGGCAGGAATGCTCGCGCCTTTGTGATTGGTTCGAGCGGGGCTCGACAGGATCCTGACACTGTTACCGGTACGTTTCTTCTTGATAATCGCTATGCTTCGGTATTATTCGATTCTGGTGCCGATAGGAGTTTTATATCTCTTGGATTTAGTCAATTGCTTGATAGGGTACCTACACCTTTAGAGGCTAAGTACTTGATAGAATTGGCTGATGGTAAGAAAGTTGAAGCGACGCACATCCATAGGGAGTGTCGCCTTGAGTTGTCGGGTTATTCTTTTCCTATTGACCTTATGTCGGTGTCTCTGGGTAGCTTTGATGTCGTTGTGGGTATGGATTGGTTATCCTTGTATCATGCTGAGATCGTTTGTTTCGATAAAGTCATTCGACTTCCTCTCCCCGATGGAGAAATTCTGTTGGTGCATGGTGAGAAAAGCGGTGTCCCTTTGAGTATCATTTCATGCATGAAAGCCTATAAGTATCTTCGAAAGGGGTATTCTGCCATTCTGGCACTTGTTTCAGTTTCGTCTGAGGAAGAGAAGAAGATTGAAGATATTCCTATCGTTTGTGATTTTCCCGACGTATTTCCTGGCCTTCCGCCTTATCGTCAAGTCGAATTCGGTATTGAACTTGCTCCAAGTGTGGCCCCTATTGCCCGAGCCCCATATCGTCTTGCACCTCCCGAGATGCAGGAGTTGTCTAACCAGTTGCAGGAGCTGTTGGAGAAGGGTTTCATCCGACCTAGTTCATCCCCGTGGGGAGCCCCTATTCTTTTTATCAAGAAGAAAGATGGAAGCCTGCGTATGTGTATCGACTACCGTGAATTGAACAATGTTACCATCAAGAATCGTTATCCTCTTCCTCGCATCGACGATTTATTTGATCAACTCCAGGGTTCTAGTTTCTATTCGAAGATTGATTTGAGATCGGGGTACCATCAGTTGAGGGTCCAAGAAGCTGATATTCCGAAGACCGCTTTTTGAACTCGTTATGGCCATTTTGAATTCTTGGTCATGCCTTTTGGTCTCACCAATGCGCCCGCCATATTCATGGATTTGATGAACCGCGTTTGTAAGCTCTATCTTGATAAATTCGTGATTGTATTCATTGATGATATTCTAGTCTATTCCAAGAACGACGTGGACCACCGGGAACACTTGCGTCTTGTCTTGGAAATCTTGAGGCGGGAGCAGCTGTACGCCAAGTTCTCTAAGTGTAGCTTCTAGTTGCGTGAAGTCCAATTCCTTGGTCATGTGGTTAATGAAAAAGGGATTCATGTTGATCCAGCTAAGATAGAAGCCATCAAAGACTGGGAAGCACCGAAGACGCAATCTGAGGTGCGGCAATTCCTAGGTCTTGCAGGTTATTATCGTCGTTTCATCGAGGGATTTTCGAAGATCGCTCAACCCCTCACCTCGCTTACCCAGAAGGACAAGAAGTTCGACTGGGTGATTCGCAAGAGTCAGCCTTTCAGATGCTAAAGGCCAAACTCTGTTCTGCTCCTATCTTGTCCTTGCCTGAAGGCACGGACGACTTTGTGGTATATTGTGATGCTTCTATCCGGGGTCTCGGTTGTGTGTTAATGCAGCTCGAGAAGGTCATCGCCTATGCTTCTCATCAGCTTAAGGTCCATGAGAAAAACTACCCCACCCATGATCTAGAGTTGGGTGTAGTAGTCTTTGCTTTAAAGATCTGGAGGCATTACTTGTACGGTACCAAGTGAACCATTTATACCGATCACAAGAGCCTCCAGCATATCTTTGATCAGAAGGTGTTGAACATACGGCAGCGTCGCTGGGTCGAGCTTCTTAATGATTACGAGTGTGCTATAAAATACCATCCCGGTAAGGCGAATGTTGTCGCAGACGCCTTGAGCAGGAAGGAATCCGCTAAACCTCGTCGTGTTCGAGCTCTTCAGCTCACTATCCATTCTTGTTTACCTGACCAAATCCGTTTGGCGCAGCAAGAAGCTTTGAAGGAGGAAAACCTTAAAGCTGAAACCATGCATGGTGCCGATAGTCACCTTGAACTCAGGACCGATGGCCTACATTATTTCGCTGAACGTATTTGGGTCCCTTTATTCGGGGGCTTGCGGGAGCTCGTTCATGATGAAGCTCACAAGTCCCGATACTCTATTCACCCTGGCTCCGATAAGATGTATCAAGACTTAAAGATACTTTATTGGTGGCCGAAAATGAAGGCGGATGTTGCTTCATATGTGAGCAAGTGCTTGACCTGTGCCAAGGTCAAGGTTGAATGTCAAAAGCCATCCGGCCTTCTGCAATAGCCTGAAATTCCCGAGTGGAAGTGGGAGCGGATTACGATGGACTTTGTGACCAAACTCCCGAAGTCGCCCAGTGGTTGTGACATGATCTGGGTGATTGTCGATAGGTTGACAAAGTCTGCGCACTTCCTCGCTATCAAGGAAACTGATGGCCTTGAGCGTTTGGCTCGTTTGTACCTTAAGGAAGTGGTTTCTCGGCACGGGGTGCCTGTCTCTATTATTGCCGATCTTGATCCTCGGTTCGCCTCGAACTTCTGAAAATCCTTGCATAAGGCTCTGGGTACTCAGCTAGATATGAGCACAGCTTATCATCCGCAAACTGACGATCAAAGTGAATGGACGATTCAAACACTAGAAGACATGCTTCGGGCATGTGTAATTGACTTTGGCAAGGGGTGGGAGAGTCATCTACCATTGGTGGCATTCTCCTACAACTATAGCTACCATTCTAGTATCAAGGCGGCTCCGTTCGAGGCTCTTTACGGGCGGAAATTCCGGTCTTCTCTTTGTTGGGCTGAGGTGGGTGAGAGCCAACTTACCGGCCCGGAACTTGTGTACGAGACTTCCGAGAAGATCGTAGAAATTCGTAACCGCATGGCAGCAGATTGGGATCGTCAAAAGAGCTATGCTGATCGTCGTCGCAAGCCTTTAGAGTTTGAGGTTGGCGATAGGGTTTTATTGAAGGTATCTCCGTGGAAGGGCATTATACGTTTTGGGAAGTGTGGCAAATTGAATCCTCGGTATGTGGGACCGTTCTCAGTTCTGGAACGGATTGGACCGGTAGCATACAGGCTTGATCTACCAGCTGAACACAGTAATGTTCATAATGTCTTCCATGTCTCTAATCTCAAGAAGTGTCTGGTGGATGAATCTTTGGTTGTTCCTCTCGAAGAGATCAAGGTGGACGATCGCCTGTGTATTGTGGAAGAACCGGTTAAGATTCTTGATTATAAGATCCGTAGCCTTCGCCGGAGTAAAATCCGCATTGTGAAAGTTCGTTGGAACTCAAATCGTGGACCGGAGTTCACGTGGGAACGGGAGGATCAGATGAAAGCTAAGTATCCTCATTTATTTCCTAAGCGCGCATTCGAATAAAGACATGTCCGTGCTGAAGCTGAATGAATCTCGGGTCGAGATTCCATAAAATCCGTATAGTAATGTAAAGTAACCATAGTATAACATGACCTTTAGTAAGTAAGTATGTAGTGTGACACCCGGCAAACTCAGGTTAGTAACATTGACTAAACTAGTAAGTCAACCTTAGCGAGTCATGCATATTACGTACTTAACTCGGTTAGATTAGTCATTACGATGGTTCGGGGATTCATCAGGAGTCGGTCTATAACCATGTGTACAAAGATTGGTGATTCGTGGAATCACCGGGTTTAACGCACACATGCAAGTCTTGAGTCCCGAGAATTGGTGAACGGATGTAAACGTGTTAGTTATCATGCATTATGTGTTTGAGATCATTATGTGACTTGTCAGTATGTGAATACGTGTTTATATATGTTAAAATAGTGTTTAACGCGCCAAAAACCCAACCCGGAATGCTACAGGCGATTAGGAACCAAAGGGTTGCCTAATCGCCAGTATTATAGGCGATTAGGAGGGATTAGGGGCGAATGGAGCTCCTAATCGCCAGTATATAGGCGATTAGGACTCCTAATCGCCTAATCAGATCCCCTACTCGCCTGATCTGCTATGCACGAGTCAAAACACCTATAAATACAACCCTTGACTCCCCAAACACCCTTAGTGCAACCCTAACAGATCCTAAGCCTCCCACACACCTCAAAACACTTCTGGAACTTGTTTTGCTTCAAAACTCACCATTTCCAAGCTAACACACCTTTCTTTGATAAAATCCAAGGTGTGTTTTTCATCCCAAACCATTGTAATGTCATTTTTTTGGTTCCCCAAAAGTCCAGACCTTGTTTTGCTAAGTATGTGTCTTTAAAAACCTTTGAAATGAGTTTAAAAACAAGTCTACACCATAATACTTGCTATATGTGAAGAATTTATGCATATGATAATTTTTGGTGATTATAACATGAATGTTTCTATGAAATTGATGTACTTCTAATGTGTAGGAGTTATTAGGATGATTATCTAAGGGTTTGAGCTATTGTTATAGTGCTTTGATGAAAGTATGCATTTTGACCCATTTGGGTGATTCTTGAAGAATTAGGATGTTATGATATGATTCATTGCTTGTTTGTTGTTAGGAATCACACTAGAATGATATTATAACATAGAGATGATGATTTGTAAGTTGTAGGAGGTGTAATCTGGTCTTTACCATTTAAGGAAAGATTTCATAGTTAATGAAACCTAGTACTTTGCCATTTTTGGAAATAATCACACCGAGGCCGTTAGAGCAGAGATAAATTGGGGGTTTTTGCTTGGAATGGGTTGGTAAATGGTTTAGGTTTGATATTGGGTGTTTTTACATGTTTCGGATCTGATTTGGTGGGTTAAATGCGCGAAAACGCGCCACGCATCTGCAACAGGCGATTGGGAATCCTAATGGCCTGATGCAGGGACGATTAGGATCCCAATCGCATGATACATCAGGCGAATACACCCCTACTCACCTGTTGACTTTCCCCTATTCACCAGTTGACTTTTCCTAATTGCATGTTAGTTTCCTAATCGCGTGTACTGCTGTCGTAAGCGTATTTTGACATCCTGGAACATGATTTGACACCTAGGAACATGATAGGAACCCCGGGATACGTCCAATGACTTGGTAACACGTGTTCAGACTTGTTTATGCGTTAATTGAACATTATGCTAGACTAGGTGAACTCTTGCACGTATTAAGTGTTTAATTGCATATGTTGCATGATGTCTTGTATTCGGCTAACACGTGAGATGTCGGGTCACCAATGGGATGTCGAGTCTTGTCTGGTACGGTCGGTTTAACAGTCAAAGGTGTTTTCAAACGTTTATGGTTATGGTCTGGACATTCAGGGACTAGTTAACCTGCGGGTTATTAGTCCGGATACTTATACACATCTTATGATAGGTCGCCGCTATTTGGGGCTATCATAGCATAATTACTTAACTGTTTTCAAGTAACGCTATCTAAGGTGAGTGTCATAGCCCCACTTTTACTGTTTTACTTTCGGGGGAGAAACATGCTACATACTTACTTACTAAAGGTCATGTTATACTATGGTTACTTTATTATACTATACGGCTTTTATGGAAAGACCCAGGGGGAAACCATGAATGTGCGGGGATGCACAATGGGGGAAATGTGGATAGATCTATTGGGCCTCACAAACCCCACTCGACGGCGGGTGCATATTGTCTCGTATTACTGGCTCGCCGAGGCATCGGTTATAGCCAAATCGTCTGGGCATGATTCAACTACTTACACACGTATAGGAATGGGTTCCCAACCGTAGTAGTAAAAACACTTAACGTCTAGCTAACGTTCTTATAATCTAGTAGTAACGGATATGATCTTTACAAACTTATAACAACTCTTTTATAAAAGAAAACCTGTGAACTCACCAGTATTATATGTTGACATTTTTGGCTTGTTTTCTCAGGTCGCTAAGGTAGCAGTTAATGGATTAGGCGCACGGAGTCTTGCACAGCGTCTAGAATTTTGATGCATACTAAACAATGTTTTGTAGACTATGATATGCCTTTTGGTTGTAAACAAGAAATGCTTGCACTGCTGGTTTACGGCTCAAAGCATGATGTTTTGGTTTTAATATGTATATGTATGCATGTTTGTCGTTTGTTTGTTGTGATCGTTGACTGAGATCCTGGTGTGTCACGCGCCTCGCGGTAAAACCCTGCATGTGGAATTTGAGGGTGTGACATGTAGCATGTTTCTTCCCCGAAAGTAAAACCAGTAAAAGTAGGGCCGTGACACTCACGCACCCATTTCATTTTTCAAAAACTTATTCGTTTGGAATTCCTTAGGTTTTCATAAAAGAAGCATGTCTTCCACCCCGAAAACATTTATTAAACAGTAAAAAGTGGGGTCATGAACTCACCTTAATTTCCTTGCTTAGCTAGCAACAAAGGCCGAAGCTTTGACCGACATCCTCGTGCCCTATTACAACAAAGGACACCTTAAAAGTCTATCACATATAAACCTAGCCTATTATCCGGAAAAAAGATAGTTTATCCAACTATCTAGACTCGTGTGTACTAACTCGAGTACTAATATGCTTTAACTCGACGAACCGATCGTGACTTATCTTACTTATGCGTTAACACACGACATAGTACCCAAGTTGCGCACTTGTCACTATTCGTGTGTACACCACGTTGGACTATTACTACGAAACGTATAACTTATCTTGAGTCGTAGCTCATTTTGTAATTCGTATAAATGTATCTATCTTATATAATTATATTTAAGGAAAAATACCCTTTGATAAAAATGTAAATATAGTTATTTAAAACCGATTAATAACAATATCGCTTCTTTTCCAAATCTATGTCTTTAAAGGTTTCGAACATAAATTTTCATATAATTCTTTCTCAAATAGGCTGAGCGTTTTTGTAATTCAAAGCCGTTTAAATAGAAATGTTTAGTTACTAAAATCTTTAAAGATTGACACAATTGGCGTTCATTAGATATTATGTATTTGTTTTGGAAACATTGTTCGGTGTTTATCTTTAATGCTGCAAGAAATCATTTGTCGAAAACCTTTTCGCGATATTGTAGAAAACTACATTTGTCAAAATACTTGAAGATTGTTTATAATGAAATATAGAAAAAATATCACCTTCGTTTACGCTTATAAATTTTATAAAATTTCGGCAGAGTTTCCTCTGTTTTTTGCGAACCAGACAACACAAGTTGTCAAAAAATTCCCAAAATCAACTTCAAACACAAGACTACAATTTGTTTTCCGCAATTCCAAATCAAACGAGACTTATATGTTTCGACGCTTTTATATAAACTATACTTATTTATATTTATACACAAAACAATATATATATATATATATATATATATTGTCACACCCTCAAATTCCACATGCGGGGTTTTACCGCGAGGCGCGACAAACCAGGATCTAAGTCAACGGTCACAATAAATGACACTATATGATACGTAAAAACGACATAAGCAAACCATTAAGTTTTCATAAATAATCCATCGTTGCGGAAGCGTAAAACTTTATTACAACTCAAAAGCAAAACATGAAAGTCTGATAATACTCAAAATGAAATGCAAATGGATCCTAGACGCCGTGAGACTCGGTGCGCCTACACAATGCTGCTACCTCAACGACCTAAGACAAACATGCTAAAAACGTCAGCAAATAATGCTGGTGAGTTCACAGGTTTTTAAGTAAAACGACTCCAAAAGTTTCAAAGAATACCCTTGGCCAAACCAGGCCACATGTATACCAACCAGATGAATACTTGTCACTACTACGATTGGAAAACCATTACCAGACACGAATACATGAATACACCTGCCCGAATACAAGAATACAAGAATACCACAAGAGACAACATGCACCCGTCCGACCTCCAGTCGACGAGTGGGGCCGGTCACGCCCAAATAGATATATCCATATTTCCCTCGTTGTGCAACCACCGTACATTCATGGCTTTCCCCGGGACTTTAACAAATCGTATAGCAACCCAAAAGAATACCCCAACACATAAAGATTTCAAGAATACCAGTACGTAATACCATATAGTAACCAATGACTACCCTGTAAGCATTACCAATACGAGTACTTAGCAAATCATAGGTTTTATGAATACCAAAACGTGATATGACGCATGTTTTACGAATACGAATACGTAAGATGACACACCTTTTATGAATATGAAAATGTAAGTTGACACACCTTTTATGAATACGAAAACGTAAGTTGACACACCTTTTATGAATATGAAAAACGTAAGTTGACACACGTTTAATGAATACAAGTACCCAGCATGTTTTCTCCCCCGAAAGCAAAACCAGTAAAAAGTGGGGCCGTGAACTCACCTTAGAGTGCGTCCTCAGTAATATAGAAATCCGATACATGTGTGATATTCCCTACTAGTGGTGACCTATCAATGAGTTTACATAAGTGTGATGACTACTAACTCGAAGGCTAATCAGTCCCCAAATTGTCCAGACTATGACTGTGTATGTTGAAAACATGGTTAAATGTTAAACCGACCAAACCAGACAAAACCCGACATCCCATTGGTGACCCGAAATCCCACGTGTTAGCCACATACAAGATATCATGCACATATGCAATAAAACACTTAGCATGCGCAAACATTCACCCTATCTAGCATAACGCCCAATTAACGCATAAACAAATCCGAACACGTGTTACCAAGTTATTAGACATGTCACGGGGTTCCTAACATGTTCCTAGGTGTCAAACCATGTTCTGGGATGTTAAAATACATATATAACAGCAGTACACGCGATTAGGAATCAGACATGCAATTAGGAAAAGTCAACTGGTGATTAGGAGAGTCAAACTGGCGATTGGGATTGTATTTGCCAGACATACTGGTGATTGGGGGCCAATCGCCCTTAATACAGGCGAATAGAACTTCCTATTCGCCCCTACTGCACTATGCGTCCTTTTTGCGCGTTTAACCCTCCAAATCAGATACGAAACATGTGGAAACACCCAATATCAAACCCAAAACATTAATCCTACTATTTCAAGCAAAAACCCCTAATTTATCATCATCCTAGTCGTCCCGAATGCATGTGTTTTCCCAAAATAGCATAATTATCATGTAAACATCACATCCTCATGCAAAACTTTCATTACCTAATGACGTTATCCAACAATATCCTACTGTTCTAGCATCATCCTTGAGTAAACCCTAACCTTAAACAATCAACAAAACACGACATATCATCATCAATCTCTCATAATCATTCAAACGGGTCAAAACGCCTAATATCAATAATACACAACTATGGACCTTCAAACTCCTAGGTTAACATCATATGAACATATTTAGATCAGAAACATATTAATAATATAAGAACAACCATGTTTAAATGATAAAAATCCTATCTTGCATGAATACCTCACTTATAACAAACATAGAGGTTTGGGTTTGTTTAGAAATTGATTTTAATGAGTTTTCAAAGACACAAATGTTTAGAAATTAGGTCTGGACCTTTAGGGATCAAAACAATATCATTACAAAGGTTTGGGATGAAGAACACACCTTGAAATTGTAAGATTATGAGATGTAACGCTTGGAAATGTTATTTCTTGATAAAAAAAACGTGGTTCAGAGGTTGAATAAGGTGTGGGGTGGCTTTGGGGTGTATCAGGGTTTCACAAATGATGTTTTAAAACATAAGGGGGGTATTTATAGGCGTTTCTAGTTGTTTAGTACGCGTTAGGCGATTACGCAGCAGTACGGGCGATTAGAATTCCTAATCGCATGTACTATTAGCGATTGGAGCTCTAATCGCCTATACCTATTGGCGATTAGGCTCTAATTTCCTATACCTATTGGCAATTACGCGTAATCACCTATAATGTCATGCAATTATGCGTAATCACCTATAATGTCATGCAATTACGCGAAATCACTATTTTAACACATATAAACACATATTCACATACCGGTAAGTCATATAATGATTGTAAGCACATAATGCATGATAACTAACACGTTCCCATCCGTTCACCAATTCCCAGGACTCGAGATTTACGTGTGTGCGTTAAACCCGGCGATTCTACAAATCACGAATCCGTGTTCACATGGTTATGGACCGACTCCCAATGATCCCGTGGATCATTGTAACGACTCCCGATGATTCCCGGAACCATCATAACGACTCAACTGACCTAGTTAAGTATGTTTGACAACGTTTTTCGCTAAGGTAGCCTTATGTGTTCTATAAAATGTTAACCTAAACATGCCGGGTGTCACATCATCCCCATGTTGAAAGAATTTTCGTCCTAAAAATTTCCCGAAGTAAAAGAGAACGAAGCGATAAAAAGAAAAATTTTCTCGGTCGTCACATCATCCCCTTGTTGAAAGGAATCTCGCCCCGAGATTCACTCTTCAACAGTAATGAGTGTCGACCTAACCCAAGTAACGTTTCCCAGAGTGCAAACGAAGGGATAACCATGAATGAATAAAGATAACAACAGATACTCCAAGCCGGGGAACCGCCCTCCCCAAGTTGAATGCAAAACAACGAATCCTCCTGATCGAAGGCCTACTAGAGACTACTGTGATCAGTATAAATGACACACCGGTACCGTCCAAGTAGCATCTCCAAAGGACCCACATTAGACCCATGAATGCAAAATGATAACCAAGTACCAGACTGAATGCACATGATGAATACGAAACGCCAAACAATGTGAATGAGAATGAATACAAGCATAATGAGGATCAAGAAAAGAATACTCACTCGTAACAGTATCAGGATCCTCCATGTTCTCCCTCGCACCGATGATGTAAGCACGTGCATTCCAACCTCCGCCTTCATTGTTTCCGGCACCTCCATTTGCCCCAGCCCCATCCTGAATCAGCTCCAGGCAGTACCGCTTAAAGTGTCCCATCTTACCACAGTTGTAACAACCCTGCCTCTCCTGACAAGCGGGAGCAGGAGCAACAGTCTGAGCTGGTGGTGATTGTAGAGTGACCCTGCAGTCCTTAGCATGATGTCCAACCCGCTGACAGCGATGGCAGCGAAACTTATCACAGTCTCCCGTATGATGGAACCCACACCGAGTACACTTAGGCAGCTTCCTAGTATACCTGCCCTATCTCTGCTCAGATGAAGAACCTGTAGCCTCAAATTTCTTCGGCTGCTGCTGAGGCTGAACTGCACCTTTCCCCGTGCTCTCCCATTTCCTCTTGTTGCCATCAGAGGTCTTCACCACAGTACCCTTAGGAGGTAAAACACCCTCCTGAACGTTCTGTTTGGTTAGTCTATGAACCAACCGAATGGTATCCCGAAGTGTAGTAGCATCATTCGTGGTCACCAACCCGCGAATCTCAGGCACCAACCCGCGAATCTCAGGCACCAACCCACTAATGTAGAACTCAATAGCCTTATACTCAGGAGTCACAGAATCCGGGCACAAAAGTGCCAACCCATGGTAACGAGTGGTATACTCCTCGACCTCATATCCCACCATCTGATGATTCCACAGCTCATGCTCCAAACTCTTAATCTCATCCCTGGGACAATACTCCATCTTCAAACGAAACACAAACTCGGTCCATGGCAACGCATGGGCCTCAAGTAAACCAATAGTCTGCACAGTCGAATTCCACCAAGTCAAGGCACGTCCCTCGAATGTCCCTGAAGCATACTTCACACGATACTCCTCATGGCAGTTACACATGGAGAAAGCGGACTCGACCTTCTCCAACCAATGAAGTAGTCCCACAGCTCCCTCAGTCCCACTGAAGTTATGGGGCTTGCAGTCCTGGAACAACTTGTAAGTACAGTGGACTGGAGGAGGTGGAGGTGGTGGAGGGTGAAAAGCATTCCCTGATACAACGAGTAACACGGATCACAAAAATGAACACCACACAACAAAAGATAAGGAGTGAGTATAGGGGTAATTAAATTACCGCCATGGCCCTGCTGGGTGGCCTGGTGTGCAGCTATAGCAGCTGCCACATGCTCCTGAATCAGGCTATTCAGCTCAGCCTGGGTCATACTAATGTTGCCTCGACCCCCATTGCGTCCACCGCCATTCCGACCACCAACACGACCAACACGACGTCCCCCAGCGCGACCAGACATGTTCTGCCAAAACACGAAACAAGATACTCAGCACCACTACTAGATCAAACTACTAGTGACCAAACGAATTTAGAACGGGATTCCAGCATGATCATCTGTCCGAACTCGAAGTCCACCAAGATTTTCATGCATTTTGATTTATGATTTTGTGTGCACCCGAAATAACAAATCGCTCTACATAGTCCTCTAGGCGTGCTTCTAGCTAGAACTTCCAATCACCCAACACCCACATTCCTAAAAGAAACTGTTATCGCATGAAGTCCCCAAAGTGAACAATCACTCAGGGGGTACTATGACAAGTACTAGTGCAGGATAGTGTGTGTGTAGGAAAGTGTGTACATTAGAGCATAGAGGGGAGATATCCAAATCCCGGAAAAATCTCAAGAATGTGCCGAAGCCACTCCAATGTACACTACTGCCAAGTATAAGCGATAAGCCCCTTCATCTTCAAATCCGAAGAAGAAGATAGAATAAGTGTAGAAATAGTTCAAGATAGATAATACGATACTGTGTGATGAGGACACCAACACCCCGACAAGGTTAGTATGTTTACCAAATGACATGACTCGTAACTATGTGTGACCTTCTAACGTGTGTGATACTCGGCTATAGACTAGACTCTACATGCAGTCCTCGTTCATTATAACCATTGGCTCTGATACCAATCTGTCACACCCTCAAATTCCACGTGCGGGGTTTTACCGCGAGTCGCGCGACAAACTAGGATCTAAGTCAACGGTCACAATAAATGACACTATATGATACGTAAAAACGACATAAGCAAACCATTAAATTTTCATAAATAATCCATCGCTACGGAAGCGTAAAACTTTATTACAACTCAAAAGCAAAACATGAAAGTCTGATAATACTCAAAATGAAATGCAAAAGGATCCTAGACGCCGTGAGACTCCGTGCGCCTATACAATGCTGCTACCTCAACGACCTGAGACAAACATGCTAAAAATGTCAACAAATAATGCCGGTGAGTTCACAGGTTTTTAAGTAAAACGACTCCAAAAGTTTCAAAGAATACCCTTGGCCAAACCAGGCCACATGTATACCAACCAGATGAATACCTGTCACTACTACGATTGGAAAACCATTACTAAACACAAATACATGAATACAAGAATACATGAATACACCTGCCCGAATACAAGAATACAAGAATACCGCAAGAGACAACATGCACCCGTCCGACCTCCAGTCGATGAATGGGGCCGGTCACGCCCAAATAGATCTATCCATATTTCCCCCGTTGTGCAACCACCGCACATTCATGGTTTTCCCCGGGACTTTAACAAATCGTATAGCAACCCAAAAGAATACTCCAACACATAAAGAATTCAAGAATACCAGTACGTAATACCATATAGTAACCAACGACTACCTTGTAAGCTTTACCAATACGAGTACTTAGCAAATCATAGGTTTTATGAATACCAAAACGTGATATAACACATGTTTTATGAATACGAATACGTAAGATGACACACCTTTTATGAATACGAAAACGTAAGTTGACACACCTTTTATGAATAAGAAAACGTAAGTTGACACACCTTTTATGAATACGAAAAACGTAAGTTGACACATGTTTAATGAATACAAGTACCCAGCATGTTTTCTGCCCCGAAAGCCAAACCAGTAAAAAGTGGGGCCGTGAAATCACCTTAGAGTGCGTCCTCAGTAATATAGAAATCCGATACGTGTGTGATAGTCCCTACTAGTGGCGACCTATCAATAAGTTTACATAAGTGTGATGACTACTAACCCGAAGGCTAATCAGTCCCCAAATTGTCCAGACCGTGACTGTGTATGTTGAAAACATGGTTAAACGTTAAACCGACCAAACCAGACAAAACCCGACATTCCATTGGTGACCCGACATCCCACGTGTTAGCCACATACAAGATATCATGCACATATGCAATTAAACACTTAGCATGCGCAAACATTCACCCTATCTAGCATAACGCCCAATTAACGCATAAACAAGTCCGAACACGTGTTACCAAGTTATTAGACATGTCACGGGGTTCCTAACATGTTCCTAGGTGTCAAACTGTGTTCCGGGATGTTAAAATACACATATAACAACAATACACGCGATTAGGAATCAAACATGCAAGTAGGAAAAGTCAATTGGTGATCAGGAGAGTCAAACTGGCGATTAGAATTGTATTTGCCAGACATACTGGCGATTGGGCTCCCAATCGCCTATAGTTCATGCGATTGGGGGCCAATCGCCCTTATTACAAGCGAATAGAACTTCCTATTCGCCCCTACTGCACTATGCCGCCTTTTTGCGCGTTTAACCCTCCAAATCAAATCCGAAACATGTGGAAACACCCAATATCAAACCCAAAACATTAATCCAACTATTTCAAACAAAAACCCCTAATTTATCATCATCCCAGTCGTCCCGAATGCATGTGTTTTCCCAAAATAGCATAATTATCATGTAAACATCACATCCTCATGCAAAACTTACCCTAAATAGCATATATCCAGATTTCATTACATAATGACGTTGTCCGACAATATCCTACTATTCTAGCATCATCCTAGAGTAAACCCTAACCTTAAACAATCAACAAAACACAACATATCATCATCAATCCCTCATAATCATTCAAACGGGTCAAAATGCCTAATATCAATAATACACAACTATGAACCTTCAAACTCCTAGGTTAACATCATATGAACTCATTTAGATCAGAAACATATTAATAATACAAGAACAACCATGTTTAAATGATAAAAATCCTATCTTGCATGAATATCTCACATATAACAAACATAGAGGTTTGGGTTTGTTTAGAAACTGATTTTAAAGAGTTTTCAAAGACAAAAATGTTTAGATATTAGGTCTGGACCTTTAGGGATCAAAACAATATCATTACAAAGGTTTGAGATGAAGAACACACCTTGAAATTGTAAGATTATGAGATGTAAAGCTTGGAAATGTGATTTCTTAATCAAAAACGTGGTTCAGAGGTTGAATAAGGTGTGGGGTGGCTTTGGGGTGTATTAGGGTTTCACAAATGATGTTTTAAAACATAAGGGGGGTATTTATAGGCGCTTCTAGTCGTTTAGTACGCGTCAGGCGATTACGCAACAGTACAGGCGATTAGAATTCCTAATAGTATGTACTACTAGCGATTGGAGCTCTAATCGCCTATACCTATTGGCGATTAGGCTCTAATCGCCTATACCTATTGGCGATTAGGCTCTAATCGCCTATACCTATTGGCGATTAGGCTCTAATTGCCTATACCTATTGGAAATTACGCGTAATCACCTATAATGTCATGCAATTACGCGTAATCACCTATAATGTCATGCAATTACGCGAAATCACTATTCAACACATATAAACACGTATTCACATACCGGCAAGTCATATAATGATTGTATGCACATAATGCATGATAACTAACACGTTCCCATCCGTTCACCAATTCCCGGGACTCGAGATTTACGTGTGTGCGTTAAACCCGGCGATTCTACAAATCACTAATCCGTGTTCACATGGTTATGGACTGATGTGCTCAAAGTGGTTTAGTAATAATTAACTAAATTAACCTAAACTAGACACTCTAAGTTTTAAATTTATAACCTAAGACTCTCTAAACCTAAACCACACAACCGGCAAGTGTACCGGTCAGTGCAGTACAGCTAAAGTAAGTCCGAGTATCGAACCCACGAGACTCTACTAGAAAACGTAAACTAGACTCGACTAAATATCTACAAACCGACTTAATAATGTTTTGTTGCTAAATGGGGGTTTTTGTAACAAATCTACTGCAAATAAATAAAAGAAACTAAAATAACTTAAATACACAAACTGGAGACTGCAACTGAGATCAGATGATGGGACGGCACTACCTAGGCTAGAATCATACACATGAATGATAAACTTCTAATGGCTATGGAACTGGTGTGGAACCAGGATCTTAAAATACTAAACATCAAGAATAAACTAGACACCCTCGACCCTTCTCAAGGGGAAACCCTAGAATATTGTTGTGTTGTTAAACCACCGGTTGAGAGGTTACCCTCACAGGCTTACCTACTCGAATCTTAAAGTACCCGCTAGACAGTCTACCTCACAGCGCGAAAGTCATAATACACCCGAAAGTGCAAGGGGTAACTACAATATTTCTGATAAGACTTGGCCTACAAGGAATGCTAGGGAAACTAGAAAGATTTTCTTACAAAGCCTCTAGATCTAGCAATTTAACACCTTAGACAGACCAACAACCTCGCACCTTACAGCTATTGAGAATTGGTAGAACACTTAGAATTATCTAACTAACAATTACAACTCCTATGGATAATCCTAGACAATTAACCATAAACTAGTTGCTAACACCAAGTCCGCAACCTAACCCGCATTCATACATGAAAGACATTCACAATAACGCAAGTGGAGTTTATAAAAGTTATTTAAATAAAACTAAATATGCATACACATCAAACCAGAAAATAAAGAGTTCTTTACTTTAAAATTTACCCACAACCAAAAGTTCCAAAACCCGAAAGAAAAATAATCAAACAAGCGTATTCATCATCGCCTAGGTAGTAAAAAGATTTAGCCTCTAAAAGTCATGACAAAATCAAAACAATAGAAACTAAACATATTCATGGTGCTCACAACGGGTATCAAATATATAAATAAATAATTAGATTAGAACCGACCCGTGCTCACACCTATGCTTCAACCCTTTACCTCCTTTTCTAATATTAATCTTCTTGAGGCTGTTGAGTGTTGTCGACGCACCTCCTTTGACAGAATAATACTTCTTCAAGGATAATATTTGCCAATTGTCTTCTTTTTGCGGCCACTCTTCTCCCAAAATAATATTTTCCTCCACATCCAAGCCCTATTTTGTTTTATGTCAACATTTATGGGCTTTAGGCCTTGAAATCGTGACACTAGTCACATTGTGTTTCTTTTTTTTCTTTTTGTTTTTTTAATATTATTATTATTATATACTATTATTTATATATAGTAGTATAACTCCGTGTTTTAGACTCGGGTGTTTTTGACTTGTTCAAAGTTGCTCGTTTACTCTCCAACGTCAATGAGCACCTACACAATAAAAATAAAATAATTAAATACTAAAAAACCCAGAACTAATAAAAATCTATCAAAACCTATACTAGATAAATTAGACCGTTACAAGCGTAAAACTAATAAAAACACTATCTAAATGACTCGAAAATTACAAAAACTTTACACTGGAAATAGATGTATTTTACAATACATCAAATATCCCCACACTTATCTTTTTTCCGTCCCTGAAAAAGAATTATGCTATGGAATCACAATCAAATAATCTGGCCTCAAAACATAGGTTACTTTAATTTTAAAAATCTAATCACGTGCCAACTGCGATTGCAGGTATACTTGTCCTCTTAAACCCAACCGCCGGTTTCTAAGCCCCTTATCATGTTAGTTTAATTTTTAGGTTCATTTAGTCTACCTAGGGTCTCACACTAAAGAAGCCACAGTTTCTCCTAATCCCGCCTCAAGCTTATGAAACAAAAGGAACAACCAATTGACTGTTCCTAACCGTTTTATGTAGAAAACCGAGAGAATTTAAAATCATTTGTTGTTGTTGTTTTTTTTTTCCATCTCAGCATACTACACTCAGAGGGTGTGACCAATCCAAGTCGCTATCCCAGTGGCCAGGCACCTTAAGCTTCAACATTTTCGCTTTGCTTTCTGATTAATTCATGAGCCTTTTTAGATATTTATTTTCAGACAATCCTAGAGGGAGTCGAGTCCGGAGTCACTATCCTTAGAAACGACACCATTGGCCTTGCCCTTATTTTATATCCAGCTCTTTTTTTCTTCAACTTTTGATTAGAAATTCTAACAGTTTTAAACATATAACGGTATTCCTTATACTATTATTGGCGGTTTCAGTTTCCCCATTTTTTCCTAGATGAGAACCCACAAGGTATCCTCATATATTTAGTGTATTAGCTCAAAGGAAACTTTCTACCGGCTGGGCCTACCCACACATCCCAAGTTAACACGCTTTCGATTATTTATTCTCCTAATACATATAATATTTGAAAACCAGACACTTGACTTTACCTATCATTTCCCATATTTTATAATGCAAACTTCAAAATCATGGACATTTTCTCAAATTTTTCAATTTTTTTTTATTTTTTGGATTTTTAATTTTTTTTTTTTTGACTCTATATACAGACTAGACGACAGTTTCCCATCCCCACACTTAAACTCTACATTGCCCTCAATGTAGGAATAGAAAACGACTCAAAACAAAAAATAAATTCCGAATACAAAAAGAAAAAGACGAGGACAAATTGGGAAGGACTTAGCTGGTTAATTTTTCTTTGTAAGCTCTAACACTCTAGTCCAACTCGATCGTATAGCATTTCATTCGCGATCGGCTCTGACACAATGGTAAACTCTGAGCTTGCTTTGATAAATGATAACAGCTCCGGAATCACCCGAATGGAGATTGAGTACAGGCGGTGCAATCCAAACCTGCGCAAAATGAAACAAACAAAACCCGAGCACAATACCTAACCACAAAAAATGAAAAAACTAAAAATAAATAAGTATAAAAATAAATTTACAAACTCTACACTTGGGATTGTACCCAAGAACTATCCTCAACACTCCTCAAAACCTACGGGGGATCCTTAAGTTCCACATCACCCCCGAAACCAACAAACTGGGCTCTCACATAGAAGCTCATCCTACAACCTCTTGGCTTCTCTATCTCATCAAACCTCTTCTTACTAGCCTTAAAATCCTGATGCGTTGGGGATTTGTAGTGAAACTTACATATCAACGAACCATCCCCACACTTATGTTTTACCACATCCTCAGACCTAGACCTATCTTCCTCCTGCTTCTCTAATGGCGGTACTCCTAAGGAATTATCAACACATAAGACATTCTCACACCTCTCACTCAGCTTAGGTCTAACCTTTGAGACATCAAAGACGACAGTTTCATCCCCCGCCCGAAGTGTGATCTTACCGTCAAAAACATCAATCAATGCCTTCGCGGTGCATAAAAAGGGGCGTCCTAAAATAAGTGGAACTCTGTCGTCAGCTTCCATGTCGAGGACCACAAAATCCATGGGGAACACAAATTTATCTACCTTAACAAGCAAGTTCTTTATGATGCCCCGTGGATATTTAACAGACCTATCTGCTAACGTCAGTGTCATGCGCGTTGGGTTAAGTTCACCCAAGCCTAGCTTCTCATACAAAGAATTAGGCATCAAATTGATGCTAGCACCTAGGTCAGCCAACGCGTGGTGCTGAACATCGCTACCAAATAAACACGGGATTGTGAAAATGCCCGGGTCCGTCAATTTCTCCGGTAGCTTATTCAGAACCACCGCAGAACAATCAGCAGTAAGTGGAACAGTCGACAACTCTCCCAATTTATCCTTCCGTGTCAGAAGGTCTTTTAGGAACTTCGCATATTTAGGCATATGCTGGAGAGCCTCGATGAGCGGGAGATTGATCTTAAGTTGCTTAAACATGTCTAAGAAGTGGCCATATTCCTTACAGTACTTTTGATTCCTAATGCGGGCAGGGTAAGGAACATGGGCAGGATCAATCTCTGGACTCGGCCTAACATTTCGTGGCCTAACTACTGGCTTCTCAACTTGAAACTCACTGTTCGGTGCTGTACTTACTAGGCCTAGCCTAGATTGCACCATACTAGGAGCCTCTAACTCTATCTCTCTAATCACCGGTTCTTCCTCCTCCTCAACCGGTGCTCTAGGACTCTCAAACGTCCTACCAATACGCGTGGTGATTGTCTTAACGTGGCCATTCGGGTTTGCCTGAGCACTACACGAAATCTGGCCTGGAACCATAGAATCCAACCACCTAGCAATATCACCAACGGTATGCTGAAGATCTAAGAATGCAGAGTGGTGATTTTTCAACAAGATGTCATGTTCTGCTAGAGTTTTATGTGTGTTGGCATCTTTAGCCACCAGTTGGGTTAAAAGTTCTTCTATTTTACCCAAACCATTCCCACTATCCCCACCTAAATTTCTATAAGAGTTATTCTCCCCCTGATATTGACATCCTACAAAATCTACCTGCCCTTCCTGGTGAATCAATGGGCATTCAGAAGTAACATGCCCGCCCCTGCACATCTCACACTTTTCATATTTCATTTTCAATTCCTTCACTTCCCTAGTCAGTGCGTCTAAAGCAGCAACCACACTAGCATCCAATGTAACTTGGTGACCACCTCGTGCGGGTGATGTAGTACTAGGCGCAGGAGTAGAATTCCTAAGTAAGGCTCGCTGCTCATGGTCTGTCTGGGCAAAACTTTCAAATAGGTCATTGCATTCGGCCACAGTTTTCTTACTCATCAGGTGACCACCTGCAGAAGTATCAAAACGGTACTTTGCCTCATAAGTTAAGCCATTGTAGAATTTCTCTACAATGGCCCAATCAGTCAAACCATGTTGGGAGCACTTCCTAAGCAGGTTTTGGAACCTCTCCCATGCAAGATAATATGGCTTATCAGGTTCCATTCGGAATGAATGGATCTGATCGCGAAGTCGAGAAGCCTTGCTAGGTGGAAAGTATTTATTCAGAAAGGCTTGTTTAAGGGCATCCCAAGTAGTGAAAGTGTCAGTAGGGTGAGAGTCAAACCAAGTGACGGCTCGACCAGCAAGGGAAAATGGGAACAAATGGAGGAACTTGGCATCCACTGTGGCACCCTGTAGCCTAAAAGTGGCTAGGATGCGAGTCATACGGGTAATGTGGGCCGGGGCATCTTCATCATCACGGCCGTGAAATTGACAACTGTTAGCAATGGCCGTCATCATGTAGGAGGGTATCTTCCAAGACCCCTCATTGTTGATGGTTGGGGCGGTAATAGGAGAGTTAACTCCCGTAAAACCTTGGGTGGATTGTTGGTGGACAGTGCGACGTTCGGCCATTTGGGGATCGGGAGGTGGTGAACAAGGTGATCTAAATGGGATGATAAACTCAAAATAAATAAAAGAGAAATAAAATAACAAATAGCACAGATATTTCAGATAAGTTCAATCGAAGCTAATTAACGCAATCGCCAAGAATCCCCGGCAACGACGCCAAAAACTTGATGTGCTCGAAGTGGTTTAGTAATAATTAACTAAATTAACCTAAACTAGACACTCTAAGTTTTAAATTTATAACCTAAAACTCTCTAAACCTAAACCACACAACCGGCAAGTGTACCGGTCAGTGCAGTACAGCTAAAGTAAGTCCGAGTATCGAACCCACGAGACTCTCCTAGAAAACGTAAACTAGACTTGATTAAATATCTACAAACCGACTTAATAATGTTTTGTTGCTTAATGGGGGGTTTTGTAACAAATCTACTGCAAATAAATAAAAGAAACTAAAATAACTTAAATACACAAACTGGTGACTGCAACTGAGATCAGATGATGGAAGGCACTACCTAGGCTAGAATCATACGCATGAATGATAAACTTCTAATGGCTATGGAACTGGTGTGGAACCAGGATCTTAAAATACTAAACATCAAGAATAAACTAGACACCCTCGACCCTTCTCAAGGGGAAACCCTAGAATATTGTTGTGCTGTTAAACCACCAGTTGAGAGGTTACCCTCACAGGATTACCTACTCGAATCTTAAAGTACCCGCTAGACAGTCTACCTCACAGCGCGAAAGTCACAATACACCCGAAAGTGCAAGGGGTAACTACAATATTTCTGATAAAACTTGGCCTACAAGGAATGCTAGGGAAACTAGAAAGATTTTCTTACAAAGCCTCTAGATCTAGCAATTTAACACCCTAGACAGACCAACAACCTCGCACCTTACAGCTATTGAGAATTGGTAGAACACTTAGAATTATCTAACTAACAATTACAACTCCTATGGATAATCCTAGACAATTAACCATAAACTAGTTGCTAACACCAAGTCCGCAACCTAACCCGCATTCATACATGAAAGACATTCACAAAAACGCAAGTGGAGTTTATAAAAGTTATTAAAATAAAACTAAATATGCATACATATCAAACCAGAAAATAAAGAGTTCTTTACTTTAAAATTTACCCACAACCAAAAGTTCCAAAACCCGAAAGAAAAATAATCAAACAAGCGTATTCATCATCGCCTAGGTAGTAAAAAGATTTAGCCTCTAAAAGTCATGACAAAATCAAAACAATAGAAACTAAACATATTCATAGCGTTCACAACGGGTATCAAATATATAAATAAATAATTAGATTAGAACCAACCCGTGCTCACACCTATGCTTCAACCCTTGGTCTCCTTTTCTAATATTAATCTTCTTGAGGCTGTTGTCGATGCACCTCCTTTGACAGAATAATACTTCTTCAAGAATAATATTTGCCAATTGTCTTCTTTTTGCGGCCACTCTTCTCCCAAAATAATATTTTCCTCCACATCCAAGCCCTATTTTGTTTTATGTCAACATTTATGGGCTTTAGGCATTGTTTTGAAAACCGGACCGGACCGGCCGGTCGGACCGGTCGGACCGGGCTCCGGGGCCTGGACCGGTTCGGGTAGTCGGACCGTTTTTGCAGCGAACTGGGGTTGAACCGGTGAACCGGCCGGTCGGACCGGAAAACCGGCCGGTCAGACCGGAAACCGGACCGGTCGGACCGGATTTTTTATTTTTTTTCTAATTTTTTTTTGTTTTTTGGGCCGGTTCGTCGAACCGGTCGAACCGGTCGGACCGGTCGAACCAGTGAACCGGCCGGGGGTCCGGTTCGACGTCCGGTCCGGTTCTGAAAACCTTGGCTTTAGGCCTTGAAATCGTGACACTAGTTACATTGTGTTTCTTTTTTTTCTTTTTGTTTTTTTTAATATTATTATTATTATATACTATTATTTATATATAGTAGTATAATTCCGTGTTTTAGACTCAGGTGTTTTTTACTTGATCAAAGTTGTTCGTTTACGCTCCAACGTCAATGAGCACCTACACAATAAAAATAAAATAGTTAAATACTAAAAAACCAAAAACTAATAAAAATATATAAAAACCTATACTAGATAAATTAGGCCGTTACAAGCCTAAAACTAATAAAAACACTATCTAAATGACTCGAAAATTACACAAACTTTACACTGAAAATAGATGTATTTTACAATACTTCATGGACTGACTCCCAGTGATCCTGTGGATCATTGTAACAACTCCCGATGATTCCCGGAACCATCATAACGACTCAACTGACCTAGTTAAGTATGTTTGAAAAAGTTTTTCGCTAAGGTAGACGTATGTGTTCTATAAAATGTTAACCTAAATGTGCCGGGTGTCACATATATATATGGTCCAACAACGACACAAAGTCATGCTTCATTAACAAATTACGATTCATATTTGTCGTTTTATATATTTTCGGTTCGTTTCGCAAGCTAAAACAATTTTCGTTCATATCTTATAGTTTATAATTACGTATATATTTATAAATACTACAAGAAATAAGTACGAGATTAATTATACCGAAAATCACGTGCGTGTCTCGATCTACCAGTTGACTAAGTTGACCGGGTCTGACCGAGTTTACCGGGTTGACTCGGTTTGACCGCACCCAAAATCTGTCTAAGTTGACTCGGTTTGGGCCAGATCTGATTGGATTGACCAAGGTTGACTAACCATGACCCAGGTTGACTGGACTCAATCGCGACCCTTAACCCGACCTGGACCAAATCTAACTCGGGACCCAAACTTGACCCGTTGACTGACCGAGCCGACACAGATCTGCCCGAACTGAGCAAACCCGTCACCAAACACCACCACCTGCCAAAACACCCTCCAAACAGTCACCACTAGCCGATCGGACCACCACTGCTACCGAACCAACACCTAAATCATCTCCAGCCAACAAACAACCACCAAACGCCACCCATCGGACCTCCACAGTAGCGTCATCATCAACCACAACCCGCCGAACCAACTCAGCAACCAGTACAACTAGATCGGACCCAAAACAAAGCCGCGTGCTCGAGACCCCAACCATGACCTGCCAAGCTGCACATCAGCCACCATCGAGCACCATCGGACCACCCACCAGCGAAACCACTAAGAAACCACCACCAAAACCCCAATACACAGCCACCATACTCTAAACCCGAGGTGGTGTACCTGTTAACCTGCAACCCGTCGGACCACCACCTCGAACCAACAACCGGCGAGTCTTCAGCGCCCAAAAACCACCTTAAGACCACCACAATCGGATGACCACAGACACATACTCTAAACCCGAACCAATACCTCTAATCTGCTACTGTTTCAGTCCATTTTTAGGATCTAAAACCACCGCACAGCCACCACCATGGGCGGTGGTGGCCGATCGTCGGCATAGTAAGAAGGAAGGGAGGTCGCGTGCTCTTGTAAGGGTAGAGAGAGAGAGTTTTTGAGAGAGAGAGAGAGGGACTTGTGGCTGCCCAATTAGGAAGAAGAAGATGAGAAAATGAGCCATTTTATAATTAGGGTTAGGTTAGGAGGGTTATTACCGCGTATCGAACCCGTTTTAAACGTAAACGTCTCGGTTTCTATTTAGGCTCCATAATTAATTATAAAAATTTATCGGTTTCGTTCGAAATTAAAAATATTAATAAACCGAGCAAAAATATAAATATTTTCGTTACCCGATGCGTGCTTTCAGTTCGCGTGTTTAAATCGCGTTAATTAAATCGGTCGTAGTTTCGATTGTAAAACAGCCAGCAAACTTCTGAAACTTAATAATTAACACCATTTGTAATAAATATTTATTTTTAAATCAAAAAAATCACGTCAGTGTAGATCTGAAGTTGCCGGCTGTCACACTGCGACATATATTTAAAAAGTTTTTACATCAGCTTATGCTGGTGAGCTCATGCACAGTTGTATGAAAACATTCATTTAATATCATGAACAACAATACTAATTTTATTTACAGCATACACACTTGAGTTGGCACATACTTTAATAATCCAACTGTTTACACCTTTACTTTTATAGGTGTGGGTATACAACCCATACACCCTACAGATTACAAAGATACCCGTACTGGGCTTGCATACTGCCTTACTATTATGATTGTATTTTACTACTGGGCGAACCATAGTGGGAAGGCTCACTGCGGTTTCCCTAGCCTAAATACAAGACGGTGGCATATTGCATATTATTATTGTATTTCACTACTGGGCGACCCATACTGGGAAGGCTCATTGGGGTTTCCCCAGCCACCATACAAGACGGTGGCATACTCCCTATTATGAGCATATTTTACTACTGGGCAACCCACACTGGGAAGGCTCACTGCGGTTCCCCTAGCCTCAATACCTCATTATGAATCCATGGATCCATTATACCCCAATTCCCATGCATGTATAATACATCACATCTATTTAATTACTTAGGAGTGGGTGTGTTATCGGCCTTACATGGTCTCAACACCTCCTTCACCTCACATTTATTATTCATACAAACATCCATCACAATTTTAAGAAAAACAATCACGATACTCATATATAATTGATTATAACTGATAATACAAGTATATGTCACAGTTTTGAAAAAATTCATGATAACTCACCTGAACATCTAAGGAATCTCTGTGGGGCATCCTTTGTCGGTTGCTTTTTATCTCCTCTCAGTATCATTGACTCCGTTACACGAGAACCACACCTTCTACCCCATACTATTTATTGTAACTAACATCCGCTACTAAACGATTCCTACTTTCGCACCATTAGCAATACTGTAACATGACTCCATTATTTTCTATGTATTCTCTCGGCTTAAGTATTCGATGTTCATATTCATTCTATTTTATTTCACTGTGATTCCAAACTAAAGGTTATGTATACGGATATATGTATGCTTCCACTCCATAGTATTCTTTCTGACTAAGTAACTACATCTTAGCTAATTTAAAATGATGACTATAAGCCTTACGCCTTACACCTTACAAATGTCATCAAAATAACCATGGTCATCACAATTTTTCTTGTGAGGTGTAAATCAAATATAAAAAGGTGGCACAATATTTTATTCTTTAAAGTTAACCAATAAAGTTTATCCATATATATACCTATAATATATTCATCTATGTTAAATTTCAATGTCTTTGTGTATATATTTGTGTAGTATGAGGCTTGTCATCTAGATTAGGTAACAATAACTTTAATACGTGCCAGAAGTTTTGGAATAGCCATACGTATCATATAGGATATGTATAATTTACATATACCATGGGTAAATGTTTTGTACATATATTTGCTTATTTACACATATATCTAATATCTAATTTCTAATTTCTAAATGTACGCATGCATCTTAATTTAGCATCCATTATATTTATTAAACATATGCATTCTACATATTATATATACTCAACTTGAACCCATATACATTTTGGCATATATATTAATGGTAATTGCTTGTTTGTTTATTATGCTTCTTAAACGATGTTTGATAAGTTAACCGCACATTTAATTTTTTTTCAAAAATCAAACGTACGTTTTACCTATAAAAATGCATGTGGAATAATACTTGAAGGTAACGAACGACTAATATTGTATTGTTTATGTGCGTCAACAGGGTGTTACATGGTGGTGTGGTTATGGTTTCAAACATGGTTTCGATTGGTGCTGGGTTTTCTTCGATGGGTTCGTCACACTCGTCGTTGTCGACAATGAGTAGAAATTGGGGCAGTGAACACTTGTGATCACGAGAATATTTTTACGGACAATTAAAACACAACCCTTCTTTTCTTCTTTGTTGAATCGTGGTGGCCTATAGTTTTTCTGAAAGGTAAGGATGAAGTTTGTTTAGTTGGTGTGGGTAGTAATGGTAGTAAGGTAGAAGAGGATGTTGTGATCGGTTGTTGTGGAGAGTTTGTTGGAGATGAAAAGGTGGTGGAAATTTTATTTTGGTATGAGAACTTGGAAGTGGGTTTCGATACATGGGCCACTTTGTCTTCAACTGTTTTTGCAAGGCCTATAGCTTCATAAAGGGTGGTGGGTCGAAGGACCGCTAGTTCATTTCGAATTTCAGGTTTAAGGCCTAAAATGAAACAACTTCGGAGGACTTGTTGGTTGAGGTCAATAACTTGGTTACTTATTCGATCGAATTTGGTAAGATAGGCGGCAACGGTGGTGGTTTGTGTGAGTTTAAAAAGAGTAGCTTCATGATCTTCGTAGGCCGAAGGTCCAAATCGCCTTTCGACTTCTCGTTTAAAATTGGTCCTTGAAGAAAGGAGGTCGTTGTTGGCGAGGTTTTGATACCAAGCCAAGGCGTCACCTATGAAGTAGAAGATGGCAAGAGAAACTCGTTCGTTGACGGGATTTTGATAATAGGAAAAGAAATTTTCGGCTTGAAAACTCCATCCTAGTGGATTGGTTCCGTCAAAGAGTGGTAAGGTTATTTTAGGGGTGCGATTATTGGTTTGGTTGCTGGAGGATGTTTGTGGTGAGCCGAAGATGGATGGTGATTTTTGTTTAGGGCCGGATGAAGTTTTGGTGTGTCGTTTATTGGACATGGTTGTGAGAACATTGGCTTGTAAGTCGAATTTGGTATGGAGGTTGCGGGTTTCATCGATTAGAAATTGAAATTGGGTTGCTTGATGGGCGGCGGCATTGGCTGAATTGGTGATGAGTTGTTGGATAAGTTCATTGAGCGAAGGTTGTTGTTGGTCATCGGATGAGGTGTCTTTTCGAGGGGCCATGGGAGGTGAATTAGTGAATGAAAGCACCAAATGATAGTTAATCCTTAGAGGGGATTAGGCTCTAGAAGAAATTAAGATTAGAGAGAGTATTTTTGAAACAATTTTCTTGATATTTTCATTAAGCAAAACCTTACAACTATAAATAGGAAATGAAACTACATGTCCACTATGCCACTAGGGCATATACACCATGTCACATCCTTATTTTTTGCCGTGACTACCCACTACTTGAGATCATAGATTACTATTAAATAAAACAAACAAACACTAGAAAAAAAAATGGTCGTCAGAATACTCCAAGAATTGCGAATCAATCTGCATAACGAGCTGGGCTTCTGGTCGTTCTCTTGGGCCTGTTCTGAGGAGTTGGGCTGGTGGCTTGATGTGCTCCTGAAGTACTGGGCTGGCCCATAACATATATTCTTATAGTTTTTTGTTATTCTATATGTTTTGTATACTTGTATTATATTGTTTCCACAAAATTGAAATAGCATTTTCATAATTCATACATACAACATACTATAAAAAACAAACATGTTTTACTACTACTACTACTACACGTCTTGGAAACCCATGAGAGCCAAATGAGGCTTGATTTATGTTATGGGCTTGCACTTGATTTGGGCCCATATCTTTAGCCTCTTCCCCAAAAATATTGGAGAATTGGACAATGAGTTCTCACAATTGGATGCAACCGGGCTAGGATGAGTGGTCCTACTGATATTGAATTATGTTGCCCGAAAACTGGACACATAAATTATAACAATTGTCTAGATGCTATACACTCTATGACAATGAAAGTATGAGCCTTCAACTTTTCTTTCAGGTCATTGCAACATAAATGCGGTTCAATAGGTGTCTAAGGAGTTGGCACCGAAAAAGACCCATTGGTCATCAAAGTCTTCACTGACCTTCGGATTCTACTTTCAACTGATTCGGGTTGGCTAAACATATCCTACCCCTCTAAGTTTTCATCGTGCCCCATCCTTGACAACATTAAATCAAGGGTTTTATTTAGTGTGAAAATGAATTAATATTGCGGATGTGACAAGTTGAAGAAGGAACCTTTAACACAACTCATATTGATTGACGTTTGATTAAATAGCTGAACGTATGAACCTGCTAGGATTGACCCAAAACCAATTGTGTAGCTAAACATGTATGTGCGTACACCATGAAAATTAAGCAGAACCCGTTTATGCTAAATTCAAAGTTCAAACCCATAAGTTTCATGCATGTTGCCGTGTCGTGCCAGAGATTCACACTTTTAAATTAACAATAATGCATATGTAAATATGCACCCTTAGCAGAAACTAAGTGCATGTGAGGGTGTCATGGAGTGGCTAAAAAAAATCAAACATAGATATCGTGCTGGACGTTTCTGGGGTAGGTGATGTTGAAAGACAGTGGTTGTGGTTCACAAAAATAATGGTTTTAATTATTTTTTAAAATTTTTATTTATCCTATTAATAGCAACGTGGTTGGCTGGACATGGACCCAACCTCCAACAAAACCGAGCCCACATATTCGGTGGATGTAGACATTTGCTAACTCAAAACATAGACCACAATTCTCCGCGTCAATTCAGGCATCACAACTACATTGCATGGTCCCCGTGGGCTCGAATAACATGCCCGAAGGGCCGGGTCAGGTCAGCTCGGGTCGTCAACCCGTTAAGGGGGACGGGACCAGCAAAGCCCATGGGTACCCTAGTTTTCACACGGTAACACCGCCGCGGTGGTTACGGGTAGGGGTCCTGGGAAGGTATTTGCTGTTTCTAGTTAACGGATGGGGTATGGAACCTGTGAAAGTATTTGTGGGATTTTGGGTTTTTTTCAGTGTAGTGGTTCAATGTATTGCTCGCTTCCAAAACTGTATTTCAGTGAATTGAATCAGTAAAGTAATGTGGCGGTACAGGATTAATGAAAACTAGTAAAATTAAGTGGAGTACCCCATCCCTGTAATATGCATTATTTTCATTTTGTAGAAATTAATTAAAAAGTGATATGTAAATATATATGCGCATTAATTGGGGGTGGGGATCAAGATTAGGTGAAAACAACATGAATTGTGTGGTGATTGTAGATCCAATGGGCGGTCTCTCATCTCCATAGTCCCCATTGCTTTAATGACATTTATATAACGCTTTCAACACCACCTTTCCATTGTGTCATGGTAAATTGCATGTGAATTTGAATAACTGGAATGCTGTTTAAATAGTTCGTGATTGTTAATTTAGGGTTGAAAAAAAACCGAATAATCGAACCAATTTTTAAAATTTGGTTATCAACAGGGGCAGATTGATTATGTAAAGACTAGGTTCTTAGAAACCCATTTGGTTTGGGTTTATTAGTGAGAACTTTATTGTTTGTGCCACACTCTCAAATTTCAAGTGCGGGGTTTTACCGCGAGGCGGGTGACACACCAGGATCCAAGTCAACGGTCTCAATAAACGACAACTATATGTAAAATACGTAAACCAAACCATAAGTTTTTAATAACATAAAACTAGTAGCGGAAGCTTTAACATGTTTACAATCCCAAAACAAGATAAACATAGTCTGAAATTATACAAAAACATGCAACTACAAACCCTAGACGCCATGCAAGACACGTGCGCCTAGCCCACATGCTGGTACCTTAGCGATCTGAGAAAACATGCCAAAAATGTCAGCATATAATGCTGCTGAGATCACAGGTTTTTATAAGACGTTTCCATAAGTTTACAAAGATCTATCCCGTCAATACTAGGTCACGTGCATGCTAGCTAGGCGTATGTTCAGTTACTACTACGATTAGAAAACCATTACTGAACACAAATACATGAATACAAGTATGGCATAATTTTCATGAATACGAATACGTAATAACCAAAAAGATGACCATAGTATGACATAATTTTCATGAATACAAATACGTAGCATGTTTCTCCCCCGAAAGTAAAACTAGTAAAAGTGGGGCTGTGAAACTCACGTTAGGTTGCGTCTTCTAAACAACAGAATAACCGAAACAAACTGATAGTCCCAACTATTGGCGACCTATCATAAAGTTTGTATAAGTGTTTTGACTAATAAGCCATAGGTTAACTAGTCCCCGATTGTTCAGATCATGACTATGTGTGTTTGAAAATGCGTTTGAATGTTGACCCGACACACCGGACAGACCCAGCATCCCGTTGGTGACCCGTTACACAAATTGATCAAGTACATATAGTTTACACACAAGGATTACATATAAAACGCCTACTTTGCATCAAAAATCACAATTTTGCAGCCGTGGGGTCGAATCAGGATATTACCCCTTTGGTTCGACCTTTATAAGGGTCGAATGGATGTTTGAGTGTTTGGTTCGACCTCATAATAGTTGGTTCGACCCGACTTTCGGCTGCAACATTTAAGCTAGCTAAATCTCATCAAAATGGTCCGAAAACATCACGAAATATCACAAATCACAGCAGTTGAGTATGTTTTACCTATCCACATGTAATCATACTATTTTTACATACAAATACGTTCATTTCACATAGCAATCACAAACTTCCCCAAAATGGCATATTATGAAAATGTCACATCAATGCATGAAATCTTTACCTAAAATGGAAAGTTATCAAAATAACATCATGGACAGATTACTATGCACGGATTAGACATGTATAGCAAACCCCCAATCATATCATCATCAACACCAACAAGAACAAACCCCAGACCTAACATAAAACCCTCAAAATAGGTGAAAATCCATCAATCATCAATTACACCTTATAATAACCATAAATTATCATCTAAAACAGCCCTAGATCATTAACATAGCATCTATTCATCATTTCATGTCACATAACACACAAACACATCATTTAACATCATTAACATAGGGGTTTTTGTATGAAAACTCATTATTAATGAATAGATTTGGTTTAGAAGGATGTTAGAAAGGTTTCTATTCATAAAAACTTGTTTGAATCAGATCTGGACACTTAGGGTTTATTAAAAATGCATGAAATTTGATTAAAAAAGTTTTAGATTAAGAACACACCTTGAATCTTCTCTTGTTTATGTTATGGAACGTGTTTTTAGGTTAGGGTCTGAAAAAGGAGATAAAAAACTCCTTTCTACAGGTTCGGGGTTGAAAGAGAGCACTTGGAGGCGAATTAGGGTTGTGAAATCATGAAAAAGTTACAAAGTGTGGTATTTATACTCAGATCTGGTTCGCACCCTCATGGGGTCGAACCAGACTCATTTGACCCTGCCTAAGGTCGAATCAACATGTTTGCCAGTTAGTTTGACCCTCCTTTAGGTCAAACCAGTTTCCAGATTTCCAAATTCTTATGATTTTGCCATTTTAACCCATTTTAACACATGAACATGCAATTCTATTATATGTTAATTATATCTAATCACATAAACACGTATACACACGTTTCACATCATATATAGAACATTTCATACTCGATACTTAATCCTACTATGTAATTTCATCAACAACAGGACTCAAGACTAGTATGTGTGTATGTTACCCCCCAATGATCCTCCGAATCATTGAACCCTGGACAATACGTAAGTATAAATCAACTCCAGATGATTCCTCGAATCATCGATCTGACTCAACTAACACAGTTAAGTGTAATGTATGAAATACTCACTAAGGTAGACTTACTAGTTGGATGAGGAGCAGAGCTAGAAACAACCATTGCAGGGCGTGATTGAGGCAGTAGTATTGAAGGTGTGACTTTTTTTTTGTTGGAAATGAGTGGTTTTAACCGATTTTTGCTCTTGATGAAAATATAATTCGTAGTTTGAACTTGATTAGTGATTTGCCTAGACATTATTAATGAATTACCTGAACACATTGTGTTTTTTTTCCTGTGTGAACAAAAACCGACAAAAAAATCATTTTTTTTCGTGTTTTGTATAGCACTATTGTACTCGTTGGGAAGATAATAAAACGTTAGTTAATTTGGTGTATTTTTTTTACATCTCGTATATAAAATTTATTAACGTTTTAAAATTTTGGGGTAAACATGATAGAGAAAAAGACTTTTGAATGAAAATAAGGAGGATGTCACATTGCACACTCAAGGGAGAGGATGACCTCTTTGAGTGTCATGTAGGATTTTGTGATTCAAAATATTAATATACTAGTTTATCCCCCGGGAGCGTCCCGAGATAGACAAATCTAATATTAAGTGATAAAATGCATGTACTATAAAAGGAATATGCCACTTTTTTGGCCAATCAACACTCGTCTCTGTACAACTGTCACTTTCTCAATACACTCTAAAGTTACGATGTGAACCCGAAAAAAAAAAAAACCAAATTGGTATCAAAAGATATGTCATGATGATGATGATGATGATGGTAGGTGATTCTGATGTTTAAAGTGAGCATATGTTAATGATTGACATACCTGTTCAATTTTCACTGAGTAAAACAATCAATATGTAAGCAGTGAAGATCCATTTTAATGATAAATAAACATGATCTAACTGTTATCGACTAAAAAGATTGTAGGATAGTAACTTTTTATGTATTCAGACTATTTTCTCTACTCATATATAATTTAAGAATCTATTTCATTAATCACCACAAAAAAAAGTCGGGGTTTTTCCTATTTTTTATAGCACTATGGTACTCGTTAGAAATATAATAAAACACTCATTAATTTGGTGTATTTTTTTCAAAAAAAAAAATGTCCTATAAAAATGTTATCAATGTTCAAAAATTGTGGGGGAAAGTGTATGTGCCATGCACATAAGAGAGAAAAAATATATGTATTTTTTTAAATTCTCACAATATGTCACATGACACACTTAATGGGAGAAAAGGGCCTCAATGAATGTTATGTCATCATGAGTGCTTTCCTTTATATATAGTTACTAGTTTATCCCCCAGGAACGCCCTAGATAGACAAATTGAATATGAAGTGTAAAATGCGTGTAATATAAAACGAATAGGCCGTATTTTAGATTTTTTTTTTTGTAAAGGAATAACACTTGTCTCTGTATGGTTGTCACTTTCTCAACACACTTTAAAGTTGCAATGTGAACCCGAAAAAAAAACCAAATTTGTATCAAAAGATATGTCATGATGATTATGGTAGGTGATTCTGATGTTTAAAGTGAACATATGTTAATGATTGATATACCTGTTCAATTTTCACTAAATAACACAATCTCAATTTTCACTAAGTAAACAGTGAAGATCAATTTTAAAGATAAATAAATATGATCTAACTGCTATCTACTAAAATGATTGTAGGATAATAACTTTTTATGTCTTCGGACTATTTTCTCTACTCATATATAATTAAGTATCTAATTTATTAATTACCACATAAAAAAAGTTTAGGTTTTTATTTTATTTTTTTGTATAGCACTATGGTACTCGTTGGAAAGATAATAAAACACTCGTTAATTTGGTGTATTTTTTTTCAAAAAAAAATTGTCATATAAATATGTTATTAATGTTAAAAAAATCGTGAAGGAAAGTGCATGTGTCATGCACATGAGAGAAAAAAATATTCTTTTTTTAAATTCTCACAATATACCATGACACACTCAATTGTTGAGAATGGCCTCAATGAATATCATGTCATCATGTGTGTGTTTTTTTTAGATTATCTATACTATATTATAATGCATGAGGCAATTGTAGTTTAAGATACCCAAAAGTTAAGAACTTTATTTTCATAAATAACCTTAAAATAAGGGTAAAATAGTTATTCAAACACTTTTACACTTTAATACCTGATTTTAGTTACACTTTAATCCCTTAAACTTTAGTCAACTTTTGATTATTTAAATTATGGTTAAACTTCTTTTCGTTATTTTAAGCAAACTATCCCTTATGACTTTTAAGTAGTCATTTTTTTTCATTTGTTGATACTTTTACTAAAAAAAAAAAAAAAAAATACATCATAATAATGAGCATTTTATTATCTTTAATTTGAGTATAGTATAAATTTAAAAAATTTATGTGCTACGTAATTAACAATATTTGGGAGTGAGCAATAACTAGACCGTCCACTGAAGGCAAACAAAGAAACGGACAAAAATGAACCAAAATCAATTAAAAACTGAATTAACCGACATCCAATTTAACTTAAAACCGGTTATCGTTTTCTTTTTGTACCCTTTGTTAACCAAAACCAATCAAACTAAAATGGAACCATTCATTTATTCATAACAGTGTGCCAGCGCGATGTAGTAGGGAGCACAAACACTTCTAATCATGCATGGTTGTGTTCGGTTCAATTCAGTTATTAGCCTCAACCGAGATAAAAAGCGACATTATCGGCTTATCGATCTTATTAACCAACCGATTAATTGGTTTAGTCAATTTAGTTAGATTGTTGTTTTTAGTTCATTTTAGTTAATTTTGGTTAACAACTAAAACCAAACTTTGGTTAAAATTTTTGCTTAGAAGTACATAAAATGTAGATATAAATACATGGAATGAATGTAAAAAAGATATAAATATAAGCAAAAAAAATTAACCAAAGTTTGGTTTTTGTTAACCAAAATCAACTAAATCAAACTAAAAACCGATAATCTAACCATATAAATCGAACTAAATAATTGATTATTTAATAAGATCGATTAACTAATGACTTTGGTTTTAGTTTCGATTGATGCTAATAATCGAACCGAACCATACACACCCTTAGAAATGTCTGTGTTCCCCGCTGCATCGCGCGGGCACTCTACTAGTAGATATAGATACATATACATATATATTAACGGCACAATAATTTTTATTTCAATTATTTGTATTCAGAAAAGGGTGGCGGCACAGCTTGTTGCCCGCCTACCTGCTAGTCTTATGTAATTTGTTTCGTATATATGAAAATTAGACTACATCCAAAAATAAATAAATAAATAAATTATTTGTATCTATTCATTTATGGGAGATGGCATGCCACCTTCAGTTTTTATGGATGACAAAATATCCATATCCATCTCTACTACTGGATGAAGTACCTGGTACATACACACATATGGGTGTCTCCATCTATTTGTTTTCTTACCAGACTTTAAAAGGTGTAATTTAAATACTAGAAAAATAAATAATTATTATTTTTTAGTTCACTACACATCGATATTTCAAGGTTGTTTTTTTCGTACACCCATGATATATATTAAAGGAAACACACAATATAACTTTTAGCTTAATACCCGTCGATATTTCATGGGTCAAATCACAAATTATTGCGATTACAAAAATAGCAAAAGTTAAATTAAAAAATTTAATTGTACTAATGTAATAGTTTTTTTTTTCTCACTCCTAGCCTGAAATTAATAATAACGTAGACAAATTAGTTTGATTTTCCATATACACATATAACACACGCATGTGTAGATAAATGGTATATCACGCTACAAGAAATGAGGCCTTTAATGACGACAAATGTCACCGCTAAAAAAACGCCGCTATTCACCCGTCGCTAAGACCATGTGCCGCTAATGCTTTCAGAGCATTAGAGGCGACACATCGCCACTATAAAGTCGCATATGTTGCTATTGTCACTAATGCTAAGTAAGCATTAATGCTATGTTTACTATTTTCTTGTTTTTTCAGTATTTTTAATAATTTTCTATTTTTTCAAATACAAAATACTTTTCAACCAGTTTTGGTGCACATAAAAACTGCATAAGCATATAACTTACATAAATATCATCAATCAGTAGTTTTGACACAATTTAAGTCATAATCATAAAAAAACTACTTAAAACATAAAACTAGATCATAGTTTTGAGAAATTATTTCTGATTATCCAGAACTGAAATAAAAATTATTGTTCCAGAAAACAATTATTTTTATTAGTTTTCCTATTTTTAATCATGTAAATATAATTTAAATTCATTAAATCTTTTTTAAAAGCAAATAAAATGAGAAAAATTATGAAAAAACTATTTTCACTATTTTACATTAGAAAGTAATTATTTTTCATAAAAATATTATTTTTGGACCATATCTTGTATTTTTATCCTTGTTTTGTAATTTTTTTTCCATAAAACAAAAATATTCTTAAGTTTAGAAATCATAAGTGTTAATGTTTGACTTATTCGTATAATTAATATACATTTATGTAATTAATTATAATTATTGTAATTACATAATTTAGTTAAGTTGATTAACTAAAATCTTGGAATATAAATTACTTAGAATATTTTTATTCAAAATATTCAAATAGTAATAATTATTTTGCTTAGTCATACATTCGAACTTTAAATCATGTAATATCTTTGAAATACGGAATCGTTATTAAATTCGAATTATTTTTAAACTTCATTCCCCTCCCCCCTACACATATCCTAGTAAACCCTAACGCCTTAGATTCTAGATGCCTTAGACTTTTTAAGTCATTTCCCTCAGAGGAAATATCATAAAAAACACTAAACTTTTAGTTTTTTCTCATTAAAGTCACTCTACAACTTTTTTCATATAAAAAGCACTACACTTTCAATTTTTTTTCTTACAAAAGTCACTCAACATTTCTTTGTACTTAAAATGCACTATACTTTCCGTATTTTCTCATAAAAGTCACCTAACATTATTTTTTTGTCATGTGGTTTTTTGTAGTTTTTAAGATATTTTGCAATTATATATTTATTTTTGTAACAAATTATATGACAAAAAAATCTCTTGTTGCAATCAAAGTAATATTAGTTCCGCTAATTTAAATAGTCATACAATTCTTAAGTGCAAAGAAAAAATTATATAACAAATAAACATTGTCTTTTAATCGATATAAGACGCGTGCAGTACTTTACTTTCTTAATCAACTTCATCAGTTTGAGATTTTTTAAGTATACAAAATATATAGACCACCTATGCAACACGTAAGCAAACACAACTAAGAGTTCCGGTTCCAGGTTATTTAAAACAAAAACATCAAAATTTTGTTTGAAATTGACATTTTAAGGGGTTTTATGCGAAAAAGAAATGTTCGGTGACTTTTATGAGAAAAAATAGAAAGTATAGTATTTTTTAGGTGCAAAGAAATGTTGAGTGACTTTTGTAAGAACAAATTGAAAGTGTAATGCTTTTTATGGGCAAAATTTTTTTGAGTAACTTTAGTGAGAAAAAACATATAGTTTAGTGTTTTTTTAAGGTATTTCCCCTTTCCCTCATTAGTATTCTTATACGTATAGGTTGAGTTCTTTGGAATTCCCAAGTTTTATCTTGTGACGAGTTTTGTTTGGATTTATCGCGCTTAGCAAAACTGTGAGTATACTTATTCCTTTTTTTTATCTTTTTACACATTTTTGGGTGATTCATGTACACATATTAAACATACACGAGCACTTATTCATAAACGTTTTACATACAATTCATATACGTGTTATGCTTGAATTTTTGTGCTTTATGCTTAAATATAGACATAGTATACTTGCAATTATTACATATTCATAAACATAAACATATTTATACACTTTTGGGATTGACAACCTGCCTAGTGAAAAGTACCTATGTATGGTGACACATGAATTGTAAAACTTATTATTTAAACTTATATTATACGTATGCAAACCAACTATGCTCACCAACATTATTTATGTTGACAAAATTATTTTCGTACATGTTTTGGGTTGATTGTTGAGATACTTCATGTAGGACATTGGACTTAGTAAAGACTTAATCCAGATGTGAATTGTATTTGTATTTGGTGAATATATGTAATTGTAACTTGAAGTATTGAATAAAATGTTTACACTTTTGTACTATGAGCTTTTGAACAATCATCACTACGTGACACCTCGATGTTTCCGCACATCAGTCGGGGTGTTACAAATGAGCTTTTGGTGTGTTAAAGAAACGATGAACTGTCATTGACAAACAATTGAACATACATAAAAAGAAAAAAAATGAGAAATATAATGTATACTTGCATTATATTACATACCATGATTTTGGAGGACACGGGCCGAGTCATTTGTGCCGACTATGAAGATACCATTCAACCGTCAAACCCAATTATAACATATACCGAGAAAGAAACTATTCAAGTGAAAATAAGAAGCAGGGACACACACTTGGATCTTCGAGAAGATTTTTGTTAGGGATCTATGTTTGAATCGCACGATAGATATGGAGAACGATAACGATGACGAGTAGTCTAATGTGACACTAAGAAGGCTAGGTCTCCATTGTTATATAGCTTAATGCATCTTTTGAATCACAATTAAGTTTATAGTGACGTGTCTAAAACTAAGAGTAAGGGAGTGGGCGTGCGTTTTGAGCGTAGGGTAGCCATCCAAGTCCCAAACACCATCCCCTGATATGACATTGCCCTTTTGGCTTGGAGAAACCCAGAGTGTGGGGCGGGTGGGAACTGTGATTAGCTGATTTAAAAAGAAAACAAATTACACAAACATATTCAAAATCCAAGCCCTTCCACTTTCCGAACCCAAGCCTCGCCACTGCCACGTGTCAACTCATGCCCTTCCATTCCCTTCGGTCTAAGAGTGAAGAGAGTGGGGAGCTTGGATTGGGGGCATGAGTTGCCATGTGGTAAGAATGGGTTCCAAAACTCAAGCCCTCAAAAGCAAGGAAAGTGCATGGGCTTGGGCTTCAAATGTTTAAAGGTTATTTTTTTTTTTAAAAAAAATCCATTCACAAATCTCCACATCATCACCCAACCATCCCTCCCCTCATGCCCGGACCATTTCCTACGCTAAAGGGGCCACACCTTACCACGCTCAATGTTGTGTAGTTGGCGTTGGTGAGCTTTCCAAGCTCAACCCATGCCACCACCCCTGTAGTCTAACAACGTAATTAATATATTAGAAAGGTGTATCCAACTCCTTGCGCTTTAAACATTACTTTAATTCATTTTGATGACGGATATATAATTATCAGCCTAATTTTACATGTTTGACCCACTTACATTTTAGAAAGAAAAAACCCACAAACCCTTTATATGCAAATTAAATTATACTATATTAATTAGAAAACTTATTATTTTTTTTGAAAGGTGACCTTCATTAAAAAAAACGCACATCCGGGCCTCAAAACAAGGACCGGAAGCCGGAAACTACAACATATATAACAGATTTACCCGCCAATTATTCCATACAATCTTTTTAAACCTAGATCTGGCTCTAATCCATGGAAAGGACAAAGACTTAATCTTAGCCACAATTTCAACAACTCTAACGTCTTTATCTTTAAAAATCTTGTCGTTTCTGGCGATCCAAATAGCCCACATCGAAACCATAATGATGCCTTGAATGATAGATCGCTCACTTTTATTCCTCTTCCCGGTCGGTAGTCTTAACAAGTCTTGAATGTCAAAAGCATAAATCGGACCAATGTTACACCAAGAACCAATAACGGACCATACCCCAAACGAAACACCACATCCGGTATACATATTTATCGTCGTTTCGTCATCCACATTTCATAGAGCACAAGAAACATCCTGAATATTAATGTGTCTTCGCTGTAGAGCTACCCGGGTCGGGATTCGATCCATTTTCAGACGCCAAACAAAAATTTTTATTTTGAGCGGAACCCACGTAATCCACTTCATATAAAACTGCCTTTGTTGAACACGATCGCTAACCATAATTTTTTTAAAATCAGCAACCGAGAAACATCCATCGCTGCTTGCTTCACACGTCCATCGATCCTTTTCATGAGTTAAAACCATCCCATTTATACAATTTTGAAGCTGATGTACCTGTTCCGATTCATTTTCATTTAAAACTCTAGTCCACTCAAAAGTAAACATTTGAATATTATCATCCCAAAACAAAGAAACAACAGGAAGCTTGTTCAAAGATAACCGAAACAAGGCTAGAAACATGTCTTTAAACACAACTGCCCCACACCACTTATCCAACCAGAAACATATATCCTGACCATTACCAATCACACCTTTAAACTAGGAATTAACTGAAGACGACTGAATCACCAACTTGTTTAAATGTTTAACCATAGTTCTCCACCCCCCTGATAAGTTGCGGCTAACAGGAAGAACATCCCAATACCTATTCCTGCCATGACAGAAATTTATAACTTTTCGCCACAGTTTGGAGTCTTCTATTTTATATCTCCAAACCCATTTGATCAACAAAGCCATATTAACTTCAGCAAGCTTAGAGACACGAAATCCACCCTTATTTTTTGGCGTTGTAACTACATCCCAAGAAACCCAATTGATCTTTTTTACAGTTTCATCACCCGCCCACAAGAACCGCTTCACTATCTTTTCAATCTCTTCGATAACTTTCGCTGACGCCTTATAAAGGGAAAAGTAATAAATTGGCAAACTAGAAAGAACCGACTTTATAAGCACGAGTCGGCCACCAATAGATAGCGTTTTAGCTTTCCAAAGTTTCAACCGAGACTTACATTTATTAATAACATGCTCCCAACTTTTAACTCTATTCATATTTCCACCCACCTTAATACCGAGGTAATCAAAAGGCAAACTTCCAGACTTGCATCCACACATTTCAGAAAAAGAATAAACCTCCTGATTCGTACAGTTAATACCGTAAATACTGGACTTATTCAGATTGATCTTCAATCCTGAACAAAGGCGAAAAACGCGGAGAATTCGAACTAAGTTGCTGAAATTCTCCATGGACCACTTACCCACTAAGAGGGCATCATCCGCGTAAAGTAAGTGAGAGATATGTAGGCCCGCGTTTCCAAGGCGAAGACCGTCATAAGCACCAATTCCCGAGGCTTTGTTAATAAGGCACGTAAAGGCTTCCATAACCACCAAAAAAAGAATAGGAGATAAAGGGTCGCCTTGCCTCAAACCTTTTTCGCATTGGAACATATATGTCGGCGACCCATTAACCAAAATAGACGATCTCGCAGATTTCAAAACCCGTTCTATCCGCATACACCACCGGGTTGGAAAACCCATTTGTTTTAAAATAGATAATAAAAAGTCCCAATGAACATTTTCATAGGCCTTTTGAAAATCAATTTTAAATAGAAACGCTTCATCACCTTCTTGATCTATTGGCCAAAATCTTGGAAATAACCTTAGATAAAATACCAATCAATGTAATGGGACGGTAGTCTTTAAGGGTCTATTAAACAGTAAATGATAGCATAATTGTAATTTTGGCATCTTTTAGGGTCTATTAATCACACTTGTCTTTCTTATATGCAGTTGTACTCTCTTTTCCACAACACCTGTATGGTGTTGACGGTGGTGTATGACTCACCTTTCTTATGTGATACGTGTTTCACAACTGATCTCAATATGTTTTGCTTTTCCTATGGCTTAATCTCAGTATGTCTTCTCAGAATCTACAATCAAGTTGGATTTTGGGTGTTTTGGTTTCATCTTGTACTAATTCAGCGCCGCCGCTGCCTCAACCCAATCTTGCCGATGACGTTTTTGTCTCGAACTCTTAGGGCTTCTGGGCGGAGGTGCCGGTGGTGATGGTAGTGATTTTGGTGAACACTAATTAGTGGCGTTTTCATGGGTGATTTGGGTGTTTTCGTTTAATCAAACATCATTGGTGTTAGATCCGGTGGTGATGATGACATGGAACCCCTCATTCAAACCTACTCTCCACCGTATGTTGCATCTCCACCGTCATCATCTAATGGTGATGATGGTTGGGTTATGACGTCGAGGATGGATGGTGGTGACCCGTTACCGTCGAAACCCTAAAAGGTTAGGCATGGCAGCGGGGTTAATCCATTCCTTCGTTTTTGATTTTGTTTGAGAGAGGGTTTGGGAGGTGACAGTTCAGGGCTGTCTATGGCAGCCATGGTCCACTGCAACACCTTTTCTCTCTTTCTTGATTTGAATCTTAATCATATATGTGGTAGCAACGGTCTATGATGGTTGTCATTGCGTGACCTGAGACCAAAATTTTATCGGTTTCGGCCGTTGTTCAGAGTGGCCTTTGGTAGCTGCTGCTTTTGTTCATCTTTATATTAATAGGCTGGGTATTTTAATAGTAAATGATGGCATAATGATATATGTGGCAGCAACGGTCTATGATGGTTGTGATTGTGTGACCTGAGACCAAATTTTTTTTAGTTTCGGCCGTTGTTTGGTGTGGCCTTTGGTAGCTGCTGCTTTTGTTCATCTTTATATTGGTCGTCTTTGAATGATTTGGGGTTTGGTGGTCGTAGATGTGTTTACCATCTGGTGTTTAGATCCCTTGTCGGGTTGTGATGATTTTATTCGAACGATATGTACACATGGAATTGCAGGGATGAAGGACGGTGGGTGTTTACCCGCAACCCCATTGCAACCATTGTGTGCTAACTGGTTCTGTACCTCTAAGCCTGATTATGTATAGAAAGTGTCTTGAAAGATAACTTTTTTCAAACCCTAGGATCCATATTGTTTAGCTTTTAACTAATTAATGTGTGATCCAAGTTATAGATGAAGTTATAAAACCCTCCGAACATAATGTAGGATACATATTGTTTAGCTTATAGTTAATTGATGTGTGATCCAAGTTATAGATGAAGTTATAACTTTCGACACTACTCACCCGCCCATCTTGCAGCTATAAATGCTTTTGAGGGCACTTATGTGTTCTTTGCTGGTTTGAGGATTTGATTGATTTTGCATTTTTTTTTTGTCAAAATTAATAAAAGTTCCCCTTTTCATGTATTTGTTTATGTTTGTATTTGCTCTATTTAGTTTTGCTTATCTGAAGGTGTTTATGGTGAGGGGTTGAATTGCCCATGCATGACGTTGCTATTATATTATGTTTGGCTTTTGGGTTATTGCAGCGATAACTGGAGCGGTTGCTATTAGTGGTGGTTGTCTACTTACGCCATGTAGAGTTTTGAGTGGTGATGGAATCTAAATAGGTGAGTAGTTTTACTATAATTATAGGCTCCGGTTATTTGCACAACTAGGGTTTTTATTTGCACAACCCCTCCACGGGTCGTCGAGGCCTGGACGGCCCGTAGAGGGCCAAAAAGGCAAAAGGACGGGTCGTCCAGGCCCAGACGGCCCGTATAAAGGCAAAAGGACGGGTCGTCCAGGCCCAGACGGCCCGTCTAAAGGTTTAAATCCAATCCAATCATTGGTAATCATTGGCAATGATTAGGTGATGATTATTTGGTTTTTTTATAAGTGTAGTGTGGATGTTTAAAATGGGTTTGAATGTTTGGTTTTTATAGATGTTTGGTTTTTTATAAATGTTTGGTTTTTTATAAATGTTTTTTTTTTATTTGTATAATATGATCTTTTTTATATAATTGTGTATATGAATATGAATGAATGTCGTTTATGTTGCCGAACTAAACAAAACCAAGATACGAACAATAAAGCATAAATAAGCATAATATTCCAAAAATTTACATAAACTAAGAGTTCAAATGTACAACCAAGAATATAACCCACCCGTCTAACCCGACCCACCCGGCTGATCCGACCCACCCGGCTGACTGGTGGACGCCCCACCATGCTGACTGCTGGACGCCCAATCCGGAAGTGGACGCGGCTCCAAACCAGCTTCCCGTCGTCTCTCATTCTCGCTCTCTAACAGCCACCGCATGTCACCCCGCAACGACCCCAACTGATCCAGGATCTGCTGAAGTACCTGGGTCGTGCTATCATGCAACCTGACAGCATGATAAACGCGGCCAGGACGCTGTAGCTTATCAACGGGGGGGTCTGGCATCTCTACATCCACCGGTGGGTCGCCGTCGGCAACGTGTGGCATCTGGACCTCAGGGGCATTCGGCCCATCGAGATGTCTGAGCGGCTCTGGCACAAAATGCTCGCCACGGTCGCCAGCATGTCCGAAAGCACGCTGGTAATAAGCGGGTGGGTTGCTGCGAGGGACCCGTGCTGCCACCTTCATCTGCGTCATAGTCTTAATATTTAACGGCCTCGAAATGGGTCGAGGGTTTTGGTGGTGGTGATGTTTTAAGGTTTCGTTCAAATGGGGAAGAAGCTGATCGTGTAATGGTTAAATCTGGAAATCTCAACGGGCCGTCGAGGCCTAGATGGGCCGTCTAGGGATTAAATGCCCTAACCTAACACATTTCTACGGGCCGTCGGGGCCTGGACGACCCGTCCTAATGCACCTTTTTCAGACTTTTCAGTCTGAACTGCCTGCTTTTGCAGGAGTTCAGACTGATCACCTCGTACATCGTACTTCTACGGGCCGTCTGGGCCTCGACGGCCCGTGGTTTTTGTCTTTTCTGTAAACAAACGGCCCATCAAGGCCTGGACGACCCGTCCTGAAACCCTAATTTTTCTTAACAGCCCATCTAGGCCTCGACGACCCGTCCTAGGGTTGTTTAGGGTTTTTTGTTGGTTGTGTAGATAGTATCACCCTAATTATATTATGTTTGGCTTTTGGGTTTTGTGTTGATTATGTCAAGACATTGTTATAAGAAATACAATTGTTGAAGTTAGGTGTAATATTTTTGCTTGGTAGTTTAATATCTGGGCATCTTTTGTGACTGCAAACTTATTAAATAGAAAACATAAACTTGATTGATCAATTTTGTCGTTTCATAGACTAATGATTTGTTTTGTAGAAGGACTGTGAAAGTGTGCGAGTTCGGTTATCGGTTTGCTGTTTAAATTTAACTTTGAATTTTGCATTGATTTAAGTTTTGAAATCCTACTACAGTAGCTGAAAAATGTGTCATTGATTCTTTAAGTATATATGTTTGAATTGCATATTGTTTCATGTTTTTGCTTCTTGATTCCTTCAGTATATATGTGTTTGAATTGCATACTGTTTCATGTTTTTGCTTCTTGATTTCATATATATGTATTTACTGTGAAACTCATTTAGTTTTTAGTAATTTGGTTTCTTTCTCATAGATTGTGTTGAAGTAAATATCTTCATAAATTACCTAGGTAGAAATGGTTTTAAAGTTTATTACGTGTAGTTTATAACACATTAGTAAATTATTGACCAATTTTGTATCCGGGTTGATGTTTTGCAGTTCCTAATGATTGGATAAGCCCATGGGAATGCTGCGTTGTTCCGGAAGTACCAAGAAAAGGTGTTCCAAAAGTACCAGGAAAAGGCGGAGAATATTATGTATACGTGTCATGGAAAAGGTAGCCAGAATGTTCTTGACTTCTTCTCGACCACCTGAGCTGCTGGCATTTGCTAAGTCTCAGGTTACCATAAATTATAATATGCATTTTGACTTCAACAACCTACAACAATTGAATGTTATCAAGAAATGTGTTAAAATAATGACTTTGGCTAAGGTAGGAATTACCCAAGCAAGAAAATGGTAGAAAACAATAGGGTTGCAATCATAACCTAAACTTTTGAATTGGTTATTGGTTTTGTAGGTGGATTATATGCTGGGAGACAACCCAAGAGCACCAAGTTACATGGTAAGATATTGGAGGCGCTACCAACAAGTGCATCATAAAGGATAATCGATTGTGTCAATCAAGGATAATTATAGTGGTAAAGCAAGTGAATAAGTTTGTTATTTTTATGCGATATGTTTGCCAGGTAGCTTCGAACTTGAGTTGTAACAAACAAATTTGCAATTCGCGCAACATTCGATTATAATAAACCTAGTTATATTAAATTCATTCTATCCTACATTTATCACTACAATATAACATTTAAGAAAAGGTAGCGACACACAAAGAAACGAATTTCACAAAACACATAATCATCATAAAAATCTGGACAAAATAAACCTAAATTATCATCGTCACTTAAAAAATAATCACCTATATGTGATGATGATAAGAAAAATAGTCATCATCGTATAGAAAAGAGTATGTATCGTGGGAAAAATGAATAAGGTAAATTAGTAAATAGAGAAGAAGGATTCAAAATTCGGGTATTTGGCGTAATGAATAAGAGGATAGAATACAAAAATATGCGTTACATAGTTCAAATAATAAAAGTTAATAATTAAAAAGGAAATGAATTATCTTCATTTTCTCAATCCTATATATTGACGAAGGTCATGATGATATTATTTAAATATTGTTTTAAAACTTTGTTTTGTAAAAATTAGATGTGGTTGTGATGGATGTAGAAAAAGAGGATATAAATTATCATTGAGTTGCATTATTGATCTGCAAGTGGATCTATTGCTTTATTTATTCTTTTTAAACGCTTCTTTTTGTCTTTCTCCAACTGAATATTTTTTTTTTAATGGCTAACAATTGGAATCACTCATAGAACACTAGATTATCATCGTGTTACCAATGTTACCACACGAACGAAGTCACCAATTTAGGAGGAAACTCATAATTATGAGAAAACCTCCTTTTGTGAGATTCGAACCCAGGACCTTATGGCCCCTAAGTCTTATCTCACCACCAAAGATAGCTGATTCATCAAGATTCTATTTTTGTTAAGCTTAGAGCATTCACGACCCATTCATGTGAGGGGTTCCTTCAAATTATATGAGGTGGGTGCGAGTGATTGTAAGTGGAGGAGAGAGAAAATATTTGATGAAAACATTGTTTACCCCTATATTTGAAAAACTACTGTCTATCACTATATATATTTTAATATTTTGATAAGTGGTTGTGAGTGGGGAGAGATAAAATATAATGATAAAAGTATTAAAAACTATTATTATTTTAATTAGGAGAGAGAAGATTTAAAAGTAGAGTAGTGATTTTTAGTATAGTTTGATGAAGGAGATTTGGTATCACTTATATACTTTAATATTTTTATAAGTGGTTGTGAGTGATGAGAGATAAAATATAATGATAAAAGTATGAAAAAAGTATTATTATTTTAATTAGGAGAGAGAAAATTTAAGAGTAGAGTAGTGATTTTTAGTATAGTTTGATAAAGGAGATTTGGTGAAGGGAATGTGAATGTTCTTATTAATATATTATGCTAATGGGTGTGGGACCCATCCTGGTCTATTTTGGGTTCTTTAAGACGGCCCACACAATCCTCATCGCTTTGTCTCCGTCTTCAACGTCCCAACTAAGACGTTGGATACGTAAGTCTTAGATTACTTTTTTCTTTAAAAACTTCTACTCCACTGTTGGTGGCGGTGATCGTCGGAGAAGAAGGCGGTCGTGGTGGTCGCCGGATAAGAAAGGAGGTTACTGGAATATTTTCATTGTTTTTCCGGTGGTGGTTGTGGTTGATAATGGTTTTTTTGGTGTGAAGAAGGTGGTGGTTTTGGCGACAACTAAGGTGGTGGTGGTGTTTTTGTGTGAAGGTGGTTGTTGAATTTAGAAAAAACCATAAAAATGGGAGACGAGCCAAGAGGACTAATCTACTCACCCTTGGCCCATCTCATTGTAAAGGACTACCCTCTTATATGATGTGACAGCTGAGATGATAAATAGTCCTTCTTTATGGGCTTATCTTCACACCCACCAGCCTTACATATATATATATATATATATATATATATATATATAGGGAATGGATAGTTTGAGAACCCACATGAGTTATGAGAACCATAGGAACTCATCTGAACCATCGATCTTGATGATCTAATGGTTGAGATTAAAAGATGAGGGTTTTTGTCTTGACTTGATTATTAAGTATTTTTTTAATCTAATAAAGTACATTAAGGGGTATTAAGGTAAAAACACCATGTGAGAGAAATAATTAATATAATATCATATTAATTTTTTATTTAATAATTCAAAATATCATATTTTTTAAACTATATTTTATTTATTAATTTCTTTGCTTTTTTTAAACAAATAATCAGATATATTTGATAAGGATGGTTTACACTGGTGTAATTATTTACACTAGTGTAAATTTACCATCATTTACACTGGTGTAAATATTTTACACCAGTGTAAATCTACCATACACACAAAATTTGATAAGGATGGTTTACACTGGTGTAATTATTTACACTAGTGTTAGTGTAAATTTACCATCATTTACACTGGTGTAAATATTTTACACCAGTGTAAATCTACCATAAACACAAATACTAAATTCGTATTACACCAGTGTAATTATTTTACACTAGTGTAAAACCAAACAAATATCTACACAATCGTTTTACACCATTGTAAAATGCCCCCACAACATCAACAAAAATGTATTACATCAATGTAAAACAACTAAAACATCTATACATTAATACTACACACCTCATACTACACATATCTCAAAAGTTTTATACCATTTTTATTTACCTAATACAAAAAAAAAAAAAAAAAAAAAACTCATCATCTTCAACATCATTCATGTTCTTCCCATCAACATCTTCTTTAAAAAAAAAAAAAAAAAAAAAAAAAAAAAAAAAAAAAAAACCATGAATAATAATAATAATAATAATAATAATAATAATAATAATAATAATAATAAAATTACCTCATACACTAATCTAGCTTGTGTCTGTGTCTGTTGCTTCCTCGATACACTATTCAAGCATAGCTATTCCACGTTGGTTTGTGTCTGTTGCTTCCATCACCATCATCTCCACCCCGTGCAACCACCGCCGCTCACCATCATTGTCTTCCTGTTCATCAGCCACCATCAAAAACACCACAAGCCCCCACCATCATCGCCCACCATCAAAAACACCACAACCCCCACCAAAGACCACCCCCTCCGCCTCCAGATCTGTTCAAAGGCCAACGAACCATCAATAAATAATAATAATAATCCTAATAATAATAATAATAATAATAATAATAATAATAATAATAATAATAATAATAATAACAGAAAATAATAATAATAATAACATACCGGTTCCTATTCATCGTCTTCCCCCTTCGTGTTCATCGTCCCCACCAAGACCACAGCCCTTCACACCACCTGCAAACACCGGTTCCTGTTCATCGTCTTCCACCGCCTGCAAACCACCGGTAAAAAGACCACAACCCACCCACACCAGATCCAACCTGCAAACCCCATATCCAACCTGTAAACCCATCGGACCACCATCTACAACCTGTTTTTAGAGAGAGAGAGAGAGAGAGAAGAAGTTTAAAATGAGAGAGAGAGAGAAGAGATTATTTGTATTAATATTATTATTATTATTATTATTATTTAAAAGGTTGGGTGGGTAGGTGGGTGGGTGGGGTGGGGTGTTATTATTACTAAAATGCCCTTAAGTACTTGTGTATAAAGACTATCTTGCCCTTGATTAAACAAATGCAAAAAAATACAAGACTGATGATGTGGCACTTGGTGTTTGGTCCATTGGAGTTCTTAAGTTCTCACAACTGGGATGAGTTCTCAAATGATCCCATTCCTATATATATATATATATATATATATATATATATATATATATATTATAGTATAAGGATATATTGGAAACCCTTGTTATAGTGAAAACTTTGGAAACTCTAACTTCCCGAGCTTTTTTTATATGAAAATTTTAGGATATGTAATATACATGATTTTAATCATTTTGAGCCAAGGGTTTTCTCTGGATCCCTACCCTTATATATATATATATATATATATATATATATATATATATATATATATATATATATATATCAAAAGGCTAAATCCTACATGACACTCTTATAGTCATTCTCCATTTAAGATGGCCATGTAAGATGTCATGTGGCATTAAATAATTTTAGAAAAAAAAGTTTAAAAACAAAATTGATTTTTCTCTCTCATGTTTTCTCTCATAATTTTTAAACGTTAATATTTTTTATATACGAGATTTTTTAAAGAAAAAAAATACACCAAATTAACGAGCGTTTTATTATCTTTCCAACAAGTACCATAGTGCTATATAAAAAACAGAGAAAAAAAAAACAACTTGTGGGGTTTTGTTCATACTTCATACAGGAAAAAAACATGTGTTCAGGTAATTCATTAATCATGTATAGGCAAGTCACTAATTATGTTCAAACCAGTAAATATGAATTATATTTTCAACCAGAGCAGAATAGGTTATTAGAGTTATACATTGTTTTAGGTTATATATCCATATTAGTATGTTAAAGTTGTACATTTTTTAGCCTGTAGGATATGTGTTAAGGGGAAAGATCCTGTACAAAGTGTTTTTTTTGTAAGAACTGTGAGAATCAAAGGAGAATATTTTTTTTTAAAATTTTTTTTTCCCATATTGTTAAACATGTATTATAGTATTGAAATCTAAAAAAACAAAAAATAAATAAATTTTGGTGTAGAGTACTTACGTAATTACTGTTGTAGAGTAATTACATAATTACTCGAGTGTAAACTAATGTATTTACTTTAATGACGTAATTACACTAAAAAAATTTAATTTTTTTTGTATTATTCATTTAGAAAGCATGTTTAAGCACATTGGAAAAAATCTAAAAAAAAAAATAAATTTTTTTCACCCCCTTTGATTCTCACAGTTCTCAACAAAAAAACACTTTGTATTTGATCTTTACTCTATGTGTTAATATTAGAGTTGCATTAGAGTTATACATTGTTTTAGGTTAGGTGTTAGCATTGGAGTTGTACAATGTTTTAGGTTAGATATTAATATTAGAATTATACATTGTTTTAGGTTAGATGTTAAGCTTTTATGTATGTAACTGTAAAACACATAAGTCTATTTCATTTGTAAAATTAATGTGTCATATTAAATTTCTCAACCTTGAAATGCTTTCGGTGTATAATCTAGTATCTCTCTCTCTCTCTCTATATATATATATATATATAGGATTTGGATCATTTGAGAACCACTATTTAGGGAGAGAACCAAAGAACCAAGTGTGAACACAAAAACCCCTCCATTAAAAAATTAAAAAAAAATAATAAAAAAATTATATAACCTAAAAAAATAAAAAAAATAAAAAAAGTAAAAACACCAAAATGTTTTTTTAGTGTTAATCTTTCTGAAAAAAAATACAAAAAAAAAAAAATAAAAAAAAACAAAAAAATGGCCTTTTTACATCATAATTACGTCATATACCGTATGCACATGTGCATTTCACTATTAGAGCACACTTTTGAATAAATTATCAATTGCCATAATGAAATGATCATTTAAATGGACGTGATATGATATATAAGGTGGAAAAAAATTTATTCAATAATCTTTAAATAAACGCGAAGTGCATTTCACTATTATAGTTAGGTTTTTTTTCATGGGTTTAGCTTAGGGTTTAGTTTTTTTTTTTTTTTTGGGTAAAGGGCATAGCCCGGCAAAAGTATTATATCACAAACACAAAATTACATCATCATGGGGGCATTCCCCCGCCATATCCCCACTTTACAAGGGGACCAAAAGTACGAGACCATACAACCCACTTGAGGGGGTTTCAAATACCTATATCTAAACTTGTCAAACCAATCGAGCATGCTATATCTAGCCACTAATTTAAAATTACAAGACCGGGTATACAAGGACCTCGGCCTACAAAATTTGGTACTCCGGGAGCATTTGGGCTTTAATCTAACCGGATACCCCCAACCCATTTTAACATGACACCCTAGCCAAAACCACGGCTCAAAAACAATGCAAATATACCATACCAACAGAGTGGTAGGATTGGTCCAAACCCCACAGATATGGGCCTCATGAACATAGTTCACTTTGCTAATTTCATAAACCTTGGGCCTATTTACAGCCCACTTACCCAGGTTACATATGAGGAGAGATTCCTGGGCCTTCACACAGTAGCTCTTGTAGATTACCCAGCTGAGATGGGCCTTCAACAAATTAAAGTGACACCAGCCCATCAGAATAGGCGTACACAGGCTGGGCCTCTTCAGCAGCTTTTGGGCCCAATAATGAGCCCATTTGCCGAGATTCAGACGAAAGCGGATGGGTTCCCCCCACCTGGTTTGCCGAGGATCTTGGTGACACAGCAACGTTGGGCCCACAGTGGTGCTATTGGGCCTGAGCTTCTTGTCTTTAATCTCGCCCCTATCATGGGCCTTAGGAAGATGCTTCCAGATGGGGTCCCCCCACCAGGTCTGGACTAGTTTCACAAGCCCAAAAACATGGGCCTTCATATGACAGAGTAATCCAGTGGTGAAAGTCATATCATTCATACCATCCGAATAATTAAAACGATTCCAGTGATGATCTTGAGCTACATCATAAAGAATAGCTTCCTTCCATGTGCTTATCCTCTGCTTGCGGCTAACATGACTAGTGCAACACGTCTTCCAGGTGACAAAGAGCTGATGCCACCAGGTCTTGATGTAATCAGTCCAGTCAAGACCCAACCTCATCAACTTTCTGGTTCCGAGCCAGAGAAGCAGCTGCAGCAGCTCCTCGCAAAGGCCATGAGTGTCATCTGCAGCCAAGTACCTGTCCCAACCCTCCCTGTATACAAGCCCAGAAGAGCAGAACATTAAGACATTAATGAAATGGGGCCAAGAGGTATAGGTTTCTGGACTCGGGGTAAAGTACAAGTTTGGTTTCCATCCGAAAAACACCGCCCCTATCCAGGCCACCCTTATGACTCCCAGGTTTGTGTGTCCGTCCCAGACACCAGGAAAAACTATGCCCCTATCACAATGCCACCAACATTTACACAGACGGATCAACCAGTTGAAACAGGATATACCTAAAGACCAAATGATAAAGAAAGAGAGACAAGTCACCAAACGACACCAAGAACATCTATAGGTGAATCCTACCCTCCTCCCCCTTATATCTCCAGCCCAACCCAAACTCCCCCCTTCCACATAATAATGCAGCAGCTCAGGACAATACAGACCCCTGCCCAACCGAAGACGCAGGTTCCACAGCCGAAGGGCAACCCAATTCCCAGCCGCCCCACCCAAGCTAACAAACCTCATCAACAAAACCCAACCCTTGACCCTACCCAGCTGATCCATCTCAGTCAAGAACCTGCACAGAATCACCCCACCCATAGCCCACCCTAAACCCCAGCTGTTAGTGTAAAAGTGAAAGTAAGTGGGATAGAGGATTTTCATAATATGTGTGAAGTAGTTCTCATGCCAGTATATCTCAATCTCAAAACCCCAAGCCCCCACAAAATTGATGAGCCAGCAAACCAAAGCACTAAGGATTTGAAACAGGGGAGTAGGAATAGCAATGGAGGACCCAATCATGGCTGATATGGATGAGTTTTTCCAGGGTTAACCCACTGAACACCATGAATGTTCCATGTGTTCACAACGTCTATGGAGGTGGCAGATTTCACAAGAGGGAGGCCTAGAATCCTGAGCTTAACAGATTCACAGATAAGTTTAGACACCTCCTCTGCTGTTCTAACCACCCCTTCATGGATTCGCCTATTTCTTTCTTGCCAAACATAGTACACAGCAGCCGCAAACACCAACCTATTGACGATGCTCCAGATCGTATTATTTTGGGGCAGAGCATTAAGATGGGCAATGATGTGGCTCAGGTCATCAGGAATGTCCCCCCAGGTGGTCATTGTTTTGAGTAACAACCAGATTTGCTTAGGAAAAGCACATTCAAAGAACAGGTGGTCATGACTATCAGGCCCACCTTTGCAGAAAACGCAGCTGAGCGTTCCTACACCTTGCCACCTCCCAACTATATCTTGGGTCTTCAGTTTCCTCTTAGCAGCAAGCCATAATATAAAGGCATGACGAGGGATGTTCTGGTTAAACCACACCAGCTTCATCCAAGGAACAACAGATCCCACTTCCTGAATGTCATACCAAGTTGTTCTAACTGTGAAGTCAACCAAAGTACCGTCGTTGCTTCTCCACTTCACAGCATCGCTCTTGGTAGGTGTCAGGGCAGGGCATATGGAACCGGTTATACTAGGAAACCTGTCCTGCCAATCACGGGGCCATGTCCAGTCTCCATCTCTGACCAGGTCACAAACTGTCATCCGCCTATGAAGGGTGTCCTCACTCATGTTTCGGTGAGTAAGAATGTTGCTCAGAGGCCCAGTGTCATGCCAGCTGTCAAACCAAGCTGAAGTGGTTTGCCCATTCCCAATTATGTGCACAAAGTGGTCACGGAGTTTTGATCTCAGCTCCAAAATCTTTCTCCATCCCCAGCACGAGTCCCCTTTATCTACAAGTTCCCAGAAGTTGTACTCATTCAATCTATTGGCATAGACCCATTTAACCCACAACGAGTTTTTCCTGCTAACAATGTTCCACATATGTTTGGCTATAAGGGCTTGGTTCCAGGTGCGAAGTTTTTTAAGCCCCAAACCCCCATGTGCCATGGGGACACACACATCTTTCCATTTAACTTTCGCCTTACCGTTCTTCATTTCGCCATGGCACCAAAGGAAACCACGCATTAGTCGCTCCACCTCCTTGGAAACCGACACTGGGAGGATAAACACAGAAGACCAGTAAACATGGAGGGAGTTCAAGACAGACGAAATTAACTGAAGCCTACTAGCAAAGGATAGAGCTTTGTTCTTCCAGTCAGAGATTTTACATTTCACTTTGTCAATAAGGGGGATACAATCTCTATGGCGAAGTCTAGTGGATATCAATGGGACACCAAGGTACTTAACTGGGAGATCACCCACACGAAACTGGATTTGGTTGTTAAGCACTTCCATAACCTCTGGTTCAACATTACAAAAGTAGACAGTGCTTTTAGGGATACTAGGAACAAGACCCGATATACCTTTGAATTCTTCCAAGGCGGTAAGCAAAGTATGGACCGAGTTATTATCGCCATGGCAGAATAAGAAGAGATCATCAGCAAAACACAAGTGAGTTAGGCCAACTTCCTCACATTTCCAGTGGAATTTGAAGAGATCATTCTGGGACACACGGCGTTTGATTAAAAGGGTGAGCACTTCCATGACTAGCGTGAACAAGTAAGGGGACATAGGATCACCCTGTCGAAGACCCCTTTTGCCCTTAAAGAACCCGTGGTGGTCTCCATTCACAGCAACAGAGAAGGATGTAGATGTGACACAGTTCATAATCCACATAATCATCCTAGCTGGGAATCCAAAATGTGTAAGGGCTGTCCTAAGAAAACCCCATTCCACCGTGTCATACGCTTTTTGGATGTCGATTTTGAATGCACACCTCGCTTGACCACTGTTCCTATGGTAGTTTCGCATGAGCTCTTGAGTAAGCAGTATGTTATCACTAATCAGGCGCCCAGGAATAAAAGCACACTGGTTTTCATCCACCACTTTATCAAGGACCCCCTTAATACGGTTGGTGATGATTTTGCTAATACCCTTGTACAGGACATTGCAACAGGCAATCGGCCTATAATCCGAGACCTTCATAGGAGTTCCCATCTTCGGGACAAGAGATATCACTGTGGCATTAACCTCTTTTAGAAGCTTACCATTGTTGAAAAAGTCTTTGATTGCCGTACACACATCTTCACCGATAATCCCCCAGGCAGCCTTAAAGAACTTGGCTGTGAACCCATCCGGGCCAGGGGCTTTGTCATCATCAATGTCAAAAAACGCCAGCTTGATCTCTGTCGAAGTTACCTCACGTGTCATATGATTGGCTTCAAAGGGGGGAATGACTCTAGTAAACAGGCTACCGGGGTCAAAAATGGGGAGAGTCTCCACAGAAGTACCCAACACAGAGTCAAAATGGGTAACGAACTGATCGGCCACCTGATGCCCCGAAAAATACTCCCCATTCAGGTTCTCGACATGATGGATTCTGCTACGATGCTGGTTAGCTTTTACCACTTTGTGGAAATACTTGGAATTATGGTCACCCTCCTTCAGCCAGGTGACTTTAGCCTTTTGCTGGAGAAATAACTCTTCGTCACGGACAGCCGTATTATAAGCTTGCAGGTATATCCCCTCTTCTTCCCGCAGAATATCATTATTAGGATCATTACATATCTCCGTCTGGATGGTTTCCAGTTCAGTTTTGAGCTTTGACACCTTCTGAAACAGATTACCCTGTTTAAAATTAAGTTTACGAATCTCCTTCTTGCACATTTTGAGTTTAGAGACAACGGAATACATAGCAAACCCCGGGACATGATTGGACCAAGCAGCAGTGATACACGGCAGAAATTCTGGTTTGCAGACAAGGAAGTTAGGAAATTTGAAGGGTTTAGGCTTCGGATTAGCAAAATTTGGGATATTAACCACAATAGGGCTATGGTCCGATTTGAGAAACGGCAAGAACTTCGCATTGGCCAGAGGAAAGGCTTCTACAAACGGAGAATTAGACATGGCTCTATCAAGTTTCTTTAGGAGGCCATCCGGCTTTCCTGGACTCTGGTTCCAGGTGAACTGCAGCCCAGTCATACAAAGATCATTTATTTCTACCACATTGAAACAGTCACGGGCCTCCGTCATGCTATCATCTACCCGAGAACTTCCCATGGATCGTTCACTAGGGTCAATGATAGCGTTAAAGTCACCAAGGAGAAGCCAGGGGAGCCCATTAACAACATTTTTATGTAACTCCAACGCTTGCCAACAGTCCCTCCTAGGGACTCTACGGTGGTGAGCATAAACAAAAGAGCAATAGAACCCAACTTGACCATGTATAGGCTTAATGAAGCAGTGGATCACCTGGGGAAGACGATCCACAACCATAAGTTCCACCCTATTTGGATCCCACCCAACCGCAATACGACACCGATTCGCACAAACCGAACTATTAGAATCCCAGTACCATTGACCAAACACACGAGAACAACAGCTAGTAACTTTATCCTTAGAAAGCTGAGTTTCCAGAATACCACAAACACTATACTTCCCATCCGCAAGGTGATTCCTGATCATGTTTTGGTTCGTGGTATTAGACATACCGCGAATATTCCAAGTAGTGATTTGTAGCACCATTAAGACAGGTTAGAGGTTTGGGACTTCTTGGCCTCTGCATTGCCTCTATTCCCTTGAGCAGCCTGCTTTGTTAGAAACATAGCCGTACCCGAGGTATCTTGCCCAACATTTTCCACCACTGAATCAGGGTTAAGACACATGCTCTCACATAGGTCCCGAAAATAATCCCATTCCCCTTGCTCCCAGCTAGCTTGATCACTTCCCCTGACAGTTTTGTGTCTGATCAACCGGGTGGAAATAGCAAGCTTCTGCCCATCTGTGATACCATAGTCGAACTCACAAACATCCTGCATTTCCTGCATTTGGTCATCAATAATGACCGGAGTAGCCAGATTGCCTACTGAATCAGCTTGCATATTCTGCTGGTCTTGTTCCATATCATCACACATTTCAAACTCTGACAGGTCCCTGCCTTTCATAAGCAGAGCTGCCGAAGCATCATTTAACATATAGAACCGGTTGGAGGAGTGGGGGGTACGGTCAGAAGATGAGGGTGGCTTTGAGTTGGGTTTGGATGGGTACTTATTTTTCAGTTTAGTGGGAGGGTTGGCAGTTTGGGGGGTGAGGTTTTGGGGCTGAACAGGGCTGTCTAAAGGCCTGTTTCTGACAGGTGGTTGGGATTCTTTGGTTTTGGACGAAACACTGGATTGGCATGGCGATTTTGAGTTATCTCTGGGGTTATTACGTCCGTTCTGTTGTTTCCCTGTTGTAGCTGTATGGGCAGCATGTAATTCGCTCATCTTCCTTTGGATTATGGGGTCACTACTGGTGGATGCACCAGTATTTTGCACTTGGCTGGAACCACCTGCAATATTCAGATTAGAAGTACCTATGTTTCCAATAGTTTTACCTGAGGAGTTACGTTTTTTCCCCTTTTGTTTGTGAGTGATAGTGGTGAAGCCCTCTGAATCAACTTGCACTTTGGGACTGGGTTGAGGTGCTTGCAGTTGCTCCTCTGGCTGGTTATCTACGGCCATCTCCACATCAGGAATCGGCTTGAGTTTACATTGTCTCAAGTTATGGCCAAACACACAACAATGGCTGCAAAGAGGGGGCGTCCAGTGGTACGATAGGCTAATGTTTCCAACACTGGGAGGGGCATCCTCAACCGCTGGGTTTAGTTTTTAGGTATGATGGGAATTGGGTTAGGTTTTTTGGGGTTGTTGGTGAATAAACTTAAAAAAACCCCTATATAAAACTATAAAATAAGATAATTGTACTACATGCACATGTGCATTTCACTATTATAGTTAAGTTTTTTAATGGGTTTAGCTTTAGGGTTTAGTTTTTTGGTATGGTGGAAGAGGGGGTATCTTTTTTTTTGGGGGGGGGGGGGGGATGGGATGGAGCGTTTTGGTTTTTGGGGGGTGTGGGGTTAGCTGCACATGTGCATTTCACAATTGGGGGGGGGGGGGGGTTGGGGCGGTGTGGGGGATGGGGGGTTTAGGTTTTTAGGGAGTGAGGTGGGTGGGTTTAGGTTTTTAGGGGGTGAAGGTGGGGTTTTTAGGTTTTTTTTGTTTGTGTTGACAATGGTTCTCTGGTTCTCTCCCTAAAGTTGGTTCTCGTATGATCCCTACCCTATATATATATATATATATATATATATATATATATTGCAAAGGGATTAATCCTACATGTCATACTCTTATGCAATCTCTCTTTTGAGAGATGCCACATAGGATGTGATGTGGCAAGTGTAAACTAATTAAAAAAAAGGAATAAATATGATTTAACCTAATCTATTATAATCTTTAAGCTAATCTATTAAATACCTAATCTACTAAATCTAAATATTAAAACTTTATTATTTTTTCTCTCATGTTTTCTCCCATAACTTTTAAACGTTAACAACCCATACAAGCTATCAAACTATACCTGTGGAAGTGTTGATACTTTTAACACCCCCTTAGGTTGATAGCTAAATGGGTCAAACATTTTGAGTAGTTTGCATAACTCATTATGTTGTCCAGGATTTAAGCCCTTTGTAAAAATATCATCCACTTGATTTGTGGACTTGTTATTACAAGTTTTAACCAATCCTTTTGAAATCAAGTCTTTTAGAAAGAAAATATCAAGTTCAAAATGTTTAGTTTTGTCAAAAAAAAAAAAAATAAAAAAAATACTAGATTAGCAACAATAGCTAAAGCAACACTACTATCATAGTGAATATTGATAGGTAACTTGATACTAATTCTTAAAACAGATTGATTATCCATAATATTTCACAAGCTACAGAGCACATTGACCTGTACTCTGCCTCAGCAGATGACCTTGACACTGTTGACTGTTTCTTGCTTTTCCAAGAAACAAGTGACCCACCTAAGAACACACAATATCTAGAAACAGACTTTCTAGTCTCGATAAACTTAGCCCAATCAGAATCTGAAAAGGCTTCAAGATCAAAGCACTCTGTCTTGTTAAACCGTATACCTTTGCCAGGTGCACTTTTAAGATACCTTAAAAGTCTCATGGCAATCTTAAGATGCCCTTCAATAGGCCTATGCATATACTGACTTAAGTAGTGTACTGCATAGGATATATCAGGCCTAGTATGGGAAAGATATATTAACTTTCCCACTAATTTTTGGTATCCAGTTATGTTTTCCAAAATAGTAGCATGATCTTTACATAATGCAGTTAACACATTATTAGGTTCAAGAGGATTACTAACTGGTTTGCATCCTAACATACCATATTCAGTAAGTAAGTCCATACAATACTTTCTTTGTGATAGGCATAGTCCATTATCATTTAATATAACTTCTATGCCTAAAAAGTATTGTAATTCACCTAAGTCTTTTATCATAAAAGTTGTTTTTATCTTCTGTTTAATATGTTCTATGTCAGCCACATCAGATCCAGTCAACACAATGTCATCAACATACATAAGTAAGACAAGGATTTTAGATTCATACTGTTTAACAAACAAAGAATAATCATATTTACTTTGTTTGAACCCTAATCCTTGCAAATTACTTACCAATTTCTCATTCCACATTCTAGTGGCTTGTTTAAGCCCATAGAGTGATTTTTTTAGTTTACATACTTTACCCTCATCATTTGAACCACAGCCTTCAGGTAATCTCATATAAAATTATTCATTGAGATCACCACATAAGAAGGCATTGTTTATGTCAAGCTGGTAAAGTTTCCAATTATTCTTAACAGCCAAGGATAGTATATATTTTACAGTAACAAACTTGACTACTGGTGAGAATGTCTCATCAAAGTCTATACCCTCCTTTTGACTATATCCTTTTGCTACAAGCCTAGCCTTAAACCTTTCTATTTCACCATTTGACTTATATTTAACCTTATAGATCCATTTACACCCTACAATACTTCTACATTTAGGTAAATCTACAATATCCCAGGTGTTATTTCTATTTAAGGCTTCAATTTCATCATTCATAGCCTTAATCCAGTTAGGATCATGCATAGCTTCTTTATAGGTTCTGGGCTCCTAACTTTTATTTAACACAGCAACAAATACTTTGTTATTACAAGACATTTTAGAGTAATTAACCACTTTATCAATACCATACCTAACTTTACTATCAAGAACAAAGTCATTTAACTTCTTAGGTAAAGTAGAACTCCTAGAAGACCTCCTAACAGTGTTTGGTTGATTTTGGTTTTCATTTGAAGTGACTGAGTCATTGCACTAAGATTTAGAGTTGTTTTCATTGTCTTATATCATATCCACAGCCCTATCAACAACATCTTCACTGTCAGGTTGCTGATTAGCAACCTTTGTGGATTGCTGTGATTGTTGTGACCCATATGTTTCTGACTTAGTCTTACCTAGATCCCTTTCATCATCATGGGACTCTTCATTATGTTTGGATGTTTCATACAAATCAAAAAAATTCAAAGAGTTAATTTGTTCTATAGAGTTTTCATCATAGTTTTAAAAAAATAGGGGTGTAATGACACGTAGCGGCTCGAGAGCTACCTGGGATCGGCTCAGTAAAAAGCTCGAACAAGCCGAACCTTAATGAGCCCGAGCCCGAGCTCGGGCTTGAAATATGGCTCGTTTAGTTATCGAGCCTGAGCTCGAGCCCTATATACAAAGCTCGATTGGGCTCGCGAGCCTAAACGAGCCCAAACATAACTATAAGTTATTTATATCTCTTATAATTTATAGCCCACATCTCTAAAGCCCAAGTCCTTATTTCATAGTCCCATTTAATAACACTCGCGAACCGAGCTTTATCGATCTCGAGTCGAACTTTGAGCTCGTTTGAGATTGTTCAAAAATCACCTCGAGCCGAGCCGAGCTCGAGCTTTTCATTTTGCTAGCGAGCCGAGCTCGAGCTCAAGATTGTAGGCTAGAACCGAGCCGAGCTCGAGCTTGAGCTTCAGAAAACCATGACGAGCCGAGCTCGAGCCCAGTCGGGCTCGGGCTCGGCTCGGCTCGTTTACACCCCTAAAAAATTCATTTCTTTGAAAGGAAATATTGTTTCATAAAACTTTACATCCTTAGAGAAAAAAATAGTTTTATCTTCCAAGCTTAAAATTTTATAACCTTTTTTTTCATTTGAATATCCAATGAAAACTCCTTTTTCAGCCCTACTATTTAGTTTATTTGACACATTTAAAATAGTTGCAAAGCACAAACATCCAAACATTTTCAAATGATCAAGGAATGGTTCAAAACCAAACATCAATTCATAAGGAGTTCTACCATTCAGAACAGAGGAATGTGTCCTATTGATTAAATAAGCATCAGTTATACACACTCAGTCCAATAACAAACAGGTAAATTTCTTTGAAACAACAAAGACCTAGTAACATTTAACAAATGTCTATGTTTTTAATAACCATCAGTTATACACACTCAGAAGGGTGTCCAAACCTAGCATGCCACAAATCAATGATTTTTCTAGAGTTACAACACACCTGATTACTAACAGCAGTTTGTCCACAAAAATACAACCCTTCTGATTGACTACCAGTCACTAGGACTTTCTTGGTGTGTAAATCCTGTATGTAACATCTATGCTCATCAAACCCAACATACAATTTATTATCCTTTGCTAACTTGTTAACAAAAATCAAGTTAACAGAATATTCAAGGACAAGAAACACATCATAAAGGACAACCCCATTTCCAATTTTAACGTTTCCAATTTTGGTTACTAGGGCACTAGTCCCATTTGGAAGTTTAACTTGAATGTTTAAGTCTGATACACCAATATAACTAGTTAACAACTTTTCATCATTTACCATGTGTAGGTTTGCCCCTGAATCAACAATCCACCCAAACCTTATCCTCCCATTCCCAACATGGAAACAGTAAATAGGTTTAGCATACACATTGGCACAGAAAGGGACAGATAAACTACCTGACACATTATGACTTTGAGGTGTTTCACTAGTATTATCACTTATCAGAATCAACAGTGTTGCCCTTTGTTCACTGTTCAGGTTACCAACAGAAGCTTCAGGTTTAACATTACTACAACTAGCATTTACAGCAGCCTTTTTTCCTTGTGATCCTCTTGGTGGTTTCATCTAAGAGGTGTAGCCAACAAGTTCAAAACACTTTTCAATAGTGTAACCATTCTTATTACAATGAGTACACTTTAAACTTTGGTTTAAAGTTTTATTTGGCTTCTTATTGTGGATAAACTTTATTTATGGATCAAAATATATTAGTCGCTTTAGGCCGTGAACAAATTAAACAACTCTGATTGTGGATAAACTTTATTTATGGATCAAAATATATTAGTTATCAACACACTCTAAATCCCTCTATAGTTTGGTTCATACTATATAATGTGTTACAACCAAAATAAGAGGGGCTGGAAGTGAAAAAAAATGAAAATACAAGGTTAGACACAATAAACACCGAAAAGAAGGTTAACTCAACCTCAGCCACCTGATTGTGGAGATTTTGACAAATACAGAAAAAAATCAACATATTTGATGACGTGGGTACTAGAATTTCACAATTAGTCTATTGATAATAACAAAGTAGCATAAAGCATCAAGTTATCTGACCTAAACACTCAATAATAACTTTATGTAGAAGCCAAAAGTTATGTCAAGTTTCACTCTAATCTATGATGTTCACATCAAACAGTGTCAATCAGACGTAAAAAGTAGCAAAAGTGTTTTTTATACCAAAAGGACAAGACTTAGCTGCAAGGATAAGGAAGAATAGTCAAAGCTTACCAAAATTTAGAAGGATGGCTTCCCTAAGGGATCTCTTGGCTGAGAACTTACTGCCTATATAAAGAGATCACTGGTTAAGTCATCCATACACTCATTCTTACTCCACTCCTTAACACTCACATTCTTACCTTAATATTTCTTAACTCCATAATGAATACATACTTATTCTCAAGCCGGAGTCGGAACGAAGGAGGTCCCCTCCTGAGTTGAGGCTAATGGTGTTTGCTTCTTTGTGCAGATCGATCTAGGAGCTTAAGAACCCTCTAAACCTATATAGTCTCGAACCTAAAATCCGGTAATTTTCCTTGTTGTCGTAACAAGTGGCGCCCACTGTGGGGTTGTCGCTACTTAGAACGAAAGATTTGGTAATCTTTTCAGTCCCATTTGTTCCTAAGTAACCGTTTCTAAATGACAAGTAGAGACGACCATCCAGATGATGGTCTCCCTGAAACACCGGCTACCAGTCACACTTCTAGTGACGAAGTCAGCCGAGACACACCTGGAACAGACGGACCACATCCAAGAAACAGGGTATGATGGTCAGATGACTGGATCAACTCTCTTCAAAAAGTTTTTCCCTCCAGTCATGAAAATTTTCTTCCATACTCTTCTTCTTTGTGTCTCTGCTAAGTCCACATCCTTTAATGAAATTCCATTGAGGATGCAATATCTGGGATATGCTATGTTGTCAAACTCTGACTTCAATCTTTCCCAGGGATTGTTCATGGACTTGGTATCAAATGTGAAAGCAATCAAGTCTGGGTCAAACAATGCTTTTCTTATTTACCCAAGAATTCTTAGTGTAATCTTACAAAAATTATTACCAGAAAAAGTTTTCAAAAAGGGTGCTGCTATGCAAATGAAAAGCTTAACTGATGAAACTTTCACTAGAATGCTGGGTGGAAGCACCCAAGAAAAAGTGTCTAAAGTGTCAAAAGTTTCTAAAACACAAACAAAGAGGACAAAGGCAACAACTGTTGTCAAAACCTCTGTTGTTGAGCCCACTGCTCCTGGTGATCATGGCACTACATCCAGTGCTGTGAAACCCACACCAGCCACTTCCAAAAAGAAACATCCATCCACAAAAACCACCACTCAACCACAAATGAGGCTTCTGGATGTTGAGGTACCAGAAGAAACCTCTGTTGCACAACAAAAGCAACCTGAAACCACTGTTGTTACTTCCTCACAACAGTTGGACATACCTCCACCTGACCAAACTCCTCATGAATCCTCTCAAAAGGATCATGTTGTAAGCCAAGGGGACACACATCATGATGCATTTGAGTCACTTGACCATATGTTCACAAGCCCCTCTCCCAGGGCTAATTCTCTTCTTACTCCACCACTCTCACCATCACATGTCCCACAAACAATGCAACCTCTGTTTGAAGCAATTGAAAAATCTCAGGAAGATCCCAGTTCCTCTCTTCCACCTGTCACTGAGAGTATACTCCAACAAGTGACTGGCCCTGAGAATATTCAATCTGCTATCCCACAAACAGAAGAGGAGGTTACACCACCTGGGTTCAATGAAACTCTAGGTGAGTTTTCAAGTGGAGCAGCCACTACTGATGTAGAGACCACTGTCTCACATCAGGACAGTGATTTCATAGCTAAGACTCCCTTGAAGGCAACAACTGTTGAAGCCACTATAGTGTCTCCAAAAACAGTTGGAAGTCCCCAGTACCAAGACAAAGGGGCATCTGATTCACCTATTAGGCCTGAATCAGGTAAAACTACCACTGGTAGGGACTCAGATGATCCTATTAATTTAGGAGATGGGTCAAAATACCAAGAATTGACGAACAGAGTTTCTGTTATTGAAACCTCTGTTGCTGACATCAAATCTGATGTCAAGCTTCTACTGAGCTCAATTGCAGATCTCTCCAAGAGTCAACCATCCACTGCTGATATAGCCAATGAGTTATGGAAATCAGTTTCCCCCATCATCATAGCTCACAGAAAGTTGGCTGATCAGACACATGATACCTACATGGCTGAGATCAGGAATATGGTAGATGCAAGGTACAAAGATACCCATGCTGATATCAAAGCCATCAAGGACCACCTGCTGAAGACTACTGGCTCTGCCCCTACCACCATCCTCAGGGATGAAACTGATGATGTTTTCACGGCTGATGATGCCAAAAAGGGGGAGAGTGGCAAAGATAGGCTACCAAAACTAGATCCTTTTGGTTGTCCTCCTTCTCAAAAAGGTCAAGCCAAGTCTGCCAAGAAACCAGAGTATACCAAATCAGCTCCACAACAACAACAACAAGCAACACCAACGGCACCACCACAACAAACCACTGAGAAGAATAAAGCAGTAGATGACTCTGCAAACTTAGAAGCTGAAAAGGCTGCTCAAGAGAAACAGAAAAGAGCTGACACTTTGGAAGTGAAAGCAGAGTCATTAATTGAACTCAAAAAGAAACAACAAAGGGAAACTGAAGATGTGGGATCCTCTAAAAGGATGAAAAGACCTGCCAAGCATGTTAGAAAACCACCATCTAAGTTGAAAACCTCTGTTGATAAAACCACTGCTACTGAAACCACTGCCACCCAAAACACTGAAACTACCCAAAACACTGAAACCACTATACCAACACACACACCTGAACAAACAACCACCAAACCTACATCACCAGCCAAAACCCCAACATCTGCTACCAAATCACCTTCACCAAAAATCATGTACACAAGAAAGAGAAAATCAACCTTTGTTGTGCATGATGAAAACATACACACATCACCAACCACCATTTCAACTGCCCAATCCACTCCTCCCATCACAGCCATTCCACTCACATCATTCTCACCACATACATCCAAATTCAAATCCCATAGACCACCACCAACCATCACACCATTGGTTGTTCAGTATCCCCTTGAACTTGATCTACTCAAGGGGGAATTACAATCCTTCTACAATACTGAACAACCATCTGAAAGATCCTTCCCATCTCTCCCAAACTTCCCTGTTCCCCTCAATATTGATACTTATCTGAAATACAAGGGTGAGCAGGTGGATGCCATCATCAGGGAGAAATGCAAAGGGAAGGATGACAGGACTGCTCAGGGCATCCATTCAGCAGAGCTTAGCAAACTCAGAAGGATTGAAGACTTTGCTAAGACCCTGAGCAATTCCATGTCCACCATGCCTCTCAGTGTAGATTTGGAAAAGGAGGTAAGGGAATCCCTTCTTGAACAGATTATGGCAACCAAGCCTTACAAAGCAAACAAAAAGCAGTTCAATGGCTGGACTACTCATGCTTTGAGAGAAGAACTGATCAGAATTGAAGAAATGGCCAAAGACCCCAAAGCTAAAGTCTCCACTCCCAATTTTGGCAAAGGCAGAGACCCAGTCAGAGCCTTGAAATTCAAAAGGATGAGGCAGGAGATTGTAGCTGCCAATTATGGGGAGATGAGGTCTGTTTCCAGATGGTTAGAGCTAAGATTGGTTGAAACCTACAAAAGTCTGGAAGAGAATAGAAAGAAGGATCCCAGCCTTCCAAGAAAACCAATTTACACTGATGAGCCAATGATGAAGAGACCCCAACAGACTTTTAATCTGGACAGCTTACTTGAAACCTCTGATCTCACAGCTGCTGCAAGTAGACAGTTCAAAAAGCAGAAGGAGATGTCAGAGGAAGATCAAAGAAAGTTTGCTGATACATTTATCAAGGAAGGGCTCTTCAATCAAATACATTATTTCTCTGATCCTACAACAGAGAAACTCAGAGAACTCATTGGAAGACCACCTTCACCCAACTCATCAAGAATAAAGGTTCATCTCAGCAAATCCACTGACTCAAAAATTCTAAAGTGGAAGGTCAACAAAGACAACCACGAATTGACATTGCTCAGGTCAGATGGAAAGGTTCAGAAGATCAGCATGGATGATGCTTACAGCCTATGTGCAGAAGATCACCAAGCACTGCTAAATCTGGATCTAGAAAGAGATGAAGAAGACCTATTTGCTTTGAACTTTGAACTACAATTCAAAGGTCAAATCAGAGAAAGTCTGATGAGAAATAAAGATCAATGAATAAAGCTGAGTTTTGGCATCATCTGTTCTAGGGGGAGATTGTTGGGTCTGCTGACCTGGAGAAGAACAGATGATTGGAAAGCCAAAATATGCTATCTATTTGATCCTTGAATAAACAGTCTTTACAACTTGCTTATCCCAAAAGACTGCTGACCCTAACTACTGTTCTATCCAAACAACTGCTCAACAGCTGCTGATATAAAGAACTGCTGAGGAAACAACTGATAAAGAACAACTGCTGACCAAAGGTCTGATGAAGAGCAACAGCTGATACAAGTACTGAAGACCAAAGCACTGCTGGAACCAACAGCACTTAGGCTCCAGCAGTGGATACAAGACCATCAGAGTTTATCTTTAACAACTGTTTATTATCAGTGCTTTCAATGTAACAGTAGTTTGTATAGCAGATGTTTAAGTTTGTTATTCTGTTAGAGGTCACTGTCTTAGGTGACGTCAGCCTAGGTCATCAGTGGTTTGAGTCAGTCTATAAATAGAACAGTGCATGTACTGTTCTATTGCATCACACACAAAACATTCTCTCTGACAAACACTGTGTGATCAGGCTGAGGGGGAGTAACTTGTACGATTGTAATCTTTGAATTAATGAAAGCATTCGATCTAAAAACATTTATTCTCTTGTTTTGATTTACAGTTTATTATTCCGCTGCACTTTCATTCTATTTTCATTTCATTATTACCATCATTTAGTTAAACAATCAAAACAAACAAACTCAGATCCTAACAATATTCACTTCATTCATTTCTCATTTTACTCAAACAAATCAAAACATCAAACTCAGATCCTAATATGGAACAATACCGAATGTTGTCATATGTTCATGCAAACCTTTGTAGGCCCTGCTCGCCTATGGTTCTGTGGTCTCCTATCATAAGGAGAAGTTTCATATCCAACTTCACTCGTTTGAGGAAATGCACCAAAGATGTTGCCGTCATGCACCAAATTCAGCAGGGGGAGCATGAAGACCTTAGTACCTTCATTGAAAAAAAACAAGAGGGAGGGCCTAAATTACAGTGGTGCCATAGAGAAAATAAAAGTCTTTGGTTTCATGGGGCCATATGACCCAAAAATCCGCTACAAAGATTCCATGAAGATGTTACATAAACTATGGAAGAAGCTTTCGAAAGAGCCGAAGCCTTACTAAGGGGAGAAGAAGCTCTCATCCATCTAGAATCTAAGAAACGAGACAGAGGAAGCTGAAAAAGTGGCTTTTCTAGTTCGAGAAGGTCAAGCTTCCTACCCTACAATGAAAAACGTCTTCATAGATCCTTCAAAACAAGGAGAAATGAGGAGAGAAAATGGTCCCTTAGCCCAGGAAAGTACTATGACAATGAAAAACAAGTGTTTAGTGTCCTCACAAAGACGCCATAAGAAATACTTTCCACAGAAGAAGTTAAATACACCTTCCGTCCTCCCAGACCTCTGTGAAGACCTGCTAGCAAAAGAGATACTAGCAAACACTGTGCCTTCCACAATGACACTGGACACCACACAAACGATTACTACCAGTTGAAGAAATGAATATAAAAGCTGTTAAGTTAGGGGAGCTAGCTCACCTGATTAAAGACATCAAGGGAAAAGGAAAGAAAGATAAGGAGGTGAACATGATCTGACAAGACGGAGCACAACATATATAAAAAGGGCCCACACTGAACCTTGGAACCAACAATACATATGCCATCCTCCTGCCCTAGATGAGCTGATCATTGCACCTACAATTGTGGAAGCTTGACTCGATGGCTTCCTTGTGGACAGTATATACATGGATTGTTGTGCCTCTTCCGAAGTGATGTATGAAAGTTGCTTTGAAAAGCTTAGTGATGAGAAAAAACCCAAACTCAAACCATTAGATTCATCTCTAGTTGGCTTCTTTGGGGAACATGTCCATCCCCTAGGGAAGCTTACCCTCAACATTTGCTTTAAGGATGGTGACTTGTCTAGAACATAAGATATTACTTTCCAGTAATCAGGTACCCTTCCAGCTACAACATCCTTATTGGAAGGGTAGGCATCGCAACCTTTGATGCTGTTGTTTCTACATCACACGGTTTAATGAAGTTTTCCACTAAAAAGGGGATTACAACCTTGAAGCCCTCAGTCGAAGCCCTACTCATATCTTTTGTGGAAGAAGCAGGGGACCTCTAGGAGGCAAACCGACCTGCTGGCAGTCCTGTTCGAGAAATAAGCTTAAATCTAGCTTTCCCATAACAAACCATCAAGATGAATGGTGAGCTCCCCTACATTATCATTAGCCAACTAACCAACCTTTTGCAGGAAAGCAAAGACGTATTCCATTGGTGTTCCAATGACATGAATACCATGAGAATTGGCTGAACACTCCCTGAATATAGCTCCTTCATACAAGCCAGTTGTCCAGAAGAAGAGGAGCCTGGCCCCAGCTAGGAGCCTAACTGCCTGTCAAGAAGTGGGAAAATTTGTAAAGGCTGGCACCCTAAGAGAAGTCAAATACCACTCGTGGGTCTCTAACCCTGTGATGGTGGAAAAACCAGACGGTTCATGAAGAATATGCATGGAGTTCAAAGATCTAAACAAGGCCTGCCATAAATACTGCTACCCCCTTCCCGAAATAGATTGGAAGGTAGACTCCCTTATAGGCTTCCGATACAAATACTTCTTGGATGCTTACAAGGGTTACCACCATATCCAAATGAAGAAGGAGGATGAAGAAAAAACAACCTTTCACACCAACAAGGGTATCTTCTATTTTAAGAAGATGCCTTTCAGTCTCAAGAATGTAGGGGCAACCTACCAACGGTTACTAGAACAAACCTTCTCCAAACAAATTAGGAAGAATATGGAAGCTTATGTAGGCGATCTGGTCATTAAAAGCAAGACAGGTGAAGCAATGATTGAAGACATCAAAGAAGCCTTCGACAACCTTTGAAAGATAAACATGAAGCTTAACTGTGACACTAGTCAATGATCCAGGTCAACATCCATACGCATTTTATTTATTATTGTCATGTCATGTGCATAATTAGATATTTTTCACACACTTTGACCCCCCCCCCCCCCCGCCAAGTCTAGTGAAGCATGAGTTACTCAGAAAACTCAACAAATCACCCGTTTATGCATACAACACCCGAACTATACAAACAATTGGCGTTGAACAGTCAAGCCAATCACATGCTCAAGATAGAGCAACTGGATGCCCGGTTGGCACAATACTACAAATAACAAATTCACGTGACAATATCTAAGTGGAAAATTACACAATCCACTCGAACCCGAACAACTACATAGTGTTTTAATAAGGTAACCATCCTCATCAATCATAAACACTTCCGCACAGCAAACTTATGTTATCATTTGATGGCAATGCTTCCTAACACATGATAGCTCTTTACTAACATACATATACACTTTAGCTTAATCACAAATGATACCATATGTTGACATTTAATAACACGAGATCATGACATATTAAATCAATACATGTTGATATCGTCATCAAGTGCCATCACAAGCTAGCCGAAACTAAGTTGAACTTTCATGGAATGTTTGGATATAACCTATAATGAATAAAGTTCTATACAATCCACACTATACCTACACATACACATACCTATACTATCAGATCAATAACACATGGCATGAATCAAGATTAAACATGGAAATGCACATCCATATCCGTACATGTACGCGTATGATGTACATATATATGTATAGAATTGACACCAATACTTACACCAAACAAGTATAGAAACAAATTCTCTACACATTCCTATCCAAAACTACTTACCTTCTCTTGACTTTGTCTTGTCTAACCAATTCAAGTCCAAGGAAATCCACACATGTGTCTTGTCACTTGCTTACACCAAAATGGGTCTTGATTATCAACTCAACACCACTCCCTAAAACTAGAGCCTTTCCATACCCATGTTTAAACAACTAACAAACAAACAAACCACACCCTTTCATGATCTCGACCGAATGACATGGCATCAAGACAATGATGACAACTTATTACCATAAATAGAAACTGGACATTCAACATTGTTAATACCTAGGAAAGATCACAATCCAAATCAAGTATTATCTTCCCTTTTTGTCTCCTACCTTTGGCCGAAAACATACATCCATCTCCCACATGTCCCTTTCAATATTATAACTCACATGCAAGAACATTCTTTTGGGAGTTGAAGCACCAATCAACTACTAGAAGCACAAGTGATCGATCACTATAAAGAAAGAGGACAAACCTCTTGTCTTACAATCGGTCGAAGCCACCTATGGAGGCATGATCATCGATAGTTGTCAACTTACACCCCTTTTCACACCAAAACAAACTATGACACCACATATTATCAAGTCAACCTTTACCTAAACTAAACACCTATGGATGGAAGCATGGAAGGCATGATATTGTAGCTTACACTCTTTGGTGATTAAAATCAAGAATCATAACCTCACCCAAGATAGTTTGCATTGCCACAATTGTTCTTGTCATCACATAAGAATCGGCCTATATAAGGAGAGGAGCAAACCATCATATTTCTCACACCAACACACTCTCACTCTCTTGATAATAACCTCAACCGAACATCAAACCCATTCCCTTATTCCAAGCACTAGGACTCAAGGTTTGGAAGCTCAAGTGGAGGCTAGAAGGACCAATCGTTCGATACTCACCATCATTTCGACTAGGTAAGTTGTTAAGCTACAAACTCATATTCCATTCACTTAATATCAATCGGCTTTCATATTAACCCGGCCCCCGACATTTGAACACCATGTATTCGACCACACAACACCTTAAAGATGGTTATTTCGAAGGCATTACCTTGTTATTATAAATGGATATCGATTTCTAATACACACTTGTAGTTTTATATATGTGTTTCATACATGAACTCACCACACTCAAATATAGCGAGCACAAGCCTATATAATACACACATAATGTGTTCAATGCCTTGCAAAACCTCCCATGACTTTTAATCAAATCAAGAAACCGATTTTGTGCAAAACATATACACTCGAAAACTCACTACGATTTTTAGAACAAACATACGTGATTTCATGAAAACATGCTTATACACACTCATGGTCACTCCCTTGTACGTTTATTTACACTATCGAGTCATTTTTGGCATGGTAAATAATTGGATCTTGAACAACGATTCATGTAAAGAAATCGGCTATTGTTATAACACATGTTAAAAAGACTAAAACGTATGTTAATACTTGCTTGGAAGTCTCAAAATCCTAAACATATGTTAAACACTCGTTTTTCTACAAACCAACCACACGTGTTAGATTGGGGACAACTTATAGCCCATAACAACATGTAGGGCCCATTCTGTCTACACTAAGTGACATTTTACAATAAAACGCCAGGGATTTTCGAAGCCGCATGTTTTACAAGTACATATAAATCAACTATAAACGCCACGTGCACAAGGACATGGCCCACACACACTAATACCACGGTCCACAATGTCGGGTGAACAACTTGTATGATAAGCAAGAACATACAACTTACTTTGTCCTTAATAATCATAGGGAAATCATTGTCTGGACGATAGTTACCTCACATTCCAGCTTCATTAGACCACACGTGTCATTATCAGGTGAGTTTCATGGCCCTATTTTACTATTTCTACATTTTTGGGGGGCAAACATGCTACAAATCTAGTACAAATGACATTTTGTGTGTTAATTCTATCGTGACTACCATGCGGAACATGAGAAAATTGGTTCATGAGCTCAACAGTCCTCGTACATACATTATATTGTAACCATTAGCTATCGAAGCCCATGGAACAATTTAATAGATCTATTGGGTTGACACCCCAACTCTTGGTTAGTCGCTCTAACTGGTTACATATGAAAGAGTGTTAGTATTATACTATACATACATTGTCTTTAGTGTACAAAGCGCGAGACACAACAGTCAGGAGGTTTGGTTACGGGACTCATAGTTTGCAGTATGATCATTCGCTTAGCTAGCCTATGATTGGTCATACACGAATTACACTAGAACTTTACTTAGTTAGTACATTTAAACCCGTGATCTCACCAACATTATTGTTGACAAATCTTTTATGCATGTTTTTAAGGTAATTGACGGTGAGAAGCGGAGACTTGGGAGAGGGGTTCGAGCGTGCACCGAGTGGTACCATTTTGGATCGGGTCTTCTCAGTTCCACGTTATTTCAGTATTTGAGTCATGAATTCCAGACAATTTACTATTTTTCAAACAGTGTTATGTTAATTAAATAATTTATGACATCATCCATCCTTATATGGTATCTATTTAGATAAATCTATGTGTTGCTTGAACCTTGTGCTTGAAAACCTTTCGAAGTCGCATCCCCATGTTACCGCCTTGGCGGGGTGTGACATTAACCCTATCAAGTGCTCCTTTGGATTCAAAGAAGGGAACTTCCTTGGCTACATCGTCAGAAAACAAAGCATCAAGGTGAATCCCAACAAGATATAAGATGTCTTGGACATGAAGTCACCGACCACAAAAAAATAAGTTTAAAGCCTCAATGATAAAATTGCTGTCCTAAAACGCTTCCTCCTTAAGTCAGTAGAAAAATCTTTACCATTCTTTAAAATGCTGAAAAATTGTGTTAATAAGAAGGATTTCTGTTGGACAGAGGAAGCTGAAGCTATCTTCCTTGACTTTAAAAAACACATTGTTTCCTTACCAATAATTGATGCACCTGAAATAGAGGAAGTAATAACAGTTTACATGTCTGCAGGTCAAGAAGCAGTCGGCTCGGTCCTCTTAATGGATATAAGGAAAACACAAATACCTGTATACTTCATTAGTCGAGCCCTTAAAGATGCTGAAATCAATTATTCTCCGATAGAGATGCCTGTGTTGGCTCTAGTCCAAACTGCAAGAGGCTCCGAAGATATTTCCATCCTCATCCTATCAAAGTGACCACAGACCAGCCTATGAGGTCTATCCTAGAGAAGCCTGAAGATTTGGGCATGCTAGCCAAATGGGTTGTCGGCTTAGGGGGAACATAAGGTAGAATATGTTCCAAGAAGGGATTACATGCATGTGTTTGCTTATTTTTTAGTTGAGCTACCCGAAAATCAGACAAAAAAAGAAATTAATGAAGTGGTAGAAGAGCAACCCCTCATCAAAGGGAAGTGAACCCTGTTTTACAGACGGAGCCTCCAATGTAGAATGTTCCGGGGCTGGCCTTATCATCAAAGACCCCCACAAAATTGAATACACTTATGCCCTCCATCTAGACTTCCCATGTACCAACAATATAGCTGAATACGTTAGATGGCCTAAGGCTGGCTAAGAGTATGAAAGTCTAAGAAATCCTTGTCTTTGTCGATTTAAACATGGTGGTCAATCAGGTCAAAAGGGGGTATACGACTAAGGACCCTTCCATGATAAGGTATAAGACAAAAGTCAAAGATTTCATTAAAGAGTTCGAAGCCTTCTCACTTTCACAAGTGTTAAGAACCAAGAATAAACAGGCAAATGCTCTAAGCAAGCTAACTTCCCTAACCTTCTCACACTTTACCAAGAAGGTCCTGGTCGAAGTACTCAAAGAACCATCCATTGCCGAGAAGATGGTGCAAGATGTTGTTACCGAAATAAAAGATACATGAATGATACCAATTATGGCTTACCTAAAGGCGGGAAAGCCGCCAGATGATGAAGGAAATGCTTAGAGATTAGTTGTTAAATCTAAGCAATACGTAATTTAAGATGAGAAGTTGTATAAGAAAGCCTATCTCGCTCCTCTACTAAGATATGTCGACCCAAATCAAAGTAGCTACCTCATTAAGGAGGTCCATGAAGGGATCTGTGGAACCTATTTCATCCCTCGAGCTGTGGTATTGAAGTAAATGAATCTGGGCTACTATTGGCCAACCATGCATAAAGATACATCTAAAATAATACACAAGTGTGAAGCATGCCAACTACAATCCCCGGTGAAATCAAGCCCCAAGGACGACCTTGTCCCTCTTATCTCAGCTTGGCCCTTCAATAAATGTGGGATGGATATTGTGGGACCTTTTCCACAAGCCTCAAGGAAGCTGAAGTTCCTACTAGTAGCTGTTGATTACTTCACGAAGTGGCTTGAAGTCAAGCCTTTGGCTTTTATACCAGGGAAACAAGTAATCAACTTTGTTTGGGAACAAATCATTTGCAGGTATGGCCTACCCAGAGAAATCGTCACAGACAACGGGAAGAGATTTGCGGACAAACCGTTCAGCACTTGGTGCTCGAAATTGGAGATAAAACAAGTTTTGAGCTAAGTAGCTTACCAACAATCTAATGAATAGGTTGAAAGAATGACATCAAAGAACTTGGTGGATGAACTCCCTAGTGTCCTTTGGGCGATAAGAACCATGGAGAAAACAAGCCATCAAAGAACACCCTACAATCTAGTCTTTGAAAGCAAAGTTGTAATACCTGCCGAGATCGGAGTAAGCTCAAAAAGGAACACACAAAGAAACTTCCAAGATAAAAACCAAGAAGTGTTACTAAATCTGGATCTCCTAGAAGAAGCAAGGGATCATGCCTTCACTAGGGAAGTCAGATACAAGAAAAATTTGTAAACATATTACAATTCAAGAGTCAAGAAGGAAACTTTCAAGCCATGAGATCTTGTACTTAGATGCAATGAAGCTAGCAAGCAACAAAGTACCAGGAAGCTAGATCCCCAAATGGGAAGGCCTTTAAGTCATCAATGAGGCACACACAGGGGGGGGGGGGGTCCTATAAGTTAGCTGACACAAATGGAAAGATGATCCCAAGGCATTAGAGTGACAAGAACTTGAAAAAAATTCAATGTTTAATGGTTGTAACTTTACCATGTAATTGAAAAGGAAATGAAAGACTCATCTTTTGAAGTCACAAACTTGTCACTTATCCTATCAAATGGTGAGACCCTCTTAAAATGGCTCCATGGGATCCGACGCCATACCTACCCATGGAACGTGATGAGCTCCTAGGCCACAACTGCTCAACAAGAAATAAGGCTAAGTACCTTCCTGTATACACGGTCAGTTCCTAGTACAATCAACAACTCAGGGATAAGTTAAAAACAAGATCTAAACCCATGTAAGAAAGAGGGTGAGTTCCTCACAACAAGACAACTCATACATGTTCAATGAAACAAAGAAACAGACATACAAAATATAAATAAGTGTAAATTGCAATATAGAAGCTGATGGAATAAGGTTGCATTAGTTCTTTAACAAAGTAGTTTATGTTCGGTGACTACAACATCTAACTTACATAAAATGTTAAAGACATTGCAAACACACAACAAGGAAAGTAAATACAAGAACAACCAAACATTAAACATAATGGCATAGTGGGGGAGCATATTTATTAAACATCCAAATTTAAACAGCCATGAAGGCTGACATTACAACTAGAAAATAAAAGTACTAAACATAAAAACATCAAATTCATGAAAGTGTAGAATCATCTGCTTCATTGGTGGAGCCATCCTCGCCAGTGTAAGCCATTGCATTGTTGCTAACATCCTGATAGAGTTCATCTGTTTTAAGGCCATGGAAGGGATCATCGATAGGGGAGGAAGGAGTAGCCCCAACCTCCAAATCTTGAATACGGGATGGAGTTTCCATTTGCTGCTCCAAAAGGAAGCTTCAGATGAAGGCTCCTGAACAGACTTTGAGTGTTTAAAGTTCCTTTCCCCAAAATCCCCCGTGTCAGCAAGCATGATCTTCAAAGGCCTTTTCAAGACATAAGAGCTAAAGACCTTATCAGCCACATCCTTCTTTAACCCTTCCGGTTCCAAGTTCTGCAAATAAGAAAAAGGATGCTTGGAGCATTTCTAAATGGAAAAAATATAAGGATAAATAGACCACTACATTTCCTTCACAACATCAACAAACTTTGGAACGACTTAGGGATTGAAGGATGGAAGCTCCTCAGGCTTCTGACCAACTTCGGCTACCTTAAAAGCAGCTAAGATTCCGCCATGGCGACCAAGAGTTATGACTTTGGAATAGATTTCAGCAAGGGGAGTATTAAATTCTTGAGAGTGAAGGAGATTGCTAGTAACACTAGAAAAACCATTATAAATTAACCAGTCTTTTTCCTCACACAAACGATAATCTTGAGCCCTTAGCTTAACCCCCACCTTTTCTATGGAAAACCTCTTCTCCTTCATAGCCTCCTTAACCTGGGACAAGACTGCTCTTTCCTTGGCAACCTTTGCCTTCTCCTCATCTAAACCCTTCAACATACTATCGAATTTCTCTTTCTCCAAACCAATTTGAGTACGAGAAACACCAAGTTCATGAATCAGATCATTCTCCCGAGCACTCAACCGTTTCAAATCCTCATTAGCCTTCTCTAATATAGCCTCATGTTCCTCATAGAAGGCTTCAACCTGCTCACGACAACTCAACAATTCACGCCACTTCTCCATACCATCTGAGAAGAAAGAAAGAAACTGACCAAAGTGAAAGTACATCCTTTTCATCACATCCTTGTTCATCCAATCCTCATGAAACTTCCTCTCGACCTTAGGAACACAGTGTCTAATCAACTATTGGCAAATTGAAGCTTTCTTCAAGGTATCACAATTCTTTATGTTTCATTTTGGAATAAAGATACCCTGACTAGGCTCACCAACCTCTTATTGCTTAGCAGAAGAACAACCTTCAAAATGAACAAGCTCACCTGAACTCGCAACACCTTTCCCTTTTAATGACATCAACATAGTAGTAGTCTTCTCTACGGAAGCAACGTCCATATCCTTAGGCTTCTTGAAAGCACCATCATCCTTCTTAGGAGAAGGGCTAGAAAGAGTGAGCTTACCCTTCCCTTGAGAAGGTATGTAACCTGTAGCAAAGCCTATCAATGATGCGCTATAATCATCATCTTCCACCACCAAAGGACCAGAAGACTGCTTAACCAACCCAGAAGAGAAGGAAGATTTTAACTGCTTACTTGATCGACGAACAATGACTGCCTTCTTTCCCGAAGGCTCGGGAGCAAGAATAGTGGAAGTAACAACACTGGTTTACTCTCCAACCAGGTATATAACACTCTCGGCCTAACAACAATCGTTGCCTTCCCTTCCTCAGCAGCATGAGCCTCAAAGTCCAGATTAGAAAAATAATCCAGAGCAAGAAAATCCAAAGTACTCATATCTACAAGAAGAACAAAACAAAATTCATAAGAACTTAACCAATAAAGCAAAAAACAAATACATGACTAACAACACGTACCCTTCCCACCAACAGTTATCACAGGCTCAGTGGCAGCATCATCCCATTTGTTACTTAGCCCCATGAAGACTAAAATTCAGGATAGGTACGAAGTCGGGTAGGGAAGGACTTAAGTTTCTCAACAAAGTTTGGTCAAGTTCCTTCTCATTTAAGGGAGCATCAGGATCCCTCCAAGGAGTCTTGAAGGGAAGCAAGTTATCATTCACAAAAAATAACTTATCTTTCCAAGGGGAAACTAAGCCTATGGTGGAAGAAATTAGGGTAGGTTCATATTGAGTCTTCTCAATAGTAAACCAATTCTCATTTTTTGCTAATTGAATAAAACGACGGTACATAAGCAAAGTGTGCTCATAATCCAAGCATCGAGAAACTATTTCAAAATGTATTATTCGGGAAACACCCAGAGGAGACAACTGGCCCAAGGATAACTGATGATACTCAAGAACATTTAGAAAAAAAATTTAGAAAAAGGATAACGAAGGTTAGCTTGTTCAAACTGACGAGTATACAAGGCTATCTTCCAAGAGGGAACGACAGTAACAAGAGTCTTACCTTTGGGAACACTTGATTCGAAAGAAAGGGGAATACCCTAGTCAGCGCAAAATCGTTCAACCTCCAACTGGGAGAGACGAGAAAACTAGGAAAGGAGATCACTTTTCGAACCCATAACAGATGTGTAATGAAAACAAAGGAAGAGACTTACCGATTATAAAGAAGAAAAGTTGAAGCGCGGGTGAAGTGGAAAGATTGAGAACATGTGTTTTTTATCTAAAAAGGATAAAGTGGAAATGAAAGAAAGTTTAGAACTAAATTTATAGGAGGACATTCAAATTTGAATCAACAGTTATTAAAGAAAACGAAGATCTAAGGATCACCGCTATACAACCATCCCTCTTTATGGCTGACGTCCGCCTGAAACCAATCAAATCATAGCATAGCCTACGGCAGCTGTGATGGGACTATGTACTGCTCCCAAAGAGGCAATGATGACTTACAGAAAACTGAAAAAGGTTTCCCTAGCAATGAAGGGGCGCCATATTGAAATCAAAATTTCTAATAAGGATTAAAAGAAAAAGCTTCTATAGGGAAGCTCATGAACAATTCTTAGACTTGAAAGCTTAAAAGTCTTACATCACCGTCTATGAATTACAAGCTTTATAAGTTACAAGCACTTATAATTACATTACAAATACTTGTAACAGGGGGGGGGGGGGTGATGACGTGGGTGCTAGAAACCCAAAATTAGCTACCTAACCCATCAGAGCTGAGAAGCTAACACTAGGGATCTTAGGATGCTTTAGGTTGCCTTACGGTAGCTCGCGGCTACAGTGGTGAACACTAAAACGCAGGAGGGGACGAAGGGTCCTCGAGGAGCTTAAGAACCCTTAAAACGTATATAGTCTCAAACCTAAAATTTGACCATTTTCCTTGTTGTCGTAACAATATCTAAATGAGTTTTCTTTCCAATAAAACTTAGTTCAACTCAGATACGTGTGATCATGTCTTTTATAAAATGTTTAAAACAATGTATGTCGTCGTATTCCGACATGTTAGCATCCTAAGCAAAAATATATAACAATATAATAAAAATTAATAAATGAAGAGGGATCCAATTTTAATATCTGCTTCAAACCAAAAGAATTAAACTAACTCTGATTATGGATAAACTTTACTTATGGATCGAATTTTATATTAGTTAACGAAAAAGACCCTTTAAACACCTTTATAGTTTGGTTCATACTATGTATGTGTTACAATCAAACTAAGAGAGGAACTGTATGTGAAAAAAGTAAATAAGGGGGACGTGGTACTCTATGGCAAGGAGAACACGATTAGATTGTCACCCGGCAACACCGTTGCCACCCCCTCGGCTACCTAAAAAACATCATCGAGCGACAACAAGTAACTAATTGACAATCACACTTTGGGTGTGATTTTGACATGGTAAAGTGGGGTTGGGTGGGGCTCGATAACTTTGTCATGACTGCCCCGTCCCCTTAAGGTAAGTTACAATAAACCCTAATACGAGGGTTACTTCACCCATGTGAATCCCAAGATTTGAACAACTATATAAAAATCATTATATCTGAAAAGGTTTTTAGGTTAAGACACTCAGCATAGTATTTTGACACCTTATATGTCTATACAAGGCATATAGGGTTACACAACTTCCTAGACAAGACAAAAGCTAACACAGCTCAGGGTGATACGCCTCATCTAGGGCAATACGATGCGTATAATGTCCGAGGTTGTTTGAAAAAGCGCAGTGTAACATAAAGCAACCGACAAACCGTACCATATACGTCTCGTATAGACATATACAAGGTGTATCGGTAGGAAGATTGCATTATTGGTTCTCCTTTTCTTCTTCCTTTCTTCTTTCTGTAAACAAAGTTCGTTTGTTCTTTTCTTCTTTCAACTACCAATTCAAATCGTTTATTCAACTATAAGGTTATAAATGTACAAAATGTTATAAACATTAAAATTACAATGTTTAGTGATCTCGATTAGTTATAGAATTACAATGTCATAAATATATAAAATGTTATAAACATTAAAAATTTAAAAAAATCGGTTATTCATTTAAAATGTTATAAATGCATAAAATGTTATAAACATTAAAATTACAGTGTTTAGTAATGCCCGATCAGTTATTCAATTAGTGTTATAAATATATTAAATATTCTAAACATTAAAAATCGTATAAAATTGGTTATTCAATTAATATGTTATAAATGTATAAAATGTGATAAACGTTAAAAATGTATAAAATGATGTTTTAGACATTTTAAAATCGAAAAAAAGTTGGGAATGTATCTAACCTGTAAACAAGAGATGTCGAATGCATTTAAATATGACGATCAATTGAAATATAATATAGCCCACACTTTTCAACAAAAACCATTAAAATTTTAAAACACACACCAAAATACAACCATTTCAACAAAAAAAAAAATCATAAGCCTTTAATATACCTCGTATTGGTCTGTACGATACGAGGCGTATTAGTGTCAAAATAAATTTCATGGTGTCAAAATAGCGAGAGCCTTATTGAAACTCACTTCAACTCTAAATCTCTAATACATGTGTAATGATATGTCTTTTAAAAACGGTTTAAAAAATGTATATGTGGTATTCCTACATGCTAACATTCTAAGCAAAAAAGAAAATAATAAAATAAAAAAAAATTCACAAAGAGGGACCCGATTTTAATACGTGTTTTAGGCCCCTGAAAAAGTTAAACCAACTATGTTTATCGATAAACTTTATTTATGATTCAAATTTTACATCAGTTAACAAAAGGACCATCTAAACACCTTTAAAGTTTGGTTCATATGACAAGGTTAGTGGTATGGGCTCGCGTCCTTGTCCAACTCAGGTCAAGAAACAACGGCTAATTTATGGGGGCAGGTCAAAAGTTAATCGCTGCAACAGTCATAAGTTTAAAAAACAATCCTAAAATTTAAAGCCCTCTATATGTAACAGACCCACTTATTATCTAACTCAACTCACTCTTCATTCTTTACTCTTAATTTTTTCTTTCTATTGAATTTTTAAATAGCAAGACGTTGAACCAAAGAAGAGGATATTGCTTTGGCCACGAGTTGTGTGGGTGGATGCCATCAAGCAAGCATTGTATTATAATTCGCGGCACTTTTGAAACACAGTTTTGAATACATTCCATCAACTTGTGGGTGAAAATCATCGCAATATTAATCAAATAACTGGAAGGTATATGTTTGACAGAACAAAGTGTGCAAAGATTTGAAAGGTTCTTTGATAATGCGTTGAACAACCAGGAGGGTTTAACTAAGGATAGGCAAATGAGCGGTCCGTAGTGAATACCCAAACATCCACCATACTCATTTTCCTAACGTTGCGGTTTGAACAATTTTAAAAACCCACTTTGCTAATGTAGTGATCTAGTATTAATTTTAATCATGTCTTTTATATTTAAGTATGCTTTTTTAAATTTCGTTTTAAAAAATGTCTTTAGTTTTATAATTTTCTTTTTAGTTTATAAATGGTTGAGTAATGAGTGGGGCTTCATTTCATTGCTTGGGTGTTATTGGGAGAAGCCAATGGAGTCTCCTACACACTTGGGGCTGATGTGACGCAATCGAGCCCTTAGGGGCTCCATTCCATACCACCCAGTGTGATACTAAAAGGATGCCCATGTGATACGGCGGAAACCACAAACACTGTCAGGGCATGCATGGTTTAGTCATCGTATTATCCACAACCGAAACTGAAGTCATTGTTTGTTTATTTGTCACACCCTCAAATTACCACTTGCGGGGTTTTACCGCGAGGCGCATGACAAACCAGGATCCAAGTCAACGATCACAATAAACAACTCTATATGAAAAACGTAAACAGACCTAACCATTAATTTAACAAGCGGAAGCGTTTCAGTAGCATTTAATCAGCTATGCTATCATCTCAAAAATTGTTCAAAATACTTTTATTACAAAACGTGCACTAAGCCTAGACGCCAATGCAGACCCGTGCGCCTAGTTCCGTTCATTGCTACCTTAGCGACCTGAGAAAAACATGCCAAAAAGATGTCAACATATAATGCTGGTGAGTTCACAGGTTTGTTCAAAATGTTACCAAAGTGTTACCATGTCCATACTATATCAATGTTACCAAGTACGCTAGCTAGGCGTATGTTTCATTACTACTACGATTGGAAACCATTACTAGACACGTTTAGCAATGTTCAGCATGTTTAAGCAGCCCGTATGTTCAGCATGATACCAATGTACCTGTTCGAGACAATATGCACCCGCCCGGCCCTCCAAGCCGACGAGTGGGGCAGGTCACGCCCAATAGATCTATCCACATTTCCCCCGTTGTGCAAACCCGCACATTCATGGTTTCCCCCGGGACTTTCCAAAAGATCGTATAGCAATATAAAGTTAAAACCATAGTATGACATATGTTACCAAAAACCGTTTAGCGCATGTTTTCTCCCCCAAAAGTTTAAACAGTAAAAGTGGGGCCGTGAACTCACCTTAGATAGCGTTCTTCAAATATAAGTAAAGATGTTTAGCCCTTGATAATCCCTCTACCGGAGTGTCACACCACGACAACGGCGGAAACACGTGGCGCGACGGTTCAAAAGCATAAAGTCAAGGTTATTGCTAAACATAAGTAATTTAAGAAAATGGGTCATTTATTAAGGCGTCATTACTTGTTCCAAACATTACACAAAAGTAAATTGTTTTTAAAGTAACATCAAGGTTTCTCAAATATATCCCAAGCTTTGGGAAATAAAGGTGAAACCCCGCAAAATGTACAACGCCGCATTGGGAGATTCTCCGACCCAGCTCGCCTGATCCTTCTTCATCTAGTTACCTGAAAGATATGTTTAAAAGTTTCGTCAATATAAATATATTGGTGAGTTCACAGGTTTTCAGTTTCTAAAACTTGAATACTTGGGAATACCATGTTATGACAATATATAGGAGTTGCAAATTCCTATAAATCTACTTGAGACTATAATCAAACCAAGACGTATATGAATAAAATGCCCCGCTCCAAGTCGTTACTCGGTTTCCCACGACTTAAGTTCAGAATATTTGCACCCCAGGCATAACCTAATGCACAATCGACGCTATCGATTAGGGGTGGGCCTTGTCAGGCACCAATAGTACTATCCGAATATTCCTCCGGTTTCAATCTCCGAATAAATGATTATAGAGGCGAGGACTCAACCCCGAGTGGCGGTCACACCTCAAGTAATAAACCCGTCAAACATTTCCCTAACATATCTTTCCCCCGAAAACGTAAAAATAGTTTAAAATGGGGCCGTGAAACTCACCTGAAACTGTGTCTGGCTCAAACGGTAGATAGCAAGTGGGTGGTCTCGCACCTACAAACGTCCTAGACGTATAAGTCACTATTCCTATATTGCATGTGCCTTGGCAAGTTGTACACCCAACTCCCGACCACAAGTTGTTCCAAATCCCGTTTAATTAAGCGCGTATCCTAGGTTTTGTTGGCGTTACATTACCCTTTGTGTTACAAGTTATATATTACTCTTGTTAATATTTCCATAACTTGTATCTTATTATCATCGACTCGACTTCACTTAACATATAATTATTTTCCCATTTAAATAATTATACTTAAGATCGCATCGCTCGATATAATATATATTTCAATGCTCGACCCGACTCACTTTGCCACACATTTGTTTTCCCATTTAAACAAATATGCTAAGATCTTGTCGTTCGATTGTATATTCTTAACGTCCGACTCAACTCACCATACCGTATATTTATTTTCCCATTCAAATAAATATACTAGGATCTCGTTGGTACGACATACACATATATATATCTTTGTCTTCTCGTCGCGGCTTTCCTTCCCACATATCTACTTTCCCATTAAGTAGATATACTAGAATTTTGCCGAGACGAGCGTACATATATATAAATGTGTAATTTTTCTTGTTAAGTATATACGTTTGTTTTAACGTCTTATTTGTTTGTGTCATGTGTTTCTCCCACGAATAATTATCTTAACACTTAGGAAAGTGTTTATTAGTTTTCACCCAATGTATATATATATTTTACTTCTTAAAATATATATATTTTTCTTATCTTGCCGCAATGGCATTTTTCTCATGATTTGTCCGTGTATGGTTCGTTAACGCGTTTTAGTTCGATATCTTAACTTGATTAGTTAATTTTTCCAAGTTTTTCCCAACATGTATTTTATAGAAATATTATCCATATTTCTTCCTCTTTTCACATGTTACTTGGATGGTTTAAAATACTTATGTATTTTTAATCCAACTTGTTAACTTAACTACAAAAATGTTTCCAACACTTTTATATTCCCATTTATATAAAAGTATTCATTTTTGTATAAGTTTCCCAAGTTTGTTTAATATTTTTATAAACTCTCTATTTTATAAAAATCCTTGTGTTAAAACCCTTTATATTTTTATAACTTTCAAAAATATACTTTTATACAAAATACCCAAGTATTTCTACTAGTATTTACAAAAATCATCCTTAGACTTTATTACTTACATTTTTGACAAAAAGTTTTCCATACTTGTATTTTTGGACTAATAGTTTCTAAAATATCCATTTTAGTCCTCTAACTTTCAAAGTTACAACTTTAGTCCCTTAACTTCCAAAAGTTGCATTTTTCCACTCTAACTTCCAAAGTTAACATTTTTCACTCAAAATAGTAAACTTTGAAGATTCAACTTTTTATTGGTAAGTTATTTTTGTATCAAAACACTTATGTTAGTCTTGTATTTCATATGGAAGACTAATTATATGTGTGTTTTATGTATTTGTCCATTTCATCAAAATATCATTCATCTAAGTAAGCTAACTTAGATTTTCCATCTTCTTCATTTATGAACTTCTAACATGTTTTACCACATATTATAACTTAGATGATCATAATAAGATGATTTAAAGTTACTTTTAACGTATTCAAGTTCATTCCACAATTTTAACCAAAACATCATCCTACTTAGTCTTAAATGTAAACTTTACATATTTTCAAGATTATATCTCTATCATCATCAAATCCATGATCTATTTTCACATCTTTAATCATCCATTTTACACATGTAAAACTTATTAAAGATTATGTTCAAACCTCTTTTTAAACCCTTCATGTACAACTTGCTACTAGGAACACATACATGAATAATAATAATCAAAAACAAGATTAAGAATGCTTACTACTAGCACAAGGCTAGGGAAGACAAACACCTTGGATTTGAGAGGGGTTTAGTGTGTTCTTCCAAGTGGTTTAGCTCCAAGCTCTTGAAACACACAATAGGGGTTTGGATGATGGATTGTTTTGAGTGTTTTGGAGATGTATAAACTTGAAAGGAGAATGTGTGTGGGTGAGAAGAAGCCTACGGCCACAAGGAAGAGAAAAAGAAGAAAACTTGAATGTTTAAGTCTCTAACACATGTTGCTTTATAATATCCTTCCAATATCTTTCCTAGATTGCATGTGATCTTATCAAAGATTCAAGAGATTGTGTTGTACAAAAATGTAATCTTGGATGGATTCTCAAGGGTGTTTGGCCGTGAGATATAAGGAGGAAGAGGAGGTTATGATCTTGCTAAGATATCACACAATCTTAGATATAATCTAGTAGGATATGCATGCTTGTACTTGGTGATCTTCAAGTGGGTTATTCTCTTGTGTGTGTGTCGTGGATTAGAGAGAGAATAGAAGAGATTTTGTGTGTTAAAATGGTTAAGTAATCTCTAGACTATCTCTTATAATCCTTCCAAGATCATGCTTGAGATTACATTACTAGATTAGGTACTCAAGTGTGTATGTTTAGGTGATAACATGGAAGCTATGTGTCTTGGATTTTCTTGGCCTAGGGCCGAAATTTCTTACACAAAAAGGTAAGATTATTGCATGCTTGTACTTGGGTAATCTTACACATTTGTCTCTTCCTTAGCATGCTTAATGTCTTAGACTTATAGGTTATTATTATTAAACAAACAATGCAAGAAGATAATATGGCCATTAGGCCGGCCCCTTGTGGGCTTAGGTGGGGTCCACCACTCCAAATATTTACCCAATATTTGTTATGTTTAATCCCTCGTCGTTCGGGTGTCGTTCGGGTATTTTTCGGGTTTTAATCACGCGTTATCCGGACATTAAAAATACCTTTAATAACCCTTAAATATAGTCTATTTTAAGCGTTGATAAGTTATTTAGGCCTTTGCCGGGTGAAATTATGAGTTATACGCGTATCGGGTGCGGTACGCGCATTTTATTCGTTACCGGGAGATTTGTACAAGACGTTTTCATTTATGGTTTTGGAGTTCCAAAACTCATTATATCTTATGAAAATACCCTTTATTTTATATCCTGGGTGTCCGGGATCCATTTCGTTTATTTAATTATTACCGGGTAATTGCCAACGTCCATACCGGATAGCTTATTCGCACATGATCCAATCATGTTTTACCATTAAACGTATGCATTCCTATGCACTATTTGGAAATTGCTATCTCCTAAGGCCTTGATAATTAAATCACACATAATCGCATTTAATTACGTTAATCATATATTAATTAATTTGTACGGAATTACCTTATTTTTGCCGGTTGTTACACGGAGATCTATCAAAATGTTCACATAAGTGTTCTGACTAATAACCATAAGGTTATCTAGTCCCCGATTGTCCAGATCGTAACCAAGTATGTTTTAAAGCGTGTTTAAATGTTTAACCGACACACTAGACCGACCCGACATCCCGTTGGTGACCCATTACCCTAACTAATCAAGTACACATAGATTACACACAAGGTTCAAGCATAAAACACTTAGTTTGTATCAAAAATCTCAGTTCTGCATCAGAACGGTCGAACCAGTCAGTTTTAAGTCTCCTTCGCACCTTTTTATCTCCTTCGCACCCTTTTTCATCTCGTTCGACCGTTTGATGCTTCCTTCGCCCGTTTTATCACATTCGTCCAATATAAACCCAGGTTCGACCCTGGATCCCTCCTTCGCACCATCGACTGGTCGAAGGAGGCCAGGTTCGCCCCTGTTGTAATATTTTTCCTAAAAACGCTTCAAACACATTCAAAACGATCCGAAACATCATCAAACACAGCAGTCAAGCATGGATAACTTATCCCTACAAAACCCCATCGATTTCCCCCGATAATACATCCGTTTCAGCCCTTTCCCAAAATGGCAAAGATTATGGAAACATCACTTTCATGCATGAATTATTTACCCAATTTGGAAACTTTTGAAATCGATTCATGTTTAGCTTAAAATACTCAGTTTGTCGATTACCTGATCTTTCTCATTCATTCTATTGATCATAAATATTCATACATCAAGTACTAATCCAATAAAACCCCCAAATATCAATATATCCAATCCTAACCCTAGACAACAATATTCCCTAATTATCAACAATCCTATATCATGTTTCTATCATAGATATAGCAGCAAATCAGTGAACAACACATAACACCACATAACACACAATTTACACATGTTTTCCATTATGAAAACCTATGTTAAATGATCATGTTTTGATTTAGAAAGATGTTTAAAAGGTTTTTAATCATAAAAACACCCTTAGAACAGATCCGGACAATTGGGGTTAGATGAAAACGAATTAAAATGCTTTTAAAAGATTTAGGATCATGAACACACCTTGGATTCTTGTTTAGATGTTGTAGATAGGTTAGATTATGAAAAAGAAGAGCAAAAACTCCTTCCTTAGTGTTTAAGATCGTTTGAGAGCGTTTTGGGACGGTTAGGGTTTGTGAAATGATAAAAAATGACAAAGGTTGGTATTTATACTAGTCTTCCTTCGCACCAACTCATTGGTCGAATGTAGTCTCCTTCGCCCCTTTCGCAGGGTCGAATGAGCCTTGTTTGGTCGAAGGGAATTTCTCAATTTCCACTTCCCTGGTTCGCCCACTTGCATGGGTCGAACCAGACATTTTTATTCTCCTTCGACCACTCGAAGTGGTCGAACCAAGACTTCTTTTAAACTAGTTTTCCAGTTTGTCGTGTTTAACGCATTCTAACACATCCTAACACATAAGCATGCATCCTTAGTCCATATTTAACACATTAAAGCACAAATAATCATTTACACATCATTTAAACACATCTATGTATATAATCCACCACACGACCCATAATCTACACATATACTTAATTAGTTCATGTAATGTCACCAATGACGGAACCCGGTACTAGTGTATTACCAAAACGACTCCCAATGATCCTCCAGATCATTGTACCCTGGACAATCCTAACTTGACCCGACTCAACTAACCCAGTTAAGTTTGTTTATAAACGTTTCTCGCTAAGGTAGACTTGGATGTTACTAATATGTTTAAGCCGAACATGCCGGGTGTCACATTATTTTATTAACCGACCAGGTTTCGGATAATCGATACGGTTTATCGAGTTAGATTGACAGTTTTCTATTCGGTTCATTTTAGTTCAGTTAATAGTCAAGACTAAACGTGGGCTAAAACTTTTTGTTAGAAATACATGAAATTGAGGTATAAATACATGACATGAATGCATAAAATATGAAATACATGAACGAGAGATATAAAAGCAAAAAAAAATATATATATGGAAAAATGGTTCGATTCGGTTACTCTTGGTTAAACGGGGCACATAAAATTGACAACCAGTTTTTTGTTAATTCGGTTAATCGCTCTTTAATTAATTCAGTTTTTGTTTTTTTTTTTTGTGTTTGGTTTCGTTTGTTTTTTTTTTCCGGTTTCGGCTAACGACTTAGGTATTGCCCATCACTAGACAATGTTAGTCATGTAACATATCAAATTTTTTATTAAAAAAATATAGCAATACTATGCACAAATTAAAGAGAATAAATGCTCATTTTTATGATGTAATATTTTTCAAAAAAATATTTAACGTATGAAAAACTTATCACTATTAAAAAAATCGTGAGGGTAGTCAGTTTTTTTTAGGAGATAAAGTGTAACTACATTAAAATTGAAGAATTAAGTGTAATTAAGATGTTGTGATTAAAATGTAATTTGTGTTTGAAAGACTAATGCACCTTATTTTAAAGTTATATGTTATGCATCCAATAAAAAAAACTCATTACATTTTGGTTATATTAAAACTAGTTTATACCCCGGGAGCATCTCAGGGTTGAAAATCTAATATGACCTTATAAAAAAAAGTATTTGAACATTTAGAGAATATAGAAGATAGGCAAAAATAGAACAATAATGTTTACCATAAGCCATATCATAATCTGATTTGGACCGAAGAGCTCGCTGATAAAACACAACAGCTTTAGCAGCCATTTTTAAAGCCTGTAAAGTGTAATGTGACGCTTAATTTAGCAAAATCGTCATTAGAGCCAATCATATTAAATGGGATACTACAGAAGCAGAGAAACCTCGCCTTGTATACAATCCCTAAATTTAAATAAGCGTCAGCAAATGTTTTGTTTCAGTTTAACCACCTCCTAAAAGTGTCAACAATAACCTTTAGAGTAAAATCAAATATTACAATAAGAAGTTACATATGATATGTAGGAGTATCCACATATATACAAAAACTATCAACAAAAAGACCATCAGTAGATAAAAGGTGTAGCCGTGTAGGTTAATAAATATGTGTGAAGCTTCTATTACAATTCATTGTATTCTTTAAAAAGGCAAAGCAAAGGTTGTCAACCCATTTACATATGAATGGGTCAACTTGGGTATGTTTAATGCCAAATGGGTCAAATGGAACGGATAGGTCAATCATCTTAAAAAGTCACCATAGTGTATTTTTAACGCACAGAATCTCCTATCTTATTCAAAATAAGTAATCACATATAAACATCAAGTATTTATAGAAGAAAAATCACAAAAAAAAAGTTCAAAAATTAAAAAATGTGTTTATGTGTGAAGCTGTGAACAACTGAACATTAGTCGGTGAGATATGTGTAGCAGATATCAATGGATGAACAGGCCTTAGGGTTTTAACCTTTTCATGGCATTAGCACATTGGGAATAAGAAGGTCTCCACCTCCTTACACGCTTTCCCCAAAATTTAAAACCTTAATTGCATAAGTCACAAGAGAACAACAACAAACCAAAATTGAAGATAATTAATAATAAAATATAACAAAATAAAAATAAAAATATACGTTGACCTGCTGTGAAGGAGAGGAGAGAGGTAAGCGACGGCTAGTGGAGGAGAGGGAGGAGAGGAAGGGGGTGACGTTGGTGGAGGAGAGGGAAGAGAGGATGAGGCAGGTGGAGGAGAGGGATGAGAGGATAAGGTGGGTGGAGGAGATGGAGAAGAGGGAGAGGGAGACGGTGGTGGCATGAGGAGAGGATAGGGGAAGGTGGCGAAACAAAGGAGGGGAAGGGAGGGGTTTTTTGGGTTTGGGTGGGGAGAAGAAGTTTATATATGTAATACGATTTTTTTTAAAATCCCATAATTTGTCATATGGCAATCTCAAGGAGAAATGATGACCCAAATAAATGTCATGTCATACAAAACATTTTCTTTATATATAGTTATAGATATCTATCCTAAATATATTATAATATAATATACATATATATTACTATCAAACTAGATGGGACTAAAAGTAAAATACAAAATGTAATATAAGGTGAGTTACAAATAAACGCCAGGGGGTTATTACAAAATTCTCCCCAGAGTGAACATGGAGATTAAGAAGGAGTCGGGGGATTGGGAGGTAGGGACTACCCTTTTATTTTTTAACAACAAAAGCAAGCTACCATTAAAAAAACCCATGGACAAACCGAACTTTACCATTAAATAACTCACTAATGAACGAGATAAAAGTCAAATTACAAAAAATTATTCCTAGAAAAGTTACCAAGGACCACCAATAAAATATTAGAAGATTATAGGAAAATTCATGAATATATGCAATTTTTTATAAACCAGTTTACTAGTTAAACTGGTTACCAGTGATGTCTCCGGTAGGATACAACCCGGTATAATTGAATCCTGATATAGACTTCGAACCTCCCGAAAATCCTCCGTTATTCAATTTTCGGTTTTAGATTTCCAAATTTTTGATGAACATGAGTTTTGAATTACATTTTTTTATGAGGATGCCAATGATAGTGAATTTCATCTTTTAAGCAATAATGAATTGATAAATTTAACAGTCCAATGCCATAAAACCTATTGATGACTTTTATTTAAAAAACTTTTGTTGGAAAATTGAGATGGATGCAAGTACAGAAGATGGAGGTAGCTGAGATGAGGATGTTGAGGTGGATGTGCGGTCACACACGGTTAGACAGGATAAGAAATGAGGTTTTAAGGGATAGATTGGGGGTAGCCAGTATCTTGGATAAGATAAAAGAGGGGAGATTGAGATGATTTGGGCATGTGAAGAGGAGACAGACGACTGAGCCAGTTAGAGTAGTAGAATGTCTCACTGTGGAAGGGAAAAGGAGTAGAGGCAGACCAAAATTGACGTGGGATGAGCGGGTTAGACAAGATTTACTGGGGTTGCACCTCTCTGAGGACATGGTCCATGATAGGGGTTTATGGAGGCGAAGGATAAAGGCTAAGGACTATTAGGATATGGGAAAAATGTATTTTAGGTGTTTCGTAGGGTCTTACGTTTTGTTTTCACGTTATACGGATTTTATATGTATGTGCATAGGTTGTTTTATGGTGGTATAGTGTTTGTTCTTTCGATGAATTGTTTTCAATGTTTATGATGTTATCAGTAGTTGTGTGTGTGTGTATACCTTTTTTTATTTTATTTTATTTTATTATTATTTTTTTTTCGTTGTGTTTTTAAGCAGAGGGTCTCTTTGGAAGCGGTCTCTCTATCCCTAGGGGTAGAGGTAAGGCTTGCCTACATCCACCCTTCCCAGACCCTACTAATAGCTTTGCTATTTGTGGGATTTACTGGGCTTGGTTGTTTTTGTTGTTGTTGGAAAATTGATTTTTGATTTTATGGAATCACGTAGTTTTGAATTATTTTTTGAGTTGAAGTTCTAGTTTTATGGAATTATTAGTTAACCACTCAACACAGTTGAATCGCATGATACCCGACATAGTCAGATAAACCATTTCCAAGTCCAAGCCAATACAATGTAAAATCTAGTTTTTAAACATTGGACAAACAACAATGGCAGAGCTCGCCCGCCGTGGTGCATAGTAGATTTTATTATAGAGTTTAAAATCAAGTTTAGAAAATACAATAACATATGTATTCTCAAATTAACCTTTCCACACACACACACACTCTCTCTCTCACACACACACACACACACACACATATATATATATATATATGAGGTTAGCGTACAAAAGCCATATTTTATGAGAAGAATCAAGTATTGATATGTATGCATCATTTTTGAACTTAGTCATGATGTCTGGATTCTTTAGGCTATGATAACACAAACATAACAATTAAAAACACAAAAAAATTAATTTTAGGTTTAAATAAAAAATACCATGCCCAGAACATGTGTTTTAAACTATTTTGTGTTTTAGTTATGTTATAAATTATATAGCTATAATACATTATATTGTGTTTACAATTGTTGTGTTTAGTGTTTTTCTAGCAAGAACAAACCAAAACCTCATGCCTAAATCTAAAATACGATGCCTACATGTCAATACTTAATCCTTTTCACACTTCTTACGAAATATGACATTTATACCCGACCCTTTACCTATATATAGGGTAGGAATCCTAAGAGAACCAACCCCTATTTGAGAACTGAGACAACCATTCTCAACCACACATTTCTCTAAAGGAATTTTTTTTGCTTAATCGCTGGTTTTTATACAAGCATATATTTTTTATACTTATGTGTATATTACATTTTTAGTTATACATATATGTATATTGAAAAAAAATAAAAAAAATATTCTCGTATAAAAACAAGTGATTAAGATTTTTTTTTTTTTTTTTTTTTGCCTTAGAGAAATGTGTGGTCCATAATGATTCTCTAAAGTTCTCAATTTGGCCAAATGTTCTCATTTGAACCAATTCCTATATATAGGGTAGGGATAAAATGGAACCTCATTTATTTGAAGAAACCCTAACAAACCTCATCTTAACCATCCATCCACTTAATGTTAGGCCACCGTTTTTTCTAGTATTTTGATTTCAATAAAACAGGTGAGAGAGAGTGAAAAAGTATAAAAAGGGCAATAAGGTAATTTGTGTTTTTTTTTCTGAAAAATCATCTACCAAAAAGCTGACCTGACACATCACATCATCTTTCTTTTACGTTTTGCACATTGTTCTAAACTATCAGACGTCGTGTTACATGTCTAATATATGTTGTGTTACATATGTTAAGACCTATAGTTGAAAACGTTTAACTTGTACAGACTCTAGCGTCATATGTGTTGTCTTGTTACATATGTTAAAATCGATAACAAGTATTAGACATATTGTTACATATGTTAGAGTCGTTAAAAACACATAGAATGCATAAATTAATAAAAAAAACATTACATATCAAACATTAAAACGTAACAAAATGTTTCATACAAATGACAAATAATAGTCATTACAATCAATAATAAAACGTAACAAACATTTTCATACAAATATAACTATTTTAAAAAAGGCTAAAAAATCTACCATAACAAAAAAATATCTAAACCATTATATATATATATATATATATATATATATATATATATATATAACAATTAAATACACAAGGTTTTGAAAAATTCAACATCTTTTCAATATTACATTTCAGAAATCATAAGATTATATTAAATATGAGATTAAATCGAAGTTTAAAGAAAAAAAACCTATTTTGAGAGTTTCTGTTCACGTTTACGTTTGTGTAAAACCATCACTACCGACGTCTCTTTCACCATGATCGCTGTTAACCTCCAAAACCATGACCATTGTCTCATTCACCCGCCATGAACGCACCAAAAAATTCTACCCCACCATTGCCTGAAAACCCAAACCACCATAACTGAAAACCCCCAAAATCTTACATCACCTAGCACAGCAAAATCCACCAAGACCGGTGCCTTCCCCTACACCCAATTCCGGCCATGAGCCTCCAGAGATCTGGCCGTGAGCTTCCACTGATCCAGTCGTTAGCCTCCGAATATCCAACCTCTGCCCATTCTTGGACCTAACCACCACATATCCGACCGACTAGTACCCAACACAGCCACCGCTTTAAGCTCCTAAAACCCACCGATACCTACTACAAAAACCGTCACCACTGTCGTACGCTTCCTTCACTGATGTCATTTCTTCGAGTTGCTGAGATATTCAGATTATTCATGGATGTTTCTGTTTTGTAAGGTTTTTTGAAATGGATGAAATGATGGACCAACTTAACCTAAACGGAACATCCACTAACCAATTACTTTTAGCTGCTCAAGTTGACAAAGCAACGGAGACAGTCATCGGAACATATCAAAGAATCACAATTTTGAAGCTAGGATAGTTGATGTGCCATCAACTACACATATAAAACATGCATAATTAGACTCAAAATAAGGCAAAATTGAGCTAATTGATAATTATAGCCACTTAATTGTTCCTATTTGTGTTTATCAGGAAATTGGAGCTCCAACCCAAAAATAGATGATTTTCGGGTAAAAATAGCTAAAACCAGAGATTCCTAAGAATATGAGACCCAAAGCATGTTCCAAGTATGTGTAAAGTTCCTCTCGGGGCTTAAACGGTGATAAAATTGACCCGGGGTTGACCAAGCACGCCCATGCTCCCTTGCACGAGGGCCCCGCGCACTAGAAGACAAAGCAACCAACTTGGGAGACAAGAAATCTCATATTGTCAGATGGCACGCCCGTGCATGACAGCAAGTACAGACAAGATAGATCCTATAGCATAGAACATACGTGGGATAGTGCACGGCCGTGCACCACCTATTGGCACGCCCGTGCAGGGCCTCGCAGCTCCATAAATAGCAAGCTCAACTCAATCATTTGGTGTTCCTTCTTGTGCCTTCTTGGTTCAACTTGCAAGCTTCTTCCAAAGTTCTTGGGGGTCTTGTGGGAGGCCTTAAGGCCATCCTTACACACCACCAAGGTTAGGATTATCCTACCTTGATTATCTTGGCCGAGAATGGAACCATAGGAGTAGTTCATGCAATAAAACATCGAGGGTCGTGAGGATCACGTTAAATACATAGGATCAAGGATGTGGAAGGCTTTTCTGTGAGTTGGAAACATCCATGTTCTTGTGTTGATTATCATTTATGGTTTTATTCATCTAGTATCTTCCGTACCTATTTCGATTTGTAGACTTTTATTATTAGTAGTAGTTTATTTTTAGTTATTCGGTATGCTTATCTTCTTAACTAATTCTTGTTTTTTTGGGTCTTTGTGACAGGTTCAATTAGTGATTAAATTGATAAACCTTTAAAATCAACCCTAACTTAAATAATAAAAGTAACTATCATGGGGTTCGTACGGCTTCTTGTAGTCCCGAGCTAGATCTAAGGCAAGGAAACCGGTAGTGAGACAGATCCTTCGGGTTTCTGATATCCAAACCGGGTTCTAAGAAATGGCTTCTGAAGTGGACCAAATCTGAGTGACACGGTTCTGATTCTTACTAGATGTATGAGTGGTTTTCTTGGCAAAGGGGGGGATTCCCTACGTGTGCAGTAGTGGGTTGGGTTTGTTAAGTCACATGATCACTAAACAGACTTAAATTTACCTATCAATAAATTATTAAGTTGTCACTTTTAAAAGATAAACTAAACAATGATACTTTACCCAGCTCTCATTAGTACAACGCTGTTAACTTCTTAAACAATGATCTTTGGATTGCACACCTTTAGGATTATGTTCCGCCTTTGTTAAGGATTTCATTCATCTCAGAAGGTTATGGGTTGGGTTTGTTAAGTCACATGATCACTAAACCAGACTTAAATTTACCTATCAATAAATTATTAAGTTGTCACTTTTAAAAGATAAACTAAACAATGATACTTTACCCAGCTCTCATTAGTACAACGCTGTTAACTTCTTAGCGGGTCCCCCGTCACACAAGCTGATGGCATGTGAGATCCTTTAGTATGGAAAGCGAGAGTTGAGAGAGGTGGAATGGATTCCCGATCAAAATTAAGCCTCTACATAAATTTAGGAAGATAAATTAGAGGACTCAGTGCTTAAACGAGTGGCTTGGCGGTGGTTTGGGAAGTGCCTAAAAAGCAAGACTCTAGCTTTCCAAAAAGCTACACGGCAGTGTGAGTTAGGTGTAACATCACGTGATTTTCACTTTTCATGTATTTTAAATTCTATATTTAACAAATTTCAAGTTCGCCTTTATTCGCTTCTTTTATGTTACTCATACCAATTCATGACAAGTCGTCATTATAATTTATGATATTCAATTTAGGCGTTATAACAAGAAACTCATTTAGTTAAGATCTTAATATATATTTATTTTTTTGTTAAACATATATATAATTATTATAAAAAAAAAAAAAAAAACAAAACGTGATTAGTGCCTTGACTTTCATGTCCAACTAATGACATCATACAAACATACAAATTCAAGTTTGTCGTTTGTTTTTTTTTTTTCCTTTTAAGTCTCGACATCAGCATGCAACAAGTATAATCATCTCATAACAATGAAATTCAACCCTCACCTAATTCACTCCTAACCATTCTAATAATTCCATTTAATTATTCAACCCCTTTATCCTAACTATAAATACCCCTTCCCTACACTCTCTAATCCTTTATTCACTTCAAATCACTTTCTAAACCTCTCAAATCTTAAAGTTTTCAAACCAAACTTTCTGCTTTACATTAGAAAGTTTTTGGGCCTAAAACTTCAACTTTCTTTCTAAGCCAATACTTGTGTCAATTTACAATAAAATTGACAATAGTTAACTGTATTTAGTGTCAGGGATGAATTTGACAACAAAATGTAAAATAGAAGGACCCAGATGTAAAAAGTTTTGATTTTAGACTGATATAGCAAACTGACGAAACCTCAAGAACGATTTTAGCCATTAACTCATAAAAAATTATCATAATTTAATTTTATTGTTTACGATATACTATTACATGATAGGTATTCACTTTAATGTGTTGCTTCTATACATTTCTTTCAATTTAAAAAAAAAATATATTATTTTCGTCAAAAATGTTTATAATAAGGATGAAAGTGACGAATATCTATACATATAATAAACCAAAGCAATTTTAATGACACGACATTTAAAGGGGTATTCTCTTTATTATGTGTGGCATGTGTCATCCCATGTAGAAAGGTCTTTATTTTAGAAAAATAATAATTTAAAATTTAAAAACAAAATTAGATTTTTATCTTTAATGTTTCCTCCCATAACTTTTAAACGTTAATATCTTTTATACACGAGATTTTTTAAAGAAAAAAATTACACCAAATTAACGAGCGTTTTATTATCTTTCCAACGAGTACCATAGTGCTATATAAAAAACGGAGAAAAAAAAACGACTATTTTTTGTAACCCGACAGGTATTGTGTCAGGTTTGGAACTAGTTTAAAAAAATTGTGGGTTTGGGTCGGGCCTGGGATTAGGTGATACCCGACCCAATTACCATTTTTGTTATATTAGAATATGATAACTTGTGGTAAAGATTTGTTTAAAATAATAATAATAATAATAATCATTAATCATATATTGGCAAGTCATTAATTATGTTGTCATATTAGATATTTTATTATGTCATATTAGATATTTCAACCCGGGAAGCTCTCCAACAGGTAATTGCTATGTTTTCTTTTTCTACCATATTCTAATATAGTTCAAATCTTATTGTGTGCCGTTAAATACCTTTGACTGAATGTATTGGTGCTAAACAATCTATGTCCCCTTGAAGTGCTTGGGATCTTAATATTCTGTTTTAGGTGTTGATGTTGTAATGTGAAATGAATCTTTTGGTATTTTTTTTAAAGTATCTAATGTAAGTTGATACATAGATGTCATTTTTATAGTTTAGATACTTCTAATTTTATTCACTTTACTTAGATTTCTCAACCCGAGACGCTCCCGAGGTATAAGCTATTATTATTAATTTGTCATTTTTCTTATGTAGAACCATTGGATTTTCTGCTTTGTTTTTTTATTTTTATTTTTAATAATCTTCATATTATGACTACTATTTGAGTGAAAAGAGAAAAAAGATAGGAAAATCAAGTAAATGGCTTGTTTTCACTGAAAACTTGATCTATTTGACTTCTGTTTGAAAACGTAATAATTTGAATGTTTGGTATAGCTATATAATTCTATGTACAAATAATCAAATGCATCCTGTTAGATTGTTGACACACGATACATCAACCCAAAAACAAAAATTTACGGGTAGAGAGATGAATTAATCATTGAGACACAATTTTTGCTAACAAGTTCCATAAAATGTGAAGTTTAGTAACATGTGGTGTCTGGGGGACGGGTTGTTACTCGTAAATAGTACGGATACCTCACTATCCCTACAATAACACTGTTGCTGGTGACAGAGGTAATGGGGTAGTGAAGTGTTTACCGATGATTGACCACGGTTATCAAACAGTAGTCTTATAGTTTTGAATTTTATTTCCCCCTCCCCCTAATCCGAACTCCACCGGTAAAATCTTCTATAATATATAAATGAAAGTTAATGAGGGACACATGACATCTTATGGGGGCTTCTTTTAATTTTTTCCCGCTCATTTAAATGGGTCATGGATACTCCATCTACTATTAAGTTATTTTTTCTCAATTATGTGAATGGCACATGCACTTTCCCCCATGATTTTTAAATGTTAATAACTTTTTTAAACGACACTTTTTTTGAAAAAAATTACACCAAATTAACGAGCGTTTTATTATCTTTCCAACGAGTACCATAGTGTTATACAAAGAACGAAAAAAAAAAACGAGCGTTTTATTACTAATGGGTCTACTCTGTTCAATGGGTCTACACTGAAACAAACTTTTGATGACAACATCTGTTGAATGCAAACCACTGCTGTCATTCATCCTTTGTTGCTTGCTTCATCCGTGGATAATCATCAGCTGATTCATTCATCAGTGGTTTTCAATCAGCTATTTCATTTATCAGTGGTTATTAAAGACAGAAGCACAACCACCAATGAATGGATTTTCAGCTTTAGTTGGATTTAGTGTTGCCGTGTTTTCACACGGGATTTCACCTAGTAAATAAATAAACACTAAACTAGAAATTAAACATTACTATTAAGCAAAATGCAAATATTAAACAATATAAACACACAATTACACTAGCAATAAGCATAATTAAAGTACAAAACCTAATTATTTAACCTAACTTAACAATTGTCATACCGAAACATAGTCCAAACAGCTGCGGTACCTAGCCGCATATTCGACTTGTGTTAGCTCAATTGACATATCCTCAACAAGATTAGGGTGGTCCTCCATGGTGGCTGTAAAGAGGGGCTCCATCGGTCACACTTGTTGAGATCCATCAAGTTTTGTGCGAGCGAATCCGAGGTGCGGTTATTTGCACCGACTAGTCGGTTGATTTACACCAACACATTGTTCCAATACGAAGTCCTCCCTGAACGGCAGTGGTTTTGAACCTCTTTGTACACCATGACTAACGCAATCTCCTCCTTTCATTCCAACGAGTCCTTTTTGAGATGGTTACGAGATAATTAACAGATGATTATGAGAAGTGATGGGGGTTTCAGAGATAAGTTTTTTTTTTTTTTTTTAGTTTTTGGTTTAGAAGTTTTGGGGGTTTTATAGGGTAAAAATTTGTGGTTTGAAATGTGATACCTATCGAATTCCCAGGTCAAGATCCGTACATACTCTCACAATTTCTTTTCATTTTCAGTTATCCATTAGACATTTTTACAGTAACTGTGTCATCTCGACTCTAGCAAAGCCCAAATAGTTTCAGGAATTCATTACTGTAGGATCGTGTTCTGAACAAGAAACGATGTATCACACACGTATCGGATTAAAGGGGGAATCAATAATCCAGTTAGTTGTTATAGGTGAGTGTTTAAGGAAAGGGTAATAATATGCAGAGCACACACAAAAACACACAATTAAGAGCTGCAACTTGTTAATATAGAAAAATTTCTTCAAACATTACAAGGCATAGGGTATTTATAGTCACAGCTCATACGCCTTGGACCTTCTGCACGTATGGCCTCATACGTGTCACCTTGACACATGTATGAGGTCCAAAAGACTAAAATACCCCTGATCATCTAGAATGCAACCCAAACATCTAAAACGCTATACAATCATGCCTACGACTAATAACGACCTATCGCTAGCTGGGGACATACACAAAGTGCACTAACAACTTCTCTCCCCCATGTGTGTGTGTGTGTGTGTGTGTGTATATATATAGGGTAGGGTTCATATAGGAACCAACCCTTAAGTAGGAACTATAGGAACCAATCTGAGCCATCCATCTTCAATGGCATGATTGTAAATAAGTAAAACTTTAATTAATTGTTATTTTAATAAAGGGGTATTAATGTCTTTTGTTCAATATCATTGTTATTAGGTAATTAATAAGAAACTCCTGTATATTTGGAAACAACAAATTAGTGCCATTGAATGTCGTGTTTATGGTATACCCAAACGTATTTATTGAATATATACTATTAAAATTATATTTCGGTATATATACAACAGTGTATATTTGGTAAAATAAAATCAAAACAAGGATGTATATACACCAATGAACTACTGGCTACTGTACTTATATATAAATGAACTATTGTCTACTAATATACACCTGTGTATATCATAGTATACGTATACATAGTTTTCTTTACAAGCACAATAAATAAGCTAGGTATACATTGGTGTATACAATTTATGTTCAATATTGTTTAAAACAAATTTACATGTTCAAATATTACTATTGTACAGTTGTGTATATTAACGTTAATTATTGTGCATGTAAAGAAAACTATGTATACATATACTATGATATGCACAGGTGTATATTAGTAGACAAACGTATTTATTGAATATATACTATTAAAATTATAAGTCGGTATATATAGAACATTGCATATTTGCTAAAATACAATCAAAACAAGGATGTAAATACACCAACGAACTATTGGCTACTATACTTATATATAAATGAACTATTGTCTACTAATATACACCTGTGTATATCATAGTATACGTATACATAGTTTTCTTTACATGCACAAATAAAAACTATGTAGACATTGGTGTATACAACTTATGTTCAATATTGTGTAAAACAAATTTACATGTTCAAATATTACTCTTGTACAGTTGTGTATATTAAAGTAGTAGCTTTTATTAGTGTCATTGCACGGTCTACGAACATGTCAAAGTTGTTAGTGATGCGATGCAATACGATACTACTATCTGGTAGCTTGCATTAAAATGGTAGTTTACAATATTAAAAAACATACAGTTAGACATGCTACAACTCATATATGGTACACCTGTGTATATTGAGTAACACATTGACTGTATTATACTGCACAGTTCATTTTTCCTAATTAATATACACCTGTGTATATTTACTATCACATTTAGAATGTCACTTACCTACTATAATACACATGTGTATAATAATTAATACAACACATCTTTTGATCACTGTATAACCCAATAACTACATATAATACACCAGTGTATATTTACTATCACATTTAGCAACGTCACATCTTTTGATCACTGTACAAACCCTTTTCATTTTTTCTAATGAATACACATCTTTTGATCATTGTGTAACCCAATAACTACATATAATACACCAGTGTATATTATACAAACACACTATCGTTCTGCAATACTGTACAATGTATGAATTACAAACGATCAAAATACAAACAAACTGTTCAAACTCATCCAATACAAATCTCAAAAAATGTATGAAAGATGAAATATAGTTAAAAAAATAAAAAGAATAAATAAATACCTTGATTTTCAACACTATTTAGAAACAAAGGTTGTGAGGGTGTTTCATGATCTTCTATCGCATAAGATTGTGATTCAATGTTTTTATGTATACAATTATTATCCATAACTTGGAATTATGAATCGTAAAACGATTTTAGCTTTTGTGTATCGCAAGTTTTTTTCAATCGATTGAATTAAATCGTCTGATTGCTATGAACGAGATGTTTTATCATTAAGAAATTAGAGATGATAATGGTTGAGATATTTAAGGAAACCCAATCTCTAATGGCAAGTTTATCGCATACATAAAAAAACTGCCATATATAAAAAGTCTTAATCAATTAAAAAGATAATATTATATACCACAACAATCACCACCAACCCACCGGCACCACACACTGCAACTCTAACCACCATCACGCTTTCCACAATCATTATCCCATCACTAACCACCACAAACTCAAAAACCCTAACCAACACACCACCGTCACCTCATCCCATTTCCACCACTGTAGTTCCTTCCATCATCACCACCATAGTTTACTCTGTTACCACCACCTAACACGACCAAATCCCTTCCACCTTCAAACCACCACCACTAACCGCCTTTCACCATTCACCAAACACCGCCACTTCAACCGATCCAAAATATGTGTAAGTGAATGTACGTATACATTGTACAGGGTATTACATTTCACCCATTGCATCACAGTTTGGGCCATACAGGGTTCCAACAAGTCAATCCCGAGCCATACAGTCTAGCAATAGATACACTAATTAGTACAAAGTCACAATTAGTCGAATAATTCATGCTAGAATATAGGAAATCCATGCAAAACCCTAGTAATGGAGATCCATGCAATTGAACACAAGGTTCCAACTTGTTGCTCCGACGAGAACAAAAACAAACAATGTTCGGAAACAATAGAACACCCGATATATTATCCATGAAAGGTTAGTAAAAACTACGAACAACGTGGCCACATGTATCTCTAAAATTCAATTCATATAGACTTGTGTGATTAGTAACATCAAACAAACACACCATTTAACACGCATGCACACCTAAACACAATCCCATCAAATCCAAGACAATTGCCAAAATTGGAACATAAACCATCTTAACAATCCAATCTTACACAAGTTGACTTGCCAAAAAACCCCTTGTTCCTTCCCTAGAAGTTTCGGCTCCCACATTCCCAATGCAAAGGGATGTGCAATGTTTTGGACACTATCTAACTTGTACAAGACACACACACCCACCCCCTATACACATATATAATAACAGACACACACACACACACACACACACACACACCAGCATATGTTTGGAAAATGAGAAATATCCCTCACCTACATATATATATATGTATATGTATATATATATATACATGATCGCACACACACATGCTTACATAACTCTCAAACTCATACCATAGCATCTTATCTCTAAGATGTTACACTAACATAGTAACAAGATCCTTTTGCCAATAATCTAATCATGTTAGAACACCCCAAATCAACCCTATTTCTTTCCCCATAAGCCGCCCAAGGTCAACCCCAACAAAAACCACATGAACATGCCTTTTGATGCTTACCATTCCCAAGATGTTTCACCAACATAGGGTGGTGCTTTAACCTACAACATGGACAAAGGGATTTTGACTACCCAAAACCTCCATAACCTTACACAATTTTCGGCCCTTGCTTTCCCAAGACAAACCACACACTAAAAAAGGTTAACCTCTTATACACAAATGGAAATCACCTTTTCATCACAACAATCCATCAATGTTGACTTGCCCTAGTTAAAACTCACACCTTATACTTCTTGTTCCTCTCTCGAGTATATATATGGACCAAAGAGACTTCATAAGACACCACACAAACAACCAACACTCTAAACAATCATAGCACCATCACATTCCTTCATTTTCCCTCTTGTTTCCTTTCGGCCGAGGACCAACAGCCCCACAAACGCTTTAGTCGATCAACTTCATCATCATTCAAGAGCCATAAGTCGCTAACTAGCATCTAGGAGTCACATTGTACTGGGGGAACTATCTTTATATCTTTATTTTCCTTCGACTATACACAAGGTACTTGAACCGAACCCTTTTCCTTTCTTTCACACCATTTCGAGCACGAGTAGTCGAGTATGATCCACCCAAACCTCACACACTCATACACGACACTATACATCATATATGTAGAGTAAAACTAACTTAAATACTCAAGTTTTATGATAAAGTTCAACATTTTTAGCTTAAATGTACACACACATATGTACACGAATACCTACAACTTAAAGCTAGCATATGGACATATATGTGCACCCACACATACATGTGAATGTATGCGTGAGTGTATGGGGTCAAGACCCGGGCCAAGTCTAGCCAATCTCACTTGATTTTATAACATACTCCATGGATACATTTATGAAAATGTGTTAAAGTCATTGAAAACATGTGTTAAAAAGCTTAACACAAGAGACTTTGTGGAAACAAGGATAACCACCAAAAATGGGTATGTTAACAAGACAAAATCCATAAACATGTCATTTTTTATACAAAAACCATCGAAATATATGTCCATGTCCCACTCCAAACATACATAACTTAGACATAAGTGTCACTTGGTAACATTAAGTAAGCCGAGACACTTGTTTTACCACAAAAAGACTAAACATAGCTACATTAACGACAAAAACGAACATTTTCCAACACATACAGTGTGTGACACATATGGATGGTGGTACAGAAACACCTATTCCATAGGTGTTCCAGTCGGGTGAACAAATGCATGGTAGATAGAACCAAACATAGACCTAAGTGGCATTTAAATTGAATTTAGGGTTTCCCAGACTAGACACACCGCATCAGATTTGGTCCAGATTAGCATCCAGACATCAGGTGAGTTTTACATGGCCCCCTTTTACAGTTTTTACATTTTCTAGGGGAAAAACATGCGTACTTTTTTCAATTACATACATGACTATTATGTGAACATGAGACACTAAGGTTCAGAATCCATTAAGTCCTCGTGTCATACATCACATTGTAACCATTAGCTATGGACTTAGCCATGAAACACCATAATAGATCTATTGGGTTGACACCCCCACTCTTGGTCAGTCGCTCTGACCGGATGACAGATATCAAAAGAGTGCTTGTATTTCACATTTATTCATTGTCTTAAGTGTACAATGGCGAGGCACAATATGTCAAGGTTTGGTTATGGGCTCATGTCAGATCACATTAATTATTGCCCTAGCTAGGCAGTAATTTAGTTGGTTTTGGATTACATGTCCATCGTATACAAACCCGTGAACTCACCAACTTTATGTTGACCTATATTTTTACATGAATGTTTTTCAGGAAATTAGCATGGAGTATGGAACTTGGGAAGGTCGCGTGCGAGCGAAGTGGAAACATCGAAGCAAGTGCTCGTCCAGCGGATGCATCTTGAGAAAGCAAGGGGGAAGCAAGAGAGAGATAAGGGATCACAGAGAGAATGTAGAGAGAGAGAGAGAGAGCAGAGAGTAGGGGAGAGAGAGAGAGAGAGAGAGAGAGAGAGAGAGAGAGAGAGAGAGAAAAGAGCAGAATTTCAGTTCTTTAAGGTCTCTCCGGTCAAAGAACAAATTTTTAACTTTTGAAGAACTTTTATTTCTTGGACTCTCTTTTTATGGGTCTCGCTTTTTATTGGCTCTCTATTTATTTTGGGCTCTCTTCTACATTTTTTTTCCAGAAGATCTCCCTCTTGGCCATGTCTTGTGTTGTTCCCTCCTTTGTCAACGGTGTTGCCTTTTCTTCAACTTGCGGTCCCGCGCCCTCGGTGATGAAAAAATCTTGAAACTGCTATGGTGATGCATGAAAGGCTAAGGCTCAAAGTGGTTTTCAAAGGGGAGGATATATTTTTGGGGAAAAACCTAATTGCCTTTATCATTTTTATCTAGTTACCGGTTTTAAAACAAGAATATGCATAAAAACACAAGTTCTAACCGAGTCGGACTAAGGTCGGAAATCTCTCAAGCAAAACGAAACGAGCAATATATGATATATATAGTGTAAGTGCGGTGCTCGAAAAAAGGCTCAAGAAACGCTCACGGACAATTGGGTAGGATAAGGTATCGATTTTAAGAACAATTTTCAGGGTGTTTTTCTACTTGCCATGCAACCTATTCTTCTACTTTATTTTATTATTTTAGTGGATCTATTGAGTTTTTATTAAAATCATCTAATTTCGACTGTCCTTTGATGTGAACCGTTCGACATAAATGCCTAATAGCGATCACTCGGACGAGCCTAATAGACTATACAAATATGCCAAAATGACCATGAATGATGCTATGGGTATCAAGCTTATAAGAGGGTAGCGGATAACGCACGATCAATGACAAATGACCCGCTAGATAAAATAAAATAAGCAGAAATAATGGTCCACCCCACACTTAAAATTTTTGAATAAATTTTAAGCGTAGAACTGGAGAAAAAGGCAAGAGAAACTAATACTCCTCTGACAATGACGAATCCACTCGCGTGTGAGCGAAACCTGCATCCACCAAACAGAGACGTCGAAATGGCGGCTCCAAAATATCAAGCTGTCCCCCAACCTGTCCTAAAAGAACTAGAAAACACAATAAGAGTAACAAAGATAAATAAAAACAAAGCTACGGACCTAAGATAGATACTAACGCCGAAGCGCTAGCGGGTGAAACATGTCCAGTATGCACCAAGCATGCAAATGATACAAACATCCAAATATCCATAACCACAAAAAAAAAAAAAAAAGAAAAGAAAAATAGTGTTTTTAGTCAACAAACCATCAAATGTGTCAAAGCCCATAAGTAATCCTGCAAAAAGAGAGAGATAATCAAACCAAGCGGCTGCGGTGGGAGCGGTGGCTGGAGCTAGAGCCAGTGCAAGAGGCCATTTGTCTAGTAAAATCCTTTCGAAATGACCGGAACACAACCGTGAGGGTGTTAAGCCTATCCAGGATGATTCGCAAAATGCCTCCTCGCTGCTGACGATCTATCCTGGTGGCTGGTGGTGGCCTTGCTGGTGCACGGGTGGTTGGTTGTCTAGCTGCAGCAGCTGATGACTCTGGTCCCCTGGCTGTAGTAGCTGCTGAGGGCTCTGGTCCTACAGTCTCATCCGGTGCTCTCTCCCCGTAAGCCTCTTCCAATGCCGCTTCCTCGTCCCACCTTCTTTCTCTATTATCTACCAGTTTCAAATATTTCCCAAACTGTTTCAATACCACAGTGTTCTTTATCACAACGGAGTCAAGGGGGCGGACCAGATCTATAGCTGTCAAAGTAGCCAATGCCACAAGTTTGAGAACCTCCAATGATGTGGCAAGGCAGGTAATGTAAAGTCCCCCGAATATATGGCTCGCAGGAGTGGTGCCCTAACTCCTAGTGATGAACTCAGCAACTGCATGGGGGATGTTGTAGTGTCGGCCCTCTGTGATGCTGAAAAGGTGAAAAACCTCTCTTTCATTCACTCCTCCGGGGCTATCCTTCCTCCCCCCAAGTGTACTAGCAATGATCATATGTAACCACCGATGAAAGGGGTCAGGAAAATAGGATCTTTTATGTTTCCTGGGATCGTAGGGAACCTCAGAGATCTGCCCCCAAAAATCATGTGGCTGCACACCAGAAGGCCACCAGAAAAGACTATCAGTAAACATCAGCTCATGTATCTCCCGCTGCCTGTACAAACCCATCCTGACCCCAAACTCTGCCAAAGTAATCCTGTACCACGTCCTAGCCATCCTACACCCAATGCATGGCCTGGTAATCCTATCGTCAGCAGTGGTGGGTGGAGAATAGACAAAGGAGGCCAAAAACTCTAGAGTGAGCTCTGTATAGGTTGTCTCCTTAATCTGGAAGAAGCGATGCCACTGGTGGGATAGGAGGTTGTAAAACCGAGGCTCTAGTCCAAATGTCTTCAAGGATTCATAGTCAACCTGCCAATGAACTCCAATCGGTCTCGCCTAAATCTGGAGTAAACGCCTGTAGGCGTTTTGCTCTAACCTAGTCTGGTTTAAGTACAACCATGGATGGACATCATCTGCCATGCGCCTATCAGGCTCGATCATAACTGGCTAAGGCAACTCAAGGGGTGTAGACTCCCCGGACTGCTGAGAATGGTGTGAGCCAGATGAAACGGACGGTGATCTCTGAGCTAGTCTTTTCATCCTGGGCATTACCCTGCAAAACACAATGGAATCGGTTCAGCTTCATCCAGTTTAAAACGTTGCAGAAAGTTAATCAGTTCTGTCCAGTGGCTGCACGCCCGTGCTCAGGTAATGAGCACGGCCGTGCAGCTCAGTCTGCAGTCTGTTTTTGACGGGTTCAACTGTTTAAACTGTTTTTTTACCTAAAATACCCTAAAACTGATTTAAAGTGCAAAAATAACTTTAAATTTGAAACTTAAAAAGTTCTGGTTCGTTTAAAAACAAGCACGCCCATGCTCAGTCTGATGGGTTAGACTGGTTACGCGGGAAATTTAAACGGTTTCTTCTATTCAAGCACGCCCCTGCACAATGTTGTGCACGACTGTGCATGTGACTGATGTGACAGTTTTTTCGTACCTGTCAGATTTCTTGAAAATTTTTTCACATAATTTCACAAATATTTTTACCCCATTACGTTCCTAGCACTACCCTAATCATTTCCCTAAATTTTAGGCAAACATTCGGGCTAAAAGTACTAGAAATCTAAGTTTTTTCTCAAGAAACTAAACTACTCAAAAACTCAAGAATCTGGGCAGATCTGGACATAAAAACACTTAAAAGTTGTTAGAGATTGATTATACATACCTTAGCTTGAAGATTGAGGCCTGAAATCAAGAAAAATGGTGGAAAATGGTGGTTTTAAAGGGGTGGCGACGGTAGGGATGAGTGGGGAAGAAGGGAATGGGGTTTGACAAGTCAAATTCCCTTTAAATACCCCACCAATAATTTCTGCAGAATAGGCACGTCCGTGCCACATGATGTGGCACGGGGCGTGCTCCACAGTATAGTCCCTGTTTTTGCGTTTTTCCTTTTTTTAAACTGTTTTTAAAGGTCCGGTTTTAAAATTTTTAGTTGGATTTCTCCAAAATAATTTTTAAAACCCCATTTTAAGTTAGAAAACAGTTTAAATTTTAAGTTTTTTAAAAACTTCCCCCGCCTTATTTTCCACTTTTTCCGTAGTTACCTGGCAATCCTCAAGGAATGACAAACCTTTCTCCAACGAAAATAAAGAAGAAACAAAAACCCTCCAAAAAGAAAGTGGATGAAATTGGTGGTCTCGGCCTCCTTCACGGGAATTCTCCAAGGTGGCCAGTCTGGAAGTAAACCTGCAAACAAAAACTAAAAACAATCGCAATCATCATAAATAAAGTAGAAATAAAAATGAAAAGGAAAAATAAAGAAGACCAAAAATAAAAAGAAAAATAAAGTGAAAATAAAATAAAAACTAAAAATAAACCGATCAGTCAAGTGAGTTGGGTTTTTCTTTGGAAACCATTGTGTTCCCCGGCAGCGGCACCAAAAACTTTGATGTGTACGGTTTTAGTAGTTTAAGAAGATGTCAATTTCCCAGTGCCAAAAACTTGATGGGTCGACTCCAAAACATTGGTTTGGGGGAAACGACTGATTTTTAATAAACCATTTTATAAAGTTTTAAATTTATAAAGTAAACGATAATTACTTTAGAAACTAAAACCAACACATAGGAAGAGAACCTGACGTGTATAGTATAGCTTTCTAGGGTAAATACCGAGTATCGTATTCTTAAGAACACTCTTTCCCCTACTCAACCGTTCATCATGTAACCGATCGGGTTTTAAAAGAAAAATAAAACGGAGGGTTTCTTAAAAGTAATACAGTTTTAAAAAAGGTTTTGGGTTTGATAAAATAAAATAAAAGATAAAATAGTAGAGTAGACTAATATGCGCATCTCGGGGCCTTCCGTATAAATAGTTAAGTTTATTATTAAAATTAATAATCGAAATTAATTAAATGTGAGGAAGATGAGAGTGGTCTTGAAGTGTTGACTCCTTGAGAGAGAAGCGGGGCCACTACTGAGTTGAATGCACAACCTCCCGATGCGCGTCCGCATGAAGGTACTCCGTCAGGGCCTCGCATATAGCGGGCTCCTCAAACCGCGGTCAAGTCTCTGGTCCTCAGACTTATCTTCTTCTTGAATTGGAGGCTTAAATTCCGTCTTGGAACACCGTACACCTCCCTTAGCTCTCACGTTCCGTAGCGAAGGATCTCTACTTAGGGTCAATCCCGACAACCTCATATCCCCTAAGTAGGTTAACGATCATGAAGACCGAAGGATCTCTCTTACAGTTGACTCAGGTGACTCGTATCCCCATTGGTTAACGGCTTTCTACTAACGAGAACTAGAAATAGAATCCTTAGTTTATTCATCTTTAAAGTGACACTTAATATTTAGTGATCAATTAAATATAAAGTTGGTTTAATGAATGATGACTTAATAAACCCAACCCATAACCTCCCGAGCTAAATGAAACCCTTGACAAAGGTGGAACATAATCCTAAAGGTGTGCAATCCGAAGATCACTGGTGCACCCGTAGGGAATCCACCCTTTACCAAGAAGATCATTCAGTCATCTGGTAAGTACCAGAAATGTGTCACTCAGATCTGGTCCACTTCAGAAGCCATTGCTTAGAACTCGGTTTCGATATCAGAAGCCCGAGGGATCTGTCTCACTATCGGTTTCCTCGCCTTGGATCTAGCTCGGGGCTACCAAAAGCTGATTAAACCTCTTGTTAATTAATTAAGTTAAAGATAATTTAAGTTATTAAGTTAATCATCATTTAAACCTGTCACAAGATGAACAAACAAGGATTAGAAAGAAGATAACACAATAAATAACTAAAAATAAACTACTACTACTAATAATAAAAGTCTACAAATCGAAGCGGGTTCGGGAATAATGAAAGATAAAACCATAACAAATGATCAACACATAAACATGGCTGCTCATAAACAAGCTCTCCATCTCCAAGTGATATGTATCTAGCACGATCCTCACAACCCTCGATGTTTTATTGCATAAACTACTCTACGATCCCGTGCTTGGCCAAGTTGATCAAGGTAGGACGAGGCCTAACTCTTAAGGGATGATAAGAGGGCCCTAAGGCCTCCCAAAAGACCCCAAGATCTCTGAAAGAATCTTGGTAGTCGTCCAAATAAAGCACTAGAAGTAATTCTAAGGGATGATCAAATGGTGGGGGTTAGCTTGCCATTTATAGAGCTCCAGGGCAAGCACGGACGTGCCAAGGGATGGTATGGGCGTGCTTGTTGGCACACCTACGTTCTGTTGCTGCAGTTCTGGCTTGTCTGTCCTTTTTTTTTCTATAACACAGACGTGCCAGGTGACTGAGCACGGGTGTGCTTGCCTTGTTTAATAAGTTTCCTTGTTCTCCAAGTTTGTTGCGTTGTCTTCTAGCGTGCAAGGCCTTCGTGCAAGTGTGCATGGACATGCTGGGTCACTCCCGGACTGGTTTTGTCAATGTTTTAGTTTCGGGATGGTCTTCAAACATACAGGGAACATGCTGCAAGTCTCGTATCCTCAGGAATCTCTAGTTTTTGTCTGTTTTTACCTGGAAATCCTCTGTTTCTGGTTTCGAGCTCCAATTTCCTGATAAATACAAATAGGAACGAATTAACCACCCGATATCAGTAATTTAAGCCTAATTCTACCCTATTATGAAACTGTTTATGCTTGTTTTATATGTTAATTATGTGAGTCATCAAACATATATCTCTTCTTATCCCCATTCTTCTCAGATTTAACAGCTCACAATTTTTCTTCTCTTTTTAAATTTTGAATTTTGATTGGTTTCAACTTCGTTTTCAGTTGTGATGATTCTGCAACATCATTTGGCAGTCGCTGCATTGTTCATTTTATCATATCATTTGTTAGATTTTATATTTAATATAATATAAAGTTTCTTTAAAATTAAACATAAGTGATTACAATGGATACACTACCATTCTGTTTTCTCCATGTTCAACACGAGTAAACTTAATAACATCATTAACACTTTGATGTGAATCATCTTTCTTTTGTTCCTTACCCTGTTTGTGTTGCTTCAAACTTGACTCAGCATCATCTATAGCTTCTCTTTTACTAGATGTGTTCATTTCTTTGAAATTTCTTTCCTACTGCAGTTGTTACCTAATTTTAGGTTACAATGTATATAATAATTAAATAGTCAACATTTTAAATAGAATAAGTACCTATTCATGTTTTTCTATCTGCTTTGGTTTTGGATCTTCATGTCTTTGTTTTGGAGAATACTCAATCTTCAATTGAGTTTCCTTTCTATAAACTATTAGTTCCCATGTGTCATCGTCAATAATTGTAAATATAAATCTGTCACCTAACTCCAACCCAAACCCTTCTAAAAGATGAGTCAATCCTTCCTTCAGAATATAAGATTTATACATTTTATCCAATTTGACATTGAACGTCAATCCAATTGTGTTAATTTTGATGCCAGCTGGAATGTATTTGCTTTCATAGTTATTTTCAATAAACTCCTTTGCTACTGCCTGATAAAAATATGCACATTCATTAAATTATCATAACATTTCACTGTATAATTTTTCTTTATCATCTAATAATACATTTAAATATATTTTCATTTTACTTACCATTACTCCGAACTCGTGGTGCATGTTGATGCTATAAAATGACTTTTCCATTACTTCATCCTAAAAGTATGAAAGTTCAAAAGGTTTTTTTGCATCAATTGGCATAAAAAGAAATAAAGTATATTATATCAGTTTTATTTCTCTGACAATGTTTATCCAACCGTCTGTAAAGACAACTTCATTAAGGGGCTGTTTGGTAAGTGCTGAATCAATAAGTGCTGAACCAGTAAGAGGTCTTAATGGGTAAGAGGCTCTGAACCAGTAAGTGCTGAACCAGTAATGATTGTTTGGTTGTATGTCTGAATGAGTGTGCAAAATGACTATTTTATCCCTGTAACAATAACACATCGATAACTTTGAAAAACCCACTTTAATTGATAAAAATCTACATAATTTCATCTATTATTATTTTTATTATTATTAAACCCAAAGATTAATACCCTTCAAAAAAAACCCACAGATTAATATCACAACCCTAACTTGAATATCTCACCTACCAATATCCACCCATCCCTTTATCTATCTCTATGACACACACATACCTACATACCCACCCACCCTTTCTTCTCTATCTCTACACAGACACACACACACTTACCTACCCACCTCTTCTTCTCTATATCTACGCAGACACACACACACACATAGAGAGAGAGAGAGCATGAAAGAAAGAGGCGGGTGCAGAAGAGGAGATGTGGGCGACGGGGCAAGGGTGCGGTCGTGCGGAGGAGAGGGAAGAAGAAAGAGAGGAGATGGGGCGGCGGGTGCAAAAGAGGAGATGGTGGTGAAGGGTTCTGGTGCAGGGAAGGAAAAGAGGGAAGGGTGATGAGGAAGAAGAAAGGTTGAGGGCAGTTGAGTCCATTTTTTCATTCAGAGAGTGTGTGGAGCTGAATGATTCAGCACTGAATCAAACCATTCAGAGGTTGGATTTTTCCAACCAAACAAGCTCACCTCTGACCGAATCAGAGGTTGCCTTTGAATGGTTCCATTCAGAGGTGAACCAAACAGGCCCTAAGTTTTTTTCTCAACCATAAGTTCCATGCTTTACCATTTTTGAGCCTTATCTCTATTAATGTAGGCTTGCATTGTTCTCCCCATAATTGTGTTACAAAGTCAGTTGGTATCTCTTCCAAATAATACGTTTCTCTTAAATTTATATTCTTTGTTATAAATCTTTAACATAGTTGAACGTTGAACATAATTTATCACTTGAAATTCATACCAGTTTAAACGAATCAACTTCCATTAACATCTTTGTAAATGATAGTTCCATGATGGTAACCTGTCAATTATATTTAAAATAATCAAATGTAATATAAAGGCACATTTTGTTTTTACTCATATTTACAAATAACAATCATGATACCAAATGTTCAATAACAGATAGCAAAGATTAAGACATGTTCAAAGGTTATTCCTATAAATTACTCATTTTTAGGTTTTTAAGTAAATACTACAACCAGAGAAGAAAATATTTAGTTAACATTTAATCAAACTCTAATAACATATTTTTATTGTTTAAATAAACTTTCCTCCTGATGATTATCGATCAAAAGTTTAAAAGAAGTTATGTTAGGACAAAGAGGATTGGTGAAACCACTTTTGGAAACCTTAGTCTAGTTCACTTCTGCAAATTTTGGCTAAGTATAGAAGTACTGAAGAGAAGACAAGAAACTGCTGAAGAGAAGATATGACAAGTGCTGAAGAAGAAACTTCATCAGAAGTTCTGAAGTCCAAACCAGACAAGTTCACTTCAGAAGTACTAAGACAAACTACTCATCAGTAGTTTGTCATTCATCAGCACTTATAGAAGATATTTTCCACCGCCTTTTTGTTTCAGTAGTTTATTGTTTATTATTACTTTTAGCTGTAATTGTTTGTTTCAATGTTGCAACTTGTGCAACTTGTTTCTGATGTTTCTGTACTTGCTTTATTGGCAAGATACATGCATGTAAACGTCTATAAATAGGAGGCTTCGACCTTCTATTTTAGACATTGATTTTAACAGAAAAATCCTTCAAACACTTTCACTGTTCTATTCCATTTCTGTATTTATTGTGAATCTGCCTAAGTATCTAATTCTCATTTTACTGCTTAGATTCATAATAAATACTTGTCATTAATTAGTTTCAATCATCAAGAGGGAGTAATAACTCCTCTTAAGTATAAAAAGTGTTGCTTTAACTTATACATTCCGCTGTGCTTACAATCTGATATACAAGAGCTTGCTAAACACTTATTTGTCAAAGATAGCAAGTTCTTACTTAAAACAAAAGAGCAAACTGATCCAACAATTGGTATCAGAGCATTGGTTTATCTGATCACATATCAATCTAACAAATTGAGAATCAGACACAAAGCTCTTATTGATACTCAATAAAAGATCAAAAGTTCACTTTTTATCAACATCCATCACTTAAAAGAGTCATCTGACAAATCAATACTCTTTAAAATGGATCCACATAATACTGGTTCTGCCACTAAACCTGCCATGCTTGTAAGAAATGAATACAACATATGGCAAAAGAGAATGGCACATACCTTGTCACAGACCAACACAGGTTGTTGGAGATCTGTGATATATGGTCCTCACAAACCAGTAAACATTAATCTTGAAACTAAAGTTGAGGTTCCAAAAGAACCAAAAGACTATACTGATGATGATTTCCTAAAACTTGAGCTAGATGCAAAAGCATTCTCTATGTTGGCAATGGCTCTCCCAAATGAGATATACTCTGGCCTTTTACATTGTGAAAGTGCCAAAGAACTCTGGGATTGTCTTAAAGAATAGTTTGGAGGAACTGAAGAGGTGATTGCCAACACCAGAGAGATTTTAGCTCAACAATATGAGACATTTGATCACGTTAATGGGGAAACTTTAACTCAACAATTTGAAAGATTCTCCTCATTAATATCTGAGCTAAAGTTAAATGGTCAGACCTATACAACAATATCTATGCTACATAGATTTTTAAGGTCTTTACCAGACAAATGGGAAACATACTCCATTGTTTTAAGATCCTCACCAGATTTTGGCTCCCTCACTCTTACAAAACTCCATGGGAGATGACTTACTTTTGAGAGAGAAATTGATCAAAAGAAGAAATTACAATCATCTGGTAAAACTGCTGATAACTACCTACCAGGTAGTACAGCACTTTTGGGACAAGACTCACCAACTTGTTCCTATGGATCTTATGACAACATTGACATAACAACTGGGATCTCATCAGAAAGATCTTTCCCAGGTTATGACAATAATGACCAAAGTCAAACTGCTGATAATCTATGTTTTATCATGGATGATTTGAAAAACTTTAGCAGTGATGACTTAGAAGAAATGGACATTTTACACCAACTGGCCATGCTAAGCATTAAAACTAACAAGTTTTATAAAAGGTCAGGAAGGAAATTTCCAGGATTGACCAGTAATACAAAAATTGGTTTTGACAAATCTAAACTGAGATGTCACAAGTGTCAGAAGTTGGGACACTTTGCTAGAGAGTGTAGAATCTCTAGCTTTAACCAATCACAATCTGGAAATAACTTTAACCCCAATTATAATAGGAATAATGGAACTCAAGGGAGTGCTCATTTTGTACAGGCACAAGCTCCTCAACAGCAATACATGCCACAAGTACAATATGTTCAAATGCCTGCTCAACAGATGCAGAGCCAACAATCAATCCCTCCCTTTCCAGCTGCTCAACAACCTCCACAGCCTCAACAACCCTCTCAACAAAGTCTTTTCACCTCAGGGTATGTTGACTGGAGCAGTCTTCCCTTTGACACCACAAAGTGCAATCCTGATTGCAGACAACAAGTTGTTTGACATCAACTGGGGAGAACCAGACAATGGCAGAAAGGACTTTGCCTTAATGGCATTTGAAGGCTGTACTTCAAAATCTGCATTGTCACAGGTATCAAAAGAGTCTTTGTCAAAACTTTGCTCAAATTCTTGCAAAGAATCTTTTGCTCTCATAAGAGAAACAAATGTGCACTTACAAGGAAAATCCAATGATTTAGAAAGAAAATACACTCAGATGAAATGTGATTTAGAGAGAAAACTTTCTACTAAAACAAAAGAAGTCTCTAAATTAACTAACTCAGCTATTGAAACCCAAGCACAAATTAAAATGATGATAGAAGATCTTGGGAATGTCAAAAAAGAGCTTGCTGACACCAAGATCAGTTGTGAAAAATGGGTGGATTCTTGTAAGGGGTACCAGCTATTGCTAAACAAACAGAGTGCTTCAAATGTTACGTTTGGCATAGGGTACCATCATGTTGAAACACCAACAGATTTCTCTCCCAAAACTACTGAAGATGGGAGAAAAATTGTTTCAAATGAAACTTCTGAAGGGAAAGACTGCACATCTTTCCATGAAAACTTTCTAAACAGAAATCCTGCTATTTTCAAAGAAAGTACATCAGAAGTATTAACAAAATCTGACAACAAGCCATCAGTAGTTTCATCTACATCAGGAGTTGAGACCCTGAAAAATACTGATGAGCAAAATCTTTACACTAATGTCAGAAATTTGCCTTTAGATAAAAAACAAAAGGCAAAAGAGTGTGAAATTTGTGGTCTGTTCAACCACAAAACAGAGTTTTGTAGATACAGAAAAGGAATTCAGTTCAATCAAAAAATTAAACAACAGGTTGTGGGAAATCAAATCAGAAATGATTATGAAAGAATCTTTAATCCCAAGAAACAACAACCTAAAAACACCTTTTCTCAGAAAAAGATAAAATCTCAACTAAAATCTTTTTCTCAAAATTCTTTGTCAGTAGTTAGACCTGAATCATCAGCAGTTTCACAAACTGCTGAGATTCAAAATCTAATGAACTTGGTACAACTACTGATGACCAAGGTTGATGGTGGTCCTGAAAAAGATACCACCATGGCTCTTAATGAAAAATCCATTGCCAAAAAGACATGGATTTCTCAACCTGGTCAAAAACAAACTGTAACTGTTCTCAAGAGCAAACCCAAAGCCAAACAGGCTTGGGTTCCTAAATCTAACTAATTTGCTATTGTGTGCAGAGAGTTTCCAGGGGCTTAAACAACATATGGTACGTTGATAGTGGAGGCTCTATGCACATGACTGGATGCAGATACCTGATAAACAATTTTATCAGCCGAAGAGAAGGATCTGTATCCTTTGGGAACAATGCTAAGGGATATGTGCTAGGACATGGCAATGTCTCCTCTGGCAAAATACAGTTTGACAAGGTCAATCTGGTTGAAAACCTTGAATACAACTTGCTAAGTGTGTCACAAATGTGTGATAAAGGATATTCTTCCTTTTTCACAAAGACAGCATGCAATATCATCTCACCAGAAGGCCAGAAGTTGATAGAGAAGATCATTGAAGATCATACTTTGCTGATTGCCAAAAGATGTGGCAATGTCTATGCAGTGGACATTGAGAAAGACAAGGTATTGAACAACATTGCCTGTTTCTTCTCAAAGGCATCAACTTCAGAAACTGATCTCTGGCACAGGAGACTTGGCCATGTGAACTTTAAAACCATAAATAAAATCACAAAAATGGGCTTGGTTAGAGGTCTACCTTTGAAAGTATACCAGTGTCAAGAACACTGTGTATCCTGTTTAAAGGGAAAACAGCATAAGTCCTCCTATAAGTCTATTGAAGAATCAAAAACAACTGCATGTCTTCAACTACTCCATATGGACTTATTTGGACCTGTCAAGATTATGAGCCTTGGTAAGAAGAAGTACTGCTTAGTCATCATTGATGACTACTCAAGATTCACATGGGTATTCTTCTTATTCTCCAAGGATGAGGCTGCTGAAATCATCAAGTTCTTCATTCTACAAGTGGAGAAACAATATTCTCTACCTGTCAAAACCATTAGAAGTGATAATGGGACAGAGTTCAGGAACAAAACTCTGGATGAATTCTGTTTGTCTAAAGGGATTATTAGACAATACAGTGTTCCCAGAACTCCTGAACAAAATGGTGTAGTAGAAAGGAAGAACAGAACCTTAATAGAGGGAGCAAGAACAATGTTAGATGATTCTGGGCTACCCTTGTACTTTTGGGCAGAAGCAGTTAACACATCATGTTATGTTCAGAATAGAGTTCTTGTGGTCAAGAGACATTCCAAGACTGCCTATGAAGTTCTTCATGGCATGAAGCCCCTTATCTCCTTTTTCAGGGCTTTTGGGTGTCAATGTTTCATCTTGAACATCAAGGAATCTATTTCAAAGTTTGCTGCCAAAGTTGACTCAGGTTACTTTCTTGGTTACTCCTCAACTAGAAAAGCCTACAAGGTTTTTAATTCTCACACCAGGATAGTAGAAGAAACATTGAATGTCAAGTTCAATGAGTCAAAACACACTCTTATTCCAGCACATCCTGCTGAACCTTTTGACCTTGACAACTTCCATTTTGGACCTGAGAAGGCTGTTACTTCATCAAAACCTACTTATTATAGTGACAAAAGGTTTGATGATGAGGATCCCACACCATGGACTCCTCAAACAGTTATCAAGTCAACTTCAAAATCATCAGAAGTTCCACAAACTTCTGATCAAACAAGTACTGAGGAACAAACTCAAACTTCTGATTCAGTAGATCCAACTACTGAAGATCAAGGAACATCTGAACCAGATATTATAGACCTCAGTAGTTTGTTTGAAGAACATGAGCCACCTACACCTGTCAGTGGTTTACAACAACTGATTGAACACAGAGATCATCCACTTGATCAAATCATGGGTGATATAGCTTCAGGTGTTCTTACCAGAAACCAGCTCTCCAACTTTTGCCTATTTTCAGCCTTTATCTCACAGTTGGAACCAAAGAAGTACCAGGAAGCCCTCAAAGATAATAATTGGGTGCAAGCTATGCAAGATGAACTGCTTCAGTTCAACAAGCAACAGGTCTGGGAAATCTGTCCCTTGCCTCCAAACAAGCAACCAATTGGCACAAGATGGGTTTTCAGGAACAAACAAGATGAAGCTGGTATGATAATCAAGAACAAGGCACGACTGGTAGTTCAAGGGTACTCTCAAGAAGAGGGAATTGACTATGATGAAACCTTTGCTCCAGTTGCAAGGCTTGAGGCCATCAGGTTATTTCTGGCCTATGCCATTTCCAACAAAATTAAAGTTTATCAAATGGATGTAAAAAGTGCATTTTTGTATGGAAAAATAAAGAGGAGGTGTATGTCTGTCAGCCACCTGGGTTTGAGGATCCTTCTCATCCTGAGTGGGTGTACAGATCTGGACAAAGCTCTTTATGGGCTCAAACAGGCTCCAAGAGCCTGGTATGATACACTCTCCACCTTTTTACTCAAAAATAACTTTACAAGAGGTGCCATTGATAAAACTCTTTTCATTAAACATGTTGGAAATCATGTCCTACTTGTTCAAATTTATGTTGATGATATCATTTTTGGTTCAACAAACACAAAACTGTGTGATGATTTTAAGAAACTCATGCAATCAAAATTTGAGATGAGTACCATGGGAGAACTGCAGTACTTTCTGGGACTGCAAATCAAGCAACAAACAAATGGAACTTTTATACATCAATCAAAATATGTTAAAGAATTATTAAACAAATTTTCTTTAAAAGACTGTAAATCATGTTCCACTCCCATGACACCAATCACACAAGTTGAACCTGATGATCAAGGAAAACAGGTTGATCAAACCATGTACAGATGCATGATAGGTTCCCTTTTATATCTAACTGCTTCTAGACCAGATATTATGTTTTCAACATGTGTCTGTGCTAGATATCAATCAGCACCAAGGGAATCACACCTTATAGCAGTCAAAAGAATTTTCAGATATCTGAAAGGAACTCCAACACTTGGAATTTGGTATCCTGCTTCAAGCAATACCAAGTTATCAGCTTTTTCAGATAGTGACTATGCAGGGTGTAAGATGACAAGAAAGTCAACATCTGGTGGTTGTCAATTCTTGGGTAACTGTCTAGTGTCATGGCAATCAAAGAAGCAAACATCTGTTGCAACTTCAACTGCTGAAGCTGAATACATTGCAGCTGCAAGTTGTACATCATAGATACAATGGCTCCAATATCAACTTCTTGATTATGGAATCAAAGAGACCAAGACACCATTGCTTGTAGACAGTAAATCTGCCATTAGCATCATTCAAAATCCGGTACAGTTCTCAAAAACTAAACATATTGAGATCAGGTACCATTTCATAAGAGATTGCTATGAAAAAGGCAAGATTGAGGTGAAGCATGTAGCAACAGCTAATCAAATAGCTGACATCTTCACAAAACCCCTTAACACATCAACATTTCAGAAGTTAGTATCCATGCTTGGGATGCTAAATTTGTAAGTGTTTATTTTATTGTTCTGCACATATTTTTCATTTTCCACTTACAAAAAGACAAAAAGTCTGAAACAAAACTTCTGAAAAGAGAGAAACTACTGATGAACAAAACATCAGTATGGGGATAATTTCTGAAAAGTGAATAACTTCTGATAAAATAACCTTCAGAAGTTATGAATAAAAGTATTTATAAAACATTTCTCATCAACTGTTAAAACTACTGAAGAGGAAATGGGAACTACTGATGAAGATAATCCTTCATCAGCAGTTTAGTCAAAAAGGGCAAATCTGACTTTTCCCATCATCAGAGGTTTGACCTAGTCGGTTTAAAACTTCTGATAAAGAGATTTTTAACCGAGGCGGTTTAAAAACTTCTAATAAAGAAGATCCAAGCGGTTAAAAACTTCTGATAAATACCTTTTTCAACACTTATCCTTTCAAACTCAAAAATTCCCTCCTTCTCTCTCAAAAACTCTCTTAAAAACCTAAACCTGCAAATCAACTGTTCGATCAACAAAAACCCAAACCACATGGCTATCGTTCTAAAACAGGGACACAATCAAAGGGCCTTTCTTGAAAAACAAGAAGGCTGGTCCAATTACGATGAGATCATTGATCTTGTCGTAAAATCCCAATATTTTACTGCTCTCACAATCGACCCACCAATTCATACTGAAACTCTAAATGAGTTCTGGGCTAATGCTGAGACGGTGACGGTTGATGGTGAAATTATCTCCCTCAACTCAAGAATAAAAGGGAACCCACTGACCATCACACCGGCCACACTGGCAACAAGACTGGGCCTGAATGATGTAGCTGCCCCTGATCATGTTGCTAACTCTGACATTCACTTAACCATGACTGAGTGTGGTTATCAAGGTACTCTCTCCCATGCTACTATTTTCAAAAAATATTTTGAACCAAAATACAAGCTTTTGTTTCATTATATTATTATGTGTTTGAGTCCAAAGACAGGGTCTTATGACCAGATGCCCTCTACTTTTCAACCAATATTTCATTCCATAGTGAATGAAACCAAATTCAGGGCATCAAAATTATTTTTCAATGAGTTGGTGTTACATCATAATAATACCAAGAAAAAGTTTTTGTTATACCCAAGGTTCATTATGCAATGCATAATAGGGGAACTGGGTAATGAGGTGCTTGTGGGAAAAGTTTCAACTTTAAATCCATTAACCTCACAAGCATACTCTAGGCATAACAAACCGGCTATCTGGCCAGAAGATGATCAGGGAGAACAACAAAAAGTCCCCCTGAAACCCACATCTTCCAAACTTACACCATCAAAAGCCAAAAAGCCCAAGCCAACAAAGACAATAACCCACCAACCCAAAAGAAAAGCTGTTCAGGAGGTTGAGATGCCTGAACACGCTCATGGGCAATCTGCTCTTCAAATAGGTGAGACTGAAACACCCTCTCAGTCTCATCCATCTCAAACCCCACCAAGAGCACCCATAACACTCTTATTCAAAAGAAAAATACTTAGAAAAACTGTTGTAACTGACACTTCTTTTGAAACTGCTGACCAACCTATTCAACCTATTGCCCAAACTTCTGAACCAACCCCTCAAATTTCTGAACTAGAGGCAATAGAGATTGCCAAACTTCTCTCTAGGCTAAAAGAGAAAGTCCCATCTGATAATGTCAGTCCCCTACAACCACAACAAACAGGGGACATAACCACAGAATCAGACATGGATGTGGACATCACTAGCCCTAACCCAAGAGATGAGGGTGGACCAGAGTCTTTAAGCCCAATCTTAGAGACTCTTGGGGCATCTGAGGCTGCTACTACTCAGTTACCAACCAGTGGTGGATCTGAGGATAGAAGTAAAACAGCTAAGACCTCAGATGTGGCAACTACTGATGAAGGCTTAATGCCTGAAGTAGGAAATCCTCAGAACCAAGAACAAGAGGTTCATGAGAGAACTGAGTTGGGCTCAGCTCATGATTTAACTGAGACAGTCCTCATTGAGGACAACATCAGGGATTCAGATGATTCCATTAATTTGGATGATGATTCAACAAACAAAACTACTGAATTGACGGCACTTTATGAAGGTCCTGCTACAGGGGTATCCAAGCTCAAGAAGCCAGTCACCCCTGCACAGGTTAAAGTCCACTCAATCCCTAAAACCCCTAGAGTGGCATCCTCTGTACAACATGAGGATCTCCCAAAAACACACCCTTCAAATCAAATGCGTACCCAATTCCTTGGGCCTTAAAGCATAGACATGAACCAACTATGCAGCCCAGGTGGTGACCTTTATCAAATGATGAATGCCCTCATCAAGAATCACCTCCAAACCTATACAGCTAACTTGGAGCTGTCCATCAAGAACCAATTTGGGGTGATTCAGACAAAGATGAATGATCTGCAGACCAAGATTGACTTCAACAGCAAACAAATTGCCAATCTGACAGATCAGATCAAACCTCTGAAGACTATTGATGAATCCAAAAAGAGGGAGAAGATGAAGGAACCAATGGATACAGTTGAAGCCAGAAGAAAGGCAAGACCTTGCTATCCTAGAGAGAGATCAGAAAAACCAGGCCAGAAAAGAAGCAATGGCCAAACAGTTTGGTGTCTCAGTGGAAGATATTGAAGCCACAGAAAAAGAGACCGAAACCTCTGAAGAATCCCTAAGGCATAATAAAGAAACCTCTGATGGTCAAAGTCCTAATGACTCAGAAGATACTGAAGACAATCCTTCAGTAGTTGACAAACCATCAGCAGTTGTCAACCCAGCAGAGGTTAACACTTCCAAATCTCAACAATCTAAACCTTCCAGATCCACTGAACAAATCAAACCAACTTCTGCTCCTCCAAGGCCTACAACAACCACTACTATGACTGTCCTAACCCCTGCTCCAATCTCTCAATCTACTGAACTTCTTGAGCAGAGGTTAAAGGTAGTTCAACAAAAAGCCAAGGAAGACCAGATTTGGAAAAATCTGGAACAAAGGGATGACTTAGAGTTTGAAGAGAAGCTCCAGGCTTATCAAGCTGAACTGGAAAGACAGGCTGAAATTGATCATGTTGCTGAAGAAGACAAAAGACAACAACTGGTGTCTTACATCACAAAGAACAGCAAGACTAAAGCCTACACACTCAAGGGACTCTCTATGCAAGAGCTGACAAGAAGGGCACAACTAATTGCAGACAAACTGGCCACAAGTAAAGAAGGAAAGGCCAAGAGAGCCCAGATGATAGATGAATTAGTAGCAGATGGCTATGGTTCAAAAGCCTCAGTATCCAGATGGGAAGAAGAAAGACTGATGGATACTTATCGAAAATATAAGGCTGCCAAGGTTGCAAATCCAGAGAAGTTTCAAACTGCTGATCCTTCAAGATCAGTAGTTAGAACTTCTGGTGTTTTAACAAGAAGGCCTGCTACTCAAAGGAAGAAATCAGAGGACAATGTCAAAACTGATTTCAAAATGGTACTACTTGAAGGAAGTTCAGTAGTTCATGCAGATTTTGACATTGATGAGAAACCTCTGATAACACAATTCAGGGATCCTTCCACCTTTGCCTACCAAATTCAAAAGACTATCAAAGACAAGATGCATACCAAGGTAGTGACTGAACACCATCTCCTAACTATTCAGATGCCTGATATGCAACAACAACAACAACAACAACAACAAGGAAGAGACTCCCACCTGAGGCTTACTGAAGTAGAAAGCATCCAACACTCAGGATCATCAACCCAAGGGACAAGTCTGGTTCCCTATACCTCTGACTTTAACCAGTCAAAGGTGCCTATCATCAGATGGTCACTTACTGCTAACAACTCAGTATTATTGACAAGAAGAGACCTTTCAAGCAGGGCTTACAAGAAGATCAGTGATCTAAAGAAACTGTCAACACAAGACCTGCTCACAATTCAACATCTGAAACAACAGAAAGGATCTCTATCTGATGGACAGTTAAACCAGCTAAAGAACACCATGTATAAAGAAATATGGAAGATTGTTCAAAGCAGAAGAAGATCATAAGGAATTAGTAAGGTTTTGGGTTCATCAATCCAGGGGGAGATTGTTAGGACAAAGAGGATTGGTGAAACCACTTTTGGAAACCTTAGTCTAATTCACTTCTGCAAATTTTGGCTAAGTATAGAAGTACTGAAGAGAAGACAAGAAACTGCTGAAGAGAAGATATGACAAGTGCTGAAGAAGAAACTTCATCAGAAGTTCTGAAGTCCAAACCAGACAAGTTCACTTCAGAAGTACTAAGACAAACTACTCATCAGTAGTTTGTCATTCATCAGCACTTATAGAAGATATTTTCCACCGCCTTTTTGTTTCAGTAGTTTATTGTTTATTATTACTTTTAGCTGTAATTGTTTGTTTCAATGTTGCAACTTGTGCAACTTGTTTCTGATGTTTCTGTACTTGCTTTATTGGCAAGATACATGCATGTAAACGTCTATAAATAGGAGGCTTCAACCTTCTATTTTAGACATTGATTTTAACAGAAAAATCCTTCAAACACTTTCACTGTTCTATTCCATTTCTGTATTTATTGTGAATCTGCCTAAGTATCTAATTCTCATTTTACTGCTTAGATTCATAATAAATACTTGTCATTAATTAGTTTCAATCATCAAGAGGGAGTAATAACTCCTCTTAAGTATAAAAAGTGTTGCTTTAACTTATACATTCCGTTGTGCTTACAATCTGATATACAAGAGCTTGCTAAACACTTAAGTGTCAAAGATAGCAAGTTCTTACTTAAAACGAAAGAGCAAACTGATCCAACAAGTTACCTGAATGTCGTTTTTCGATTGTTGATGAAGAACTTCAACCGTCAGATGAATTTTTTTAGTCTGTGTGTGTTGTTTGTATAATGAAGAAAGTAATGTATAGACATCTATTAATTATACAGTACATATTTATTTCAAAAAAACTTAATTTTGTAAATTGAATATTTAAATGAGAACAAGTTTAATAATATTTTATTTTCAACCCTTCATTTTTAAAAGTTGTACTTTAAAGTTCGATATAATAATAATAATAATAATAATAATAGAAATAATAATAATAATAATAATAATAATAATAATAATATACAAATAATATATGTTATATAATATTTTATTATTACTTTACTTTCAATTTCAATTTCAATTTCAATCCCTAAAAGATGATTATTTGAGTTCTAGAAACTGAAAATTCCAAAATACATCTTTCCCTCCTTATCCAAGTATAAGACGTTAATGTGAGTTTCATGTTCTTCTGACCAGCTCCAAAGTATTACGATTAGAACTCTACTTTGTGATTTATATTTATGTTTTGTGGTCAATAGTTACAAAATATATAATCTAAATTTTATACTTGTTCAACACACTTAAAATTATGGATATGCAAAACAAAGATTCAAGTTAGTATGAATTCTTTATTAGGCAAACTCCGACTCAAAACTCTGCACAAGCAAGAAAAAAAGAAATGATATTCTACAAGAATGTAAAAATAAACGTGCTTTTCATGGTGCATGCACATCGTCTCCTTTATAGAGTACTCCACTGGCAAATATTTCCATAGGTATGTCCTATAATTAGACCAAAAATTTGCTCTATCACATATTGAAATTTTTTTTAATTGTTACATATCTTTTTTGCTTTACAAATTTCAAACATGTATGAATTGTATGTTGGCCAAACTCTGATACAAAAGAAGTGTGCAGAACCAAGAAAAATAAGGAAGCACATTCTACAACAGCGTAAAAATAAAAGTGGGTTTTATCTTGGATTCACATTCTTTCCTTTACAAAGAACTCCACTGTCAAATATTACTAACGGTATGTGTTATAAAATCGAATCAAAATTGTTTTGTATTACATATTCATATTACAGATTTTATTAATTTTGACATATGTTTTGTGTTTAACAAGTTTTGAGTCACTATAAATTGTATGTTGGCCACACTACGACCCAAAAATCGGCAGAAGCAAGAAATAAAAGGAAGGACATTTTGCAACAGCTTAAATATAATCGTGGTTTTAATGTTGGATCCATATCCACTCCTTTAGAGAAGACTCAACTTCCATTAACATCTTTGTAAATGATAATTCCATGATGGTAATCTGTCAATTATATTTAAAATAATCAAATGTAATGTAAAGGCACATTCTGTTTTTACTCATATTTACAAATAACAATCATGATACCAAATGTTCAATAACAGATAGCAAAGATTAAGACATGTTCAAAGGTTATTCTTATAAATTACTCATTTTTATGTTTTTAAGTAAATACTAGAACCAGAGAAGAAAATATTTAGTTGACATTTAATCAAACTCTAATAACATATTTTTATTGTTTAAATAAACTTTCCTCCTGATGATTATCGATCAAAAGTTTAAAAGAAGTTACCTGAATGTCGTTTTTCGATTGTTGATGAAGAACTTCAACCGTCGGATGAATTTTTTTAGTCTGTGTGTGTTGTTTGTATAATGAAGAAAGTAATGTATAGACATCTATTAATTATACAGTACATATTTATTTAAATAAAACTTAATTTTGTAAATTGAATATTTAAATGAGAACAAGTTTAATAATATTTTATTTTCAACCCTTCATTCTTAAAAGTTGTACTTTAAAGTTCGATATAATAATAATAATATATTAATAATATATGTTATATAATATTTTATTATTACTTTACTTTCAATTTCAATCCCTAAAAGATGATTATTTGAGTTCTAGAAACTGAAAACTCCAAAATACAACTTTCCCTCCTTATCCAAGTATAAGACGTTAATGTGAGTTTCATGTTCTTCTGACCAGCTCCAAAGTATTACGATTAGAACTCTACTTTGTGATTTATATTTATGTTTTGTGGTCAATAGTTACAAAATATATAATCTAAATTTTATACTTGTTCAACACACTTAAAATTATGGATATGCAAAACAAAGATTCAAGTTAGTATGAATTCTTCATTTGGCAAACTCCGACTCAAAACTCTGCACAAGCAAGAAAAAAAGGAACGATATTCTACATGAATGTAAAAATAAACGTGCTTTTCATGGTGGATGCACATCGTCTCCTTTACAGAGTACTCCACTGACAAATATTTCCATAGGTATGTCCTATAATTAGACCAAAAATTTGCTCTATCACATATTGAAATTTTTTTTAATTGTTACATATCTTTTTTGCTTTACAAATTTCAAACAAGTATGAATTGTATGTTGGCCAAACTCCGATACAAAAGAAGTGTGCAGAACCAAGAAAAATAAGGAAGCACATTCTACAACAGCGTAAAAATAAAAGTGGGTTTTATCTTGGATTCACATTCTCTCCTTTACAAAGAACTCCACTGTCAAATATTACTAACGGTATGTGTTATAAAATCGAATCAAAATTGTTTTGTATTACATATTCATATTATAGATTTTATTAATTTTGACATATGTTTTGTGTTTAGCAACTTTTGAGTCATTGTAAATTGTATGTTGGCCACACTCCGACCCAAAAATCGGCAGAAGCAAGAAATAAAAGGAAGGACATTTTGCAACAGCTTAAATATAATCGTGGTTTTAATGTTGGATCCATATCCACTCCTTTAGAAAAGACTCCATTGTCAAATATTATCAACGGTCCGTGTTATACATTGGAATAAAAATTGTGCTTTATTAAATATTCATGTTGTAGCTTTTATTAGTTGTTAGATATTTTGTTTTTTGCTTCACAAGTTTCAACAACACAAATTTGCCCAATGAAAGTAACTCAACATAGTGGTAATATGACTCCAACTATTGGTAGTACTTTATGTGAATCATCTACTAAAAGGAAAGGTAACTTGAGACAATTGAAGTTTGAACTTTTTGTTTGATCATTATTCATGTTTTGCTCATTATTGTTTATATATATTTTTTTAAAACTTCAACAACACAAATTTCATCAAGGAATATACATCAAAATTCCTTAAATTTGGATATTTCTTCTAGTAGAAGTTTTGAAAGCTCAATTCTTATAAATTGTATTGGTAAGTTATTTCTACTTAAAATGTATAGCTTATTATATATATATATATATATATATATATATATATATATTATTGTTGTAGGTGAATCTTCAAATGATAATCGTATTGGTTATAAGTTTAGAAAAGGAAATCAAAACTTCTATACAAGTCAGATACCTAAATTTGATTTAAATAGGGGAGATGATGTATTGGCAGATCCTATTGTTTAACAGGTTTTTGGAATTTCAAAAGGTACAAGGTGTTGTTTGTTTTTATGTTTCTGAAGTTCCATTTTTATATTTTTATTCATTTTCTAGATTATGTAGATCATGGAGATGCCATTTTTGTCTGCTCTAAATATCAAGCATTGTTGTGGGAAGATGAAATGCTTAGGGGAAATAAAGATCGTAAGAAACGACGTTTTCGCTCTGCTGTTTGAATGGTGATGTTAAACTTCCATCATTACCTGAACCTCCTCTATTATTATGGAATTTGTATAAAGGTCATAATCCAATGAGCAAGAACTTCATAAATAACATTCGAGCATATAACATGATGTTTTCTTTTACATCTCTTGGTGGCAAGGTTGAAAAAAGTTCTCACAGAGGTAAAGGTCCTTACGTATTTAGACTCCAGGGTCAGAATTATCATTGAATGGGTAGTCTACTTCTGGATGACGGAGAACAACCTAAAGTTTGACAACTTTAGATATACGATTCAGAAAATAAAGTTGTAAATCGTTAAAAGACTGTTAGGTAATTTTTATAGTTAATTTGTTCCATTTATGATTCTACTTATTTCTCATTTCATATTTACATACATTCTTCATTTGAATGAAATGTTATGGTAAAGTTGTTAATTTTGATGCAATTCTGAAATAGATTCTAATTCTACTGCAAAAAATGTGCTCGATCTTGAGACAATCAAGATTCTTAAAGATATGTTGGATTCCTGCAATCCTCTTGTGCAGTCCTTCAGAATGGTAAGAGATTGTTTTCAAGAAAATGTCTGGCAAAAAGTAACATTGAAGGTTATTGGAACAAGAGATAAGGATGGAAGGGTTTATAACCTGCCAACTGCCTCAGAAGTTGTTGCATTAATAACTGGTGATTTTGATGGATCATTTGACACAAGAAATATCATTGTTCGATCAAAGGCTAATGGGCTTTAAAGAATTAGTGAGCTTCATCCTTCTTATCTTGCTATGCAGTATCCACTTATTTCCCACATGATGAAGATGGTTTCAGACTTGGTATTAAACATAATGGGATTGAAGTTGATAATGACAAACTTAGAACCAACATTTCAATGAGGGATTTTTTTTCTTATAGAATACAAGACAGGAATAATTAGTTTTCATTGTTAATTCATGTGAAAAAACTGTTCCAAGAGTTTTTAGTTGATGCGTACACAATGGTGGAATCTGCTCGCCTAATGATGTGCCGAGAAATCTATATGTTTTCACACATAACTATCACCTGTTTTATACTCTAAATCGTGATTTTATCTCTGTTTTTGTAACACCCCAACCGATGGCGGAATCATCTAGGTGTCACGTAGTGACGATTGTTCAATAGCTCATGGTACTAAAAGTATAAATATTGATACATTGATTAAATAGTTTATTACATTGAAATGAATTACAACGATTCTACATGCCAACTAAACTGAAATACAATAAATCCAACTTCTAAGTAAAAAATCCAAAAGCTTAAGAGTCATCTCATAAATAACCTAAAACATGTACGAAAATAATTTTGTCAATACAAAAATGTATTGATGAGCATACCCTGTTTGGAATACATATAGTAGAAAACTGTTTCGCAATTCACGTGTTTCTACAATTTAGTGTTCAAGCTATGCACAAATGTCACCCAAAACCAAGCCTTAGAGTAGAAATGATATCCAAGAATAATGGGATATCTAGTATATATGTATAGTATTCACCTAATAGTAGATTATATATAATAGGCAACAAGACAATACCGTTCACACATAACAATAAACAAGGACTCAACTCGAACATGTAAGTCAACAAGGGGTATATACTATAGTACTATTTATTGCTATGCTAGGCCCACATCGGGTTAATGGTTAAGGTCATAAGTACACACTATCAACGATCAACAAGTAAAACACATACAAGAATTGGGATTGTGAATATAGAATAAAACATTATTAAGTGAGTGAAGTAATAAGCGTACACGAGTCACCCCAAAAGTGTAAAACATGAAAAGGGGAAAGATATACTCACAGTTTTTGAAAGCGATCAAAATCCAACTTAAGCGGCCGTGAGTTAAGTAATGGGAATTCGGTGGAATTCAACCTATAATGTATAAGAATACTACTAAGGAAATGTCTAAAAAGTCTAAGGTATCTAGGGTTCCATGGCATTAGGATTCATTAAGTTGATTTGGGAAATTAGAGTTTTTGCGATAAACCAAATTAATACAAAATTTGTATATCAAAAACAATGTGACAAGGTTTATAAATACGATTAGGTAATATACTTATTACCAATCAACTATCTAGTTAAAAGGTAGTTACAAATAATTGGGACAAAGTAATTGAATTAATTGTTTCAAAATTGTAATTGTAAATAATTACAATAATTAGAAATAATTGGAAAATAAATACAAGTTACACAAGTGAACTAAATGTTGATGATTATAACTTTCAAACATAATATTTCTGTTTTATAAGACATCAAATTTATAAAATAAATTTCATGTATTATGAATTAATAAATGATTTAAGTATTTAAATAAGCATAAATCTAACTAAAATACAAGATATGGCTAAAAATAATATTTTTTATGAAAAATAAATAAATTCTGATGAAAATTGATCAAAATAAAATTTTCACAATTTTTCCCAATTTATTTGCATTTAAAACAGATTTAATGAATTTAAATCATATTTTAATGATTAAAAATAGGAAACCCAATAAAAATTTCTATGCAAATAAATTTTATTTTAGTTCTTCATGTCTAGAAATAATTACCCAAAAATTTTGAGATTTAAACCATTAAAGAGGAATATTAATCAATTAATTATGATTAAAAAATTTAAATCAATAAAAATACAAAAATAATATATTTTTCAGAAAATAAAATATGATAATTTTCTATAAGGTGTCAAGATACTACAACTAAATTTTCATGAGTTTTAGAGAAAAAATGAAATTTCTATAAATATAATAAGATAAATGTATTTATATAAACAATATAAATAATAAGACGAAAAAAAACATGCAACAGACCCGCTGGTTGAGGGAGACGAACCCGGGTCCTTTAGGTGCTCAAACACATATACAATCACTACACCATAAGCATCACATATTGTTTTATTTGAATGGAAATTATATTTATATAATAACACTCACTTCATCTTGTTCCCCAATTTCAAACCTTAAACCCTAAATTCCTAAAATCCTCAATTCACAAAGAATAACATCCGATTATATAGGGCTTTCATAGAGGGACAAATAAGAAACAAAATGGCAATATAAATTTGGACTTACAAGATCGAATAATGATAAAAATGAAAGCAAAGAATCCAAATTAAAAGTCACGACTTGGAGGTCTTGAAGTCTCCATTTGACATGTTTTTTTTAGTGGTTTTATAATGTAAATTAGTGTAGAAAATGAATGGTGCGAAAGATTTATATACTGGACTAGTAAAATATGAGTTTTAAGACGATTTAAGTTTCCAGCCGTTTCACTAATAAAACTGAATTAAAGTCCTTAATGAATTCTAAATTATTTCACTTAATTAGAATTGAATCATATGTTTCTTTTGAGCTTTATATCTTAGAGGCAATAAATTCTATGACTAGTAAATTCAATTGAAATTTGATTTTTATAACTCATATTTCACATTAATTCAATAATTAGTTAACTTCTTCTTGAAGAATAGTTATTTTATTATTATTAAAATTATCTCAATTATTATTTAGTGATTAATTTATAAAATATAAATGTCAAACATACCAGGATTGAAACTGAAACTACAATATAGGTTAAGGACTAAAAGTGTGCATACGATGAAAGTGAATGGTGCAAATGTCACAGTTTAATCATGATTTATCTTTCTTTGTTGATAATTGCAGAATCGGAGGTCCGGTGATGAAAAGAAATGGAAAATTGCACAATACGGCACAAAACGGACGAAGAATTGAAGACTTTGAAGCTCTACCAGATATGGCACGGCCGTGCTCACGGCCGTGCAACTGTTCCGGGTCAATAAGTCAACATTTCCATGTCAACAGAGGTCAATTTCAGTACTTCAGGAATTGCACGGGCGTGCTGTACTCCAGCATGTTCTCCAAGGCGAAAACCGACCAAAACTGACAAGTTGGTTAACTATACTAGGTGGCACGGGCGTGCCTGGGGAAGTGGCACAGGCGTGCTAAGGAACAAACCAACACCTTCTGCAAAAAGTACTCCCTGTTGAGCAGGGGCGTGCCAAAGTTGAAGCACGGGCGTGCCAAACTGTCACACCCTCAAATTACACTTGCGGGGTTTTACCGCGAGGCGCGTGACGTACCAGGATCCAAGTCAACGATCACAATAAACGAACACTAAATGTAAAAGATGAAACCAAAACATTAAGCTTTGAGCCATAAACCAGCAGCGGAAGCATTTCTTGTTTACAACCAAAAGACATAATATAGTTGAAAACATTGTTTAACATGCAATAAAATTCTAGACGCCGTACAAGACTCCGTGGGCCTAGTCCAATAACTGCTACCTTAGCGACCTGAGAAAACATGCCAAAAATGTCAACATATAATGCTGGTAAGTTCACAGGTTTTATAAAAGAGTTGTTATAAGTTTGAAAGATCATATCTATTACTACTAGGTTGTAAGAACGTTAGCTAGACGTTAAGCGTTTTTACTACTACGGTTGGGAACCCATTACTAAACATGAACCAGTATGATGAAACAGCCCAGATTGACTGGGTTACCGATGCCTCGGTAAACCCGAAGCTAGAGACAATATGCACCCGCCCGGCTCCCAGCCGTCGAGTGGGGTTTGTGAGGCCCAATAGATCTATCCACATTTCCCTCATTGTACATCCTGCACATTCATGGTTCCCCCTGGGACTTTGTATAAAACGCCGTATAGTAATCTAAAGTAACCATAGTATAACATGATCTTTAAAGATCCAAGTAAGTAGCATGTTTCTCCCCCAAAAGTAAAACCAGTAAAAGTGGGGCTGTGACACTCACCTTAGATTGCGTTACTTGAAAACAGTTAAATCAATAAGCTATGATAGCCCCAAATAGCGGCGACCTATCATAAGACGTATATAAGTACTCAGACTAATAACCCGTAGCTTAACTAGTCCCCGAATGTCCGGACCATAACCATGTACATTTGAAAACACCTTTGACTGTTAAACCGACCGCACCAGACAAGACCCGACATCCCATTGGTGACCCGACATCCCACGTGTTATCCAAGAACCAGAAATCAAGCAATCACATGTAACTATACAATTAACACATATCCATGTTCACATCATCTATCATACGAGTCATATATAGCATAAATGGGTCCGAACACATGTTACCAAGTTATTAGACATGCCACGGGGTTCCTATCATGTTCCTAGGTGTCAAATCATGCTTCGGGATGTCAAAATACACTTACAACAGCAACACACGTGATTAGGAAATCAAACATGAAATTAGGAAAGTCAACTAGCAATTAGGAAAGTCAAACATGCAATTAGGATTGCAATTGCATGTAATACACACGAGTAGCGGTCTACTCGCCTATGGAAACATGCAAGTAGACCATAATCGCCCCTGCTATAGGCGAGTAGGATTCCTACTCGCCCCCCTGCAGATCGGTTCCACTTTTTCGCGCGTTTGACCCTCCAAATAAGATCCGAAACATGTAAAAACACCCAACATCAAACCCAAATCATTAACAAACCCATTCCAAGCAAAAAAAAAAACCCCAATTTATCACTGGTCTAACACCCTATTTGCAATTATTTCCAAAAATGGCAAAGTACTAGGTTTCATTAAATATGCATATCTTTCCTTAAATGGCAAATAATCAGATTTCATCACCTACAACTTTGCAAATCATCATCCCTTTGTTATAATACTCTTCTAGTGTGAATCCTATTATCAAACAATCATCAAGTCATATCATAACATCCTAAATCTTTAAGAATCACTCAAACGGGTCAAAACACCTATTATCATCAAAACACCATAATAATTGCTCAAATCCTTGGAAAACATCATAACAACTCCTACACATCATAAGTACATCAATTACATGGAAACATTGACGTTTTGACCGTTAAAAATCGTTTCTTGCATGAATACTTCACATAGAGCATATATAAAGGTTTAGACTTGTTTTAGAAACTCATTTCAAAGGTTTTTAAAGACACAAACTTGATAAAACTAGGCCTGGACCTTTGGGAACCAAAATATCAACATTACAAAGGCTTAGGGTAGATAACAAACCTTGAATCTTGTTAAAGAAAGGAGTGTAAGCTTGGAAATGATGGGCTTTGAAGCAAAAAGAGTTCCAGAGGTGTGTTATTGTAACACCCCAACCGACGGCGGAAACATCGAGGTGTCACGTAGTGACGATTGTTCAATAGCTCATGGACTAAAAGTGTAAATATTGATACATTGATTGAATAATTTATTACATAAGAAAAACAAAGATACAATGATTCAAACTAACTATTTAAACTGAAATACAATGAATCAAAATCTGAATAAGAATCCAAAAGCTTAAAAGTGATAACAACCTGAAACATGTACGAAAATAATTTGGTCAATACAAAAATGTACTGGTGAGCATACCCTGTTTGAATACATATAGTAGAAAAAGAGTTTCGCAATTCACGTGATGTATACCGTTTGCAATTATGTAATTAAGTAGTATCAGTCAAAAACCGAACCTATGAATAATGACTAACACATGACTAACAATTTGAATAATGAATTAACAAAACAATGACCAAGATTCTCTCAACAGAGTCTCAAGGGGGTATACCATAGTACTATTCATTGAAATGCTAGGCCGCCCAGCGGTTAATGATTTTGACTAGCATAAATACACACCAAATCACATAAGGCAAACACACATGAGAATTGCATTAAGTATAAGAATAACATTTGATAATAGTGTACATGAGTAGCCCCAAAATAGTAAAACATGAAAAGGGGGAAAGATATACTCACAGTTTGCGAAAGCGATAAAAATCCACTTAAGCGGTCGTGAGCTAAGTAATGGGAATTCCAAGGAATTCAACCTATAACGTATATGAATACTAATAAGGAAATGTCTAAAAAGTCTAAGGTATCTAGGGTCTAAGGCATTAGGGTTTGTTAAGTCGATTTGGGGAATTAGAGTTTTTATGATAAGTCGATTAATATAAAGTTGTATATCACAAATAATATATGAAAGTTTGTGAAGGTGGTTTAGGTAATATAATTATTACCAATTGAATATTTAGATAAAAATGTGTTTCGAATAATTAAGGCAAAATAACTTAGTTAAATACTTTAACTAAATTATTGTAAGTAATACAATAATAATAAATATTTGAACAAATAATTATGAGTTATAAAATGATCCAAAAAATGAGAATTAAGATTTTTAAACATAAGAATATTTCTATTTTATAATAAAAGTATTTATAAAATAGATGTTAAATAATATAAATAAACAAATGATTAATTATGTCTAATTAAACATAAATAAGATTAAAAATACAAGACATGAACCAAAAATATTATTTTTATAGAAATTAAATACCTTCTGATGTAAACAAATTAAAATAATTTTCCCCTAATTTATATAAACTTATTTATATTTAAACCGATTTAACAAGATTAAATCATGTTTAAATGATTAAAAATAGGAAAACTAATAAAAATAAATGTTTTCTGGACCAATAATTTTTAATTCAGTTCATAATGATTAGGAATAATTTCTCAAAAAGTTTGAGATAAAAATCGTTAAAAATGAATTTTTAATCAATTAATTATGATTAAAACAAATTAAATCAATAAAAATATAAAAATAAGACTTTTTCTAGAAAATAAAAGTGTGGTAATTTTCTTTATGGTGTCAAGATGTTACACCTAAATTTTTATAATTTTTGAATAAAAAATAATTTATTATGAATATTCTAAATTAATAAGTAATATAGAGGTTTTTAATATGATTAAAAATAAAAGAAATAACATCAAAAAATATATTGTAAGCTGCCAGGGTTCGAACCCAGGCTGCTTTGTTAGCACAAAGATGCAGCAACCACCAGACCAAATCCCATCTTATTGATTTTAACTATCCCGAATTTTATTTATATAATTAAAGATAAACATCTTCTTCTCCCCCAAATACTAACCTAAACCCTAACTCAAAAACAATAATCCGCATAAGATCAGATTATCAATCTGTTATAGAGGGTTTTCGTTAAGTGATGTATAAATAACAAAACGGCAATGCAAAATGAGACTTACAAGCTCGTTTTAGAGTCGAAAAAGAATGCACAAGTCTGAGACTTTGGTCGACTGATTACAAGACCATTCAGTCGTGTTTTGTTCGTTTTATAAGTGGGTTATGCTGTGAATTCGTGCAGCAATGTGTTGGCATAAACGGGTTATATATGTTTGCTGAAAAAAAACGGACATAGGAGCGACATAAAGACTTCCGGTCGGTTACCCCATCATAGCTCATAAAGGTCGAATTTTAACGCATGTAACACTTGGATTTGATTGATAATCATGGAGAAACGCCACACATATTATTAAAGGAATTTAACACGCATTAAAACCCACGATTGAATTTCGCCGGAATCCAAATTCCGGTCGGCTTGTGCTCGTCGGAAAAGAAACCGGAAGAGAGGGAGGACAAGTTTCAGTTTTGAAACTTTCATGTTTTGGCAAAAGAAGTCCCTCAAGGTTAACTGAGTTAATTTATCTTATGACTTGGTTAATTTTTCCTTTATAAAACTTAACCATACTAACTACACTTTAACTTTAATCAAAACCAACAATTTTAGAACTTAAATGTTTTATTTGTTAAATTTCTAATGACTATTTAAGTTTGTATAAGTTTTTTTTTTTTTTTTAACCTTGAGATTTCACACATTTTATAAACGTTTAAATTTACGATTAAATGTAACTCATGTTTTTAATAAATTCAAAAACGAAGAAAAATATAGGGACTAAATTTGACAACTTCCTAAACGATCAGGGTGACGGTTGTCACAGTTATGGTGTGAGGGAGGCTTAGGATCAATTAGGGTTGCATAAATGATGTTCCACAAGTCAAGGGTTGTATTTATAGGTGTTCCTACTCGTCATGAACATAACAGGCGATTACAAGCAGCTATAGGCGATTAGGATTGCTAATCACATGAAAGTTCATGCAATTAGGCCTAATCGCATGTTCCTAGTTGCTTATAACCCTCCTACTCGCCTATAAGGCTTCTATCCATACGCAGAATTGAGTTTTTGGGTTTTTGGCGCGTTAAACACTATTTTAACACATATAAGCACGTATACACATACCGACAAGTCACATTATGATTCTAAACATATAAAGCATGATAACTAACACGTTTATACTCGTTCACCAATTCCCGGGACTCGAGACTCGCGTGTGTACATTAACCCGGTAATTCTACAAATCACCAATCTGTGTACTTATGGTTATGGACCGACTCCCAATGATCCCGTGGATCATCGTAATGCCTCCCGATGATTCCCGAACCATCATAACGACTCGACCGACTCCGTTAAGTATGTAATATGCATGACTCGCTAAGGTAAACTTACTAGTTTAATCAATGTTACTAACCTGAGTTTGCCGGGTGTCACATCATCCCCTTGTTGAAAGAATTTTCGTCCCGAAAATTGCCCAAGGACAAGAAGGAAGAGACGAAAGAAAAGAAAAATTTTCCAGTTGCCACATCATCCCCCTGTTGAAAGGAATCTCGGCCCGAGATTCATTTAGCTTCAGTAGAGACATATCTTGATTCGAACGCACGCTTAGGAAATAAATGAGGATACTTAGTATTCATCTGATCCTCCCGTTCCCATGTGAACTCTGGTCCACAATTTGAATTCCAACGAACTTTAACAATGTGGATTTTACTCCGACGAAGGCTACGAATCTTATAATCAAGGATTTCAACCGGTTCCTCCATGATACGCAGACGATCATTCACCATGATCTCTTCGAGAGGAACGACCAAAGATTCATCCGTTAGACACTTCTTAAGGTTAGAAACATGGAAGACATTATGAACATTACTGAGCTCAGCTGGCAGATCGAGCATGTATGCCACCGGTCCAATCCGTTCCAAAATCGCGAACGGTCCCACATACCGAGGATTAAACTTGCCACGCTTCCCAAAACGTATAACGCCCTTCCACGGAGATACTTTCAATAAAACCCTGTCGCCAACCTGGAATTCCAAAGGTTTGCAACGACGACCGGGATAGCTCTTTTGACGATCCCGAGCTGCTGCCATGCGGTTACGATTTTTTACGATCTTTTCAGAAGTCTCGTACACAATTTTTGGGCCGGTGAGCTGACTCTCACCCACCTCAGCCCAACAAAGAGGGGACCGACATTTCCGCCCGTAAAGAGCCTCGAACGGAGCTGCCTTGATACTAGAGTGGTAGCTATTGTTGTAAGAGAATTCCACCAACGGTAGATGACTCTCCCAACCCTTGCCAAAATCGATCACACATGCCCGAAGCATGTCTTCTAGCGTTTGAATCGTCCGCTCACTTTGACCGTCAGTTTGCGGATGATAGGTTGTGCTCATATCTAACTGAGTACCCAAAGCCTTGTGCAAGGATTTCCAGAAATTTGAGGTGAACCGATGAAACATTTGCGCAATTTCTAACTTTATCGTAATTTCATTTCAGTCCTCGTATTACGATCTTTTGAAAATACAAATAAAACTTATGTTGCATTATTCGTTAAATCTTATCTATGTACGTTTTAATATAAAACTTCAAATAAATTTGTCAAGGGATGTTGGAAAACGTCAAGTTTTACGATTAAAAAGGAATAAAAACATAAAAAACTATTGGTAAAGTTTATAAAAAGATGAAAAAATATAGTTTTAAAGTTTTAAAAACGTTTTTGGTTAGAATTATTAACTTTGGTTAAGTTTTTATAAGGAAGTAAGTGTTTAAACTAACCTAACTAACTAGAGGGACTAAAGGTGACAATTTTCATACTTTAAAAAAAAAAGAATAAAGCTGTTTTAGCCCTCTTTGGCCGGCCTAAATTCTGGCGGCCGGAATCACTCTGGAGACTTCATTTTATTGGGTTTTACGCGTTTTTACTCACAATAATTAATGGAATTACGTTTCTTCATCTAAATCCTTTGAATTCCCTCTCTTAAATGGTCAAAACACGCGTTAAAACTCCCTATTGAAACTGAAAATTTCATGTAACCGCCGAAAAACTTTAAAGCTTGTAAAATTCCATTTTTCCAAGACCACTATATAAATCAAGCATAGCTTTAAGTTCCTGTGCTCATTCCCTTCAAAACCCACTACAAAACCCCAAGAAAAAAACGTCTAGAAAGGCTCCAATTGATCTGTTTTTGGTCGCGGCTTTGAAGCTTTATTTCTGGCCAAAATACACATTGTAAGCTCTTGTTTTTAGTGCCATATTACTCCTTTAATCGTGTTCTTTGAAAGCCCTCTTGATTCAGGGTCTAAACATTACAAATTGAATGGGCTTTGAAATCTAGGGTTAGGGTTAAAGATTTGGGGAAGAAGATGAAGTCTAAGGTTTATATAAAAATACTTTTGGTTGAGTTTTATTAACAAACTAGTGCTTTGGTCTAGTGGTTGTGGGTGTGGGTTGGCAAGCCATGTGTACAGGTTCGAGTCTCTCTAGCACCCCATGATTTTTTTGCTCTTTACCCATCTTTACTTGGTTATTTTTTTGGTTTATTTTTATTAAATATATATATTTTAGTCATAAACTTAAAATATTCATAGAAAATTCATTTTTACTCCAAAAATTATGAAAATTTAGGGGAAACATCTTGAAACACTAAATAAAATTGTCATATTTTTATTTTATGGAAAAAATATTATTTTCCTATTTTTCTTTATTTAATTTGTTTTAATCATAATTAAATGATTAACAATTCATTTTAAGTGATTTTAATCTCAAATTTTCTAGAGATTTATTTTTATGTATAATAAACTGAAATTAAATGTAATTTTTTAGAAAAAAATTATTTTTGTTATTTTTATTGTTTTTAATCATTAAAACCCTATTTAAACTCATTAAATACGTTTTAAATGCAAATAAATTGAAAGAAATTATGGAAATATTATTTTGAGTATTTCACATCATAAAATAATTATTTTTCATACAAATATCATTTTTGGATCATGTCTCATATTATTTATTCTAGTTATATTTAATTTAGATATAATAAGTTGTTAAAATCTTTTTCGTGGATATTTTTCTATAAAATAGAAAATATTTCTAAGTGTGGGATACATAAGTGTTTTAGACGCTTATTTAATTAATCATGACATATTTATTTCAAAACTATTGTTAATTAAAAAAACTTCATCTTCCCTACGCAAGTCTAGTAACCCTAATGCCTTAGATTTTTGGTTGCCTTAGACTTTTAAGTTAATTTCCTCATTAGTAATCTATCATATACAGGTTGAGTTCTTCGGAATTCTAAGTCCTTTCGACAAACTTTCGTGGAAATTACAATTAGCGAAACTGTGAGTATATCTTTCCCCCTTTTTACCGTTTTACTATTTTGGGGCGACTCATGTACTTAATATCAATTTTCTATTTCATCTTACTAAACTAGCAATTCTTATGTGCGTTTGCTTGTGTCATTTCGTGTATTTATGACCTGTCAAATCATTAACCGTTGCGGCCTAGCATTTCAATGAATAGTACTGTGGTATATACCCTTGTGACTCTGTTGAGAGTCCTTGTCATTGCTATGTATTACATTACTACTAGCGCATACTATATATATCTGCTTTCCTTTCATAGGGTTGATTTGACCCGGATACCACTTATTACATTTTGCAAAATAATACATGAATTGCTAAATTTTACCTTACTATATATATCAAACGGATGTACTCACCAATACATTATATGTGTTGACGAAATTATTTTGTACATGTTTCAGTTGACGTTTGATCTTACATGCTTTCACGCTTAGGCTGGACCTTAGGCTGGACCTGGTGCTTAATAAAAGATTGAATATTTATTTATCTATGTTGGAGATTTCTATTAAGACTTTTCTATTTCCTTTTTGGATAATGAAAGTTTGTTTGCTATTAATATTTACAATTTAGTCCATGTGCTATTGAACAATCGTCACTACGTGACACCTCGATGTTTCCGCCATCGGTTGGGGTGTTACAGATTGGTATCAGAGCCATGGTTATAAGAAATTAGGTTATTAGTAAATGCTTTTGACCTAGACTATAACTAAGCTACCCTTTATATGCTCTCTTTTATCCTCATATTTCTTTAGATAGTTTTTCTCCTATTACTTTATATTCGAAGAAGATCATATTCCACAAACGAAACGAAAACACCAAGTTAGGAGTGATATCCATACCTTGGTGAATAGTTTCACTCCTTATATGTTTTATTTATTTATTTATTTATCTTGGAATATTTTCCTTTCGAGATAGGAGACGTCCAAATCTCAAGGAATCTATCCCTCTAAAAGAAACTTAATCACTAAGTTAGGAGTGATATCCTTATCTTAGTGATCAGTTTCAATCCATCGTATTTTTACTTTTGAAGTATATCTTGAGTTACGAGTGAAATCCACATCTCAAGGATATATTTCCACATCTCAAGTTCCTCTAGAGTTTTGAAATCTATTTGTGACGGGGCACGTGCAATCTGGAAGGGTGAGCGCCTGTATTCTGAGTTTTCTGTCTAGGCCTGGCATTTCGCATAAATCTCAATCAGACGAGGGACCCGTATGCCGACCTAGGAACTCTCAGGATGAGCATTCACTTATAGGCTAAAGTACGCCCCCACAAGTCACTAATAATATTTCAATTACTTTAGCTAGTCAACGGTTTCCTTGGAAACACTCTTATACCTCATTTTATACTTGGTATTGCTTTTCACTTGAAGTTTTATCATGATTTTCTTTATGATATTCATAATTTTTCTTATAACAATTTATAATTACTATATCTCATGTTTTGTGTTACTTGTCTTGATATAAACTATGACATTTCCAAGATTTTTGGAATCAAATCTCATAATTATTGTTGCACTTTTGTAGATGTCTGATCGCGAATCTCGTAAGAGAGCCTCGAAGCGTCAGGCTTAACTGAAATCTGATCGTCGTATCACGTCCATGCTTAATGATAAATTGGAAACTCTTGTTCCTAACATCATTAATGCTATTATCCCAAACCTTAACCCAAACGGCAGCTCGAATGGGAACTCAAACGGGAATGCGGGTGGAAACGGTGGAACCACAGAGAATAAGTGCTTTCAAGCACTTCAACTCTTGTCATCCCAACAAGTTTAAGGCACTGAAGGAGCCACTGGGTTACTCGAATGGTTCAAAAGTATGGAGAATACGTTCATTAATAGCGACTGTTCAGACCAACTGCGTGTTTGTTATGCCTCGAGTGTTCTTCAAAAGAGGGCACTCAATTGGTGGAAGGGTGAAAAACATGCTCGAGGGACAGAAGCTGCTTTGGCTATGTCTTGGGATGATTTCAAAATTGCTATGTGTAACACCCCAACCGATGGCGGAAACATCGGGATGTCACATATTGATGATTGTTCAGTAGCTCATGGTAAATAATAAATTTCAATATTTGATTTAATTACATTACATACAATTGTTCTACAAAAATTTGTACATCAAAATGAATAATACTAAATACACATCTTCAAGCATTAACTCTAATCTTCAAGCAAGCTATAACCTGAAACATGTTAAGTTTGAAAATATTTTGGGGTCAACAAAAGTTGGTGAGAATTACATAGGTTTTGATAATTGAATAAAGCTTGTACAATTCAAGTGTCATGGCAAGTCTAGTCCATATGTGAAAACATACTAGAAGTAAATTGAGTGCATAATCAACCCTTGTGACTGTTACATTGTGGTCTATCCCATACGCTCATGGTTCACTCGTTAATGTTATGCGATAACAATCACCCACGCTACCTATGTAGGAGGCACGTATCCGGGTGGGATTGTCAGTCAAATCGATCTATCATTGTATACCGTCGGCTGATCAATGTTAATGATTATGCTAGAATATTGTGCTTACCCTAGTCACGTTTAAGACATAATGCAACATAGAAAAACACATAGACACTTTATGATTGAATTGCATATAGAATGTTGTAACATGTTTCACCCCAAAAATAGTGAAAAATAGAAAAGGGGCTATGTAAAACTCACCTGACTTTCACTGTGTAGGTACTAGCAAAACAATAGTGTGAACTTGGATTAATTGAACTCTTGTATCCTATTACAAATAACGATGCCTTAATTTCTAATGCAAATAAACTTGTTTTGTTTTCTTAGTTTTAAAGATAGTTTATCCAACTACCTAGACTCGTATTGTAAAATAATACGTGTCTCAATGTGTGTATAACTTAATGAACCGATAGCAACTTGGTTTGGTTTATTGAAAATATAAGCGTTTGTATGGTTACTTAAAATAAGTACTTTGATTGTAGTATTTATAGTCGCGTCTTGAAATTATTGCTAAAGAAACATCTTGGATAGCGAAAATAATATTTGCGTAATTCGACTTGAATGTTACTCGTTTAGTAGCTCGGATAGTGTATGTATTTTATCGTTATAAATATTTGTACTTTGGCGATGAAAAGTTTGGAAGTTAGGATTTATTTTCAAAACGTTGCGTCATTTACAAATTATAATATATATATTTAAGTGTTCATGTATCTTTTTTATAGTTTTGGTTCGTTCGATAAGCATATTATATTTTGTAAAAATTTGGGCAGAGTTTCCTCTGTTTTTGTTTAAAACCGACAACTAAAGTTGTCTATATTTTGCCAAAAATCAATCATTCAAAATTCTCAAAACGCAATACAATTTAACTAATCCTTATAATACATAACAAATGGTTTAAATTACTAAACTATAATGAGCGAGAACTTCATGCTTTGATAAGTAATACATAAATATATAGTTCGAATTTTGAAAACGCTATAAAAAACGCATGAACATAAGTTAGTCCGTATTTGATTTGTCAAGCCAACAATAAAAATAGTTTTTAGTTTTTTTTTTTTTTTTTGTTACAACTCGATTCGGTTCGCTTACACTTTTAGAATAAATATTTATATACAATAAACACGAAAAGAATAAACTAAAGTTGTGGCGTGCGTTATACCTTCCCGATATTTATTCGCGAAACGAAAACACACGCACGTACATCGATCAACGAGTTGACTAGCTTGACTAGACCCGAACAAAATAGTGGCTAAGTTGACCAGCTTTGACCGAGTCGAATCTTGACCAAAGTTGACCAATCTTGACCGAAAGGAACATAACCAAACCGATCATTACCCCTGCTGCCATTGCACTATCTGAGCCGAAACAAAAGACCAGATCTGGTCTGTTTGACCGGCGTTGACCCGATAAGAAAAACGACTCAAGGTCGAGGTAACCAAAAGTCACTGTCATCACCAAACTTAACCGGAACCAAACACGAATATCACACCACTACTTGGTCTTCCCGAAGCTAAACCGACCGAAACTAAGGACCATTGTCACCATCTTCGCTTAAGAACTCGAACCCGTAATGAAAGACCAAATGGAACCCATTGACCAACCGGAACAACAATCACCTGGAAAGCTCTATGTCGCTGCACTACCTTGTCTCGGAATCACCACATTTCACGACAAAGGGCAGAGGGATGAAGGGGTGTAGTTTACACAGGGGTGCAACGTGGTTGTCTCTGTTCACCACCACACATCACCACGCCACTGCTAGTGGCGGGGCCGCCACACCACATGTTCCAGAAGGGGAGGGTTCGTGAGGTTGTTGGGTGGTCGGGTAGGGTTCCTTTGTCGTCAACTCCGCTGAGGCACATCCGCGCGCCGCCAAGGAAGGTAGGCCACCGGTCATAGGGAAGAAGAAGAGGAAGAGGTTAAAGCTTGAGGTTTGGTTTTTGTGATGGTGGTGCGTTGGCTGACGGGTCCGATCGGAACCCAGGTCTGGCCATCAGATTAACGAGAGAGGGGGGGTAAATAGATGGGTTTAATGGTGGTTCGGGGTGTTTGCTTATTCTTGCTGCCGCCACTGCTTAAATGGTGAGGGGAAGGAGGAGGTTAATGGTAAGGGAGAAGGCTGCACATTATGATTCAGGTATGGTGGTTGATGGCGGCGGATTATGGTGGTTGTGGGTGGTTGCCATTGATTATCTAGAGAAGTAATGTATATGAAGGTGGCTAGGGTTAGGGAATAAGGAGATGTGTAGAAGAAGATGGAAAAAAAAGATAATATATAGAGGTAGGGTTTGGTGTGAGCTAGGTTAAGTGGTGGAGTACCGTGTATATGAACCCGTTTTACAAACGACACTCGCTTATTCTCATTGTTTGCTTTACCGCTAAATTAATTATTTCCCATTATTTATTCATATAAATCGACATAAAACGAGCATTTAGACTATACATATTTGTTATATATATTTTTAGTCGCGTTTAAAATTTACAAGGATAAGAGTCGGTTTACTAGTATGTTGTTACTTACAACGTGTTATTTGGCGAATTTAAATAATTAAATCGGTTAATAAATAAGGATGGATTTCTTGTTAACGAGATACTATTGTTAACGAATTAAAATCGTTTAATGATTAATATATCAATATAATAATATTAGGGAAAAGCTGGGCGTTACACTATGACCATTGATTTCTGTCCTCGTGTGAGATGAAGAAATTGGAGGATGAGTTCTATCATCTCAAGCAGGATAGTGGAAACAATGTTCCCTACAATAATAGTTACCAGGAGTTGAGCTTACTGATTCCTCGTATGGTGACCCCGCTACCCTTAGCCATTCAGAAGTATATTGAGGGACTGCCACCTCAGATCCATGATACAGTTATGGGAAGTAAACCTGCTACTGTAGAGGATGCCATTCGTCTTGCAGCATCTCTTACTGACAAGCATGTCAAGGATGGTACTCTAACTCATAAGGGTACTAAAAGGACTACTGAAACCACTTTAATCCCTGTGTCACACCACGCCTATGGCGGAAACACGTGGCGCGACGGTTCAAGAGGATTAAGCCAAGATTAATGCAAACCACAATAATATTTAAACAACGGGCATTTATTCAATGCCGAAAAATCATGTCAAATTATTCGTACATAATCTTAAATTGTTTTTGAAATAAATAAGGAGGCTCCTCCCTATATCCCGAAGTCCATGGGATAGCGAGATGAGACCCCTTCATGACATTCCAACGCCCGACTTGGAGATTCCCCCGACCCTGCTTGCCACGTTAACCTTCATCAATCAATTACCTGAAAGATATGTTTGAAAATCGTCAATATATAAATATTGGTGAGTTCACAGGTTTTGATTTAATAAAACTTTATTAAGTGGGGATATCCTTGTTATGACATTTATAGGAGTTGCAAGGTCCTACAATTTACTTGAGCCTATAACCAAACCAAGACAATTAATAATGCCCCCGCCCCAAGTCGTTACTCGGTATTCCTACGACTTGATTTCAGAATACGTGCACCCCAGGCATACGCCGATGCATAATCGACGCTCTCGATTAGGGGTGGGCCTTGTCAGGCACCAATAGTACTATCCAAATATTCCTTCGGTTTCACTTTCCTGAATTAATGATTATAGTGGGGAGGTCTCAACCCCGAGTGGCGATCACAACTCAAGTGTCCAACCCGTCAAACAGATCCCAACATATCTTTCCCCCGTAAAAACGTTAAATAGTTTAGAAATGGGGCCGTGAGACTCACCTGTAACTGTGCTCAGCTCAAAGAAGAAAATAGTAAAGTTTGTACACCCAACTTCCCGACCACGTCTTTATCCCAATTCCCGTTTAATAGTTTCGTATCCTAGGTTCAATGGCGATGGATTACCCTTTCCTTACAAGTCATATATTATTCTTATTAATATTCTTTGTGACTTGTACACTATTATACTCGACACGACTCTACCCAACGTATAATTATTTTCCCATTTAAATAATTATACTTAGGATCGTTTCGCTCGATATAATGTGATTTCTTATTATCCGACCTGACTCACTTTGCCACATATTTATTTTCCCATTCAAATAAATATGCTAAGTTCTTGTCGTTCGGTAACATATTTCTAACGCCCGACTAGACTCACCACACCGTACATTTATTTTCCCATTTAAATAAATGTACTAGGATCTTGTCGGTCACTCACATGTTCGCAGGTATATTTCACCTACTCCTCTCGGTTTTCCTTCTCGCATATCTATTTTCCCATTCAAATAGATATACTAGAATTTCGTCGAAAACGAGCATATGTACACATACCATCGCGTGGATACTACTTGTTAAGTTCATATGTCGTTTAGCGTTTTTAATTCGTTACGTTGTGTTTTCCTTTCCCCACGAATATTCTTTCTACACTTAGGAAAGTGTTTCGCACGTTTCACCCTTGTCTTATATATTTTATCTCTTAAAATATATATATATTTATTTTCATCTTGCCGCAATGGCATTTTTCTCATATGTCCGTTTACGTTAGCTCATGTAACTAAGTTCGTTAGTTAGCGTTTTTCATATTTGTTTCCATTGCGCGTTCTTATGGAAGTGTTATTCCTACTTCCGATTCCGAACGTTTATTTTGTAACATCGCAAAATTTTTCCCAAATTCTAAACGTACTTTATATATATATATATATTTTTATTTTATCGTTCATTATATAACGTGCCTAAGTTTTTCCTACCACACAACTTATATATATATATATGCATAGATAATAATAATAATAATAATAATAATAATAATAATAATAATAATAATAATAATAATAATAATAATAATAATAATAATAATAATCTGTTAGTTAAAAAAAAATATAAGAGAAAGTTTTGGCTAAACAAATCACAAACTAAATGTTTTCAGCCCAGCCCAGTTTAATCCCGGCCCACCAGTTAACCGGCCCAAACCCCTCACCCTTCCCTTCCTTGCTCTGTTAAAAAAAAAATACAAAATGGTTGCCTCAGCCGGGTTTCGAACCGGTGACCTTTCATACACACACACACGCTTCAACCACTGCTCCATGATGCCAATTGTGATGAGATTAGGAACTCTATCTATTTAACCCTTTTTTCAAATGGACCTGTTTCTTCTTCCTGGTAGCATCGCGTAACAGCAGACCCAAAGAAGGAAATTTTCCTTTCTTTTAACTCGTGAATTGCTATCTTTGACCATTGATGCATAATTACCGGCCTATCAATCATCAATACCCGTCCAATTACAAGCTAAATCATACCAAATTTGAACATAAACGCGTCACACATTCAAATCATAGTCAACGTTGCCAAATCGAGCCTCCAAACCATTACACTATAAATTGATCTGCTTCGAACCTTTGAAACTCGCTCACACTCTCTTCTCCATCTTCAATTCTTCTCCAATCACACTGAAATTATCATTCTAATCGTATTTTGACTTTTGGTTTGACTTTCCAATCAAGATCAAATCTGTATTGTAAGTTTAATTCTTGTTGTGGGTTTTATCATTCGGCATCTACACAACATTAACCCTAAGGTTAATTGGGTTAATGTTGTGTAGATCGTCCAATTGCAAATCTAGGGCTCGAAATTGTATGATTTGGGGATTTTCATTGTTTCAAGTATTGTATAAGTATAAACAGAACCCAAAATGATTAACAAACTAACACCCAGACCAACTGGTCTGGGCACGCCCTTCCACCCATCAGGACCCGGGTTCGAGTCCCGGGTTTGACAAATCTTTTTTTGTTGTTTTGTTTTTCTTTTTCAACTATATATATATAATACCTATAATTTTATAAATTCATTTTAAAATACTATAACACTTTTAAAAATTCTACAAAAATTACATTATGTTAAACTAGTGAAAAAGTTTAACTTACAATTTTTAGTTTTCTGAAATTTATTTATTTAATATTTATAATAATTAAATCAAGTTTATTCTATTTTATTTATAAAAATCTATAAAAATATCAAAACGATCTTATTAATTTCCACAAAAATTATCCTAAGTTTTTATAACATTAAACTTTACTGAAATAATTTTTAATTCAGTAAAATCATTTATTTTATATTTTTAATAAATTTTTGTTAGATTTAATCATAATTAAATCATAATAAATTCAATTTTCATTATTTTTGCACCAAAATTTTATAGAAATTATTTCTGATTATTTGGAACCGAAATATAAATTTTAAACTTCTAATTCTTTGATTTTAATATTTTTAAATATTAAAGTTAAGATTTTGACAATTTGTAATAAATAGATTTAATAATCTATTTTAAAGAAAATAATTTTATAAAAATTATTTTTATACTTTAAACACATTCTTGTGACCATCCTAGATTTAACATTTATAAAAAAGATTTTTGGTTATTTATTTACTAAATTTCTCTCAATTGGCGAATATTTTTAATATTAATCAAACGAGCAATTATCCCCAATTCGAAGCCCTAGAACTTATACATTTGTAGACTCTATAGACTTAGACATATTTATTACTTCATTTTAGGGCGATACTTGATACATTTGGTCAACACATTTCTCAACAGATATAACATTTTACCAAGGTGAGTTTTACATAGCCCCTCTTCTATTTATCACCGTTTTTGGGGTGAAACATGTTACAACATCATTTATGCAATTCAATCATCAATGTGTCTATGTGTTTTCTATGTTGCATTATGTCTTGAGCATGATTAGAGTAAGCACCATTCTAGCATAATCATTAACTCCGTACAAGCCGGCGGTAAACATTGATAGATCTATTGGACTGACAATCCCACCCGGATACGTGCCTCCTACAAAGGTAGCGTGGGTGTTTGTTATCGTATAACATATTCAAGTGGACCATGAGCGTATGGTATGTATCATATTATAACAGTCATCAGGGTTGATTATGCACTCGATTTATTTCTAGTATGTTCTCACATATGGACTAGATTGACATGACACATGAATTGCACATCATTTTTACTCAATTATCAAAAACCTATGTAATTCTCACCAACTTTTGTTGACCCAAAATCTTTTCAACTTAACATGTTTCAGGTTCTATTTGCTTGAAGATTTAATTTGATGCTTGAAGATATGTGTATAGTTTTATTCAATTTGATGTACAAATTTTAGAACAATTGTATGTAATTCATTTAAATTATTTAATGAAATTTATTATTCACCATGAGCTACTAAACAGTCATCAATACGTGGCACCCCCGATGTTTCCGCCATCGGTTGGGGTGTTACAGATTCGTATCAGAGCCATGGTTATAGGGAATTAGGTTATTAGAAAAATAATCTAGTCTATAACCATAGGATTTAACAAGTACTTGCTTCTTTTACCTGCTATTCTCTATCTTCCTCCTACTTTTTATCCCTACTTTCATCCCTACAAGAAGGTTGCTCTCCATCAGTGGATCTACTCTTAGACTAAATAGGACAAAATCTTCAGGTTTAACCTGAACTACCTTGAGATCTCGTCGAAGTTCTGGATTTTAATAACGAACACGTGCAATCTGGAAGGGTGAACGCCTGTATTCTGAGTCTTCTGTCTAGGCTGGCATTGCGCATATATCCCAATCAGACGAGGGACCCGGATGCCTACCTGGGAATTCTCGGGATGAGTGTTCACTTATAGGCTAAAGCATGTCTTCATATGTTATTAGAATCTGGAATCTTTGATAAGTCAACGTTTTCGTTTATTCGTTTTAATTAATGAATAAATGATTACATTCCGTATATATAACCTCATTCATTTCATTGTGTCTCCTACAGATCATGTCTCCACGTCACAACACTCGCATTAACAGTGGTGACAATCATGAAGAAGAGAGCAGCAACCACAATCCCGACCACAACACTAACAATGGAGGTGATGCCCAACTAGCTACGATTATTTCTCAACAATTGGCACAACAAATCACAACTCTGGTTTCTAACTTGTTGGCTCAAGTCATCCCAATGAATGGGAACGGCAATAGAAATGGAAATGGCGATGGAAATCACATAAAGAACGGAACCTTAGTTCGGAAAAGCGAGAAAACAAGTATTGTGACCGCGGTAACTACCAAGAACCAGAAGCGTAAGACCAGGAATCCTAATGTAAACTTCACTACACAAGTCTCTAACAAGAAGCCTTATACAAGAAACTTTCCATTGTGTAACACATGCAACCGACATCATCCCACTGTTTCAGCATGTCGCGTGTGCACCAATTGTGGTAGGTATGGCCATCTGGTCAACACATGCCGCGAGACCCCAAACCCTAATGCCATTCAACCCACCAACCCTGCTCAGGCTGATAATCCTAATCGATACAACTATGGTCAATGCTATGAATGTGGGGACCCAAATCACTACCGTAACCGATGCCCTAAACTAAACCGAGATCAAGACCCTCCAGCTACTTAACAACAAGTCCCACCATTTAAATGTTGTTTGCTTTCAATTCTATGTAATGGCGCTTTTGATTCAAGTAATAAATTCGAGTATTATCATAACATCTGTGTGCATGCTTGTTTGAATGTGAACTAATTGCTATATCCATAATCATACTTACTTACTTGTACGACAATTAGTCGACTACCAGACAATCTACTTAACGATTGGTAGAGGTCATCATGTCTTTCCAACAGTCGGGAGAGGCCCTACCACCTGCTCAACGACTGGTGGAGACTATCAGACCTGCTCAACAATCGATAAGAGTCATAAAAGGACGCAAAACCCTAATGTAAGGTAAATTGGTAATTACGGTCCGGAACGTAATCATGAATTTACAGGTACGTTAAGGTAGTGTGAAATTTTATCAAGGTTTTCAGTAGTTGACCAATTGTAGACCTAGTGTTCTCATAACTTCGGGACGAAGTTTTCAAAAGTAGGGGAGACTGTAACATCGCAAAATTTTTCCCAAATTCTAAACGTACTTTATATATATATATATATATTTTTATTTTATCGTTCATTATATAACGTGCCTAAGTTTTTCCTACCACACAACTTATATATATATATATATATATATATATATATATATGCATAGATAATAATAATAATAATAATAATAATAATAATCTGTTAGTTAAAAAAAAAATATAACAGAAAGTTTTGGCTAAACAAATCACAAACTAAATGTTTTCAGCCCAGCCCAGTTTAATCCCGGCCCACCAGTTAACCGGCCCAAACCCCTCACCCTTCCCTTCCTTGCTCTGTTAAAAAAAAAATACAAAATGGTTGCCTCAGCCGGGTTTCGAACCGGTGACCTTTCATACACACACACACGCTTCAACCACTGCTCCATGATGCCAATTGTGATGAGATTAGGAACTCTATCTATTTAACCCTTTTTTTCAAATGGACCTGTTTCTTCTTCCTGGTAGCATCGCATAACAGCAGACCCAAAGAAGGAAATTTTCCTTTCTTTTAACTCGTGAATTGCTATCTTTGACCATTGATGCATAATTACCGGCCTATCAATCATCAATACCCGTCCAATTACAAGCTAAATCATACCAAATTTGAACATAAACGCGTCACACATTCAAATCATAGTCAACGTTGCCAAATCGAGCCTCCAAACCATTACACTATAAATTGATCTGCTTCGAACCTTTGAAACTCGCTCACACTCTCTTCTCCATCTTCAATTCTTCTCCAATCACACTGAAATTATCATTCTAATCGTATTTTGACTTTTGGTTTGACTTTCCAATCAAGATCAAATCTGTATTGTAAGTTTAATTCTTGTTGTGGGTTTTATCATTCGGCATCTACACAACATTAACCCTAAGGTTAATTGGGTTAATGTTGTGTAGATCGTCCAATTGCAAATCTAGGGCTCGAAATTGTATGATTTGGGGATTTTCATTGTTTCAAGTATTGTATAAGTATAAACAGAACCCAAAATGATTAACAAACTAACACCCAGACCAACTGGTCTGGGCACGCCCTTCCACCCATCAGGACCCGGGTTCGAGTCCCGGGTTTGACAAATCTTTTTTTGTTGTTTTGTTTTTCTTTTTCAACTATATATATATAATACCTATAATTTTATAAATTCATTTTAAAATACTATAACACTTTTAAAAATTCTACAAAAATTACATTATGTTAAACTAGTGAAAAAGTTTAACTTACAATTTTTAGTTTTCTGAAATTTATTTATTTAATATTTATAATAATTAAATCAAGTTTATTCTATTTTATTTATAAAAATCTATAAAAATATCAAAACGATCTTATTAATTTCCACAAAAATTATCCTAAGTTTTTATAACATTAAACTTTACTGAAATAATTTTTAATTCAGTAAAATCATTTATTTTATATTTTTAATCAATTTTTGTTAGATTTAATCATAATTAAATCATAATAAATTCAATTTTCATTATTTTTGCACCAAAATTTTATAGAAATTATTTCTGATTATTTGGAACAGAAATATAAATTTTAAACTTCTAATTCTTTGATTTTAATATTTTTAAATATTAAAGTTAAGATTTTGACAATTTGTAATAAATAGATTTAATAATCTATTTTAAAGAAAATAATTTTATAAAAATTATTTTTATACTTTAAACACATTCTTGTGACCATCCTAGATTTAACATTTATAAAAAAGATTTTTGGTTATTTATTTACTAAATTTCTCTCAATTTGTGAATATTTTTAATATTAATCAAACGAGCAATTATCCCCAATTCGAAGCCCTAGAACTTATACATTTGTAGACTCTATAGACTTAGACATATTTATTACTTCATTTTAGGGCGATACTTGATACATTTGGTCAACACATTTCTCAACAGATATAACATTTTACCAAGGTGAGTTTTACATAGCCCCTCTTCTATTTATCACCGTTTTTGGGGTGAAACATGTTACAACATCATTTATGCAATTCAATCATCAATGTGTCTATGTGTTTTCTATGTTGCATTATGTCTTGAGCATGATTAGAGTAAGCACCATTCTAGCATAATCATTAACTCCGTACAAGCCGGCGGTAAACATTGATAGATCTATTGGACTGACAATCCCACCCGGATACGTGCCTCCTACAAAGGTAGCGTGGGTGTTTGTTATCGTATAACATATTCAAGTGGACCATGAGCGTATGGTATGTATCATATTATAACAGTCATCAGGGTTGATTATGCACTCGATTTATTTCTAGTATGTTCTCACATATGGACTAGATTGACATGACACATGAATTGCACATCATTTTTACTCAATTATCAAAAACCTATGTAATTCTCACCAACTTTTGTTGACCCAAAATCTTTTCAACTTAACATGTTTCAGGTTCTATTTGCTTGAAGATTTGATTTGATGCTTGAAGATATGTGTATAGTTTTATTCAATTTGATGTACAAATTTTAGAACAATTGTATGTAATTCATTTAAATTATTTAATGAAATTTATTATTCACCATGAGCTACTGAACAGTCATCAATATGTGGCACCCCGATGTTTCCTCCATCGGTTGGGGTGTTACATATTTCTTGGAAAAATATACTCTGTAGGTTTTAGCCCAACTTGTCCAACTTGTAACCCAAAAATGGTTCCGATACTTTTATATTCCCATTTATATAAAAGTATCCATTTTTGTATAAGTTTTTCAAGTTTTAACCTTTGTTCAACATTTTTATTAAAATCTCTATTTTTATAAAAATCCTTGTGTTAATACAAGTCCATATTTTTATAACTTCCACTTTTATAAAAATACTCTTTTTATACAAAATACCCAAGTATGTTACTAGTATTTACCAAATCAACCTTGGAAAATTATTACTTATACTTTTGACACCAAACTTTCCATTATTGCATTTTTGGACTAATAGTTTCTAAAATATTCTTTTTAGTCCTCTAACTTTCAAATGTTGCATTTTTCTACTCTAACTTCCAAAGTTAGCATTTTTCACCCAAATTAGTGGACTTTGAAGACCCATATTTTTAATGCTTCATTGTTTTTACTTCATTCCACTTTTAATGATCTTATAATCCATCCTAAATGCTTTTAACATGTTCGTTCCATATTTTTATCCAAAACATCAATTTTTCACTTATTCAAGTGAGTGGACTTTGAATATGGAACTTTTTCATCTATGGTTATTTAACCCATTTTAATCCATTTTTGTCATTAACATATCATCTTATGATGATTAAAATCATCTTCCATCTCATTCAAGTCCTTCTCATTAATCATACCCAAATCATCATCTTTCTCAAGTGTATGTGCATTTCATCATATTTTCTCCAAATATTACATTTATTAGTATAATCCAAGATTCATCCAAGTTATTATTATTCTTCCATTTTTATTCTAACAAAACCCATTAACTTTATAAAATCCATTTTATTACCCATTAATGTACAACTTGCTTTCAATAGCACAAAACATGAACATTTAAGAATAAAAACAATGTAATACTTACTACTAGCTCAAGGCTAGGGAAGACAAAAATCTTGGAATTGGGTGAGGTTTAATGTGTTCTTCCAATGGATTAAGCTCCAAGTTCTTGAACACACAAAGTGGGTTTTGAAGGATGATGATCTAGAGATGATTTGGAAGTATAAAAATTGAAAGAGAAATGTTAATGCAGAGGTGCAAACTTACGGCCAAGAGAAGAAGAAGAAGGAGATTTTGTGATTTTGTTTAAGTGCTCTCAAGTGGGTTATAATCTCACCTTCAAATCTTCCAAGATTATGCAATCTTGCTTGGATTGGATGGAAAGATTATGGAAGATATTATGTAAGATTATGCAAGATCACAAACAAAATCAATGGGAGATTATAGAGGGTGTTTGGAGCCGTGAGTTAGAGAGAGAGAGAGTGAGGGATTTGGTGAATTTTCTTACCCAATGTAATCTCATGCAACCTTATGATTAGTTTCTTAATAATTGGGTTATTAAGAAGATGAAGAGGTTAATGAGATAATTAAAAGATATTACTCCTTTGAGTGGGCCATAGGCCGGCCCCCATGGAGTGTTTGGTGGGGTCCACTTTGCTAAATATTATCCAATATTATGTTTAAGTCACTCTCTTTCGGGTACCGTCCGGGTATTCTTGGGTTTTTAACCTCGTGTCTCCCGAATATTAAAATACCATTAATATCCCTTAAATTTTGCCCAGTTAAATTACTGATAATTTATTTTGGCTTTTGCCGGGTGAAATTACGTGCTACGCGCGTATCGGGTGCGGTACGCGCACTTTATTCGTTACCGGGAGATTTGTACAATAAGCTTTCACGTATGGCTTTGGGTTTCCAAAACTCATTATATTTTGTGAAAATATTATTTATTTTATATTCCGGGTGTCCGGAGTTCGTTTCGCTTATTTAATTTTTACCGGGTAATCGCCAGTGTCCATACCGGATAGATTTGCTTGCGCATGATCCTATCATGCTTTGCTATTAAACTTATGCATTCCTATGCATTATTTGGGGAACTTCTATCTTTCTAAGGCCTCAGTTAAATAATCAGCACATAATTACGTTTAATTACGTTAATCGCGTTTAATTAATCAGTACGGAATTACCTTAATTTTGCCGGTTGTTACATTCTCCCCCCGTTAATAGAATTCCGTCCCGGAATTCACTTTGAGCTCTCCGGTATAGGGGTCTTCTCGAAAAGGGCGGGATATTTTTGCTTCATCTGGTCCAGCCTTTCCCACGTGAACTCCGGTCCACGCTTGGCATTCCAACGCACTTTGACCAATCTGATCTTACTGCGTCTTAACTTTTGGACCTTCCAATCGGTTACTTCGATTGGTTCTTCGACGAAGTGTAACTTGTCGTCAATGTGGATTTCGTCTGCGGGGATGATGAGAGTTTCGTCGGATAAGCACTTCTTCAAGTTCGACACGTGGAACGTGTCATATACACCGTTAAGTTCTTGTGGTAACTTGAGCTTGTACGCTACGGGGCCTACCCTGGACAGGATTTCGAACGGTCCATCATATCGTGGGTTTAGTTTTCCGCGCTTCCCAAAGCGCGCGACACCTTTCCAAGGTGACACCTTTAGTAGAACCCTGTCTCCGACTTGAAATTCCAAAGGCTTTCGCCTCATATCAGCGTAGCTTTTCTGCCGGTCACGTGCCGCTTTGAGACGTTCTCTTATCAGAAAGACCTTATCCGTTGTCTCTTGAACAATTTCGGGCCCGGTAAGTTGCTTTTCACCAACTTCAGCCCAACATAGAGGCGATCTACACTTGCGTCCATACAGAGCTTCAAAAGGTGCAGCTTGAATGCTCGTGTGGTAACTGTTGTTATACGAAAACTCTACCAGTGGCAAGTGTGTATCCCAATTTCCGCTGAAATCGATTGCGCATGCCCGTAACATATCTTCCAAAGTCTGGATGGTCCGTTCGCTCTGACCATCGGTTTGTGGATGATATGCGCTATTCATGTCAAGGCGAGTACCGAGGGCTTCATTTAAACTTTCCCAAAATCTTGAGGTGAAACGACTATCTCGATCGGAGATGATGGAAATAGGTACACCATGCTTCGACACAACTTCCTTAATGTACAAGCGGGTCAGTTTCTCCAACTTATCCGTTTCGCGAATCGGGAGGAAATGTGCAGATTTTGTCAATCGATCAACGATCACCCAGATCATGTCATGGCCGCTTGTTGTCTTGGGTAACTTGGTGATGAAATCCATAGTAATCCGTTCCCATTTCCATTCCGGTATTTCCGGTTGCTGGAGCAAACCGGATGGTCTCTGATGCTCGGCCTTGACCTTCGCGCAAGTCAAGCATCGCGCAACATACGCCGCTATATCTCTCTTGAAATTTGGCCACCAGTAAAATTCCTTCAAATCATGGAACATCTTGTCTGCTCCAGGGTGGACCGAATATCGCGAACTGTGGGCTTCGGCTAATACTAGTTCACACAATCCACCATACACTGGTACCCAAATTCTATTCATGAAATACAGGGCTTGATCCGCTTTTGGCTCTAGTGAATCAACCATCTTCCGCAATCTTTCACCTTTGACATTCTCGGGTTTAAGAGCGTTAGTTTGAGCTTCACGAATCCGGTCAGTCAGGTTCGTGTGGATGGTCAGACCCTAGGCTCGGACACGCAATGGCTTAACCCGTTCCTTGCGACTCAAGGCGTCGGCTACAACGTTCGCCTTTCCGGGATGGTACTTTATCTCACAATCGTAATCGTTCAATAACTCGACCCATCTCCGTTGTCGCATGTTCAACTCCTTTTGGTCAAAGATGTGCTGCAAACTTTTATGATCAGTGAAGATTGTACACTTGGTTCTGTATAGATAATGCCTCCATATCTTGAGTGCGAATACCACGGCTCCCAATTCCAGATCATGGGTGGTGTAATTCTTCTCGTGAAGCTTTAGTTGTGTGGAAGCATAGGCTATGACCTTCTCTCGTTGCATCAATACACAACCCAATCCCTGGTGAGAGGCGTCACAGTAAACTACGAAGTCTTCCGTACCATCGGGGAGTGATAGTATCGGGGCGCCACATAACTTATGTGACACCCGGCAACTTCCGGTAACTAACTTTTGAAAACTTAGTAAGTCTACCTTAGCGAGTCGCGCATACGTTACACATAACAAGGTCGGTCGAGTCGAATCGCACATCATTAGGGTTTTAACATACGCAAGTCTCGGGTCCCGGGAATTGGTGATCGGGCGGGAACGTGTTATTTATCATGCATTATATGTTGGTAATCATTATGTGACTTATCGGTATGTGGAAACGTGATTACATATGTTAAAATAGGGTTTAACGCGCCAAAAACCCGGACACACAGACTATAGGCGATTAGGCCATGTGGTATAGCCTAATCGCCAGTATTTGAGGCGAGTAGGGGATTCTTTAAGCGAGTAGGATGCTACTCGCATGAAGGTTCATGCGAGTAGCAGTCCTAATCGCGTATACTGCTGCGTACTCGCCTGAATTGCCCCGAACGACTAGAAACGCCTATAAATACCACCCTTGACCTCCAAAACATCATTTGTGCAACCCTAGCCGTCCCATAACATAACCCAACACACAAACACCCTCTGGAACTCGTTTTTGCATCAAAACCACCATTTTCAAGCTTATTCCATCATCACCTCTTGAATACAAGGTGTGTTCTTCAAACCCAAACCTTTAAATGATTATGTTTTACTCCCTAAAAGTCCAGACCTGACTTATAAATGTTTTTGTCTTTGAAAATCCATTTAAAACCGTTTTTAAACAAACCCACACCTTTACATGTGTTGTATGTGTTATATGTGATTAAAGATAGAATTTTTAGGATTGAATCATGATTGTTTTTGTGTTATTATGATGTTTATGGCTATTACAAGTTAGTATGATGATGTCCTAGGAGTTTGAATGGTTTTGGTTGTGTATTGTTGATACTTGATGTTTTGACCCATTTGAAGGATTTTGAATGATTAAGGATGATATGAGGTGTGTTGTTGATTGTATGATGTTAGGGTTTGCTCTAGGATGATGCTAGAACAGTAGGATGCTATCGGATAACGTGGTTATGTGATTTAATCTGAATAATTGCTATTTAGGGCAAGTTCTTGCATGTTGATGTGATGTTTACATGCTAAGTTGCTATTTTGGGAAAACGCTCGCATTCGGAACTGTTAGAACGATGAAAACTTAGGGGTTTTGCTTGAAATATGTTTGTTAATGTGTTAGGATGATTATTGGATGTTCCTACATGTTTCAGATCTGATTTGGAGTGTTCGGCGCGCGAAATTGCACTACAGAACAGTATAGGCGAGTAGGAACCTACTCGCATGAGGCTTCAGGCGAGTAGGCCCCTAAATGCCTGATGTATAGGCGAGTACAAGCCCTATTCGCCTATATATAGGCGAGTAGAGGCCTATTCCACTATACTACTAGCAATTACAATCCTATTCCCCTATACTACTAGCAATTACAATCCTATTCCCCTATACTACTAGCAATTACAATCCTAATTGCCTAAACTTAAGCAATTACAATCCTAAATGCTAGTTTGATTCCTAATCGCGTATAATGCTGCTGTATGTATATTTTAACATCCCGGAACATGATTGACGCCTAGGAACATGATAGGAACCCCGGGATACACCCAATGACTTAGTGACACGTGTTCGAACCTGTTTATGCGTTAATCGGATATTATGCTAGACTAGGTGAACTGTTGCACGTATTAAGTGTTTAATTGCATATGTGGCATGATGTTTTGTATTTATCTAACACGTGGAATGTCGGGTCACCAATGGGATGTCGAGTCTTGTCTTACGTTGTCTGGTTGTCGGTTAAACATGCTTTTCGGACACATAATGGTCATGGACTGGACTTAGGGACTAATGAACCCGATGGGTTATTAGTCTAACTTGACACATATCTTATGATAGGTCGCCAATAGTTGGGGCTATCATATCTTACAGACGATTTACTCATATCACGCATACGGTTTACTCTTAAACGGAATACGCAACCTAAGGTGAGTTCACGGCCCCACATTTTACAGTTTTTGCTTTCGGGGTGAGAAACATGCTTACAAACTCTTTTATGACTTATGACTTGTTAAATTCTTATGGCTCATGACTCTTTATCACGTTATACTATGGCTCACTTATCTTACTATACGGTTCATCGAAAATCCCTTGAAACCACTAACATGGGTATATGGCGGGGAAATATGGATAGCGCTATTGGGAACTGACAAACCCCACTCGACGGTTGGACCGGGCGGGTGCATATTGTCTCTAACAAAACAAGGTCTACCGGCGATGACGGTAGCCCATAGGAACTAAGGGTAACACACGGCTCAGTCAGTAATGGTTTCACCCGTATGAGTATCTCATTCTGCGCCTGGCTGGCGTTCTCATAAGCATAGTAGTAATTGTGATGGTAACGGTTTTCGAAGGAACACTTTAAACGTTTAATTTAAAACCTGTGAACTCACCAGCATTATATGTTGACTCTTTTAGCATGTTTTCTCAGGTCGCTAAGGTAGCAGCTGTCAGATAGGCGCACGAGGTCACACTGAAGTCGTCTCGCGTCTAGGGTCTCATTCGCACGTTTTGGAATCATGAACTTTTGAACTTATGTTTACTTATGCATGACTTTTGTAAACTTTAAATGCTTCCGCACTGTTTGAATGTTGGTTTTAAACTTATGCATGGTTTTTGGTTTACGTATGTTTTTACATTTAGACGTCGTTATTGTGACCGTTGACTTGGATCCTGGTGTGTCACACGCCTCGCGGTAGAACTCCGCAGGTGGAAATTTGAGGGTGTGACAACTTATCTTTTAGCAATTGAAATGCTGCTTCTTGCTTTTCCGTCCATTCGAACTTCTTATCCTTTTGGGTTAGCATGGTTAAAGACTGTGCTATCTTAGAAAAGTTCTCGATGAACCTTCTGTAGTAACCCGCAAGGCCAAGAAATTGTCGTACTTCAGTAGGAGTTCTAGGGGCGTCCCAATTCTTGATTGCTTCGATCTTGGCGGGATCAACATGTATACCCTTTTCATTCACTACGTGGCCTAAGAAGTGAACCTCTCGAATCCAAAAGTCACATTTCGAGAACTTAGCATAGAGCTTCTCTTTGCGTAGTACCTCGAGGATTAACCGAAGATGATCCTCGTGTTCTCCCTTAGTGCGTGAGTAGATCAAGATATCATCAATGAAGACGATGAAAAATTTGTCCAAGTATGGCTTACACACGCGATTCATCAAATCCATGAAAACAGCTGGTGCGTTGGTTAAACCGAATGGCATAACCAGAAACTCATAGTGCCCATAACGAGTCCTGAATGCTGTTTTTGGCACGACTTCTTCTTGGATACGCAACTGATGATAGCCGGACCTTAGATCAATCTTGGAGTAGAAACTGGATCCTTGAAGTTGATCGAACAAATCGTCGATCCTGGGAAGAGAATAGCGATTTTTAATGGTTAGCTTGTTCAGTTCCCAATAGTCAATGCACATTCGAAAAGTGCCATCCTTCTTTTTTACAAATAAGACGGGAGCTCCCCAGGGTGAGAAGATTGGTCTTATGAAACCTTTATCCAACAACTCCTGCAGTTGACCAGACAATTCCTGCATCTCAGAAGGAGCTAGGCGATATGGTGATCGCGCTACGGGTGCAGCTCCTGGAACAAGGTCGATGCGGAACTCGACTTGTCGGGGTGGTGGCAGTCCCGGCAAATCTTCTGGGAACACATCTGGAAAGTCTCTGGCTATTGGAATGTCTTCTAACTTTCGCTCGTCAGCCTTCTTATCTACTACCTGCGCCAAGAATGCGACGAGACCTTTCCTTAGACACTTTCGGGCTTTCATGCTGGTAATAATTCTCAACGGCGTTCCACGCCTTTCCCCTTGGATCGATAGGGTTTCACCGCTTGCGAGGGGAACTTGAATCACTTTGTCGTTGCAAACAACGACGGCGCGGTGTGCGGATAGCCAATCCATGCCAACAACTATGTCAAAGCTACCCAGTACGACTGGCAATAGATCAATGCCAAACTCGTGACCACAGAGATCCAACTTGCAATCCTTCGCTACTTCTCGAGTTTCTATAGTCTTACCGTTAGCCAGTTCTATAGAGTATGGTGTGTTTAGCTTATTAGTTTTTAGTCCAAGTAATCTTTTAAATTCGACAGATACGAAGCTAAAATCGGCGCCAGTATCAAACAATACTGAAGCATAATGACCATTTAGAGGGAACGTACCAGTGACCACATTAGGGTCTTGTCGTGCATCACCGGCACCAATCACGAATGCCCGCCGACGGGCTTGGTTGTTGAGTTTGGGGCAATCCCTCTTCCAATGATCGAGCGATCCACATGAGAAACAGGGCCTCGCTCCTCTGTTCTTTGGCGCTCCTGACCTGCAGTCTTCTGTCTTGTGCCCAGAACGACGGCACTTACCGCAGATCGCTTCGTTCTTGCCCTGGTAACCTTGCTTTCCATTGTTTCCACGTCCAGTGGCCACATACCCTTTCCCTTTCTTCCCTAAACCTCCTGATGATCCATCCTTTTTCCTCTCATCGCGCTTAAGCTTCCCAAACCTTGGCTTATTTCCTTGTTCGCTTGACCCAACGGCTGAACTCGTACCCAGATTCTTACCCTCAACACTGCTGGACTCAGTAAGCTTCAGTCCTGATACTTTTCGGATTAGGGTGCCCATTCAAATGGCGTCTTCAGTGAGGCTTAAGGCGAGGTCGATAGCTTCGCGCATGGTTGTGGGTTTGGAAGCAGTGACCATGCCGCGTATCTGTGGTGCCAGTCCGAATAGGTATCTTTCCACCTTCTTGCTTTCCGGGGTGACCAAGCGAGGCACTAACTGGGAGAGGTCATGAAACCTGGACGTGTACCCTGCTACGTCCGATCCAACCAAGGTGAGGTTCCAGAACTCAGTCTCTAGCTTCTGCACTTCACTTGCCGGGCAGTACTCGGCGATCATTAGTTCCTTCAACTCCAACCATGACAAGGAGTAAGCAGCATCGTCTCCCAGTGTTTGCACTTGGTTGTTCCACCAGGTTAGAGCTTGGTCCAGAAACAGGTTAGTGGCGTACATGACAACCTGTCGCGGGGTACAGCTGCTGATACGAATCACTGCTTCGGTTTTCTCGAACCACTTGACTAGTCCGACAGAACCTTCAGTGCCGCTGAAGTTGAGCGGTTTGCAGTCCAGAAAAGCTTTGAACGTGCAGCCACGCTCTCGTGAGGCCGTTTCTGCAATAATAAAATAGCATGTCATTATGAGGTAGGAGTTTTACGTAACTCCTGTTGCATATATTCGAAGTCTTCTTACCGGTAGGGGAGGTTTCACGTCGGTCGCTCCCTGTTCGATCTCGCGACCTTTCGGTGCGCGTGGCATTGTGTTCCGCGAGAGCTTGGGCGATGCGTCCCGAAACTAGGGTTTCAAGCTCCTCGGGTGTCGTGGGTAGTCTTTCATTTCCACTGTTGCTTCGGGTGGCTGGTGCCATTTTTCTTCAATAATCATTATCAAAGGTTAATTTGGCGATCATTCATACAATATCGTCACACATAAAGTATAAATAACAACACAACACACGAACACAATAATCATCATAACAACATCACACAATCACAATATAAACAGAACAGGTAATAATAATAGTAGAAATCATAACACATATTTTACCATAACAAAATTTTCATTAATTTCAATACCATGAGTACAATGATTTGTTCATAATAACAAAAACCGAGGATACATTCCTCATACATTGCTCTTTTGAAATACACTAGAAATATAATGTCATATGCCGGCACAATCCCGCTCGGCTAGGCAAAAATGCAGATGGGTGCTATAACCCATACTGTGCTATCATACTACTACTACTACTACTACTACTACTACTACTACTATGTTCGTAAGTGATTCCCCAAGCGTCTCCGATGTATCGCTACTGTGGTGGCGGCGGCGGCGGGTACTGATACTGGGATGCGCACATGCTAATGGTCATACTAATCGCCATAATGCGATCGTACAAGAATTGGCGATGCGCAAAGTGTGCGTCGCCCGTAATCCCACAATGAGCGTCCATGCTCAGCAACTCCTCAGCATAATGTGCCAGTGCATCTCTGGCATCGATGATCCTGGCTCACATGAGTTGGGCCTGCTGCTCCATCTGACTCACGGTGCGCTGCACCGTGTCGGTGAGAGTCTGGAAATCTCTCTCCAAGGAGATCACCGTGGACCATGCTGGTCCCGACAGTGGGGCCATCCCGTGGGGCTGCGACGGCCCGGGGATGTCAGTATACGTCGGCTGGGACGGGCCGACGATATCGGGTATGGGTAGGGGTGTGAAGGGTGGGGCAAAGCCCGGTAATCCGGTGAAGTAATAGGGTGGTACCTGATATGGGTCTCCCGCACCTAGAGTATACGGTGCAAGTGGGGGTATCAGAAAAGGAGCTCCTGCATCCATAGTGAAAGGTGCAGGTGGTGGTGTATGGAGCATCTCGGGTAAGGGTGGTAGTTTGGGAAAGGTGGTGATAGGTAGTGTCATGGATACTGGTGAGGGGACTATAAGCTCGGCGAGTGGGACCATGAGGGGCTGTGTGACAGCGACCCACTCTGGAGCGGATATCACGGTGGTAGGGGTGGGAGGGCTAGCAGTGGCGTGAGCTGCCAAACCTGCTCGGTGCAGCTCAGAACTACGGGCTGAGCTGCCCTCAAGGATGTGCCCAGTAGAAGCTGGCCCATCCTGTGGTACGGGCTCGGGTATGGCGCGTAGGGCGGCTGGGGCAGTGGTGGCATGCCCTATCACCGGAGCGACGTGCTCCTCCTGGTCTGCTGGTGGGATCGGCACAACAATGTGCTCTACCGATGCGGTCGACTCATCATCGGAGTCATCCGAGATCCACCCGTTGTGTCCTCGGCAAACGGGCACGAGCCTCATGCCCGAGGGAACGTGGATAAGTGGGGTGGGTAAGGGCTCACGATCGACAGGTGCTTGTCGGTCGTATGGAGACTCAACGGTCTCCGACTGCGTGGGGATAGGCCTCGATGGACCTGCACAACCTACAGGGAAGTCCCTGACGGCTCGGAGGGGAAGTGCTGGCAGTGGTGCTGCCTGGAATGGCACTAGAGGCAAGTCAGCCTGTGGTGCCTCGGCCATCGGTAGGTCAGCTACGGCGGCCACGTCGCCTCCAGCGGGGGCCCACGCTGGGTCCTCGCTCGGGTCCGTCTCGTCGGAGCTGTCTCCGTCTGCGCCCTCTATGGCGGCGTCAACCTCCATGTCGTCATCCTCAGGATCGAGTACCACAACCTCGATCGGCTCTGCTGGCGGTGCTGGGATGATCTGAATGCTACTGTCGTAGCTCAGTGCTACGCTCCCTGCGTCTGACATCCTGGCAAAAGAACCGTACTAATATTTAAGTATTATTCGTTAGATAGTTAAGGCACACATCTACGGTACTCTTCCTAACCTTCTAATACTAAAATAACACGTATTCTTACCCATGGCTAGCTTGGTCGGAATCTCCATATACCCAAATGGTCGTTGGAAAAATTAGTTTATTGCGTTTCGCATTTATTTTGAAAGCTTTTAACTTTTGAACCAAATCCGGTTATAGTTTAGATTTTTAAAAATGCTAATTCGCTATAACCTTGGCTCTGATACCACTTTCTGTCACACCACGCCTATGGCGGAAACACGTGGCGCGACGGTTCAAGAGGATTAAGCCAAGATTAATGCAAACCACAATAATATTTAAACAACGGGCATTTATTCAATGCCGAAAAATCATGTCAAATTATTCGTACATAATCTTAAATTGTTTTTGAAATAAATAAGGAGGCTCCTCCCTATATCCCGAAGTCCATGGGATAGCGAGATGAGACCCCTTCATGACATTCCAACGCCCGACTTGGAGATTCCCCCGACCCTGCTTGCCACGTTAACCTTCATCAATCAATTACCTGAAAGATATGTTTGAAAATCGTCAATATATAAATATTGGTGAGTTCACAGGTTTTGATTTAATAAAACTTTATTAAGTGGGGATATCCTTGTTATGACATTTATAGGAGTTGCAAGGTCCTACAATTTACTTGAGCCTATAACCAAACCAAGACAATTAATAATGCCCCCGCCCCAAGTCGTTACTCGGTATTCCTACGACTTGATTTCAGAATACGTGCACCCCAGGCATACGCCGATGCATAATCGACGCTCTCGATTAGGGGTGGGCCTTGTCAGGCACCAATAGTACTATCCAAATATTCCTTCGGTTTCACTTTCCTGAATTAATGATTATAGTGGGGAGGTCTCAACCCCGAGTGGCGATCACAACTTAAGTGTCCAACCCGTCAAACAGATCCCAACATATCTTTCCCCCGTAAAAACGTTAAATAGTTTAGAAATGGGGCCGTGAGACTCACCTGTAACTGTGCTCGGCTCAAAGAAGAAAATAGTAAAGTTTGTGATCCCGCACCTACAAATGTTCTAGGCGTATAAGTCACTACACCTATGGTGTATGTGCCTTGGCAAGTTGTACACCCAACTTCCCGACCACGTCTTTATCCCAATTCCCGTTTAATAGTTTCGTATCCTAGGTTCAATGGCGATGGATTACCCTTTCCTTACAAGTCATATATTATTCTTATTAATATTCTTTGTGACTTGTACACTATTATACTCGACACGACTCTACCCAACGTATAATTATTTTCCCATTTAAATAATTATACTTAGGATCGTTTCGCTCGATATAATGTGATTTCTTATTATCCGACCCGACTCACTTTGCCACATATTTATTTTCCCATTCAAATAAATATGCTAAGTTCTTGTCGTTCGGTAACATATTTCTAACGCCCGACTAGACTCACCACACCGTACATTTATTTTCCCATTTAAATAAATGTACTAGGATCTTGTCGGTCACTCACATGTTCGCAGGTATATTTCACCTACTCGTCTCGGTTTTCCTTCTCGCATATCTATTTTCCCATTCAAATAGATATACTAGAATTTCGTCGAAAACGAGCATATGTACACATACCATCGCGTGGATACTACTTGTTAAGTTCATGTGTCGTTTAGCGTTTTTAATTCGTTACGTTGTGTTTTCCTTTCCCCACGAATATTCTTTCTACACTTAGGAAAGTGTTTCGCACGTTTCACCCTTGTCTTATATATTTTATCTCTTAAAATATATATATATTTATTTTCATCTTGCCGCAATGGCATTTTTCTCATATGTCCGTTTACGTTAGCTCATGTAACTAAGTTCGTTAGTTAGCGTTTTTCATATTTGTTTCCATTGCGCGTTCTTATGGAAGTGTTATTCCTACTTCCGATTCCGAACGTTTATTTCTTGGAAAAATATACTTTGTAGGTTTTAGCCCAACTTGTCCAACTTGTAACCCAAAAATGTTTCCGATACTTTTATATTCCCATTTATATAAAAGTATCCATTTTTGTATAAGTTTTTCAAGTTTTAACCTTTGTTCAACATTTTTATTAAAATCTCTATTTTTATAAAAATCCTTGTATTAATACAAGTCCATATTTTTATAACTTCCACTTTTATAAAAATACACTTTTTATACAAAATACCCAAGTATGTTACTAGTATTTACCAAATCAACCTTGGAAAATTATTACTTATACTTTTGACACCAAACTTTCCATTATTGCATTTTTGGACTAATAGTTTCTAAAATATTCTTTTTAGTCCTCTAACTTTCAAATGTTGCATTTTTCTACTCTAACTTCCAAAGTTAGCATTTTTCACCCAAATTAGTGGACTTTGAAGACCCATATTTTTAATGCTTCATTGTTTTTACTTCATTCCACTTTTAATGATCTTATAATCCATCCTAAATGCTTTTAACATGTTTGTTCCATATTTTTATCCAAAACATCAATTTTTTACTTAATCAAGTGAGTGGACTTTGAATATGGAACTTTTTCATCTATGGTTATTTAACCCATTTTAATCCATTTTTGTCATTAACATATCATCTTATGATGATTAAAATCATCTTCCATCTCATTCAAGTCCTTCTCATTAATCATACCCAAATCATCATCTTTCTCAAGTGTATGTGCATTTCATCATATTTTCTCCAAATATTACATTTATTAGTATAATCCAAGATTCATCCAAGTTATTATTATTCTTCCATTTTTATTCTAACAAAACCCATTAACATTATAAAATCCATTTTATTACCCATTAATGTACAACTTGCTTTCAATAGCACAAAACATGAACATTTAAGAATAAAAACAATGTAATACTTACTACTAGCTCAAGGCTAGGGAAGACAAAAATCTTGGATTTGGGTGAGGTTTAATGTGTTCTTCCAATGGGTTAAGCTCCAAGTTCTTGAACACACAAAGGGGGTTTTGAAGGATGATGATCTAGAGATGATTTGGAAGTATAAAAATTGAAAGAGAAATGTTAATGTAGAGGTGCAAACTTATGGCCAAGAGAAGAAGAAGGAGATTTTGTGATTTTGTTTAAGTGCTCTCAAGTGGGTTATAATCTCACCTTCAAATCTTCCAAGATTATGCAATCTTGCTTGGATTGGATGGAAAGATTATGGAAGATATTATGTAAGATTATGCAAGATCACAAACAAAATCAATGGGAGATTATAGAGGGTGTTTGGAGCCGTGAGTTAGAGAGAGAGAGAGTGAGGGATTTGGTGAATTTTCTTACCCAATGTAATCTCATGCAACCTTATGATTAGTTTCTTAATAATTGGGTTATTAAGAAGATGAAGAGGTTAATGAGATAATTAAAAGATATTACTCCTTTGAGTGGGCCATAGGCCGGCCCCCATGGGGTGTTTGGTGGGGTCCACTTTGCTAAATATTATCCAATATTATGTTTAAGTCACTCTCTTTCGGGTACCGTCCGGGTATTCTTGGGTTTTTAACCTCGTGTCTCCCGAATATTAAAATACCATTAATATTCCTTAAATTTTGCCCATTTAAATTCATGATAATTTATTTTGGCTTTTGCCGGGTGAAATTACGTGCTACGCGCGTATCGGGTGCGGTACGCGCACTTTATTCGTTACCGGGAGATTTGTACAATAAGCTTTCACGTATGGCTTTGGGTTTCCAAAACTCATTATATTTTGTGAAAATATTATTTATTTTATATTCCGGGTGTTCGGAGTTCGTTTCGCTTATTTAATTTTTACCGGGTAATCGCCAGTGTCCATACCGGATAGATTTGCTTGCGCATGATCCTATCATGCTTTGCTATTAAACTTATGCATTCCTATGCATTATTTGGGGAACTTCTATCTTTCTAAGGCCTCGGTTAAATAATCAGCACATAATTACGTTTAATTACGTTAATCGCGTTTAATTAATCAGTACGGAATTACCTTAATTTTGCCGGTTGTTACATTCTCCCCCCGTTAAGAGAATTCCGTCCCGGAATTCACTTCGAGCTCTCCGGTATAGGGGTCTTCTCGAAAAGGGCGGGATAATTTTGCTTCATCTGGTCCAGCCTTTCCCACGTGAACTCCGGTCCACGCTTGGCATTCCAACGCACTTTGACCAATCTGATCTTACTGCGTCTTAACTTTTGGACCTTCCAATCGGTTACTTCGATTGGTTCTTCGACGAAGTGTAACTTGTCGTCAATGTGGATTTCGTCTGCGGGGATGATGAGAGTTTCGTCGGATAAGCACTTCTTCAAGTTCGACACGTGGAACGTGTCATATACACCGTTAAGTTCTTGTGGTAACTTGAGCTTGTATGCTACGGGGCCTACCCTGGACAGGATTTCGAACGGTCCAACATATCGTGGGTTTAGTTTTCCGCGCTTCCCAAAGCGCGCGACACCTTTCCAAGGTGACACCTTTAGTAGAACCCTGTCTCCGACTTGAAATTCCAAAGGCTTTCGCCTCATATCAGAGTAGCTTTTCTGCCGGCCACCAAATATCGCGAACTGTGGGCTTCGGCTAATACTAGTTCACGCAATCCACCATACACTGGTACCCAAATTCTATTCATGAAATACAGGGCTTGATCCGCTTTTGGCTCTAGTGAATCAACCATCTTCCGCAATCTTTCACCTTTGACATTCTCGGGTTTAAGAGCGTTAGTTTGAGCTTCACGAATCCGGTCAGTCAGGTTCGTGTGGATGGTCAGACCCTAGGCTCGGACACGCAATGGCTTAACCCGTTCCTTGCGACTCAAGGCGTCGGCTACAACGTTCGCCTTTCCGGGATGGTACTTTATCTCACAATCGTAATCGTTCAATAACTCGACCCATCGCCGTTGTCGCATGTTCAACTCCTTTTGGTCAAAGATGTGCTGCAAACTTTTATGATCAGTGAAGATTGTACACTTGGTTCCGTATAGATAATGCCTCCATATCTTGAGTGCGAATACCACGGCTCCCAATTCCAGATCATGGGTGGTGCAATTCTTCTCGTGAAGCTTTAGTTGTGTGGAAGCATAGGCTATGACCTTCTCTCGTTGCATCAATACACAACCCAATCCCTGGTGAGAGGCGTCACAGTAAACTACGAAGTCTTCCGTACCATCGGGGAGTGATAGTATCGGGGCGCCACATAACTTATCTTTTAGCAATTGAAATGCTGCTTCTTGCTTTTCCGTCCATTCGAACTTCTTATCCTTTTGGGTTAGCATGGTTAAAGACTGTGCTATCTTAGAAAAGTTCTCGATGAACCTTCTGTAGTAACCCGCAAGGCCAAGAAATTGTCGTACTTCAGTAGGAGTTCTAGGGGCGTCCCAATTCTTGATTGCTTCGATCTTGGCGGGATCGACATGTATACCCTTTTCATTCACTACGTGGCCTAAGAAGTGAACCTCTCGAATCCAAAAGTCACATTTCGAGAACTTAGCATAGAGCTTCTCTTTGCGTAGTACCTCGAGGATTAACCGAAGATGATCCTCGTGTTCTTCCTTAGTGCGTGAGTAGATCAAGATATCATCAATGAAGACGATGACAAATTTGTCCAAGTATGGCTTACACACGCGATTCATCAAATCCATGAAAACAGCTGGTGCGTTGGTTAAACCGAATGGCATAACCAGAAACTCATAGTGCCCATAACGAGTCCTGAATGCTGTTTTTGGCACGTCTTCTTCTTGGATACGCAACTGATGATAGCCGGACCTTAGATCAATCTTGGAGTAGAAACTGGATCCTTGAAGTTGATCGAACAAATCGTCGATCCTGGGAAGAGGATAGCGATTTTTAATGGTTAGCTTGTTCAGTTCCCGATAGTCAATGCACATTCGAAAAGTGCCATCCTTCTTTTTTACAAATAAGACGGGAGCTCCCCAGGGTGAGAAGATTGGTCTTATGAAACCTTTATCCAACAACTCCTGCAGTTGACCAGACAGTTCCTGCATCTCAGAAGGAGCTAGGCGATATGGCGATCGCGCTACGGGTGCAGCTCCTGGAACAAGGTCGATGCGGAACTGAACTTGTCGGGGTGGTGGCAGTCCCGGCAAATCTTCTGGGAACACATCTGGAAAGTCTCTGGCTATTGGAATGTCTTCTAACTTTCGCTCGTCAGCCTTCTTATCTACTACGTGCGCCAAGAATGCGACGAGACCTTTCCTTAGACACTTTCGGGCTTTCATGCTTGTAATAATTCTCAACGGCGTTCCACGCCTTTCCCCTTGGATCGATAGGGTTTCACCGCTTGCGAGGGGAACTTGAATCACTTTGTCGTTGCACACAACGACGGCGCGGTGTGCGGATAGCCAATCCATGCCAACAACTATGTCAAAGCTACCCAGTACGACTGGCAATAGATCAATGCCAAACTCGTGACCACAGAGATCCAACTTGCAATCCTTCGCTACTTCTCGAGTTTCTATAGTCTTACCGTTAGCCAGTTCTATAGAGTATGGTGTGTCTAGCTTATTAGTTTTTAGTCCAAGTAATCTTTTAAATTTTACAGATACGAAGCTAAAAATCGGCGCCAGTATCAAACAATACTGAAGCATAATGACCATTTAGAGGGAACGTACCAGTGACCACATTAGGGTCTTGTCGTGCATCACCGGCACCAATCACGAATGCCCGCCCATGGGCTTGGTTGTTGAGTTTGGGGCAATCCCTCTTCCAATGATCGAGCGATCCACATGAGAAATAGGGCCTCGCTCCTCCGTTCTTTGGCGCTCCTGACCTGCAGTCTTCTGTCTTGTGCCCAGAATGACGGCACTTACCGCAGATCGCTTCGTTCTTGCCCTGGTAACCTTGCTTTCCATTGTTTCCACGTCCAGTGGCCACATACCCTTTCCCTTTCTTCCCTGAACCTCCTGATGATCCATCCTTTTTCCTCTCATCGCGCTTACGCTTCCCAAACCTTGGCTTATTTCTTTGTTCGCTTGACCCAACGGCTGAACTCGTACCCAGATTCTTACCCTCAACACTGCTGGACTCAGTAAGCTTCAGTCCTGATACTTTTCGGATTAGGGTGCCCATTCGAATGGCGTCTTCAGTGAGGCTTAAGGCGAGGTCGATAGCTTCGCGCATGGTTGTGGGTTTGGAAGCAGTGACCATGCCGCGTATCTGTGGTGCCAGTTCGAATAGGTATCTTTCCACCTTCTTGCTTTCCGGGGTGACCAAGCGAGGCACTAACCGGGAGAGGTCATGAAACCTGGACGTGTACCCTGCTACGTCCGATCCAACCATGGTGAGGTTCCAGAACTCAGTCTCTAGCTTCTGCACTTCACTTGCCGGGCAGTACTCGGCGATCATTAGTTCCTTCAACTCCAACCATGACAAGGAGTAAGCAGCATCGTCTCCCAGTGTTTGCACTTGGTTGTTCCACCAGGTTAGAGCTTGGTCCAGAAACAGGTTAGTGGCGTACATGACAGCCTGTTGCGGGGTACAGCTGCTGATACGAATCACCGCTTCGGTTTTCTCGAACCACTTGACTAGTCCGACAGAACCTTCAGTGCAGCTGAAGTTGAGCGGTTTGCAGTCCAGAAAAGCTTTGAACGTGCAGCCACGCTCTCGTGAGGCCTTTTCTGCAATAATAAAATAGCATGTCATTATGAGGTAGGAGTTTTACGTAACTCCTGTTGCATATATTCGAAGTCTTCTTAACGGTAGGGGAGGTTTCGCGTCGGTCGCTCCCTGTTCCATCTCGCGACCTATCGGTGCGCGTGGCATTGTGTTCCGCGAGAGCTTGGGCGATGCGTCCCGAAACTAGGGTTTCAAGCTCCTCGGGTGTCGTGGGTAGTCTTTCATTTCCACTGTTTCTTCGGGTGGCTGGTGCCATTTTTCTTCAATAATCATTATCAAAGGTTAATTTGGCGATCATTCATACAATATCGTCACACATAAAGTATAAATAACAACACAACACACTAACACAATAATCATCATAACAACATCACACAATCACAATATAAACAGAACAGGTAATAATAATCGTAGAAATCATAACACATATTTTACCATAACAAAATTTTCATTAATTTCAATACCATGAGTACAATAATTTGTTCATAATAACAAAAACCGAGGATACATTCCTCATACATTGCTCTTTTGAAATACACTAGAAATATAATGTCATATGCCGGCACAATCCCGCTCGGCTAGGCAAAAATGCAGATGGGTGCTATAACCCATACTGTGCTATCATACTACTACTACTACTACTATGTCCGTAAGTGATTCCCCAAGCGTCTCTGATGTATCGCTACTATGGTGGCGGCGGCGGCGGGTACTGATACTGGGGTGCGCACATGCTAATGGTCATACTAATCGCCATAATGCGATCGTACAAGAATTGGCGATGCGCAAAGTGTGCGTCGCCCGTAATCCCACAATGAGCGTCCATGCTCAGCAACTCCTCAGCATAATGTGCCAGTGCATCTCAGGCATCGATGATCCTGGCCCACATGAGTTGGGCCTCCTGCTCCATCTGACTCACGGTGCGCTGCACCGTGTCGGTGAGAGTCTGGAAATCTCTCTCCAAGGAGATCACCGTGGACCATGCTGATCCCGACAGTGGGGCCATCCCGTGGGGCTGCGACGGCCCGGGGATGTCAGTATACGTCGGCTGGGACGGGCCGACGATATCGGGTATGGGTAGGGGTGTGAAGGGTGGGGCAAAGCCCGGTAATCCGGTGAAGTAATAGGGTGGTACCTGATATGGGTCTCCCGCACCTAGAGTATACGGTGCAAGTGGGGGTATCAGAAAAGGAGCTCCTGCATCCATAGTGAAAGGTGCAGGTGGTGGTGTAGGGAGCATCTCGGGTAGGGGTGGTAGTGTGGGAAAGGTGGTGATAGGTAGTGTCATGGATACTGGTGAGGGGACTATAAGCTCGGCGAGTGGGACCATGAGGGGCTGTGTGACAGCGACCCACTGTGGAGCGGATATCATGGTGGTAGGGGTGGGAGGGCTAGCAGTGGCGTGAGCTGCCAAACCTGCTCGGTGCAGCTCAGTACTACGGGTTGAGCTGCCCTCAAGGATGTGCCCAGTAGAAGCTGGCCCATCCTGTGGTACGGGCTCGGGTATGGCGGGTAGGGCGGCTGGGGCAGTGGTGGCATGCCCTATCACCGGAGCGACGTGCTCCTCCTGGTCTGCTGGTGGAATCGGCACAGCAATGTGCTCTACCGATGCGGTCGACTCATCATCGGAGTCATCCGAGATCCACCCGTTGTGTCCTCGGCAAACGGGCATGAGCCTCATGCCCGAGGGAACAGGGATAAGTGGGGGGGTAAGGGCTCACGATCGACAGGTGTGTGTCGGTCTTATGGAGACTCAACGGTCTCCGACTGCGTGGGGATAGGCCTCGATGGACCTGCACAACCTACAGGGAAGTCACTGACGGCTCGGAGGGGAAGTGCTGGCAGTGGTGCTGCCTGGAATGGCACTAGAGGCAAGTCAGCCTGTGGTACCTCGGCCATCGGTAGGTCGGCTACGGCGGCCACGTCGCCTCCAGCGGGAGCCCACGCTGGGTCCTCGCTCGGGTCTGTCTCGTCGGAGATGTCTCCGTCTGCGCCTTCTATGGCGGCGTCAACCTCCATGTCGTCATCCTCAGGATCGAGTACCACAACCTCGATCGGCTCTGCTGGCGGTGCTGGGATGATCTGAATGCTACTGTCGTAGCTCAGTGCTACGCTCCCTGCGTCTGACATCCTGGCAAAAGAACCGTACTAATATTTAAGTATTATTCGTTAGATAGTTAAGGCACACATCTACGGTACTCTTCCTAACCTTCTAATACTAAAATAACACGTATTCTTACCCATGGCTAGCTTGGTCGGAATCTCCATATACCCAAATGGTCGTTGGAAAAATTAGTTTATTGCGTTTCGCATTTATTTTGAAAGCTTTTAACTTTTGAACCAAATCCGGTTATAGTTTAGATTTTTAAAAATGCTAATTCGCTATAACCTTGGCTCTGATACCACTTTCTGTCACACCACGCCTATGGCGGAAACACGTGGCGCGACGGTTCAAGAGGATTAAGCCAAGATTAATGCAAACCACAATAATATTTAAACAACGGGCATTTATTCAATGCCGAAAAATCATGTCAAATTATTCGTACATAATCTTAAATTGTTTTTGAAATAAATAAGGAGGCTCCTCCCTATATCCCGAAGTCCATGGGATAGCGAGATGAGACCCCTTCATGACATTCCAACGCCCGACTTGGAGATTCCCCCGACCCTGCTTGCCACGTTAACCTTCATCAATCAATTACCTGAAAGATATGTTTGAAAATCGTCAATATATAAATATTGGTGAGTTCACAGGTTTTGATTTAATAAAACTTTATTAAGTGGGGATATCCTTGTTATGACATTTATAGGAGTTGCAAGGTCCTACAATTTACTTGAGCCTATAACCAAACCAAGACAATTAATAATGCCCCCGCCCCAAGTCGTTACTCGGTATTCCTACGACTTGATTTCAGAATACGTGCACCCCAGGCATACGCCGATGCATAATCGACGCTATCGATTAGGGGTGGGCCTTGTCAGGCACCAATAGTACTATCCCAATATTCCTTCGGTTTCACTTTCCTGAATTAATGATTATAGTGGGGAGGTCTCAACCCCGAGTGGCGATCACAACTCAAGTGTCCAACCCATCAAACAGATCCCAACATATCTTTCCCCCGTAAAAACGTTAAATAGTTTAGAAATGGGGCCGTGAGACTCACCTGTAACTGTGCTCGGCTCAAAGAAGAAAATAGTAAAGTTTGTGATCCCGCACCTACAAATGTTCTAGGCGTATAAGTCACTACACCTATGGTGTATGTGCCTTGGCAAGTTGTACACCCAACTTCCCGACCACGTCTTTATCCCAATTCCCGTTTAATAGTTTCGTATCCTAGGTTCAATGGCGATGGATTACCCTTTCCTTACAAGTCATATATTATTCTTATTAATATTCTTTGTGACTTGTACACTATTATACTCGACACGACTCTACCCAACGTATAATTATTTTCCCATTTAAATAATTATACTTAGGATCGTTTCGCTCGATATAATGTGATTTCTTATTATCCGACCCGACTCACTTTGCCACATATTTATTTTCCCATTCAAATAAATATGCTAAGTTCTTGTCGTTCGGTAACATATTTCTAACGCCCGACTAGACTCACCACAACGTACATTTATTTTCCCATTTAAATAAATGTACTAGGATCTTGTCGGTCACTCACACGTTCGCAGGTATATTTCACCTACTCGTCTCGGTTTTCCTTCTCGCATATCTATTTTCCCATTCAAATAGATATACTAGAATTTCGTCGAAAACGAGCATATGTACACATACCATCGCGTGGATACTACTTGTTAAGTTCATGTGTCGTTTAGCGTTTTTAATTCGTTACGTTGTGTTTTCCTTTCCCCACGAATATTCTTTCTACACTTAGGAAAGTGTTTCGCACGTTTCACCCTTGTCTTATATATTTTATCTCTTAAAATATATATATATATATTTATTTTCATCTTGCCGCAATGGCATTTTTCTCATATGTCCGTTTACGTTAGCTCATGTAACTAAGTTCGTTAGTTAGCGTTTTTCATATTTGTTTCCATTGCGCGTTCTTATGGAAGTGTTATTCCTACTTCCGATTCCGAACGTTTATTTCTTGGAAAAATATACTTTGTAGGTTTTAGCCCAACTTGTCCAACTTGTAACCCAAAAATGTTTCCGATACTTTTATATTCCCATTTATATAAAAGTATCCATTTTTGTATAAGTTTTTCAAGTTTTAACCTTTGTTCAACATTTTTATTAAAATCTCTATTTTTATAAAAATCCTTGTGTTAATACAAGTCCATATTTTTATAACTTCCACTTTTATAAAATTACACTTTTTATACAAAATACCCAAGTATGTTACTAGTATTTACCAAATCAACCTTGGAAAATTATTACTTATACTTTTGACACCAAACTTTCCATTATTGCATTTTTGGACTAATAGTTTCTAATATATTCTTTTTAGTCCTCTAACTTTCAAATGTTGCATTTTTCTACTCTAACTTCCAAAGTTAGCATTTTTCACCCAAATTAGTGGACTTTGAAGACCCATATTTTTAATGCTTCATTGTTTTTACTTCATTCCACTTTTAATGATCTTATAATCCATCCTAAATGCTTTTAACATGTTTGTTCCATATTTTTATCCAAAACATCAATTTTTCACTTATTCAAGTGAGTGGACTTTGAATATGGAACTTTTTCATCTATGGTTATTTAACCCATTTTAATCCATTTTTGTCATTAACATATCATCTCATGATGATTAAAATCATCTTCCATCTCATTCAAGTCCTTCTCATTAATCATACCCAAATCATCATCTTTCTCAAGTGTATGTGCATTTCATCATATTTTCTCCAAATATTACATTTATTAGTATAATCCAAGATTCATCCAAGTTATTATTATTCTTCCATTTTTATTCTAACAAAACACATTAACTTTATAAAATCCATTTTATTACCCATTAATGTACAACTTGCTTTCAATAGCACAAAACATGAACATTTAAGAATAAAAACAATGTAATACTTACTACTAGCTCAAGGCTAGGGAAGACAAAAATCTTGGATTTGGGTGAGGTTTAATGTGTTCTTCCAATGGGTTAAGCTCCAAGTTCTTGAACACACAAAGGGGGTTTTGAAGGATGATGATCTAGAGATGATTTGGAAGTATAAAAATTGAAAGAGAAATGTTAATGTAGAGGTGCAAACTTACGGCAAGAGAAGAAGAAGAAGGAGATTTTGTGATTTTGTTTAAGTGCTCTCAAGTGGGTTATAATCTCACCTTCAAATCTTCCAAGATTATGCAATCTTGCTTGGATTGGATGGAAAGATTATGGAAGATATTATGTAAGATTATGCAAGATCACAAACAAAATCAATGGGAGATTATAGAGGGTGTTTGGAGCCGTGAGTTAGAGAGAGAGAGTGAGGGATTTGGTGAATTTTCTTACCCAATGTAATCTCATGCAACCTTATGATTAGTTTCTTAATAATTGGGTTATTAAGAAGATGAAGAGGTTAATGAGATAATTAAAAGATATTACTCCTTTGAGTGGGCCATAGGCCGGCCCCCATGGGGTGTTTGGTGGGGTCCACTTTGCTAAATATTATCCAATATTATGTTTAAGTCACTCTCTTTCGGGTACCGTCCGGGTATTCTTGGGTTTTTAACCTCGTGTCTCCCGAATATTAAAATACCATTAATATTCCTTAAATTTTGCCCAGTTAAATTCATGATAATTTATTTTGGCTTTTGCCGGGTGAAATTACGTGCTACGCGCGTATCGGGTGCGGTACATGCACTTTATTCGTTACCGGGAGATTTGTACAATAAGCTTTCACGTATGGCTTTGGGTTTCCAAAACTCATTATATTTTGTGAAAATATTATTTATTTTATATTCCGGGTGTCCGGAGTTCGTTTCGCTTATTTAATTTTTACCGGGTAATCGCCAGTGTCCATACCGGATAGATTTGCTTGCGCATGATCCTATCATGCTTTGCTATTAAACTTATGCATTCCTATGCATTATTTGGGGAACTTATATCTTTCTAAGGCCTCAGTTAAATAATCAGCACATAATTACGTTTAATTACGTTAATCGCGTTTAATTAATCAGTACGAAATTACCTTAATTTTGCCGGTTGTTACACCCTGCTACCACTGAACCGTCTCAAGCAAACTCTGCCTCTACCTCTAGTTCCAATAAGAAACGAAAAGGTGGAAACCAGAACTATGCTGTTGTTACACCCCTTAACCAGGTTCCTGTTGCAAACGCATCTACTGCACCCCAAACTCAAAAGGTTCAGGGAAACTATTTGGGTTCGTATCCTAAATGCACTTAATGCAACTTTCACCATCCAACTACTCGACCCTGCTATAAATGTGACACTTGCGGCAAAGCAAGCCACACTGCTTCTCATTGTCGAGAAACTGAACCTGGGAATGCTCAAAACCAGAGGACTGGTCAACCTAGAACTTGCTATACTTGTGGAGATCCTAACCACAGGCAAGATAGGTGTCCTCATCTAGCTGCTTTTATTCAGTCTCATCAGCAAACCCCAGCAGCCCCAGCAGTTCCAGCAATACAAGCAGCTCCAGCTCGTGGTCGTGCTTACAACATCAATGCTAACCAAGATCAAGCTACCAACGACGTGGTCAATGGTACATTTCTTATTAATAACTTATATGCTTCGATTTGGTTAATACCGGTGCACATAGGAGTTTTGTCTCGTTAGAATTTGAACCTTTGCTTGCTCGTACTTGCCCTCACCTTACCCATCCTTTTACTGTGGAGGTTGCTAATGGAAATCTTTTTCTTACAAAATTCTATGCTCCACAATTGCACGTTGAACTTAAAAGATTATAACTTTTCCGTAGATCTTATACCCGTTTTTAAGAATCTTATACATCGAGTTTGTAAACCTTTCTTGGACCAATTCGTAATTGTTTTTATCGATAATATCCTCATATATTCCACAACCAGAAACCTTCACTTGAAGTAATTTCGGGACGAAATTTTCTAAAGTAGGGGAGACTGTAACATTTGCGCAATTTCTAACTTTATCGTAATTTCATTTCAGTCCTCGTATTATGATCTTTTGAAAATACAAATAAAACTTATGTTGCATTATTCGTTAAATCTTATGTATATACGTTTTAATATAAAACTTCAAATAAATTTGTCGAGGGATGTTGGAAAACGTCAAGTTTTAAGATGAAAAAGGAATAAAACATAAAAAAAATATTGGTAAAGTTTATAAAAAGATGAAAAAAAATATATTTTTAAAGTTTTAAAAAGGTTTTTGGTTAGAATTATTAACTTTGACCTTAAGTTTTTATAAGGAAATAAGTGTTTAAACTAACCTAACTAACTAGAAGGACTAAAGGAGACAATTTTCAAACTTTAAAAAAAAAAAGAATAAGGCTGTTTTAGTCCTCTTTGGCCGGCCGAAATTCCGGCGGCCGGAATCACTCCGGCGACTTCATTTTATTGGGTTTTAGGCGTTTTTACTCGCAATAATTAATGGAATTACGTTTAGTCATCTAAATCCTTTGAATTCCCTCTCTTAAATGGTCAAAACACGCGTTAAAACTCACTATTGAAACCGAAAATTTCATGTAACCTCCGGAAAACTTTAAAGCTTGTAAAACTCCATTTTTCCAAGAACACTACATAAATCAAGCATAGCTTTAGGTTCCTGTGCTGATTCCCTTTAAAACTCACTAAAAAACCCTCTTGATCGCGGCTTTGAAGCGTTATTTCCGGCCAAAATACACATTGTGAGCTCTTGTTTTTAGTGCCATATTACTCCTTTAATCGTGTTCTTTTAAAGCCCTCTTGATCCAGGGTCTAAACATTACGAATTGAATGGGCTTTGAAATCTAGGGTTAGGGTTAAAGATTTGGGGAAAAAGATGAAGTCTAAGGTTTATATAAAAATACTTTTGGTTGTGTTTTGTTAACAAACTAGTGCTTTGGTCTAGTGGTTGTGGGTGTGGGTTGGCAAGCCATGTGTACAGGTTCGAGTCTCTCTAGCAACCCATGATTTTTTTGCTCTTTACCCATCTTTACTTGGTTATTTTTTTGGTTTATTTTTATTAAATATATACATATTTTAGTCATAAACTTAAAATATTCATAGAAAATTTATTTTTACTCCAAAAATTATGAAAATTTAGGAAAAACATCTTGAAACCCTAAATAAAATTGTCATATTTTTATTTTCTGGAAAAAATATTATTTTCCTATTTTTCTTGATTTAATTTTTTTAATCATAATTAAATGATTAACAATTCATTTTAAGTGATTTTAACCTCAAATTTTCTAGAGATTTATTTTTATGTATAATAAACTGAAATAAAATGTAATTTTTCAGAAAATATTTATTTTTGTTATTTTTATTGTTTTTAATCATTAAAACCCTATTTAAACTCATTAAATACGTTTTAAATGCAAATAAATTGAAAGAAATTATGGAAATATTATTTTCAGTATTTCACATCATAAAACAATTATTTTTCATAAAAATATCATTTTTGGATCATGTCTTGTATTATTCATTCAAGTTATATTTAATTTAGATATAATAAGTTGTTAAAATCTTTTTCGTGGATATTTTTCTATAAATTAGAAAATATTTCTAACTGTGGGATACATAATTGTTTTAGTCGCTTATTTAATTAATCGTGACATATTTATTTCAAAACTATTGTTATTATTAAAAAAACTTCATCTTCCCTACGCAAGTCTAGTAACCCTAATGCCTTAGATTTTTGGTTGACATAGACTTTTAAGTTAATTTCCTCATTAGTAAGCTATCATATACAGGTTGAGTTCTTCAGAATTCTAAGTACTTTCGGCGAACTTTCGTGGAAATTACAATTAGCGAAACTCTAAGTATATCTTTCCCCCTTTTTACTGTTTTACTATTTTGGGGTGACTCATGTACTTACTATCAATTTTCTACTTCATCTTACTAAAATAGCAATTATTATGTGTGTTTGCTTGTGTCATATCATGTATCTATGACGTGTCAAATCATTAACCGTTGCGGCCTGGCATTTCAATGAAAAGTACTATGGTATATCCCTTGTGACTCTGTTGAGAGTCCTCGTCATTGCTATGTATTACATTACTACTAACGCATACTATATATATCTGCTTTCCTTTCATAGGGTTGATTTGACCCGGATACCATTTATTACATTTTGCAAAATAACACATGAATTGCTAAATTTTACCTTACTATATATATATCAAACAGATATACTCACCAATACATTATATGTGTTAACAAAATTATTTTGTATATGTTTCAGGTGACGTTTGATCTTACATGCTTTCACGCTTAGGCTGGATCTAGTGCTTAAATAAAAGATTGAATATTTCTTTATCTATGTTGGAGATTTCTATTAAGACTTTTGTATTTCCTTTTTGGATAATGAAAGTTTGTTTGCTATTAATATTTATAATTTAGTCCATGTACTATTGAACAATCGTCACTATGTGACACATCGATGTTTCCGCCATCGGTTGGGGTGTTACAACCGAGGATCGCGATTAGAGAAAATAGAAACAGGCACCCTGTGCCGAGAAACCAATTCCTTAAGATACAAATGAGCCAACCGCTCAAGGCCATCGGTTTCCTTGATAGCGAGGAAGTGCGCAGACTTTGTCAACCTATTGACACACACCCAGATCATATCACAACCACTGGGCGACCTCGGAAGTTTGATCACAAAGTCCATCGTGATCCGTTCCCACTTCCATTCGAGAATTTCAGGCTGTTGTAGAAGGCCGGACGACTTTTGATATTCAACCTTGACCTTAGCACAGGTCAAGCACTTGCTTACATACGAAGCTACATCTGCCTTCATATTCGGCCACCAATAAAGTGTCTTCAAGTCTTGATACATCTTGTCGGAGCCAGGGTGAATAGAATATCGAGATTTGTGAGCTTCATCAAGAACTAGCTCTCGCAACCCCCCCCCCCCCCCCGATTAAAGGAACCCAAACACGTTCAGAAAAATAGTGCAGGCCTTCGGACCTGAGTTCAAGGTACCTATCGGCACCGTGCATTGTTTCAGCTTTATGGTTTTCCTCCATCAAAGCTGCTTACTGTGTAGAACGGATTTGGTCAGGCAAACTAGAATGGATGGTGAGCTGTAGAGCTCGAACACGACGAGGCTTAGCGGATTCCTTTCTGCTCAAAGCGTCTGCCACAACATTCGCCTTGCCAGATGGTAATTTATAGTACACTCGTAATCATTAAGAGGTTCGACCCAGCGACGCTGTCGCATGTTCAACTCCTTCTGATCAAATATGTGCTGGAGGCTCTTGTGATTGGTATAAATGGTGCACTTGGTACCGCACAAGTAATGCCTCCAAATCTTCAAACCAAAGACTATAACACCCAATTCCAGATCATGGGTGGTGTAGTTTTTCTCATGAACTTTAAGCTGACGAGAAGCATAAGCAATGACCTTCTCACGTTGCATCAACACATAACCGAGACACCGAATAGAAGCATCACAATAAACCACGAAATCGTCCGTGCCCTTAGGCAAGGATAGAATAGGAGCAGAACAAAGCTTAGCCTTTAGCATCTGGAAGGCTGATTCTTGTGAATCACCCCAGTCGAAATTCTTGTCCTTTTGGGTAAGTGAGGTGAGGGGTTGAGCGATCTTCAAAAATCACTCGATAAAACGATGATAGCAACCTGCAAGACCCAGGAATTGTCGCACCTCAGATGGTGTCTTTGGTGCTTCCCAGTCTTTGATAGCTTCTATCTTGGCTGGATCAACATGAATTTCTTTTTGATTAACCACATGACCAAGGAATTGGACTTTGTGTAACCAGAAGTTACACTTCGAGAACTTAGCATAGAACTGTTCCCATCTCAAGAGTTCCAAGACAAGACGCAAGTGTTCCCGGTGGTCCACTTCGTTCTTGGAATAGACTAGAATATCATCAATGAAGACAATCACGAATTTATCAAGATAGGGCTTACAAACACGGTTCATCAAATCCATGAATACTGCGGGTGCATTGGTGAGACCAAAAGGCATGACCAAGAATTCAAAATGGCCATAACAAGTTCGAAAAGCAGTCTTCGGAATATCGGCTTCCTGGATTCTCAACTAATGATATCCCGATCTCAAGTCAATCTTCGAATAGAAACTAGAACCCTGAAGCTGATCAAATAAATCATCGATACGAGGAATATGATAGCGATTCTTGATGGTAACTTTGTTCAATTCGTGGTAGTCGATACACATACGTAGGCTTTTGTCTTTCTTCTTGACAAAAAGGACAGGGGCTCCCCACGGGGATGAACTAAGTCGAATGAAACCCTTCTCCAATAATTCCTGTAACTGGTTGGACAACTCCTACATCTCGGGAGGTGCAAGACGATATGGGGCTCGGACAATAGGGGCTGAACTCGGTGCAAGTGTAATACCGAATTCGACTTGACGATAAGGCGAAAGGCCAGGTAGATCTTCAGGGAACACATCGGGAAAGTCACAGACAACAGGGATATCTTCAATCTTCTTCTCTTCCTCCAACAAAACCGAAACAAGATCCAGAATGGCAGAATACCCTTTTCGAAGATACTTATAGGCTTTCATACACGAAATTATGCTCAAAGGGATAGCGCTCTTCTCACCATGCACCAAATGAATTTCTCCATCCGGGAAAATGAGTCGAATGAGTTTATCAAAACAGACGATCTCAGCGCGATACAAGGATAACCAAACCATACCCACAACGACATCGAAACTACCCAAGGACACCGGCATAAGGTCAATAGGAAACGACAAACCCAATAATTCAAGGCGACACTCCCTAAGGACGTGTGTCGCTTCGACTTTCTTACCATCAGCCAATTCTATCAAGTACTTAGCCTCTAGAGGTGTAGGTACCCTATCCAGCAATTGACTAAATCCAAGTGTTAGGATCTGAGTTTGATTGTTTTGATTTGTTTGAATAGAGATGAGAAGAATAAAGTAAATATAAATGGAAATTGCAGCGGAATAATAAACTATAATAAAAAAAAGAGTAAATGTTTTCTAATCGAATGCTTTCATTATATTGAAAGATTACAATCAATTACAAGTACTCCCCCTCAGCCTGATCACTCTATGATTGTTTGTCTGAGAGAATGTTGTGTGTGATCAATAGAACAGTACAAGCACTGTTCTATTTATAGAAAAATCTAAACCACTGATGATCTAAGTTGACGTTACCTAAGACAGTAACCACTAACAGAATAACAACATAAAACATCTACTATACAAACTACTGTTATATTACAAAACACTGTAAGGTAAACTACTGTTGAGGAAAACTCTGATGGTCTTGTATCATCTGTTAGAGCCTAAGTGTTGTTGGCTCCAACAGACCTTTAGTCTTCAGTACTTGATCAACAGTTGTTCTCTATCAGACCTTTAGTCTGCAGTTGTTCTCTATCAGTTGTTATCCAGCAGTCCTTTGTAGCAGCAGTTGTCACAGTAGTTGTTTGGGTAGAACAGTTGTTAGGGTCAACAGTCTTTTGGGAGGAGTATATTGTAAATGCTGTTTATTAATATGAATCAACTGTTAGTATATTTTGGCTTTTCAATCATCTGTTCTTCTTCAGGTCAGCAGACCCAACACCAAGAGATATAAAACTCTTATCGGCACTAGAACCAAATAAAACCAAAGCATAGCGATTATCAAGGAGAAACGTACCGGTAACAGTGTCAGGATCCCTCTAGGCCTCGCCAGATCCAATCACAAAGGCACAAGGATTACTGCCTCCTCCCCCGATGTTCCCATTACCCGACCCGTTCTTCCCAGCTTCACCATGCTTCAACTTGGGGCAATCACGCTTAAAGTGCCCAAGCTCACCACAGTTATAGCATCCCTGATTTCCCTGGTTTCGCTAAGGAGTAGTAGCCTGAGGAGTGGGAACATGTGTAGCAAGCGGGTTCTGATTACCCTGAAGATTGACCCTACAATCCTTAGCTTGGTGCCCAACCCTATGGCACCGACGACAGCGGTTCTTATCACAAGGACCAGTATGATGAAACCCACACCAATCACACTTTGGCAATTTCCCAAAATAACCCCCCGGTTTCCACTCAGACGACGATCCCCCAACATCAGACTTCTTCACCGGCTGAGACTGAGCTGAACTCGAGCCTTTTCCCACACCTTCCCACTTTTGCTTGTTGTTTTCGGGAGCCTTCACAGTAGTGCCTTGGGGAGGCAAGACTCCTTCTGCTACTTTCATATTAGTCAGCCTGTGAGCCGACCGATCAACCTCAAAATACATAGTAAAATTACCCGCAACCACCAATCCCGCAACCACCGGTACCAACCCATAAATATAATGCTCAATTATCCTGTACTCCAGCGGGTGCAAATCCGGGCAAAACACCGCCAGCTCATTATGCCTAGCTGTGTACTCCTCAATTTCAGACCCCACCATTTTGTGATTCTAGACCTCATGCTCGAGCTTCTGAATCTCGTCCCTCGGACAGTATTCGCTTTTCAAAAGCTGCACAAATTCTGCCCAAGGTATAGCGTGGGCTTCCCCAATACCCAAGGTCTGGGTGGTGGAGTTCCACCAAGTCAGAGATTGACCCTCAAGGGTCGCTGAAGCATACTTTACGCGGTCACCCGCCGGGCAACTACACATAGAGAACACAGATTCAACTTTTTCCAGCCATCGAAGCAGTCCCACTGAAATTGTGGGGCTTGAAATCCATGAACTGTTTGTATGAGCACTGAGGTGGGGGTGGATTGACAGCACCAGCTGGACAAAATACACGGATAAACAACAAAGAGAAAGATACAGCACCCCAAAAAAAAAGAGGTAGAGCTAGTAGAAATCAACTTACCACCCATAGCATTGTGTGCAGCTTGGAATGCAGCCAAAACCACATGCACCTGCTGTTGCATTAGGTTGTTCAACTCCTCTTGGGTCATATTAATGTTACCGCGACCGCCACCACCACCACGGCCGCCCCTACGACCTCCAAGAGCTCCTGACATCTTCTGTCAAAACATTGAACAAAAGATTTAGGCTTACCCGTGGTGTAACCCACTTGGAATCACAGGAAATTGATCCGGATCTAATTCGGGTCCATCCATCCAAACACAAAGTCCACTAGGATTTTCATGCATTCCAGTTTATGATTTTGTGTGCACCCGACATGATAAACTATTCTACATGGTCCTCCATATGTACTTTAAGCTTGAAGTTCAAGTCACCGAATACTAGCACCCAAAAAGTGTATTACAACAAGTATAAGTGTAAGATAGTGTGTGTAAGGACGAGTGTGTCTATTGGGGCATAGAAGGGAGATGTACGAATCCTGGACAGATCTCAAGGGTATGCCGATGCTACCCCAATGTACACCATCGCCAAGAAAGTTCAATAACAAGTCGCTCGTCGTCGAATCATCAAAAAGATATGTTAAGGAATAGAACAATAGAAGAGTAAACAGATGATGCAGCACAAAAGATGATCACAACGACACCCCGACGAATTCAATATGTTACCCGTATGTTAAGACTCGACCATATGTGACCATCTAGTGTGTGTGACTCGGCTATAGACTAGACTCTACATGCAGTCCTAGTTTACTATAACCGGTGGCTCTGATATCAATCTGTCACACCCTCAAATTCCACTTGCGGGGTTTTTCCGCGAGGCGCATGACGTACCAGGATCCAAGTCAACGATCACAATAAACGAACACTAAATGTAAAAGATGAAACCAAAAATTAAGCTTTGAGCTATAAACCAGGAGCGGAAGCATTTCTTGTTTACAACCAAAAGACATAATATAGTTGAAAACATTGTTTAGCATGCAATAAAATTCTAGATGTCGTGCAAGACTCCGTGCACCAAGTACATTAACTGCTACCTTAGCGACCTGAGAAAACATGCCAAAAATGTCAACATATAATGCGGGTTAGTTCACAGGTTTTATAAAAGAGTTGTTATAAGTTTGAAAGATCATATCTGTTACTACTAGGTTGTAAGAACGTTAGCTAGACGTTATGCTTTTTTACTACTACAGTTGGGAACCCATTACTAAGCATGAACCAGTATGATGAAACAGCCCAGATTGACTGGGTTACCGATGCCTCGGTAAACTCGGAGCTAGAGACAATATTCACCCGCCCGGCTCCCAGCCGTCGAGTGGGGTTTGTGAGGCACAATAAATCTATCCACATTTCCCTCATTGTGCATCCCGCACATTCATGGTTCCCCCTGGTACTTTGTATAAAACGCCGAGTAGTAATCTAAAGTAACCATAGTATAACATGATCTTTAAAGATCCAAGTAAGTAGCATGTTTCTCCCCCGAAAGTAAAACCAGTAAAAGTGGGGCTGTGACACTCACCTTAGATTGTGTTACTTGAAAACAGTTAAGTCAATAAGCTATGATAGCCCCAAATAGCGGCGACCTATCATAAGACATATATAAGTACTCAGACTAATAACCCGTAGGTTAACTAGTCCCCGAATGTCCAGACCATAACCATGTACATTTGAAAACACCTTTGACTGTTAAACCGACCGCACCAGACAAGACCCGACATCCCATTGGTGACCCGACATCCCACGTGTTATCCAAGAATGAGAAATCAAGCAATCACATGTAACTATACACTTAACACATATCCATGATCACATCATCTATCATACGAGTCATATATAGCATAAACGGGTCCGAACACGTGTTACCAAGTTATTAGACATGCCACGGGGTTCCTATCATGTTCCTAGGTGTCAAATCATGCTTCGGGATGTCAAAATACACGTACAACAGCAGCACACGCGATTGGGAAATCAAACATGCAATTAGGAAAGTCAACAAGCAATTAGGAAAGTCAAACAGGCAATTAGAATTGCAATTGCATGTAATACACACGTGTAGGGGTCTACTCGCCTATAGAAACATGCGAGTAGACCATAATCGCCCCTGCTATAGGCGAGTAGGATCTATTCCACTTTTTCACACGTTTGACCCTCCAAATCAGAGCCGAAACATGTAAAAACACCCAACATCAAACCCAAATCATTAACCAACCAATTCCAAGCAAAACCCCCCCAATTTATCACTGGTCTAACACCCTATTTGCAATTATTTCCAAAAATGGCAAAGTACTAGGTTTCATTAAATACGCATATCTTTCCTTAAATGGCAAATAATCAGATTTCATCACCTACAACCTTGCAAATCATCATCCCTCTGTTATAATACTCTTCTAGTGTGAATCCTAACATCAAATAATCATCAAATCATATCGTAACATCCTAAATCTTCAAGAATCACTCAAATGGGTCAAAACACATATTATCATCAAAACACCATAATAATTGCTCAAATCCTTAGGAAAACATCCTAACAACTCCTACACATCAGAAGTACATCAATTACAGGGAAACATTCACGTTTTGACCCTTAAAAATTGTTTCTTGCATGAATACTTCACATAGAGCATATATAAAGGTTTAGACCTGTTTTAGAAATTCATTTCAAAGGTTTTTAAAGACACAAACTTGAAAAAACTAGGTCTGGACCTTTGGGAACCAAAATATCAACATTACAAAGGCTTAGGGTAGATAACACACCTTGAATCTTGTGAAAGAAAGGAGTGTAAGCTTGGAAATGATGGGTTTCGAAGCAAAACGAGTTCCAGAGGTGTGTTATGGGGTGAGGGCCACTTGGGATCAGTTAGGGTTGCATAAATGATGTTTCACAAGTCAAGGGTTGTATTTATAGGTGTTCCTACTGATCATGAACATAACAGGCGATTACAAGCAGCTATAGGCGATTAGGATTGCTGATCGCATGAAAGTTCATGCAATTAGTCCTCTAATCGCATGAAAGTTCATGCAATTAGGCCTAATCACATGTTCCTACTGGTCTATAACCCTCCTACTCGCCTATATGGCTTCTATCCATACGCATCATTGAGTTTATGGGTTTTTGGCTCGTTAAACACTATTTTAACACATATAAGCACGTATACACATACCGACAAGTCACATAATGATTTTAAACATATAAAGCACGATAACTAACATGTTTATACTCGTTCACCAATTCCCGGGAATCGAGACTCGCGTGTGTGCATTAACCCGGTGATTCTACAAATCACCAATCCTTATACACATGGTTATGGACCGACTCTCAATGATCCCGTGGATCATCGTAATGCCTCTCGATGATTCCCGAACCATCATAACGACTCGACCGACTGCGTTAAGTATGCAATATGCATGACTCGCTAAGGTAGACTTACTAGTTTAATCAATGTTATTAACCTGAGTTTGTCGGGTGTCACATCATCCCCCTGTTTAAAGAATTTTCATCCCGAAAATTGCCCCAGGCCAAGAAGGAAGAAACGAAAGAAAAGAAAATTTTTCCAGTTGCCACATCATCCCCCTGTTGAAAGGAACCTCGACCCGATATTCATTCAGCTTCAGTAGAGACATATCTTGATTCGAATGCACGCTTAGGAAATAAATGAGGATACCTAGCTTTCATCTGATCCTCCCGTTCCCATGTGAACTTCGGTCCACGATTTGAATTCCAACGAACTTTAACAATGCGGATTTTACTCCGGCGAAGGCTAGGAATCTTATAATCAAGAATTTCAACCAGTTCCTCCACTATACACAGACGATCATCCACCTTGATCTCTTTGAGAGGAACGACCAAAGATTCATCCGCTAGACACTTCTTAAGGTTAGAAATATGGAAGACATTATGAACATTACTAAGCTCAGCTGGCAGATCGACCCTGTATGCCACCGGTCCAATCTGTTCCAGAATTGCAAACGGTCCCACATACCGAGGATTCAACTTGCCACGCTTCCCAAAACGTATAACTTCGTTCCACGGAGATACTTTCTATAAAACCCTGTCGCCAACCTAGAATTCCAAAGGTTTGGGACGATGATCGGCATAGTTCTTTTGACGATCCCGAGCTGCTGCTATGCGGTTACAAATTTGTACGATCTTTTCAGAACTCTCGTACACAAGTTCCGGGCTGGTGAGCTGACTCTCACCCACCTGAGCTCAACAAAGAGGGCATCGGCATTTGCGCCCGTAAAGAGCCTCGAACGGAGCTGCCTTGATACTAGAGTGGTAGCTATTGTTGTAAGAGAATTCCACCAACGGTAGATGACTCTCCCAACCCTTGCCAAAATCGATCACACATGCCCGAAGCATGTCTTTTAGCGTTTGAATTGTCCGCTCACTTTGACCGTCAGTTTGCGGATGATAGGCTGTGCTCATATCTAACTGAGTACCCAAAGCCTTATGCAAGGATTTCCATGAATTCAAGGCGAACAAAGGATCATGATCGGAGATAATAGAAACAGGCACCCCATGCCGAGAAACCACTTCCTTAAGATACAAACGAGCCAACCGCACAAGGCCATCGGTTTCCTTGATAGCGAGGAAGTGCACAGACTTTGTCAACCTATCGACAATCACCCAGATCATATCACAACCATTGGGCGACCTCGGAAGTTTGGCCACAAAGTCCATCGTGATTCGTTCCCACTTCCATTCGGGAATTTCGGGCTGTTGTAGAAGGTCGGACTGCTTTTGATATTCAACCTTGACCTTAGCACATGTCAAGCACTTGCTTACATACGAAGCTACATCTGGCTTCATATTCGACCACCAATAAAGTGTCTTCAAGTCTTGATACATCTTTTCGAAGCCAGGGTAAATAGAATATCGAGATTTGTGAGCTTCACCAAGAACGAGCTCTCGCAAACCCCCGAATAAAGGAACCCAAACACGTTTAGCAAAACCAACCTTGTAGGTGTCCTTTGGAGCCTAGGATCACTCCATAAACACCTTGAGTGAGAAAGAAACACCCCAAAATCATCCAAAACCCTTAGAAGTCTCTATACAACCTTCCACCATGTCTTGTACACAAACCCAACCTTGTGAGCTTGTTGTATCAACCATGCTAGGCTAGATTTCTATTGGTGTTGCTAGGGTGATGATGGATACTTGGTATGAGACGAAAGAAAAGAAAATTTTTCCAGTTGCCACATCATCCCCCTGTTGAAAGGAACCTCGACCCGATATTCATTCAGCTTCAGTAGAGACATATCTTGATTCGAATGCACGCTTAGGAAATAAATGAGGATACTTAGCTTTCATCTGATCCTCCCGTTCCCATGTGAACTCCGGTCCACGATTTGAATTCCAATGAACTTTAACAATGCGGATTTTACTTCGGCGAAGGCTAGGAATCTTATAATCAAGAATTTCAACCAGTTCCTCCACGATACACAGACGATCATCCACCTTGATCTCTTTGAGAGGAACGACCAAAGATTCATCCGCTAGACACTTCTTAAGGTTAGAAATATGGAAGACATTATGAACATTACTGAGCTCAGCTGGCAGATCGACCCTGTATGCAACCGGTCCAATCTGTTCCAGAATTGCAAACGGTCCCACATACCGAGGATTCAACTTGCCACGCTTCCCAAAACGTATAACTCCCTTCCACAGAGATACTTTCTATAAAACCCTGTCGCCAACCTAGAATTCCAAAGGTTTGGGACGATGATCGGCATAGTTCTTTTGACGATCCCGAGCTGCTACTATGCGGTTACAAATTTGTACGATCTTTTCGGAAGTCTCGTACACAAGTTCCGGGCTGGTGAGCTGACTCTCACCCACCTCAGCCCAACAAAGAGGGCACCGGCATTTGCGCCCGTAAAGAGCCTCGAACGGAGCTGCCTTGATACTAGAGTGGTAGCTATTGTTGTAAGAGAATTCCACCAACGGTAGATGACTCTCCCAACCCTTGCCAAAATCGATCACACATGCCCGAAGCATGTCTTCTAGCATTTGAATTGTCCGCTCACTTTGACCGTCAGTTTGCGGATGATAGGCTGTGCTCATATCTAACTGAGTATCCAAAGCCTTATGCAAGGATTTCCATAAATTCAAGGCGAACAAAGGATCATGATCGGAGATAATAGAAACAGGCACCCCATGCCGAGAAACCACTTCCTTAAGATACAAACTAGCCAACCGCTCAAGGCCATCGGTTTCCTTGATAGCGAGGAAGTGCACAGACTTTGTCAACGTATCGACAATCACCCAGATCATATCACAACCATTGGGCGACCTCGGAAGTTTGGCCACAAAGTCCATCGTGATTCGTTCCCACTTCCATTCGGGAATTTCGGGCTGTTGTAGAAGGTCGGACGGCTTATGATATTCAACCTTGACCTAGCACATGTCAAGCACTTGCTTACATACGAAGCTACATCCGGCTTCATATTCGACCACCAATAAAGTGTCTTCAAGTCTTGATACATCTTTTCGAAGCCAGGGTAAATAGAATATCGAGATTTGTGAGCTTCACCAAGAACGAGCTCTCGCGAACCCCCGAATAAAGGAACCCAAACACGTTCAGCAAAACCAACCTTGTAGGTGTCCTTTGGAGCCTAGGATCACTCCATAAACACCTTGAGTGAGAAAGAAACACCCCAAAATCATCCAAAACCCTTAGAAGTCTCTATACAACCTTCCACCATGTCTTGTACACAAACCCAACCTTGTGAGCTTGTTGTATCAACCATGCTAGGCTAGATTTCTATTGGTGTTGCTAGGGTGATGATGGATACTTGGTATGAGACGAAAGAAAAGAAAATTTTTCCAGTTGCCACATCATCCCCCTGTTGAAAGGAACCTCGACCCGATATTCATTCAGCTTCAGTAGAGACATATCTTGATTCGAATGCACGCTTAGGAAATAAATGAGGATACTTAGCTTTCATATGATCCTCCCGTTCCCATGTGAACTCCGGTCCACGATTTGAATTCCAACGAACTTTAACAATGCGGGTTTTACTCCGGCGAAGGCTAGGAATCTTATAATCAAGAATTTCAACCAGTTCCTCCACGATACACAGACGATCATCCACCTTGATCTCTTTGAGAGGAACGACCAAAGATTCATCCGCTAGACACTTCTTAAGGTTAAAAATATGGAAGACATTATGAACATTACTGAGCTCAGCTGGCAGATCGACCCTGCATGCCACCGGTCCAATCTGTTCCAGAATTGCAAACGGTCCCCCATACCGAGGATTCAACTTGCCACGCTTCCCAAAACGTATAACTCCCTTCCACGGAGATACTTTCTATAAAACCCTGTCGCCAACCTAGAATTCCAAAGGTTTGGGACGATGATCGGCATAGTTCTTTTGACGATCCCGAGCTGCTGCTATGCGGTTAAAAATTTGTACGATCTTTTCGGAAGTCTCCTACACAAGTTCCGGGCTGGTGAGCTGACTCTCACCCACCTCAGCCCAACAAAGAGGGCACCGGCATTTGTGCCCGTAAAGAGCCTCGAACGGAGCTGCCTTGATACTATAGTGGTAGCTATTGTTGTAAGAGAATTCCACCAACGGTAGATGACTCTCCCAACCCTTGCCAAAATCGATCACACATGCCCGAAGCATGTCTTCTAGCGTTTGAATTGTCCGCTCACTTTGACCGTCAGTTTGCGGATGATAGGCTGTGCTCATATCTAACTGAGTACCCAAAGCCTTATGCAAGGATTTCCATAAATTCAAGGCGAACAAAGGATCATGATCGGAGATAATAGAAACAGGCACCCCATGCCGAGAAACCACTTCCTTAAGATACAAACGAGCCAACCGCACAAGGCCATCGGTTTCCTTGATAGCGAGGAAGTGCACAGACTTTGTCATCCTATTGACAATCACCCAGATCATATCACAACCATTGGGTGACCTCGGAAGTTTGGCCACAAAGTCCATCGTGATTCGTTCCCACTTCCATTCGGGAATTTCGGGCTGTTGTAGAAGGTCAGACGGCTTTTGATATTCAACCTTGACCTTAGAAAATGTCAAGCACTTGCTTACATACGAAGCTACATCCGGCTTCATATTCGACCACCAATAAAGTGTCTTCAAGTCTTGATACATCTTTTCGAAGCCAGGGTAAATAGAATATTGAGATTTGTGAGCTTCACCAAGAACGAGCTCTCGCAAACCCCCGAATAAAGGAACCCAAACACGTTCAGCAAAACCAACCTTGTAGGTGTCCTTTGAAGCCTAGGATCACTCCATAAACACCTTGAGTGAGAAAGAAACACCCCAAAATCATCCAAAACCCTTAGAAGTCTCTATACAACCTTCCACCATGTCTTGTACACAAACCCAACCTTGTGAGCTTCTTGTATCAACCATGCTAGGCTAGATTTCTATTGGTGTTGCTAGGGTGATGATGGATACTTGGTATGAGACGAAAGAAAAGAAAATTTTTCCAGTTGCCACATCATCCCCCTGTTGAAAGGAACCTCGACCCGATATTCATTCAGCTTCAGTAGAGACATATCTTGATTCGAATGCACGCTTAGTAAATAAATGAGGATACTTAGCTTTCATCTGATCCTCCCGTTCCCATGTGAACTCCGGTCCACGATTTGAATTCCAACGAACTTTAACAATGCGGATTTTACTCCGGCGAAGGCTAGTAATCTTATAATCAAGAATTTCAACCAGTTCCTCCACGATACACAGACGATCATCCACCTTGATCTCTTTGAGAGGAACGACCAAAGATTCATCCGCTAGACACTTCTTAAGGTTAGAAATATGGAAGACATTATGAACATTACTGAGCTCAGCTGGCAGATCGACCCTGTATGCCACTGGTCCAATCTGTTCCAGAATTGCAAACGGTCCCACATACCGAGGATTCAACTTGCCACGCTTCCCAAAACGTATAACTCCCTTCCACGGAGATACTTTCTATAAAACCCTGTCGCCAACCTAGAATTCCAAAGGTTTGGGACGATGATCGGCATAGTTCTTTTGACGATCCCGAGCTGCTGCTATGCGGTTACAAATTTGTACGATCTTTTCGGAAGTCTCGTACACAAGTTCCGGGCTGGTGAGCTGACTCTCACCCACCTCAGCCCAACAAAGAGGGCACCGGCATTTGCGCCCGTAAAGAGCCTCGAACGAAGCTGCCTTGATACTAGAGTGGTAGCTATTGTTGTAAGAGAATTCCACCAACGGTAGATGACTCTCCCAACCCTTGCCAAAATCGATCACACATGCCCGAAGCATGTCTTCTAGCGTTTGAATTGTCCGCTCACTTTGACCGTCAGTTTGCGGATGATAGGCTGTGCTCATATCTAACTGAGTACCCAAAGCCTTATGCAAGGATTTCCATAAATTCAAGGCGAACAAAGGATCATGATCGGAGATAATAGAAACAGGCACCCCATGCCGAGAAACCACTTCCTTAAGATACAAACGAGCCAACCGCACAAGGCCATCGGTTTCCTTGATAGCGAGGAAGTGCACAGACTTTGTCATCCTATTGACAATCACCCAGATCATATCACAACCATTGGGTGACCTCGGAAGTTTGGCCACAAAGTCCATCGTGATTCGTTCCCACTTCCATTCGGGAATTTCGGGCTGTTGTAGAAGGTCAGACGGCTTTTGATATTCAACCTTGACCTTAGAAAATGTCAAGCACTTGCTTACATACGAAGCTACATCCGGCTTCATATTCGACCACCAATAAAGTGTCTTCAAGTCTTGATACATCTTTTCGAAGCCAGGGTAAATAGAATATTGAGATTTGTGAGCTTCACCAAGAACGAGCTCTCGCAAACCCCCGAATAAAGGAACCCAAACACGTTCAGCAAAACCAACCTTGTAGGTGTCCTTTGAAGCCTAGGATCACTCCATAAACACCTTGAGTGAGAAAGAAACACCCCAAAATCATCCAAAACCCTTAGAAGTCTCTATACAACCTTCCACCATGTCTTGTACACAAACCCAACCTTGTGAGCTTCTTGTATCAACCATGCTAGGCTAGATTTCTATTGGTGTTGCTAGGGTGATGATGGATACTTGGTATGAGACGAAAGAAAAGAAAATTTTTCCAGTTGCCACATCATCCCCCTGTTGAAAGGAACCTCGACCCGATATTCATTCAGCTTCAGTAGAGACATATCTTGATTCGAATGCACGCTTAGTAAATAAATGAGGATACTTAGCTTTCATCTGATCCTCCCGTTCCCATGTGAACTCCGGTCCACGATTTGAATTCCAACGAACTTTAACAATGCGGATTTTACTCCGGCGAAGGCTAGTAATCTTATAATCAAGAATTTCAACCAGTTCCTCCACGATACACAGACGATCATCCACCTTGATCTCTTTGAGAGGAACGACCAAAGATTCATCCGCTAGACACTTCTTAAGGTTAGAAATATGGAAGACATTATGAACATTACTGAGCTCAGCTGGCAGATCGACCCTGTATGCCACTGGTCCAATCTGTTCCAGAATTGCAAACGGTCCCACATACCGAGGATTCAACTTGCCACGCTTCCCAAAACGTATAACTCCCTTCCACGGAGATACTTTCTATAAAACCCTGTCGCCAACCTAGAATTCCAAAGGTTTGGGACGATGATCGGCATAGTTCTTTTGACGATCCCGAGCTGCTGCTATGCGGTTACAAATTTGTACGATCTTTTCGGAAGTCTCGTACACAAGTTCCGGGCTGGTGAGCTGACTCTCACCCACCTCAGCCCAACAAAGAGGGCACCGGCATTTGCGCCCGTAAAGAGCCTCGAACGAAGCTGCCTTGATACTAGAGTGGTAGCTATTGTTGTAAGAGAATTCCACCAACGGTAGATGACTCTCCCAACCCTTGCCAAAATCGATCACACATGCCCGAAGCATGTCTTCTAGCGTTTGAATTGTCCGCTCACTTTGACCGTCAGTTTGCGGATGATAGGCTGTGCTCATATCTAACTGAGTACCCAAAGCCTTATGCAAGGATTTCCATAAATTCAAGGCGAACAAAGGATCATGATCGGAGATAATAGAAACAGGTACCCCATGCCGAGAAACCACTTCCTTAAGATACAAACGAGCCAACCGCACAAGGCCATCGGTTTCCTTGATAGCAACCTATCGACAATCACCCAGATCATATCACAACCATTGGGCGACCTCGGAAGTTTGGCCACAAAGTCCATCGTGATTCGTTCCCACTTCCATTCGGGAATTTCGGGCTGTTGTAGAAGGTCGGACGACTTTTGATATTCAACCTTAACCTTAGCACATGTCAAGCACTTGCTTACATACGAAGCTACATCCGGCTTCATATTCGACCACCAATAAAGTGTCTTCAAGTCTTGATACATCTTTTCGAAGCCAGGGTAAATAGAATATCGAGATTTGTGAGCTTCACCAAGAACGAGCTCTCGCAAACCCCCGAATAAAGGAACCCAAACACGTTCAGCAAAACCAACCTTCTAGGTGTCCTTTGGAGCCTAGGATCACTCCATAAACACCTTGAGTGAGAAAGAAACACCCCAAAATCATCCAAAACCCTTAGAAGTCTCTATACAACCTTCCACCATGTCTTGTACACAAACCCAACCTTGTGAGCTTGTTGTATCAACCATGCTAGGCTAGATTTCTATTGGTGTTGCTAGGGTGATGATGGATACTTGGTATGAGACGAAAGAAAAGAAAATTTTTCCAGTTGCCACATCATCCCCCTGTTGAAAGGAACCTCGACCCGATATTCATTCAGCTTCAGTAGAGACATATCTTGATTCGAATGCACGCTTAGGAAATAAATGAGGATACTTAGCTTTCATATGATCCTCCCGTTCCCATGTGAACTCCGGTCCACGATTTGAATTCCAACGAACTTTAACAATGCGGATTTTACTCCGGCGAAGGCTAGGAATCTTATAATCAAGAATTTCAACCAGTTCCTCCACTATACACAGACGATCATCCACCTTGATCTCTTTGAGAGGAACGACCAAAGATTCATCCGCTAGACACTTCTTAAGGTTAGAAATATGGAAGACATTATGAACATTACTGAGCTCAGCTGGCAGATCGACCCTGTATGCCACCGGTCCAATCTGTTCCAGAATTGCAAACGGTCCCACATACCGAGGATTCAATTTGCCATGCTTCCCAAAACGTATAACTCCCTTCCACGGAGATACTTTCTATAAAACCCTGTCGCCAACCTAGAATTCTAAAGGTTTGGGACGATGATCGGCATAGTTCTTTTGACGATCCCGAGATGCTGCTATGCGGTTACAAATTTGTACGATCTTTTCGGAAGTCTCGTACACAAGTTCCGGGCTGGTGAGCTGACTCTCACCCACCTCAGCCCAACAAAGAGGGCACCGGCGTTTGCGCCCGTAAAGAGCCTCGAACGGAGCTGCCTTGATACTAGAGTGGTAGCTATTGTTGTAAGAGAATTCCACCAACGGTAGATGACTCTCCCAACCCTTGCCAAAATCGATCACACATGCCCGAAGCATGTCTTCTAGCGTTTGAATTATTCGCTCACTTTGACCGTCAGTTTGCGGATGATAGGCTGTGCTCATATCTAACTGAGTACCCAAAGCCTTATGCAAGGATTTCCATAAATTCAAGGCGAACAAAGGATCATGATCGGAGATAATAGAAACAGGCACCCCATGCCGAGAAACCACTTCCTTAAGATACAAACGAGCCAACCGCACAAGGCCATCGGTTTCCTTGATAGCGAGGAAGTGCACAGACTTTGTCAACCTATCGACAATCACCCAGATCATATCACAACCATTGGGCGACCTCGGAAGTTTGGCCACAAAGTCCATCGTGATTCGTTCCCACTTCCATTCGGGAATTTCGGGCTGTTGTAGAAGGTCGGACGGCTTTTGATATTCAACCTTAACCTTAGCACATGTCAAGCACTTGCTTACATACGAAGCTACATCCGGCTTCATATTCGACCACCAATAAAGTGTCTTCAAGTCTTGATACATCTTTTCGAAGCCAGGGTAAATAGAATATCGAGATTTGTGAGCTTCACCAAGAACGAGCTCTCGCAAACCCCCGAATAAAGGAACCCAAACACGTTCAGCAAAACCAACCTTCTAGGTGTCCTTTGGAGCCTAGGATCACTCCATAAACACCTTGAGTGAGAAAGAAACACCCCAAAATCATCCAAAACCCTTAGAAGTCTCTATAAAACCTTCCACCATGTCTTGTACACAAACCCAACCTTGTGAGCTTGTTGTATCAACCATGCTAGGCTAGATTTCTATTGGTGTTGCTAGGGTGATGATGGATACTTGGAATGAGACGAAAGAAAAGAAAATTTTTCCAGTTGCCACATCATCCCCCTGTTGAAAGGAACCTCGACCCGATATTCATTCTGCTTCAGTAGAGACATATCTTGATTCGAATGCACGCTTAGGAAATAAATGAGGATACTTAGCTTTCATATGATCCTCCCGTTCCCATGTGAACTCCGGTCCACGATTTGAATTCCAACGAACTTTAACAATGCGGATTTTACTCCGGCGAAGGCTAGGAATCTTATAATCAAGAATTTCAACCAGTTCCTCCACTATACACAGACGATCATCCACCTTGATCTCTTTGAGAGGAACGACCAAAGATTCATCCGCTAGACACTTCTTAAGGTTAGAAATATGGAAGACATTATGAACATTACTGAGCTCAGCTGGCAGATCGACCCTGTATGCCACCGGTCCAATCTGTTCCAGAATTGCAAACGGTCCCACATACCGAGGATTCAATTTGCCATGCTTCCCAAAACGTATAACTCCCTTCCACGGAGATACTTTCTATAAAACCCTGTCGCCAACCTAGAATTCTAAAGGTTTGGGACGATGATCGGCATAGTTCTTTTGACGATCCCGAGATGCTGCTATGCGGTTACAAATTTGTACGATCTTTTCGGAAGTCTCGTACACAAGTTCCGGGCTGGTGAGCTGACTCTCACCCACCTCAGCCCAACAAAGAGGGCACCGGCGTTTGCGCCCGTAAAGAGCCTCGAACGGAGCTGCCTTGATACTAGAGTGGTAGCTATTGTTGTAAGAGAATTCCACCAACGGTAGATGACTCTCCCAACCCTTGCCAAAATCGATCACACATGCCCGAAGCATGTCTTCTAGCGTTTGAATTATTCGCTCACTTTGACCGTCAGTTTGCGGATGATAGGCTGTGCTCATATCTAACTGAGTACCCAAAGCCTTATGCAAGGATTTCCATAAATTCAAGGCGAACAAAGGATCATGATCGGAGATAATAGAAACAGGCACCCCATGCCGAGAAACCACTTCCTTAAGATACAAACGAGCCAACCGCACAAGGCCATCGGTTTCCTTGATAGCGAGGAAGTGCACAGACTTTGTCAACCTATCGACAATCACCCAGATCATATCACAACCATTGGGCGACCTCGGAAGTTTGGCCACAAAGTCCATCGTGATTCGTTCCCACTTCCATTCGGGAATTTCGGGCTGTTGTAGAAGGTCGGACGGCTTTTGATATTCAACCTTAACCTTAGCACATGTCAAGCACTTGCTTACATACGAAGCTACATCCGGCTTCATATTCGACCACCAATAAAGTGTCTTCAAGTCTTGATACATCTTTTCGAAGCCAGGGTAAATAGAATATCGAGATTTGTGAGCTTCACCAAGAACGAGCTCTCGCAAACCCCCGAATAAAGGAACCCAAACACGTTCAGCAAAACCAACCTTCTAGGTGTCCTTTGGAGCCTAGGATCACTCCATAAACACCTTGAGTGAGAAAGAAACACCCCAAAATCATCCAAAACCCTTAGAAGTCTCTATAAAACCTTCCACCATGTCTTGTACACAAACCCAACCTTGTGAGCTTGTTGTATCAACCATGCTAGGCTAGATTTCTATTGGTGTTGCTAGGGTGATGATGGATACTTGGAATGAGACGAAAGAAAAGAAAATTTTTCCAGTTGCCACATCATCCCCCTGTTGAAAGGAACCTCGACCCGATATTCATTCTGCTTCAGTAGAGACATATCTTGATTCGAATGCACGCTTAGGAAATAAATGAGGATACTTAGCTTTCATATGATCCTCCCGTTCCCATGTGAACTCCGGTCCACGATTTGAATTCCAACGAACTTTAACAATGCGGATTTTACTCCGGCGAAGGCTAGGAATCTTATAATCAAGAATTTCAACCAGTTCCTCCACTATACACAGACGATCATCCACCTTGATCTCTTTGAGAGGAACGACCAAAGATTCATCCGCTAGACACTTCTTAAGGTTAGAAATATGGAAGACATTATGAACATTACTGAGCTCAGCTGGCAGATCGACCCTGTATGCCACCGGTCCAATCTGTTCCAAAATTGCAAACGGTCCCACATACCGAGGATTCAACTTGCCACGCTTCCCAAAACGTATAACTCCCTTCCACGGAGATACTTTCTATAAAACCCTGTCGCCAACCTAGAATTCCAAAGGTTTGGGACGATGATCGGCATAGTTCTATTGACGATCCCGAGATGCTGCTATGCGGTTACAAATTTGTACGATCTTTTCGGAAGTCTCGTACACAAGTTCCGGGCTGGTGAGCTGACTCTCACCCACCTCAGCCCAACAAAGAGGGCACCGGCGTTTGCGCTCGTAAAGAGCCTCGAACGGAGCTGCCTTGATACTAGAGTGGTAGCTATTGTTGTAAGAGAATTCCACTAACGGTAGATGACTCTCCCAACCCTTGCCAAAATCGATCACACATGCCCGAAGCATGTCTTCTAGCGTTTGAATTGTTCGCTCACTTTGACCGTCAGTTTGCGGATGATAGGCTGTGCTCATATCTAACTGAGTACCCAAAGCCTTATGCAAGGATTTCCATAAATTCAAGGCGAACAAAGGATCATGATCGGAGATAATAGAAACAGGCACCCCATGCCGAGAAACCACTTCCTTAAGATACAAACGAGCCAACCGCACAAGGCCATCGGTTTCCTTGATAGCGAGGAAGTGCACAGACTTTGTCAACCTATCGACAATCACCCAGATCATATCACAACCATTGGGCGACCTCGGAAGTTTGGCCACAAAGTCCATCGTGATTCGTTCCCACTTCCATTCGGGAATTTCGGGCTGTTGTAGAAGGTCGGACGGCTTTTGATATTCAACCTTGACCTTAGCACATGTCAAGCACTTGCTTACATACGAAGCTACATCCGGCTTCATATTCGACCACCAATAAAGTGACTTCAAGTCTTGATACATCTTTTCAAAGCCAGGGTAAATAGAATATCGAGATTTGTGAGCTTCACCAAGAACGAGCTCTCGCAAAACCCCGAATAAAGGAACCCAAACACGTTTAGCAAAACCAACCTTGTAGGTGTCCTTTGGAACCTAGGATCACTCCATAAACACCTTGAGTGAGAAAGAAACACCCCAAAATCATCCAAAACCCTTAGAAGTCTCTATACAACCTTCCACCATGTCTTGTACACAAACCCAACCTTGTGAGCTTGTTGTATCAACCATGCTAGGCTAGATTTCTATTGGTGTTGCTAGGGTGATGATGGATACTTGGTATGAGACGAAAGAAAAGAAAATTTTTCCAGTTGCCACATCATCCCCCTGTTGAAAGGAACCTCGACCCGATATTCATTCAGCTTCAGTAGAGACATATCTTTATTCAAATGCACGCTTAGTAAATAAATGAGGATACTTAGCTTTCATCTGATCCTCCCGTTACCATGTGAACTCCGGTCCACGATTTGAATTCCAACGAACTTTAACAATGCGGATTTTACTCCGGCGAAGGCTAGGAATCTTATAATCAAGAATTTCAACCAGTTCCTCCACGATACACAGACGATCATCCACCTTGATCTCTTTGAGAGGAACGACCAAAGATTCATCCGCTAGACACTTCTTAAGGTTAGAAATATGGAAGACATTATGAACATTACTGAGCTCAGCTGGCAGATCGACCCTGTATGCCACCGGTCCAATCTGTTCCAGAATTGCAAACGGTCCCACATACCGAGGATTCAACTTGCCACGCTTCCCAAAACGTATAACTCCCTTCCACGGAGATACTTTCTATAAAACCCTGTCGCCAACCTAGAATTCCAATGGTTTGGGACGATGATCGGCATAGTTCTTTTGACAATCCCGAGCTGCTGCTATGCGGTTACAAATTTGTACGATCTTTTAGGAAGTCTCGTACACAAGTTCCGGGCTAGTGAGCTGACTCTCACCCACCTCAGCCCAACAAAGAGGGCACCGGCATTTGCGCCCGTAAAGAGCCTCGAACGGAGCTGCCTTGATACTAGAGTGGTAGCTATTGTTGTAAGAGAATTCCACCGACGGTAGATGACTCTCCCAACCCTTGCCAAAATCGATCACACATGCCCGAAGCATGTCTTCTAGCGTTTGAATTGTCCGCTCACTTTGACCGTCAGTTTGCGGATGATAGGCTGTGCTCATATCTAACTGAGTACCCAAAGCCTTATGCAAGGATTTCCATAAATTCAAGGCGAACAAAGGATCATGATCGGAGATAATAGAAACAGGCACCCCATGCCGAGAAACCACTTCCTTAAGATACAAACGAGCCAACCGCTCAAGGCCATCGGTTTCCTTGATAGCGAGGAAGTGCACAGACTTTGTCAACCTATCGACAATCACCCAGATCATATCACAACCATTGGGCGACCTCGGAAGTTTGGCCACAAAGTCCATCGTGATTCGTTCCCACTTCCATTCGGGAATTTCGGGCTGTTGTAGAAGGTCGGACGGATTTTGATATTCAACCTTGACCTTAGCACATGTCAAGCACTTGCTTACATACAAAGCTACATCCGGCTTCATATTCGACCACCAATAAAGTGTCTTCAAGTCTTGATACATCTTTTCGAAGCCAGGGTAAATAGAATATCGAGATTTGTGAGCTTCACCAAGAACGAGCTCTCGCAAACCCCCGAATAAAGGAACCCAAACACGTTCAGCAAAACCAACCTTGTAGGTGTCCTTTGGAGCCTAGGATCACTCCATAAACACCTTGAGTGAGAAAGAAACACCCCAAAATCATCCAAAACCCTTAGAAGTCTCTATACAACCTTCCACCATGTCTTGTACACAAACCCAACCTTGTGAGCTTGTTGTATCAACCATGCTAGGCTAGATTTCTATTGGTGTTGCTAGGGTGATGATGGATACTTGGTATGAATTAATATAGTTTATCTTTTATTTTTAAGTGGTGTTTTGTGTTCTTAATAATTCTTTCTATTCTAAACATTGTTTAATGGTCTAATTAATAAATCACGTAGTCTTTGGTCTTAACATAACTATCACCTATGTTATACTCTAAATCGTGCTTTTATCTCTGTTTTATCATGATTTATCTTTATTTGTCGATAATTGCAGGATCGGAGGTTCGGTGATGAAAAGAAATGGAAAACCTTACAAAACGGGCACAAAACGGAGGAAGAATTGAAGACTTTGAAGCTCTGCCAGATATGGCACGGCCGTGCAACTGTCCCGGGTCAACAAGTCAACATTTCCATGTCAACAAAGGTCAATTTCAGCACTTCAGGAAGTGCACGGCCGTGCCCTAGTGTATGGCACGACCGTGCTTTACTCCAGCGTGTTCTCCAAGGCAAAAACCGACCAAAACTGACAAGACGGTTAACTGTACTGGGTGGCACGGGCTTGCCTGGGGAAGTGGCACGGGCGTTCATAGGAACAAACCAACACCTTCTGCAAAAAGGACTCTGCAACAGTACCCGCTGTTGAGCAGGGGCGTGCCAAAGTTGAAGCATGGGCGTGCCAGACCTTAAATGCCTATAAATAGAGGCCTCCACCCCACATTTTAAAGCATCCCTTCCCACTCGAAAACCAACAATTCTCCACGAATTTTCTGCCCTCCTTGAGGATTGTAGGTGTCCGTTGGAGCCTGGGATCACTCCATAAACACCATGAGTGAGAAAGAAACACCTCAAAATCATCCAAAACCCTTAGAAATCTCCATACAACCATCCACCATGTCTTGTACAAAAACCCAACCTTGTGAGCTTGTTGTATCAACCATGCTAGGCTAGATTTCTATTGGTGTTGCTAGGGTGATGATGGATACTTGGTATGAATTAATATAGTTTTTCTTTTATTTTTAAGTGGTGTTTTATGTTCTTAATAATTCTTTCTATTCTAAACTTTGTTTAATGATCTAATTAATAAATCACTTAGTTTTTGGTCTTGTGGGTGGTTTGATAGGAAGTGGGAGGACTCATGAGTGTACCCATGGTGTGTAAAAACCCATGCACTTGTGAGCTAACCTAATCCCGCGAGTAGTGATTAGCCCAATTGTGGGTAGAAATACACACACTTAGTGGCTCAATCCTCTACTATCAAAATCTCATTTAGGGTCGGTACGGTCTTTAGACTCGGTCCCAGTGATAAGTAAATGCTTAATCTTGCGACCTAGCTTCATGGTCTATGTGAAAGCTTTGGCGCAGGTTAAAAATTGATGAACCCGTTTTGAAATAAAACGGTCTTTATTTTATTTCATCATTATACTGCCGCACAGTTAATGATAGACCACTCACTTTTTGATAAATTAATTAAATCAAGTAGGGGATGCACGTGTTCTGGTTAGTCACGACTCCTCTATGATATTAAGTGGTAACTTGTTTGGTCATGCTCCGGCCACCGGCAAGTTATTCATAAAAGTCTAGAGTAGTTTGATGTGTATATCGCAACACCGGAAAGCGGGTAATTCGGGGTTGAGTCGACACAGTCTCGAGTCACTTTCTTTTCAGTGTTGAGAGGTGAGCTACCCGGTTCGAGAGACCCTCATAATAACATTAAGAACACAGTTGTTTGTACAATTAGGCAAAAATAGTCACCTCTAGAAAATGCAGTTGCAATTCTAAGTTTAAGCACAAGTGCGCAACTCTCACACACTACTATAAAATAAAGATAACTACTTTCATACAAAGTTCCATCTGATCCCGAAGCAACACCATTGTTTTGTCATTGATTTCTCTTTAAAAGTTTACATCTCTCTTTTTTACTTTTCTTCTCGCATTTTAAAAGTCTATTAAGTAATTTTAGGAAGCTGGGTAGTAAAAATCGTGTCCACAGATTCAATACTCGGTACTTGCACATTTCTATACTATACACGATAGGTGCGCTTGCTTATTGTGCTGGGTCTAGAACGTTGAGCAACTATCGTTTTAAATTATAAATTGAAAACTTGTAAGTATCTTTCTGTTTTCTAACTTGCGCATCTTTTCACCAAATCTTTTGGCATCTTCCCCCGGGACTTTGCCATTTTTCAAAAGAAGTTAGGTTTTCTTAAAATACCCACACAACATCACCTAGCTTATATAAAAACACAACCAAAACTTAGAACCCAAAGTTTTAGGAATTTGAATGCTACTATTGAAAGTGGAGAGAATAATGCATCAAATTGTGGTAAATGTATAGTCGTGCCTTCATCATTTACTGGTGGATCTAGGTATATGATGCAAAAGTACATGGATGCTATGGAAATTTATTCATAACAGTGACCTGTAGTCCAAAGTGGCCTGAGATTTTCAGGTGTTTGTCTGATACAGATCTTAAACCAGAAGATAGATCGGATATTACATCTAAAATATTTAAGATTAAATTGGATCATCTAATCAAAGATTTGCACAAATAAAAATTGTTTGGTGAGACATAAGCAGGTACCTTTTATTATATATACTTAGTTATTTATCAATAAAAGTATTCTTATCTAACTACTAATAGATGTTCCCGTTATAAATTTGTCAGTTCTTTATACCACATGCTCACAAATGTTTGTTCTTGAATGCTGAAAGCAAATTCCCAACTACATCTGTTATCGATCGTGTAATTAGTGCAAAGATCCCAGATAAAGTTAGAGATCGTGAATTGTATGAACTTGTCAAGCAGTTTATGATTCATGGACCTCGCAGTACAGATAACCCTCAACGTCCATGCATGGTTAACTTTAAATGTTCTAAAACGTTTCGCAAAAAATATGTAGATGAGACTTTTGTTGATTCTGATGGGTATCCAGTCTACCGTTGTCGTCAAATAAGTAATAGAGTGGAAAAGAAGGGCGTCCAACTTGATAATAGGTATGTAGTTCCTTACAATCATGTTTTGCTCAGAAAGTAACAGTGCCACGTGAATATTGGATGGTGTAATCAGTCAGGTTCTATCAAATATTTGTTCGAGTATATTAATATGGCACCTGATAGACTTACGACTTTTGTTTTTTTCCAATATAAGTCTACAAACAATGACACCAAGCAAAACAAAGAGGTAAATGAGGTAAACACATACCTTGATTGTAGGTATATTTCTGCTTGTGAGGCTGCTTGGATAATATTCAGGTATGACATGCATTATAGATTTCCAGCTGTTGAAGTATTGCCTTTCCATTGTGAAGATGGTAGAGTATTATTTATGATGATGCTTCTAATTTATGTGACATTGTCAATAATCCAACGTTGGAAATGTCAATGTTCACATTGTGGATGGAGACTAATAAAACTGAGGAATTTGCCAGAAAATTGAAATATATAGACTTTTCGAGATACTATGTTTGGATACTTAAAGACCGGAAGTGGAGCCAACGAAAAAAGCCTTTGCAATCTATTAGCAGGATACATTGTGTGTCTCCATCACTTGGTGATTATCACTACCTAAGTATTTTATTAAATCATGTTACGGGAGCTACCTGTTTCAATGATATAAAAACAGTTGATGGCTAAGTGTTTGAAACATTCAAATATGCCTGTTTTGCACGAGGTTTGTTAGATGATGATAAAGAATATGTTATTGCCATTAAAGAAGCAAATAATTGGTCAAGTGGAGACTTTTTGTGATCCTTTTTTGTAATGTTGCTACTGTCAAATTCAATTTTCGCCTGGTGAGTTTTGGTGTCAAACAAACGTTGTATTATGTAAAGACATTGTAAAGAAGGAAAGGAAGATAATTGAGATGAAGGAAATTTCATTAGTTTATCAAAGTAATTAGTTTAAAACTAAAAAATATTGAATAACTTAAAAATTCAATGTTACTAATCTTAGCGAAGAAGAAGTTGAAAACATTTGTCTATCAAAGATTGAAACATTGCTGCTTAACAATGGGAGTACACTAAAAAGCTTTCCAGACATGCCAAGTGTTCCTGAAAATTATGTTCCAGCAGTAAATAATCGATTGATATTGAAAGAACTTTCTTATGATAGATCAGCTCTACAGATTGAACATGCTTGATATTTAAAGTCTTTAACTGCTGAACAGCACAGAGTTTACAAAAGTGTTATGAATGCGGTTGCAAAAGGTGACGGAGGTGTGTTTTTTGTATATGGGTACGGTGGGACTGACAAAACTTTTCTTTGGAAGACTTTTGCAGCTGCTTTAAGGTCAAAAGGTGAAGTAGTTTTGAATGTTGCATCCACTGGAATTGCATCACTCTTACTAGATGGTGGTAGAACTGCTCATTCTAGGTTTGAAATTCCAATAAACATTAATGAAGATTCTATATGTTCAATAGAACCGAACAGTGAATTAGGTGAATTAATTAAAATGACAAAATTGATTATTTGGGATAAAGCACCTATGATGCACAAACATTGTTTTGAACCTCTGGATAGAACAATGAGAGACGTATTACGTTCCAGTCAATCAATTTTTTTTAGAGCAAGCCTTTTGGAGGAAAGGTTGTCCTTTTTTGGTGGTGATTTTAAACAAATTCTTCCGGTAATTATTAAAGGTACCAGAAGTAAGATAGTTAATGTTGCTCTGAATTCTTCTTATATATGGAAACATTGTAAAGTACTAAAACTAACTGAAAATATAAGGTTAAGGGTTGGATGCAAAGCAAAGGATTTTGCAGAGACTAAGGAATTTGGATAGTGGATTTTAAAGCTTGGGGATGGCCTCCTTGGTGATGAAAATGATGGTGAGATAGATATTCATATACCTGATGATTTACTAATTCATGATCAAGTGAATCCTATTTCTTCTTTGATTTCATTCACGTATCCGGATATGAATAAGTCATTATGAGATTCAAACTATTTACACCAAAGAGCCATTCTTGCTCCAACAAATGATGTTGATTCAATAAATGAAGATTTGTTAAAATCTCTGCCTGGTGAAGAAAAGATTTATCTTAATTGAGATAGTTTATGTGAATGTGAACCAGAATCAGATATTAATGCAGCATTGTTTTCTCCTGATGTGCTAAATAGTTTTCATTTATCTGGGTTACCGAACCATAAGTTAGTATTGAAAGTAGGAGCTCCAGTGATGTTACTTAGAAATATTGACCAGGCGAATGGAATATGTAATGGACCATGCTTCATGGTTACGAAACTCGGAAAATGTGTGATTTAAGCGAAAATTATCACAGGAAGTAATATTGGTTATACTACCTTGATTTCCATATTGAAGATGATACCTGCTGATAAGAGAATACCTGTCAAAATTTCTCTTATGCAGTTTCCAATTTCTCCGTGCTTTGCAATGACAATAAATAAAAGTCAAGGACAGTCGCTTGAACGTGTTGGTTTGTATCTTCAACGTCTTGTTTTCAATCATGGCCAGCTCTATGTTGCCGTTTCCAGGGTCAAAATTAGAAACGTCTTAAAGATTTTGATTTGTGATTGGGAAAAAAATGTTTGTACAATCACCACTAATGTAGTTTACAAAGAAGTCCTACAAAACCTTTAAATAACTAACTTTGCATTTCTTTTTGATTTTGTAATTTTAATTATTTATGTTTTTTAATGAATTTAAATTCCTTTGCAACATTTGTTGTGTGATCATTCTCTATTTGTTTTCAATATTTCTTCTGTTTAACAGATATTGAAATTCATCTGCTCAACTGCTCTATTCAGTTGCATTAGTAAACTGACTATTTTTGCAAAAGATAATTGACTTTTCGTTTTGGTGTTTAGTAAACAGACTCTTGTAAAGGTTGTTTATCGTCGTTATATCCAACATCTGTTTGTTGGAAACTGTTTGTAGCAACAACTGATTGTACTAACAGCCCTTTTTATAAGATGCTCTTAACAGATGGTGAAATTCCAAAGTGAATTATAATTATAATAGTCACAATAATATTAAATTATTAAAAATATTATTTATTATTTGCGTTTGTAATTGTGTTGCACTCTATAAAATGTGATGAAGTCCACATTTTAGTTTGCAACGTTTTATAGATGTTTATATTCTTTTAAAAGTTTTATTGTCATAAAATATATTTTCATTTTTAAAGTTATAGGAACAATAAAAGAGTTCAAATTATTTATAGATTCATTTTCTAAAATTAAATAATTTTAATTGTTTAATAAAAATAAAAAAAATAATATGTAAATTTATGGTAATATTTTTAGTTGTTTAATAATAGTAAAAATAACTACATCTACCATTAATGACAGTCATATTTTGTATGTTTCCATCTAGATCCTTCATTTGTACAACAGTCATCATAGACTTTTAGGGGTCTCTACTATTTGTAATTATGAACTTGAAAAGACTGATATAATTTAAATTTATTTATATTATTAGCACAACAAATATCAGTTGTTATGATTGAAGTTTAATTGCTTATGTTCTTTCTTGAACTATATTGTAATGGATGATAGTTGTTTGATAACATCTGTTGACAAGTCAACAGATATTGTATACCTTTCAACTCAACAGAGGTTGGAATACCAAATTTGATCATTACGATATTAAAAATTAGTTTATTCAAGTTTATATTACTTATTTGAATGTTAATTATAATTATAAATTATAATAGTGATAATAATATTCAATTATTAATAATATTATTTTATTTTTTTTCTTATTTGTGTCTGTAACTGTTTTTCACTTTATATAAGGGTGAAAAACTCTACTATAGTATCTATAGTTATTTAGAAGTTTTATTGTTATAAAATATATTTTCATTTTTTAAAGTTATAGGATCAATAAAAGAGTTCAAATCATTTACAGATTCATTTTCTATAAATTAAATAGTTTTAATTGTTTAATAAAAATAATAATGATAATATATAAATTTGTGGTAACATTTTTTAGTTGTTTAATAATAGTTAAAGAAAGTACATCTACCATTAATGACCGCCGTATTTTGTAACTTTCCATCTACATCCTTTATCTGTACAGTTGTCATCGTAGAGTTTTAAGGGTCTCAACCCTTTGTAATTATGAACTTGAAAATACTAATATTATTTAAATTTATAGTATTAGCACAACCAATAAAGTTTGATCTCATAATTACTTTTTGTATATTTTTTGGTCAGATATTAGTTAAAGTTAAGTATTACAAAGTCTGTATAAACATCTGCTTATATCATCCTTTAATGTAACTACATGTTTAGTTTCTTCAAAATCTGTATTCAAGTGTCTATTTGCAAAATTGTAATGGATGAGAGATGTTTGAGAACAATTGTTGACAAGTCAACAGATGTTGTATACCATTCAAATCCACATAGTCTCGGATACCAAAGATAATCATTACGATATTGAAAATTAATTTACTCAAAGAGTTAAATGCCAATTTAGTCCCTGAGGTTTGTCAAAAATTTTCACTTCCATCCAAATCTTTTTTTTGTCAATTTAGTCCTTGTGGTTTCATTTTTGGTCTCAGAGACAATGGTTATAGTGTATTAGGACTACATGTAGAGCTGGTTTATAGCCGAGTTTCATACACTAGACGGTCACACACTTATGAGTTTGTAACATCCCTAAAATTTCTTCAAGTAATTACTTATACGAAACCACTACCCGTTTGTTAAAATCTAATGCAACGGTTAAGGGGTCTAGCCACATATGGTTATGTAGCGGACTTGAAAGACCCGGTGTGTCGTCTTAGATTAAACTTCGAGTTAAATGCAAGACGGGTCTACGTAGTTTTGTTCGTCATTTATTAAAGTTTATTTATATAACTTTGATGGAAAATTTCACTTTGTGGAAATTTAAGGACCATTGTGCAAATTATGAGTTTTGCAAACTCTTATAATACAATTACCTAGGGCCATGCGAGCCCTAAGGATGTTGACGGCAGTTTAGAAAGGCGAGAGAGAGAGAGAGATATCGCGATACGGAAATAAGACCTACAGAAGAAGAGTCAGGGCAGTGGGTTGCAGGTTCGTGGAGGCGGGTAGTACTCAACGCATTTTATATTGAGAATCTGGTATGATCTTCGTTCGTTATTCTTTTGTTTTGTATTCCTGTTAGCAAGACGAGCATAGAGTATGAGTTTTAGTTAGGCTAGTGATGATGAGGGTGAGAGTGAAGACTATATGGTGGTTGTGATAGTAGTCGCGTAGTTGGCGATGGAGGTGATGTGGGAGCACCGTGGAGGTTCGGATGAAAGTGGTTATGATGGTTTTGGAGGTGGCAGAGGTAATGCCAACGGGACGTGGCGATGTATAATGTTGGCGTAGGAGGGCTGTGGTGGTTATGATCGAATGTGGAGGTGAAGGTGAGTGGTCGTGGCGTGCGATGGTGGTCATAACGGGTTGCGATGGTGACTAAATTCGTGCGAGTGTGAAGACGTTTAGGGCATTGATGGTATGCGGTAATGATGATAGACGGTTACGGTGGTTATAAGGGTGGTAGTTGATTCCGTTTTGGTTGGTATGGTCATGGTAGTCGGGTAGGTGATGGAGATCGATAGTGGTCAGCAGGATAACCGGTTTATGCGGTGAATGCCCAGTCAGGACTACTCATGGGTGGCACCCGTGAGGTTGGTTTTATGGCGGTGCTGAGATGGCGTCTGAATGGCGATGTCGAATGGTGCCAGCGTACGTGGTGGTAGTTCTGAAGGCAATGGTAGTTCTGGTTTGGTGAGAAAAGTTGTGTGGGGTGGTGTTTTATTTTGTGCATGGAATGTGGTGTGCATGGTGAGGAAATTACTTGATTGAAGGTTGTTCATGAGTTTGGTTGTGTTGCTAAAAGATGAAGGTGTGAGTGGGTTGATTTCAATAAGAAAGTGTTGGTGCATGTGTTTGTGTTTAAGTGAAGGTGTGTGTGCATGTTTGTGAGTGCCATAAAGGTGAGGGTGTGCTTGTTAGTATTTCATGGGATGGTCAGATGTGATTAGAATGGTTTGGTTTAGATCTATTTTGGATAATTGATTCATAGGTGACTCGACATTGGAAATCCGCTTTATTCAAGGAATCAGTTCTAGACGGCTTAACTCGTGGATTGAATGCTTTGCAACCGGTGAGATCTAATCCCCCTATTTTTTTAATTTAAATATTTTTGGGGCTATCATACATCCTATACCGGGTTTTCATACATCATAAAGTGTTGATTAAATTAAAGAGCTTTACGACTTAAATGTTTTATAAACGTTTTCTAACGATTTGGTTCTATAACGGTTGAATGAATCAAGAGGTTTATAGGTACAATTTTATGATACCATGGTGAGAGTTAGGAAGAGTAATGAATTATGAGAGTCGAGTCTGGGCTTTTTATCCTAGATGGTGACTAGTTAGAATCATAGTTGTGTCGCATGACACTTATAGAGTAATGAGATATGAGATATGTAGTTGGGTTGCACGTGCGAGGGGATACATGTGTGACCTTGGATGTTCGGAGGCGGGTTGAGTGGCGATATTATATTGCTAGTGGTTAATCCACATAAAGATGCAAGATGTTGAGTTATGGGCATTTATGTGTGTGTGTGTCTATGTGCTATGTGTAAGATGTAGCACCCTCGTGGTGTTTTAAAGAGTAAGCCTTAGTGGCGAAGATGATTTTCATTTTCCTCGTGACACGATGAGTGCCTTAGTGGCGAAGATGATTGTCGTTGTCCTCGTGACGCGATGAGTGCCTTAGTGGCGAAGATTGTTGTCGTTGTCCTTGTGACACGATGTGTTAAAGATGATTGTCAATGTCCTTGTGGCACGATGAGTTAAAGAGGCTAAAGATGATTGTCACGTTTACGTGATGAGTTTTGAGATTGTGATGGGCCATCGATTAAATAGGATATGGATGTGTCCTAAAGATGGTCACTTCTTTGTGATTTGACCAATTGTGTGGTAGGTTCCCACCTTATGTGTTTTATTTGCATTCATATAGATCAATTGGTGGGTATGTGTTGTGTTTTTGTTAAAGATGATAATATAGAGTTTCTTGTGATGAATTGTACTTGGGGGTGCCCGGTACAATTAAAAGGAGTATGGATGAACTAGTCGTGTGTAGTGACATTGTGTTGTAGAGAGAATGGTTGAACGCGTAAAAGAAGTTACAGAGTCAAAGTTGTAGGTCGAGATGAGTGATAAGGCAGTTATGGTTATGAGTGGTTTTGGGTGTGGTGTTGATGATAAAATATTTATATGATTAATGATGATATTAAGGCGATGAAGTTGGGTTTTAAAATTTAAGTGTTCTTATGAGGTATTTGAAACACATAACCTGAAACTATTAGAACTCACTCAGCGTAGCTGACTTTTGCATGTATGTTAGATTGTATGCAGGTTGTTTGAGTTGGTGATGCATCTTGGCTAGCGGATGGATTATTCGTGGTAACATGGATGGCATTCATAGTTTTGAGATTTACTAACAAACTATTTTTTTAAAACAATTTGTATCGTTTAATTATTTTTCTGCTGCGTGATCTTAATAAAATTGTTGATTTTTAAACGGTACACTGTAATGAGACCCAACGGTAGGGTGCCCGAGTTTGGGGCCTTACATAGTTGTTATAAGTAGGAAACATACTAACTTTGTCGGGAGTCGGTATCGTCATCATACTTGTGTGTTACATCATCTGTTCTATCTTTGGTTATATCTACCTTCTATCTTATCCTCTTCTTCGGGATTTGAGGACGAAGAGGCCAGCTTGTTGATCCTTACACGACGGTGTTGTACATGGGAGTGGCTTTGGCATATTCTTGAGATCTGTCCAGGATTCGGACATCTTCCTTTCATGCTCCATTGGACACACTCGCTTACACAGATTATCTTACACTTGTACTGGGTTTAGTACACCTCAGAATGATTATTCATTCGGGGATTCTTATAAGTTTCAATATCTCGATCGAATGGTTCGTGGTTGATACGGATCAATCGGATCAGTCGGATCGGGATGATTCTATATCATAGTTGCTAGTGGATTGTTACTAGTGACGAGCCTGAATATCTTATTCTTGTGGATTCCAGAAGATGTCTAGAGCTTGCGGAGGTCGTCGTAGTGGACGCAATGGTGGTCGTGGTGGCGGTGGTGGTCGCGATGGGGGTCGCGGTAACATCAACAAGGCTTTGGTGGTAATCTGGTTACTACTACTCTTATCTCTATCTTTTGTGGTGTATTCGTTTTGTTTTACCAGGTGTTGTTGGTTCAAGTAACGCTGTCAACCAACCTCATCCGGTGCAGCCTGTTTGCACATTGAAGATCTTTATAGATTGCAAGCCACATAGTTTCTGTGGGGCGGAGGGAGCAATGAGTCTGCTTTTGCTATGTGTAGTTGTCCTGTTGAGAATCATGTGAAGTTTACTTCTGGTACCTTGGAAGGTCCAACTTTGACTTGGTGGAACTATACTGTTCAGACTATGGGGTTGGTGGAAGCTAATGGTATGGCATGGGCAGAGTTTGTGTCTCGGTTGAAGACGGAGTATTGTCCTAGGGATGAGATTAAGACATTGGAGCACGAGTTGTGGAATCATCAGATGCTGGGATCGGAGATTGAGGAGTACACTGCTAGGCATCATGAGTTGGCACTCATGTGCCTGGATTCATCCACTCCGGAGTTTAAGAGGATTGAGTTCTATGTTTCTGGTTTGGTGCCCAAGGTTCGCGGGTAGGTGACCGCAAATGATTCGACTACTCATCTAAGATAGAAGCCATTAAGGACTAGGAAGCACCGAAGACGCCATCTGACGTGCGGCAGTTCCTAGGTCTCGCGGGTTACTATCGTCGTTTCATTGGGGGATTTTCGAGGATTGCTCAACCCCTCACCTCTCTCACCCAAAAGGACCAAAAGTTTGACTGGGGTGATTCGCAGGAATCAGCGTTTCAGACGCAGAAACTTAAACTCTGTTCCGCGCCTATCTTATCCTTACTTGAGGGTACGGATGATTTCATTGTTTACTGTGATGCTTCTATCCAGGGTCTCGGTTGTGTGTTGATGTAACGCGAGAAGGTCATTACATACGCTTCTCTTCAACTTAAGGTTCATGAGAAGAACTATACCACCCATGATTTGGAGTTGGGTGCAGTTGTTTTCACTTAAAAGATTTGGAGACATTACTTGTAAGGTACCAAGTGCACCATTTATACCAATCACAAGAGTCTTCAGCATATCTTTAATCAGAATGAGTTGAACATGCGGCAGCATCGTTGGGTCGAACTTCTTAACGATTATGATTGTGCTATTAAATACCATCCTAGAAAGGCGAATGTTGTGGTAGACGCCTTGAGCAGGAAGGAATCCGCTAAACCTCGTCGTGTTCGAGCTCTGCAGCTCACCATCCATTCTAGTTTTCCTGACCGGGTCCGTTCTACACATCAGAAAGCTTTGAAGGGGGAAAACCTTAAAGCTGAAACCATGCATAGTGCCGATAAGCACCTTGAACTTAGGTCTGATGGCCTACACTACTTTGTAGAACATGTTTAGGTCCCGTTATATAGGGGTTTGCGGGAGCTTGTCTTGGACGAGGCTCACAAATCCCGGTATTCTATTCACCCTGGTTCCGATAAGATGTATTAGGATTTAAAGATACTCTATTGGTGGCCGAACATGATGGTTGATATTGCTTCATATGTGAGCAAATGTTTGACTTGTGCTAAAGTCAAGGTCGAGTATCAGAAGTCGTCTGGTCTTCTGCAGCAACCTGAGATTCCTAAATGGAAGTGGGAACGGATCACAATGGATTTTGTAACCAAACTTCCGAGGTCACCAGGTGGTTTTGATACCATTTGGGTGATTGTCGATCGGTTGACAAAATCAGCACACTTTCTGGCTATCAAGGAAACTGACAGTATGGAATGTTAAGCTCGCATCTATCTTAAGGAAGTGATCTCTCGGCACGGGGTGCCTGTTTCTATCATTTCGGATCGTGATTCGCATTCGCATCGAATTTCTAGAAGGCTCTGCATAAAGCATTGGGTACTCAGTTGGATATGAGTACGACATATCATCCGCAAACTGATGATCAAAGTGAGAGGACAATCCAAACATTAGAAGATATGCTTGAGGCATGTGTTATCAATTTTGCCAAAAGTTGGGTGACTCACCAACCGTTGGTGGAGTTCTCTTATAACAACAGCTACCATTCTAGCATTAAGGCAGCTCCGTTCGAGCCTCTTTATGGACGGAAATGTCAGTCTCCTCTTTGTTGGGCTGAAGTGGGTGAGAGCCAACACACTGGTCCGGAACTTTTGTACGAAACTTCTGAGAAAATCGTACATATTCGTAACCATATGGCAGCAGCTTGGGATCATCAAAAGAGCTATGTCGATCGTCGTCGCAAGCCTTTGAAGTTCCAGGTTGGTGACAGGGTACTTTTGAAAGTTTCACTGTTGAAGGGCGTTATACGCTTTGGGATGCGTGGCAAACTGAATCTGCTTTATGTCGGATTGTTCGCAATTCTGGAATGAATTGGACCGGTGGCATACAAACTTGACTTGCTAGCGGAACTCAGTAATGTTCATAACGTTTTCCACGTCTCTAATCATAAGAAGTGTTTGGTTTATGAATGTCTAATTGTTCCTCCCAAAGAGATCAAGGTTGATGATCGTCTGCGTATCGTGGGGAATCTGTTGAAATTCTAGATTACAAGAGTTGTAGCCTTCGTCGGAGTAAAATCCGGATTGTGAAAATTTGTTGGAATTCAAATCGTGGACTAGAGTTACGTGAGAACGGGAGGATTAGATGAAGGCTAAGTATCCTCATTTATTTCCTAAGCGCGCACTTGAGCAAACACCTGTTACTGTTGAAGCTGAGTGAATCTCAGGGCGAGATTCCTTTCAACAGGTGGATGATGTAGCAACCGGAAAAACTTTCTTTCTTTTCGTCTCTTCCTTTTCGGCTTTAGGCAATTTTCGGGACGAAAATTCTCTCAACAGGGGGATGATGTGACACCCGGCAAATTCAGGTTAATACTTTTACAAACATATAAGTCTACCTTAGCAAAAACATTAATTTAACGTACTTGACTGGGTCAGTTGAGTCAGTTTACACTTACGTATTGTCCAGGATTCAATGATTCGGAGGTCATTGGGGGTAACATACGCCCATACGAGTCTTGAGTCCCGTTGTTGATGAAATTACATGGTTAGATTTAGTATTAAACATGAATTGTTCTATATATGATATGAAACGTGGAAATATGTGTTTATATGATTAGATATAATTAACATATGTTAGAATTGCATTATCACGTGTTAGAATGTGTTTACATGTGTTAAAAAGGGTTAAAACGACAAAATCATAGAAAACTGGGATTCTGGGTTTTGGTTCGACCACATGGGAGGTCGAACCAACCTTCATGATGTTGATTCGACCATGTGAAAGGTCGAATGAGACCTGGTTCGACCTTGCGAGGGTGCGAACCAACACTAACTATAAATACCATACTTTGCAACTTTTTCATCATTTTACAACCCTAATCTACCCCTAAGTGCTCTCTCTCAACCCCAAACATGTAAGGAGGAGTTTTTGACCTCGTTTTTCAGATCCTAACCTAAAAACACATTCTACAACATAAACAAGAAAAGATTCAAGGTGCGTTCTTCATCTAAAACCTTTTTAATCGATTTTCATTTGTTTTTATCAAACCCTAAGTGTCCAGATCTGATTCAAGCAAGTTTTTATGAATAAAAACCTTTCTTACATCTTTCTAAACCAAATCTAATCATTAATAATCAGTTTTCATACAAAAATCTTAAGTTAATGATGTTAAATGAGTTGTTATGTGTTATATGATATTTGAATGATGAATAGATGTTATATTAATGATCTAGGACTATTTTAGATGATGATTTATGGTTATTATAGGGTGTAATTGATGATTGATGAAGTTTCACTCATTTTGGGGAGTTTTTGTTCTAGATCTAGGGTTTGTTCTTGTTAGTATTGATGATCATGATGATGATATGATTGGGGGTTTGCCACACATGATTAATTTGTGCATAATAATTTGTTCATAAGGTAATTTTGATAAGTTTCCATTTTAGGTAAAGATTACATGCAATGATGTGAAATTTCCATAATTTGCCATTTTGGGTAAGTTGTGATTTCTTCATGAAATAGACGGATTTCGGGGCATAAATGGTAAGGTTTTATAAGGATAGATTAGATGAAGTCAACTGTTGTGATTTATGATGTTTTCGGACTGCTTTGATGTGATTTTGTTCGTTTATTAAGTATTTGAAGCAGTTAGGTCGAACCAAAAACCGGTTCACCCTAACGGGAGGTCGAACCAACTTCTAAACACCCCATTCAACCCTCCTATAGGTCGAACCAACTGGGTTCTGGCCTGGTTCAACCCCACGACATCAGAAATGTGATTTTGATACGAACTAAGTGTTTTATGCATGATTCTTGTGTGAAACTATATGTACTTGATCAATTTGTGTAACGGGTCACCACCGGGATGTCGGGTCTATCGGGTCAACGCTCAAACACATTTTCAAACATACGTAGTCATGATTTGGACAATCGGGGACTAGTTAACCTATGGGTTATTAGTCAAAACACTTAGACAAACTTTATGATAGGTAGCCAGTATTTGGGACTATCTATTCATGTCGGTAATTCTATTCTAGAAGACGCAAACTAAGGTGACTGTCATAGCCCCATTTCTTTACATTTTTCATATCTGGGGGAGAAACATGCGGTATGAACTTTACAAACTTTTAGACGCAAACTAAGGCCCAGCAAGCCCCACTCGGGTTGACTAACTTTACGTGTTGACTAACATTGCATGTTTTCTCAGGTCGCTAAGGTAGCAGCGAGACTAAGCGCACTGGAGTCGCACTGTGTCTCATTCTGTCATGCATGGTTGAACGTTATGTTACGTTTGGATCATGTCTCATTCTGTCAGCGAGACTAACTTTTGGATTATGGTTTTGTAAACTTAAGTTTCTTCCGCTGTTGTGTTTTGGTATGGTGCAAACTTTTAAAACTGCGTGGTTGGTTTTATTACGCTATTTTCATATCATATAGTTGTCGTTTATTGTGACCGTTGACTTGGATTTTGGTATGTCACGTGCCTAGCGGTAAAACCCCACAAGTTGAATTTGAGGGTGTGACAGGATCGACAACTTATTTGATCAATTACAAGGCGCAACACACCCGCGACTTTTATGGACCTTATGAATCGGGTATGTAAGCCCATGCTAGGCAAGTCCGTAATTGTGTTCATTGATGACATTCTGGTCTATTTGAAGACTGAAGTGGATCATGCTTGTCACCTGAGGGAAGTGTTATCTATCCTAAGACGGGAGAAATTGTATGCAAAGTTCTCGAAATGCGCGTTTTGGCTTAGGGAAGTGCAAAGTGTATAAAATAAAAAAAGGTCAAATGGGTCATGTTGGACATTGGAGAACATGGGTTCCAGCAGCAAAGGATCGTAGCTTACGGTCTCAGGCCGTAAGCTACGACCAAAATGAAATCCTGGACCAGCAGGTGCTGGTCACAGCCAACAGCCACCAACCGTAAGCTACGGCATACTTGGACACAAGCAGCAGAAGGCAGCCGTAGCTTATGGCTGCCCAATCGTAAGCTATGGCGGGCTTCTGCTTGCTTGGTTTTGGTTTTGGTTAACGAATCTTAATATCATCTCTTAGAAACAACGTATATATGTCTTAAACACTTGTAAATCCCAGGTGGATGTATAGCAAAACATTTGATTCATCTTATCATAAACTTATATCATGAAATTTATGGTTAATTAGTACGGGTCCGTAATCCATATGTGAAAATTTATATCATACTAGAGCCAAACCATTTCGATACTCGTTTTACATGACTCCGCCTTAATCCATATGTGAAAATTTATTACATTTCTTCGTAACGGCACAAGAAATATTTTTGTATTTTCTAATTTTTTTATAATAAAAAATTAAACTAAAGTACTGAATTGACTCTATTTTTGTGTTTTTGATTTTTTTTTTATCGTGTTTGTACTTCTCTTAGGATACATCCCCCAAATTTTGTGCTTAAAATTGAAAATAAAAGAAAAATGAATGACAAACAATTTATAGGACAAATTTACAACCTAAAACGAAGAAAAATATTTTTTTTTTTTGTTTTTAAGACCAAGTTCATTCCTCAAAACGGACCTTTTTTAGTAGTTATAAAAGAGCTTGAAAACAAGCTTGATCAACCGGTTTTTAAGAAGATTCGTGACATTGTCTTCGGTATGAATTTGTTCAGGAACATTTAAACCATTGTTGTACGAGTCTCGGATGAAATGTTTTTTGATGTAAATGTGTTTAGGCTTTCAGAAACAAACTGGAATTTTCACAATTTGGATAGCTGTATCATTATCACAATAAATTGGAGTATGAGAGAAATCCAAACTGTATTCCCCCAGGTGGTGTTGCATCCAGATCACCTGGGAGCAGCACGCTAAACCAGCAACATACTCCACCTCCGCTGTCGAAACAGAAACTTTCTATTGCTTTTTACATTACCATGCGATGAGCCGATCGCCTAGAAATTGACATCCAACAAAAGTAGATTTGATGTCAATATCACAACCTCCAAAGTGGCTATAAAAAAGCATGTAAATCAAAGGGACAATCTCTAGGATACCAAAGACCAAATCTGAGTTTCCCCTTAAGGTATCTAAAGATTCTCTTAACAATATTCAAATGCGAAGTTTTAGGAGTAGCCTGATAGTGTGCACGCTGACACGCAATAAACATTATGTCCGGAATGCTGGATGTCGAATAGATTAGTGATCCAATCATCGACCATACTGGCTTCACATCTTTGAAGTTGAACTTTGCAAGTATGTCGTCCACATAGTTTCCTTGATGAATCAAGATAACCTTTGAACTTTGACGAACTTGCAGACCTCAAAAGAAGGTCATTTCACCAAGAGCACTCATTTCAAACTACTTTTTCATCACCTCTTCAAATTCTTTGCACAGTGCTTCACTAGTGGACCTAAAAATAATGTCGTCCACATAGATTTGCACCAGGATATGATCTTCTTCCGCCTTCTTCACAAACAAAGTCTGATCAATCACGCCATGGGTGTATCCATTCACGAGAAAGTGTTTAGATAGTGTGGCGTACCATTCACGAGGTTCCTGGTGTAAACCATACAATGTGTTATCAAGTTTGTACACATGCCCTGGATATTTTTTATTGGTAAAGCCTGGTGGCTGACCAACAAAGATCTCTTCTTCCACGGCTCCATAAAATATGTTGTCTTGACATCCATCTGATAGTCAGTGAAACCGTTGAATGATGCGTAGGCAAGGAAAATGTGTATGGCATCCAGTCTGGTAACCGGAGCATACACTTCATCATAATCCAACCCTTCAATTTGCTTGAAGCGTTGTACTACCAGTCTTGCTTTGTTTCTCACAATCACCCCACTATCATCTCTCTTGTTCCTGTATACCCACCGAGTACCAAGAGCCCTTTTCCCTAGGGGCAAATTGACTAATTTCCATACCTTCAAATTTTCATACTAGTTCAGTTCATCTTGCATAGCATCTACCCATCTCGGTTCATGTAGAACCACAAAAGTGGTTTTTTGCTCGATCTGTGAAATAAAACATGTGTAAAGACATTTATAAATATCACCATTCTGACTTCTTGTTAGTACACCAGTGTCCACATGACCGTTAACAATCTCCGGTGGATGATCCCGTTGAACACTTGTTGGAATTGCCATATCTGGAACATGGGTAGTAGGTGGTAGATTTGTAACATTGTCAATTAAGACTTCCTCCACAGTATCATCATTAGACTCAGCTTCACCACTTTCCTCCATAATGTATTAAGGAGGAATAGAATCATGAAATGCAGGTACTAAGGCATCAGAAGATAAATCTTAATCATTTACCTCTTGCACAAGACCTGCAGTTATAATGTGAGGATCTTTAGAGACTGAATGTTGAGAAACTTTTGAAAATAGACACGTAGCACTTTCAGATAGAGGTATGTTCATGTCTATGACCTAAGCATTATTTCAACGTTTAGACTTTAATAAAATACATTCTTCAAGAATCACGACTCCAGGTTTTAAAACTAAACATCCCTTATCGATGAAGTGCGCCATTCCTTACAGTACGCTATGCTTCAACTCAGTAACATAGTTGACTTTATCAAAATGAAGTGCACCATTCCTTACAGTTCCTTATTTGGGTTATCTGACCCTTTTCTCCTCTCGCAAATGAGATAAATCCACCGTTGAAGTGTTCCAAGTCGGTGAGCTGGGATAAGTCTCTAGTCATGTGCCTCAAACAACCACTATCAATGTTGGGCTATGATTTAGAGGTTGGCATCTGCCTTGGTCCATTAGATGTTTTGGGTCGTTTTTCTAGTGGTTTAGTATTGGATTTCGGCCACTAAGGACAATTGTATGGACCGCCCTATGTATCTATAAATATGGGGTTCTTAGGTGATTTTGGGGTTGCTAGTCTATTGTGTATTTTGCTCTCTTGTAAACGGCCATCCTTAGTGTACAAGGAGATTCTTTGAAATCATGTTCACTAAGGTTTATTACTCAATAAATCAATCTTTTGTTATACCTCTTTGTTCTTTACATTCAATCATTGTTTGCGCCTTCGATTGAGTGTTGTTTGATACCGGGGAAGGATTATGGACTTAAAATTGGTATCAGAGTAGTTCGAAATGAGTGCACTGGGTGAAATGACTTTCTTTTTGGGTTTGCAAATTCGTTAAATTTCTAAGGGTATCCTAATTCATCAGGGAAAATATGTGGATGACATTCTTGCAAAATTCGTTTTTTTAAGGAAGCACTCTAATGTCCAAGAGACCATGTCTAACTCGAGATCTAGAAGGTGAACCTGTGGAAGTGACCTTGTATAGGTCAATTATTGGTTCACTGATGTACCTGACCACAAGCAGACCGGACATCATGTTTGCCGTGTGTCAGTGTGCACACTATCAGGCTATTCCTAAACTTTCTCATTTTAATGTTGTCTAGAGAATCTTTAGATATCTTAAGGGGAAACCCATATTAAATCTTTGGTATCCTAGAGATTCTCCTTTTGAATTAATTGCTTTTTCTAATAGCGACTTTGGAGGTTGTGACATTGACAGGAAATCCACTTCAGCAGGATGTCAGTATCTAGGTGATAGGCTTGTTGCTTGGCAATGTAGAAAGTAGCAAACAGTCTTCATCTCCACTAAAGAGGCCGAATATGTTGCTGCTTCAATGTCCTTCTCTCAGGTTATATGGATGCAACAGCAATTGGTGGATTACGGTTTGGATTTCTCTCATACTCCTACTTATTATGATAATGACGCAGCTATCCAAATTGTGAAAAATCTAGTTTATTTTTCAAAAACGAAGCACATTTCCATAAAAGAACATTTCATCTAAGACTCGTTCAACCAGGGGTTAATTGTTCCTGAATAAATACATATCGACAACAATGTCACCGCTCTTTTTACAAAACTGGTTGATCAAGCTCGTTTTGCCACTCTTTTAGCACTGCTCAAAATGGTCCAATTTGAGGATTGAGCTTGGTCTACAAAAATATTTTTCTTCGTTCTAGTTTTGTAAATTTGTTCTTTAAATTTTCAGTTTTAAGCACAAATTTAAGGGGATGTACCCTTAGAAAAATACAAAAACAATAAAAAATTTAAAAATTTAAAAATACAAAAATAGAGTCTTTTCAGTACTATATTTTATTTTTGTCCCGAAAAATCCAAGAAAAATACAAAAACAATAAAAAATTTAAAAACACAAAAAGAGAGTCTTTGCTGTCATGCGGGAAATGAAATGATTTTTCACATACGGATTAAGGCTGGCTCATGTAAAGCGAGTATCGAAACGGTTTGGCTCTAGTGTGATATACTGGTAGGCTTAGTCCTGACGACTAAAAAAATGACTGATCTTGTGTGAAGCACTTAAAGATAAATTATGACCTCGGTAAGGAACATCACTTGGAACCAAGTACAATTTCTATTTAAATGCTTGTGTGATGTCCCGAAGCATAACACTGTGGTCTAGGTCTGAAACCTTGTCTGAAAAACACGTGTATCTCCTCTATTTTGAATAAGCAAGGACCTGGAGATGCTAGGCAACAAAGGGCTTTTGCTGCATCCGGATATATGCTGACCTAGCCTTTTTGTTGTCGTGCTGTAGATCAAAATTCACCAAAAAGAGACCTCTGTGTCCAAGGATGTCTTGGTTGTCCCTCTGCTGCATCCAGATATATGCTGACCTGGGCACAGTCAGGATGTCATAAAAGAGACCATCTAGAATCCAAAACCCATGGCCTATATCATTTGAGAAATCTTTTGACTTGTATATTACAACATATCACTTGACGATCTATTCATTTCTCTTCTCAACCCAGTCCCAGTCAAGGTTTCAGAATTCTAGAACAAATACTGTGCAAATATGTTGTTAGGAAACTACTTGCATGATAGAGTGTACCATTTATGATTCTAGGATTTGATGGTGACTTGCCTGAGTATTGACTACTAACACACCAAAACATGATAAAATGATATCACGGCTCGTCATACAAGAAGGCCTAAGGCAATAAGTTTAAGTAGATAAATATACCGGTAATTGCAAAGACTAGCCTAAGTAGATCAGTGTTGATAAGTGTAGTTTGGCCTGAAACACGGTGATTTGATCCCGTAAGCAAAATGTGTGAAGTTTTGTTTAGAGTAGAAGTATCATAATAGTTTCATTTTATTTTATTTTCTATTTTATTTTATTTTACTTGTATATATAAAAAAAAAATTTGACCAGTTAATGATTTGACTTGGAACCGTTTACCAAATCTACCTCAAAAGTTTTGACAATGTTGGGATCGGAACTGAGCCCACCGCACACTTTGTGGGCTCCACAAAATCTAAGCTTTTGTACTTTCTTTGTTATAAAAGGAAAGATTTGTTCACATCTTTCAACACAAGTGCGCGATTTCCAAATAAAGATTAGCGTCTGTCTTGGTCCATTAGATGTTTTGTGTCGTTTGTCCAGTGGTTTAGTATTGGGTTTCGGCCTATAAGGCCCATTGTATGGACCGCCCTGTGTATCTATTAATAGGGGGTTCTTAGGTGATTTTGGGGTTGCTAGTCTATTGTGTATTTTGCTCTCTTGTAATCGGCCATCCTTAGTGTACCAGAAAATTCTCTGAAATCGTGTGCACTAAGGTTTATTACTCAATAAATCAATATTTTGTTTTACTTCTTTGTTCTTTACATTCAATCTTAGTTTTCGCCTTCGATTGAGTGTTGTTTGATACTGGGGAATGATTCTGGACTTACAATCAATGTACCAAAGAAGAAATATAGTCCTCCACAGTCGTTTTTGCACATGAGGCAGGATCAGTTAGTTTTTGGTACCCATGCCATAGTGATTTTGGATACCCCATTTTCATTAACAAACTGGACTTGCATCCAGCGAACATTTGCATTCAATTCATTTAAGCAAAAATTATCTCCCACACTGGATATTTCACTAACAGAACTAGACAATCCTACAGATATGGAGGGATTTGGAACAGAAGTATTTGGTTTCCAATAAGTCTTTCTTTTTTAAGCCTTCTTTTTCTTCTTTATTAAGGTTACCTCAGGAGTTTCCACTTTCATTTGTTGTAACCTTTAATTTTTATTTCAATCACCTTCGGAAGGCTTCATGGTGAACGTATCACTCTTCACGGTCTTGGGTTTTTCAGCCTTCATTGACTAAGAGTGATTAGCCTGCTTGATTGGAGCCTTCTGATGCTCCTTTTTTTTTCAGAAGTAGCCGGATGATTTTTGCAAATTTGGCTGTGTGTTAGGAGATTCCACACGTGTAGCATGTCTGACATTTCACGTGTGGATCCCCCCTGAACTTTTGCATCCCTTTTAGATTTATAAGATCAGTATGGGACCCAGTGCCCTTGTGATGCTGCCTGTTATCTGCTCATTCTCCTGTTAGTTGATTCTTGTGTTCCAGGTTTTGAGAAATCCTTTACTTTCTGTTTTTCATCATTTTGAATAACAGGTTTTGGTGGGAGATGCTTTCCATGACCACCTTTTCCTGTCTGTTTTACTAAAAGATTTTTCATTGGGTCACACGCATTAGATAAAATAATAGAATTCGAATAATCAACCAAAGAGTTAGATGACAAATCACAAGATTTAATGCTCAAAACAAAGGAGCCCACACAAAAATTATTGTTCTCAGCATAAATTGTTAAATTATTTTTCTGAATTTTATTTTTCAAAGCAGGTAATTCAGAATCACACAGAATGTCCCCATCATCTACCAAATCATCAACAATTACATTGTCTGCACAAGAAGCAATTGTGCTGGTAGCATTCAAATCATCAGTAATATCAACACACTCATTAACAGAAGTTGCAGAAGATTCTTGATTTTCTCTAGCTGAATTAGATGGGTTAGACATAAAGTCGGAGATGAATTCATTAGATTCAAACATGTTTTTAGAGGATTCGGTTGCTTCACAAGACTGATAGTCAGATCCGTTGGTGTCTAGGAAACCTGTCTCAAAGACTGATGTAGTTTCATTCATCTCTGAGTCACATGAATAGGATTATTAAACAGCTGAATCATTTTCTTTTGGTGCCTAGGGCTCTTGATAGAAATCCCTGATTTTTCTTACAAAGTCAAACTCATAGGGCACTTAGTTTGTATTGTCAGTTATCTCAGTTGGTTCACTAACAGGCTCATTTACTTGTAACGAATCACAAACCGATTCCTCTAAATACCTAGTAAATTCATTTTAGTCCAACTGAGTTGGAATCTCATCCCTTCGAATGTCAAAAACTCTGTCTATTTTCTCATTTTTTTCAAAACTCAAAATTTTAGTTTGTTTGTTAATTCATCAGACTTTACAAAACGTTTGTTCATATTTTGATTTTTCTGAGTTTTTGACTTATAGTTATTTACAGGGACAGGTTCCAAACGATTAATTGGCTCTTCTATTAAAGGACCATATGCTTTAACAGGTAGAGCTAATAATTCCTCATCGGACATGGGAATTGAAGAATAGTTTTGGTTAAAAGGAGGTGGAATTTCAACAAAACCCAATCCTTTGTTTGATTGTCTTGGTTTTGTACTCTAGCTGAGAATTGATCATTTTTCTACTTTATCACTAGTGCAATCAAATTTCTTAAAGTTAAAATCAGCATTTTCAAATTTATCTTTTAAAACAATCAATTCCTCAATCAAAGTGTCAAATAGTCGCTTGAAATGCAAGTATCTACACTTATCATCACTCACCTCCTGATGCAATCATTTCATATCAAGTTTTTGTTTTCCACTAATTCTTTATACAAAATATTTTACTTTTTAGTATCCTAATGGATCATTTTTTGATACTTAAGCTGCTTGTAAGAGGAGAGAGTTTGTTCTCTAAACCTTTAACCTACATCTTTCAATACAAAAAGATTCAGCTAAAATTTTAGAATGTTCCTCATATGCGGATGGCATGTAGTCATCGACCATATGAGCCATGACTGCCTTATAAATGGTGTCTTCAGAACGTGAAAGTCTTGTACTTGTGAAGACCAATCCCATCTAACTCCATCATGGACCACCATAGCATTGCTCGGAGTTGATGATAAGGATTCAGTGTAAGTAACCGAGGCATGAGTTTTGGGTGTTGAAGCTAATGGTGTAATTGATGGAGGAGCAGAGCCTGGAGTTCTTTCAACTTTCACAACCACATTGTTGCCTCTCTCCCTCTTCGGTTTAGTACATTCCTGAGCAAAATGACCCTGCTCGTCACAGTTGTAACATCTCATCTTTTTCTTATCCCATCCCAGATGTTGTCCCATGCATTCTTACCAGTTCTCTTAACAAAGTTCTTGGCCCTATGCCCCCACCATGGCCATTTTCCAAGTCAGATCCATCTCTTCTACATCATCATGATGAACATCATCAAGCTCGCGTGCACCAACATCATTTGCAGCCAATTGCCCTTTCAAGAAGGCATTATAACAATTCATAATCCCCGCACACAAATTTAAATTTTCTTCAACTTCCTTCAGGATCTTGACAGATGTCTAAGATGTGGCAGTGGGTGATGGAGCTGTAATAACACCTGGTGCCATAGAACTGGCTGAAGCTGTGGATGACCCGGTAGCAAATATCGCAGGGTATAAGAATCCACTGGCACGATAGGAATATAGTGATGGACATTGTTGGTCATGTTGAGACATGAGAACACTGTTGGAAGACGAAGCAGTGACTCGATTGTAGCTAGAAGAATGAGTGTAATAACATTGCTTGTCATCCATGTCACAAGATTTCAACAGAGAAATAACTTTAGATAATGTCATTCTATCAAGGTCCTTAGTTCTCTTGATCAAAGTAACATTTGTGTCCCAGTTTCTTGGTAGGGTGTTAAGCAGCTTCTTCTTCATCACTAGATTGTCCAGCACCATATCATTAGACTTCATCTCACTGACCAACGCTACAAACCATTGGATTTAACTTTCTAAAGATTCACCAAGAACATGATTGAAGGCATTGAATTTATGACTAAGCATTGCACGAATGCTATCCTTCATCTCCTCATTTCCTTCATATAGATTCTCCAATGCATCCCAAAGTTCTTTGGCTGTTTTGAAATCTATAAGACCAATAGACACTTCAGGTGAGAGTCCCTGATGCAGCATAGCTATGGCTCAATTGTCAACATCATTTTTTTTCTTGTTCTTCATCAGTATATGCAGACTTGGGCTTGATAGATATGGCTCCAGTTTGCTCATTTGATATATAGGTGATAATGCATGGTCTGTTTAGGATGGATCGGAGAGCCTTGGGATTCGTAATCTTCATAACTTGAATAAATCTAAACTTCCATTCAGAGTAGGACTGTTGGTAGGGCTGGTTATAGTAATTAGAAAAGATGTCATTTTTCCCAGTGCCAAAAACTTGATGTGCTAACTCCAAAACATTGGTTTTGGAAAAAAAAAAGACTTATTTTTACTAAACCTTTAAACAAGTTTTAAATTTATAAGTAAATGATAAATACTAAGAAACTAAAACCAACACATAGGCAGCGAACCTGACGTGCATAGTATAGATTTCTAGGTTAAATACCGAGTATTATATTCCAAGGAACACACTTTCCCCTACTCAACCTTTTAGCACATTAATTAATCGGGTTTTAAAAAGAAAATAAAACGGATGGGTTCTAAAAGAAAATTGGTTTTTGAAAAGGGTTTGGTTATAAAATAAAAAGATAAAAATAGTAGGGATAGCAAACATGCACATCTCGGGGACTCTCTGTATAAGTAGTCAATTTTATTATAAAAGCATAATTAAGTTTAATTATCAGTGAAGTGTACGATTCCCCATAAAGGTGTCTTCCAAATACTGGCTCGTAAATCGATCTTCTCCTGATTGACAATGTGGTGTTACCTAACTCACATTGCTGTGTAGTTTTATGGAAAGCTTCAGTCTTGCTTTTTAGGCACTTCCGAAACCACCGCCAAGCCACTCGTTTAAACACTGGCTCCTCTAATTTATCTTCCTAAATTTATGTAGAGGCTTAATTCCGACCGGGAATCCCTACCACCACTCTCAATTTCGCTTTCCATACAGAAGGATCTCACATGCCATCAGCTTGTGTGACGGGAGACCCTTTAAGAAGTTAACGACATTGTACTAACGAGAGTTGGGTAAAGTATCCTTGTTTTATTTATCTTTTAAAAGTGACAACTTAATATTTTATTGATCTGATAAATTTAAGTCTGGTTTAGTGATCATGTGACTTAACAAACCTAACCCATAACCTTCCGAGATGAATGAAATCCTTGACAGAGGTGGAACATAATCCTAAAGGTATGCAATCCGAAGATCACCTGTGCGCCTGTAAGGAATCCTCCCTTTGCTAAGAAAACCACTCATACATCCGGTAAGAACCAAAAATGTGTCACTCGGATCTGGTCCACTTCAGAAGCCATTGCTTAGAACCCGATTTGGATATTAGAAACCCAAAGGATTTGTCTCACTACCGGTTTCCTTGCCTTAGATCTAGCTCGGGTTTACCAGAAGTCGTACGAACCGCATGATAGTTAATTTTATTATTTAAGTTAGGGTTGATTTTAAAGGTTTATCAAGTAAATCACTAAATGAAAATGTCACAAAGATAAACAAACAAGAATTACTTAATAAGATAAACACACTAAATAACTAAAAATAAACTACTACTAACAATAAAAGTCTACAAATCGAAATAGGTACGGAAGATACAAGATGGATACAACCATAAATGATAATCAACACAAGAACATGGATGCTTCCAACTCATATACAATCCTTCCATCTCCTTGATCCTATGTATCTAATGTGATCCTCATGACCCTCGATGTTTTATTGCGTGTAACTGTTCCTACGGTTCCATTCCCGGCCAAGATAATCATGGTAGGATGAATCCTAACCTTGGTGGTGTGTTAGGATGGCCTTAAGGCCTCCTACAAGACCCCAAGAACTCTGCTAGAAGCTTGGAAGTTGACCCAAGAAAGCAAAAGAAGGAAGACCAAATGATTTAGTTGAGCTTGCTATTTATAGAGATGCCAGGCCTTGCACGGGCGTGTCAATAGGTTGTGCACTGCCCAACGTATGTTCTGTTTGCAGGATCTATCTTGTCTGTACTTACTATCGTGCACGGGCGTGCCGGTTGACAAAGTGAGATTTCTTGTCTCCTAAGTTAGCTGCTTTGTCTTCTAGTGCGTGGGGCCCTCATGCAAGGGAGCATGGGCGTGCTTGGTCAACCCCAGGTCACTTTTATCACTTACTAAGCCCCGAGAGGGACTTTACACATACTTGGAACATGCTTTGGGTCTCGTATTCTCAGGAATCTCTGGTTTTACCTATTTTACGTGAAAATCATCTTTTTTTGGGTTAGAGCTCCAATTTCCTGATAAATACAAATAGGAACAATTAAGTAGCCATAATTATCAATTTAAGCTCAATTTTGCCCTCTTTTGAGACTAATTATGCATGTTTTATATGTATAATTGATGGCACATCACAATACGCCACACTTAGAAAATTTCTTGTCCTCAAGCAATCAAACCTAACTAAGGCAAACAGCAATCAGTAAATCCTCAATCCACTTGGTTATTTTATTTAAGGAAAATAAAAAATGCATGACACGCCTACTTAATCCTTGGATTACGCTCAAACCTATACCTGCTCACAATGTTCACTCTACACTCGGGTTTATCTTTTTGGTGAGTTTTAGGGATGAACACTCAAGTCTGAACCGAAGTCGACACAAGTCATAGGCTTGTATGTAAATCAATTCCTCGTCTCTAAGCCGAATAACTATGGTAAATCAAGAAGGCTTTAACAGGGGTGTAATGTAGGGGTGCTAAAACTACTAAAGTAAAACAACAATAAGATAATATATATCTATATATATATATATAACTAAAAATATATACAAAGGGGGATGAGACACCAAACCGCAATGGACTGTCACGGTTGAGAGGCAGCAAGACGTGGAGGAGGACGGTAGCAGAGTGCAACTTGTTCAGCAGTGATTTCTAAGAGGAGTTTAGTGTTTATTCCTCGGCTTTGTGTCAAATAGCACCCTCCTGGATCAGCCTAGTGTACTTAAACTGTGAGTGAGTCATATTCTTGCTGCAATTGCCTTCATGAGACCAATTTCCACCCTTAATACATCTTTCATACCATTTGGTTCGTCTCTCGGAAGCAGTATTTGATTGTCCACAGAAAGGTGGATTCTAATCCATCTGTCGCCACAGCTTTCTTTCATCGGCCGTCTTCTTGAAAATAATCTAAATCTACTCTGGAGGCAGACGTGGCTGAGCGAAGTGAAAGCACGCGAGCAAGTGTTTATCCAACGGATGCATCTTGAGAAAGAGAGGGGGAGAGCAAGAGAGAGATGAGAGATCATAGAGTAAATGTAGAGAGAGCAGAGAGTAGGAGAGAGAGAGAGAGATCAGAGTTCCAGTTCATTAAGGTCTCACCGGTCAAAGACCAATTTTTTTTAACTTTGCGGATCCTTTATTTGCTCTGGACTCTCTTTATTTTCTCCCTCTTGGTCCCGTCTTGTGTTGTTCCCTCCTTTTTCCATGGTGTCGCCTTTTCTAGCATGCGGTCGCGAACCCTCGGTGATGACAAATTACTTAAAGCTACTCCCGTGACGCATGGTTGGGACTTATTTTATTGGGTGAAGAAACGAATGGCTAAGGCTCAAAATGGTTTTCTAGGGGTATGTTTTACTTTGGGGTGGTTCCTAAATGCCTCTATCATTTTTACCTAGTTACCGATTTTAAAACAAGAAATGCATAAACACACAAGTTCTATCCGTGTCGGACTAAGTTCGAATATCCCTCAAGCAAACGAAGCGAGCAATAAATAATGTATATATATAAGTGTGATGCTCGATAATCCTCAAGAAACTCTCACAGACAAGTGAGCGCTGGAGCTGGAACCTGTGCATGATGCCATAAGATGGGCAAAGTCTGCCCAGAATGCAATAAACCCAGGATGCTCCTCCGCAGGAGGCTCTGGTGACCTGTTTTAGCTCCTGCTGCTGAGGATGTCCCTACTGCTGCTTCTCTGGCTGTTGCTGCTACCAAAGACTCGGCTCCTCTAGTTCCCGCTGCTATAGCAGTATCACCATACTGCTCTTCAAATGCAACTTCGTCCCACATCTTATTTTTGTTATCCACCATCTGAGAGTCATGCCAACTAACTCTACAACCCCGGTGTTTCTCATCACAGTGATGTCAAGGGGGCGAACCCTGCATACAAGTGTCAAAATAGCCAAAGCCTAAGGGTGAGGTACCTCCAGACTAGTGGCCAGGCGGGTAATGTAGGATCCCCAAAATACGTGGCTCGAATCTTTGGTGACCAAACACCTGGTGAAGAACTCGGCTAAAGCGTGGGCGAGGTTGCAAGGTGCACCCTTGATAATGCTGTAGGGATAGAAAACTTCCCGTTCATTTACTCCCTCGCGTTGTCCTTCCTGGAGCCTAAGGTACTAGTAATATCCATGTGCAGCCACCTGTGCAGTGGGTCTGGAAAGCTTGTTCTCTTGTGCTTCCTCGGGTTGTACTAAACCTCAGAGATTTGCCTCTAAAAATCATGTGGCTGCACATCACGGGGCCACTCAAACAAACTCTCAATAAAGATCGGTGAATATATCTCCTGATGCCTGTATAAACCCAAACATACCCCAAACTTAGCTAAAGTCATCCTATACCAAAGTCTGCCCATCCTGAACCTGATGCACTGCTGGGTAATCCTGTTCATTGACCTCGTGGGTGGGGTGTAGGAGAAAGAAGATATGAACTCCAAATTCAACTCCCTGTAGGTATGCTATAAAATCTGGAAGAAGCGGTGCCACTGGTGGGATAAATTGTTGTAGAACGAGGAACCCAGTCCTACAAAGGCTACTTCCTCAAAATCTATCGTCTTATAGTCATCTATCTACCTAGGCATGATGCAGAGTAGACGACTATTAGCGTTTTGCTCCTCACCTCTCGGTTTAAAGTATGACTAGGGATGGAGCTCATCGGGGATAGGTCCGTTGATGTGTTGCAAAACACATCTAATATCCTATGTATTTTGTAGTCATTTTCGAGTCTTTTTATTAGTGTTTTATTAGTTTTAGGCTTGTACTTGTCTATTTTATGTATTTTAGCGTTTTATTAGATTTTTATTAGTTTTGAGTCATTTTTAGCATTTATTTATTTATTTTATATTTTGTAGGTGTTCATATACGTTTGAGGGTACACGATAAACTTTGGACGAGCCAATAACACCCTATTCAAGCTTGGAGTATAATAATAATAATAATAATAACAATAATAATAATATTTAAAACATAAAAGAAATAAAAAATGGTGCTAAGCCCATAAACGAAAGGAGGATTTTAAAGGGAGGCATATTATATTGTAGAAGGTATTATTATCTTGGAAGAAAAAAAGCATCCGCAAAACATATTTTTTCGAAGGAGATACATCTCGCAGCAGCCAAGACGAGAAGAAGATCGAACTGCAGCTTTAAGCATCAAACTTTGAGAGGGAATTACTTTCAAGGGTAGAAGGCACGGGTTCAAGATTCAAGCTATGGGTTCGACTATAATAATTTTTGGCTTTATATTTATTTACTTCGTATTCATAAATATTGGTACCATGACTTTGCATATTTTTGAACCTTTGTTTTTATCTTGTTCCGTTGTTATGAATAGCTAAACTTTTTAGGCTACCTAGGTCGTTATGATGAATACTTAGCATTTTTATGACTTTTGGATTCGTTTAATTATATAATTGGCTTATGTTTTGGTAAAGATTTAATTGTGTTTGGTTATGATGCGTATGCGTATTTAAGTCTAATTTATGATCTTTGATAGTTCCATGTGTCTTGTTGAATGTCTTTCAGTTATAGATGCATGTTAGGTTGCCTGCTTTGTGCTTGTGACTAGTTTATGGTTTTTGACGTCTAATTCCATAGGAACTTGATTTGAGGGTTTAGAGGACTTAGGTATTCTGCCATTCCTTGAGAACGGGAGGTGATAGGGTGTCGGGTTGTCTAGATCATTAGGTATCGGGTAGAGGTGAGACCGGGAGGTGATCCTTGCCTAGTATGTCTTTAGATTCTTGTAATTCCGAATTATTTCCAAGCCAATTAGATTACTCCTTCACATTTTTGGGTGTGTTGTGACAAGCGAGACCGGGAGGTGAGCGAGTCTTTCGAGTACCTTAGCATTCCCTAGTGAGGTGAGACCGGGAGGTGATCTGAACTAGTAACCAGTGATTTACACGTCCCTTAGGATTTTCTGAGAGGTGTTAGTGAGACCGGGAGGTGACCTAGCATGCTTTAGGGGTTTCTTGGGTCGGGCGTATCTTTAGAAAACCTGGTAGCCAATCCATTATTCGATTCCGAGAGTTGTGAGTCTGCGGGTAGGATTCTAGACCTAGGTAGTTGCCTTCCATATTATCTGAGTTCGATCCAGTGTTCTTAGCTTCTTGTTTTCGTCTCTGTGTTATTTGTTTTAAGTGCTTTTATTTTATTTGCATTTAGTTTAAAAATAATTCTCAAAATCCAAATTATTAGGCTAGGAGTCGACAGAGGTTTAGTACCGAGAGTCACCATATTATGTCCACGGTTCGATATTCCGGACTTACTTGCTCTGCTACACTGCGACCGGTACACTTGCTGTTAGTGTGTGGTTTTGTAGGTTTTTCCATTTTTAAAACTTGACCGATTTATATACTACATATTTCACACATCAAGTTTTTAGCGCCGTTGCCGGGGACACAGTGCGCTTTCGAGGACGACCCCAGTCGGGAATCTAGTCATTTTATTGCTTTCGTAGTTTGGTAGATTTTTATTTTTAAATTTATAAAAAGAAAAAAAAAATATTTTTTTAGTTTCTCTAGTATAGTTTTAGTTTGCTATTTGTTTTTCTTATTCTAGTGTAGTTTTAGTTTCTCTGTGTGCATAGGAAGTAACCCGTTGCAGTCCTAGAACATTTTGCCCACCAGATAGATCACATAGAAATGGCTGCACGTAGGACTATCGCTGAACACATCAGCATTACACCCACTCACATCCGGTCTAGTATTACACTACCCACTGTTGAGTCAAACAACTGGACCATTGAACCCACTCTGATCAACACAATATCTCATTCAGTTCAGTTTCACGGCATGCGTGATGAAGACCCATATGGCCATTTAACTAGATTTGGTAGAGTCTGTAGCACCTTCCAGCTTAATGGTGTCACTGATGATGCCATTCGTTTGCGTCTGTTCCCATTCTCACTTACTGATCAGGCCCTCACATGGCTAGACTCCCTCCCACTGGGAGCCATCACCTCTTGGACCGATCTTCAGACGAAATTCCTACAGAAGTATTTTCACGTTTCTAAAACTGCTCGTCTTAAAAATCTTATCTATGCCTTTACTGAGCAGTAAGGGGAGTCCTTCTATGAGACATGGGACAGATTCGAGGCACTTTTGAACAAGTTCCCCCATCATGGTCTTGAGGACTGGAGAGTCGTGGAGAAATTCTATACTGGAGTTTCTGACGCGACCAAAAGATTTCTTGACTCTACAGCAGGCGATAACATGATGAAAACCAAAACCGCTGCTGAATGCCTTGAGATGATAGAGGACCTAGCCACTAGCACGTACATTGAGCCTGGCTCTAGGGGCGTTACTGCTGCCCCTAATGGTATTCATTCTGTTGAGAGTAGCATTGCACTAGCCACCCAGGTAGAATCCTTTGCTAAGGTCATGAAGGATATTCAGGTTAAGATTAGTGCTAAGTGTGAGATTTGTAGAGGGGGTCATGAGACCATAGATTGCCACGTAGGTCCTAGTGAGGAGTTGAACTATGTCCAGAATTTAGATCAAGTGCAAAGTTACAACTCTGGATGGTGGAGTATAGGAGATCCTAAGTCTGAGATTAGTGAGTTAATAAAGAAAAATGAGGAGAATCAGGCTATGACAAATAAGCTCCTAGAGACCATAGTGATGCAGCGTGAGACCCGTTATCAGGAGCAACAAAAGAAAAATCAGGAATTTGAACTTTTATTTAGGAATCAGGGGTCCACGCTCCAGAGTTTAGAGAGGGTCATAGGAGATTTAGTTGGTAAGATGACTAGGAATTCAACAGATGCTCAGGTAAATGCGGTATTCACCGAAAGTGGGAAGAGCACAGGAGTTGATCACCCGGTGTCGAGAGAGAGTGAGGTAGTTGAGGAGGAGAGTGTCGATGAGGAGATTATGGTAGAGTCTTCGGGCAAGGTGCACCCTACTAGGCTAGACCCAGCAAGTACCGCACAACCCAAAAGTAGGTTGATGGAGAAACAGTCTAAGGGGGAGCCCAAAAAGGTTTATGTTCCACCTGCCCTTTATGAACCAGTACCGCCCTATCCTGGTAGGTTGAATAAGAGTGAGAACTTAGAGCAATATAGGCAATTCATTGATGTTCGTAGAGATATGCCTAAAGATGGGAAGTTCTTGAGGGAGATGTTGTCCCGTAAGGAGAAGTTGAAAGAGCTTTCCCAGGTCACTCTGAGTGAGGAGTGTTCGGCTGTCGTTCTTAATAAACTACCGGAGAAGATGACCGATCCTGGGAGTTTCACTATCCCTTGTCAGATAGGTGGTTTGACAGTTAGGAACGCCCTCGCTGATTTAGGTGCTAGCATTAATCTCATGCCCTATTCTATGTTTAAGAGATTAGATCTTGGGGAGTTGAATCCAACTAGGATGTGCTTACAGTTGGCTGATAAATCTGTTAAGTACCCTATGGGCATTCTAGAGAATTTTCTAGTAAGGGTGGAGAGCTTCGTGTTTCCCGTTGATTTTGTCGTACTTGATATACGCGAGGACGAGCATGTGTCGTTGATCTTAGGACGACCCTTCTTACGCACTGCAAGGGCATTGATAGATGTCTTGGATGGTCGGATTACACTGCGTGTATGGGATGACTCCATCACTTTTGGTGTTAATAGGTCTAGGGAGAATATGAGTAGTCAGGTCGAATCTGTGTGCTTTCTTGGCACTTTCATGTCACATGTCGACCGGTGCATTGACTACATATGTGGAGCAGACTTATTAGATAGGCGGCACCAAACAGAAGAGAGGCAGGAGGTAGAGAGAGGGACTGTAGTTCCTGTGGAGCAGGATCCGGGCTGTGCAGCCGGTGAGCCTCCTGATAGGTTAGAGGTAGTTAAGGTTGTTGAGAGTTCCGAGGAGGTGCTGAAGGAGTCCTCTGTTCATATTTCGCTATTGCCCGAGTGTGAAAGTGAGCACCAGATAGATGATGAGAGAGGGGCATTGTTTAAATCTAATCTTGAGGTAGTGAAGTGTGGGGATAGGATCCTGCTTCACCACTCGCATTTAAGAATACTTTTTGGTGATCCTAGATTTAACTGGAAAAGATCGTGCCTTGGGAGAGATAACATAAGTGGGATGATTGATTTACGTGAGGATGGTGTAGATATCCTCGCTGATCCAGGTTAGAGTGCTTGATACGAATAGGATCACACGGGTGAAAACCCAAATCTGTAGAGTTTGTATATATTTATTATTATTTTTTGTGTTTATTTTGTCTGTTTGCATTTGTGCGTTTTTGTTTCATCTTATTTTTGTTAGATATTATGCTTTTGTTTTGAGTGGAAATATTTCATCCATACGAGGTTTGAGGTTCTTATTTTCACTTAAAAAAAAGCCACATAACCTCCACCATTATCATTATCACCCGCCACTGACCACCACCGTGCTGATCCAGGTATGTTTTCCTCGCTTTCTTTTGTTTTATTATGTTTCGTGTAATTGAGTCTTGTATTTTTAATTTATTTGAGTCAGTTTTGTCTATTTTCATTTAGTCGAGTCTTGTGGGATTGCCATGGCCTTTTCATTGTTGGATCCCCCTCGCCCGTACTCAATCTCCATTCGGGTGGGGGTCGATCTTAAAATTACTTTTTTATAAACAGGCATCTCACTTGTCATTGAGTTATTTTACTTTCACCTTCTTTTTAGTTTATTTTTGTAGTATTCTGGCTATGGCCGCGAAGGAAATGCTATACGGCTGTAGATGATGGACGGACATAACACTTTCTGCGAGTTATCGCCATATATTTCAGGAGAGTTCGTTCCATTTATTTTGTTGCTATATATTTAGTTTGTTTCTACTTTATTTTTGCATTTTTATTTTTAGTTTACGTTGTATCCTGGAGCACATTGAGGACATTGTGCCTTTCTAAGGGCGGGGATGGGAGACTTCGTCTTTATTTTGCTTAGTTGTAGGTTGAGTCAAAAAAAAATTACAAAAAAAAAAAATTGAAAAATTGAAAAAAAAAAAAAGAAAAAAAAATGTCCCTGGTTTTTTGTGCATTTTACATGGAAAATGATAGTAAAATTGGGATTTTTGGTTTTCAAAATATTATATATATGAGAAAATAAATAGATTGAAAGCGTGTTTGCTTAAGATGTGTCGGTAGGCCCCGCTAGCTTTGAAAGGTCTTAGGATTGCTCTTAACATACCTTAATAAATCATGAAATCTTGTGGGTTCTCATCTTAGGAGAAACGGTAGAACTGAAACCGCTGAAGTAATTAGAGGTACCACTGTAGGTTGAAAGCCCATATGTATTATTAATTAAATGGCACACTTGATCCTTTTTATGAGAATAAATCCGGTGAAAAGTGGCGCCCAAAAAAATAAAAAAAAATCCACATGCCATCAATTGAGCTAGACCAAAAAAAAACTAACTGAAGCCTCTGATCGAAACTCCCTCGAGGTGAAGTTGAAAAAAAAATACCGAAGCTCATGCTGTCGCTCTTGGGGATGGTGACTCTGATTGAGACAATCTCTGGGTTAGGTATGAAAAAAAAACAAATGTGTCTAAGCTCATAAACTTCATCCATCATCCATCATAAATTTAATTTCTAATACATTAGGGAGTTTAGTTTGCAGTGGTTGGTAAATCTATATGGTTTAACCGTTGCTTCAAAAGCTTGAGGTGGGATTAGATGAAGTTGGATATCTTGAGTGTGAGACCAATAGATTGATTGTAACAATATGAACTTAATTGCTTTACATGATTGGCACCTGATTAGCTAGTGGTTGGGTTTAGGTGGACAACAATACCGACAGTTTTGGTTGATGCGTGATTAGATCTTAATTAATGAATCTAAAAGTTTTTGAAACTGAGAGTCCTGATTATGATTCTATTAAAATCTATTTCGGGGACGAAAAAGGTTTAAGTATGGAGATGTTTGATGTGTCGCAAAACACATCTAATTTCCTATGTATTTTGTAGTCATTTTCGAGTCTTTTTATTAGTGTTTTATTAGTTTTAGGCTTGTACTTATCTATTTTATGTATTTTAGCGTTTTACTAGATTTTTATTAGTTTTGAGTCATTTTTAGTATTTATTTATTTATTTTATATTTTGTAGGTGTTCATAAACGTTGGAGCGTACACGATAAACTTTGGACGAGCCAAGAACACCCTATTCAAGCTTGGAGTATAATAATAATAATAACAATAATAATAATATTTAAAACATAAAAGAAAAAAACAAAGAAATAAAAAATGGTGCCAAGCCCAGAAACGAAATGAGGGTTTTAAAGGGAGGCATATTATATTGTGGAAGGTATTATTATCTTTGAAGAAAAAAAGCAGCCGCAAAACATATTTTTTCGAAGGAGATACATCTCGCAACAGCCAAGATGAGAAGAAAATCGAACTGCAGCTTTAAGCATCAAACTTTGAGAAGGAATTACTTTGAAGGGTAGAAGGCACGGGTTCAAGATTCAAGCTATAGGTTCGACTATAATAATTTTTGACTTTATATTTATTTACTTCGTGTTCATAAATATTGGTACCATGACTTTGCATATTTTTGAACCTTTGTTTTTATCTTGTTCCGTTGTTATGAATAGCTAAACTTTTTAGGCTACCTAGGTCGTTATGATGAATACTTAGCATTTTTATGACTTTCGGATTCGTTTAATTATATAATTGGCTTATGTTTTGGTAAAGATTTAATTGTGTTTGGTTATGATGCGTATGCGTATTTAAGTCTAATTTATGATCTTTGATAGTTCTACATGTGTCTTGTTGAATATCTTTCAGTTATAGATGCATGTTAGGTTGCCTGCTTTGTGCTTGTGACTAGTTTATGGTTTTTGACGTCTAATTCCATAGGAACTTGATTGGAGGGTTTAGAGGACTTAGGTATTCTGCCATTCCTTGAGACCGGGAGGTGATAGGGTGTCGGGTTGTCTAGATCTTTAGGTATCGGGTAGAGGTGAGACCGGGAGGTGATCCTTGCCTAGTGTGTCTTTAGATTCTTGTAATTCCGAATTATTTCCAAGCCAATTAGATTACTCCTTCACATTTTTGGGTGTGTTGTGACAAGCGAGACCGGGATGTGAGTGAGTCTTTCGAGTACCTTAGCATTCCCTAGTGAGGTGAGACCGGGAGGTGATCTGAACTAGTAACCAGTGATTTACACGTCCCTTAGGATTTTCTGAGAGGTGTTAGTGAGACCGGGAGGTGATCTAGCATGCTTTAGGGGTTTCCTGGGTCGGGCGTATCTTTAGAAAAACTGGCAGCCAATCCATTATTCGATTCCAAGAGTTGTGAGTCTGCGGGTAGGATTCTAGACCTAGGTAGTTGCCTTCCATATTATCTGAGTTTGATCCAATGTTCTTAGCTTCTTGTTTTCATCTCTGTGTTATTTGTTTTAAGTGCTTTTATTTTATTTGCATTTAGTTTAAAAATAATTCTCAAAAATCCAAATTATTAGGCTAGGAGTCGACAGAAGTTTAGTACCGAGAGTCGCCTATTGTGTCCACGGTTCGATATTCCAGACTTATTTGCTCTGCTACACTGCGACCGGTACACTTGCTGTTAGTGTGTGGTTTTGTAGGTTTTTCCATTTTTAAAACTTGACCGATTTATATACTACATATTTCACACATCATCCGTCTATCTCGGCCACCTGATGTGGCGGCAGCTCCTGGGGTGGTGATTCGCCAGACTAATGCGACTGATGTGAGTGATTTAATCCTGAAGAAACGAACGGTGAACGTTGAGCTTGTCTTTGACTTGCCATTTCTTGAAAAACACAACTGAATCAGTTCAGTTTCTTAAAGTTTTAAAATTGCAGAAAATTAACAGTTCTAGGTTCCAATGGCTACATGCCCGTGCACAAGGGTGTGCACTGTCGTGCGGCTCAGTCAATCATTCTTGATTAACTACTGGTTCAACTATTTAAACTGGTTTTTATCTAAACACCATAAAGCTGATTTTAAACTGCAAAAACGGGTTAAAATTGAAACTTAAAAAGTTCTGGTAGATTTCTAGGAGGTGCATGCTCGTGCACACTAATGTGCATGGTCGTGCTTGGCTACTTGGCTGACTAGTCAACGAGGAGAATTCAAACGGTGTCTATTTGATGAGCACGACCGTGCACTTGTCTGAAGTGATGGTTTTCAAACCTGTCAAAATTCCTGCAAATTTTTTCGCAAAATTTCTCAAAAAATTTTACCCTATTGTGTTCCTAGCACTACCCTAATCAATTTTCTAAAGTTTCATGCACGGATTCGGGCTAGAAATGCTAGAAATCTAAGGGTTTCTTTAAGAAATGGTGTTACTCAAAAACTCAAGAATTTGGACGGATCTAAACTTAAAAACACATAAAAGTTGCTAAAGAGTGATTATACATACCTTATAGTGAAGATTCAAGCTTGAAATGGAAGAAAATGGTGAAAAGGGATGTTTCTAGGGGGTGTGTGATAGGTGAAGGCGTGGGGAAGAAGAGGGGTTATGTTTGACAACTCAAAAGCCCATTTAAATACCCACATGCTAATATGGAGACGAGCACGGGCGTGCCACTTGACGGGCACGAGCGTGCATGCCTCAAAAACTGCCCGTTTTTCGTGTTTTTCAATTTTTAAACTGTTTTTAAAGATATGGTTTTAAAATTTTAAGTGGATTTCTCCAAAATGATTTTAAAACCCCATTTTAAGTTCGAAAACAGTTTAATTTTAATTTTTATGAAAAAATTTCCCCCGGCTCCTTTTCCATCTTTCCATCACTTACCTGACGATCCTCATGGCATGACAAACCTCTCTCCAACAAAAATAAAGCAGAAACAAAAACCCTCCAAAAAGAAAGTTGATAAAATTGGTGTTTCGACTTCTTTACGGGAATTCTCCAATGTGGCCCATCCGGAAGTAAACATACAAAGAAAAACAAAACAACCGCAATCATCAAAAATAAAAGAGAAATAAAATGAAAAAGGAAAATAAAGAAAACCAAAAATAAAAATAAAATAAAGTGAAAAGAAAATGAAAAATAAACCAATTAATTAAGCGACTAGGGTTTTTCTTTGAAAATTAATTGGGTTCCCCGGCAACGGCGCCAAAAACTTGGTAAGGCTGGTTTTAATTAGAAAATATGTCATTTTTCTCGGTGCCAAAAACTTGATGTGCTAACTCTGAAACATTGGTTTTGGGAAAAAAGACTAATTTTTACTAAAACTTTAAACAAGTTTTAAATTTATAAGTAAAAGATTAATACTTAGAAACTAAAACCAACACATAGCCAGAAAACCTGACGTACATAGTATAGATTTCTAGGGTAAATACTGAGTATCGTATTCCAATGAACACACTTTCTCCTAGTCAAACTTTTATCACTTTAATTAATGGGTTTAAAAAGAAAATAAAATAGAGGGGTTTTAAAAGAAAAATGGTTTTTGAAAAGGGTTTGGTTTTAAAATGAAAGGATAAAAATAGTAGGGATAGCAAACATGCACATCTCGGGACCCCTCTGTTTAAGTAGTCAATTTTATTATAAAAGCAGAATTAAGTTTAAGAGTTAATGGCTAAAATCATCCTTGAGGTTTGGCCAGTTTGCTATATCAGTCCAAAATCAAAACTTTTTACATCTGAGTCTTTCTGTTTTACATTTTGTTGCCAAATTCGTCCCTAACACTAAACACAGTTAACTATTGTCGTTAACTCTGGGGTATTTTTGTGTTTTTAGCTGCCCCCTTTTTACATCTGGGTATTTTTGTCTTCTGGGGGTATAAATAACTCTGTTTAAATTGGGTTTTAAAAAGGAGGACAACCAAAAAAACAAAAATACCCTTAGAGTTAACGACAATGGTTAACTGGGTTTAGTATCAGGGACGAATTTGGCAACAAAATGTAAAACAGAAGGACCAAAATGTAAAAAGTTTTGATTTTGGACTGATGTAGCAAAACTAGCCAAACCCAAGGGACGATTTTAGCTATAAACTCTTTTTTTTTTTAATTTTCTGCTGCTTTTATAATATAACCACATGTGTGTTTTTAAAATGATGAGATATAGTCAAGAGAATTAATCCAATTGGTGGTACCATGACTAATTCAAGAAAAGTGTACGATGACTACCATTAATGGTGTTTTAGGTTTCAAATGATTTGCTAGCTTTGGTTGGAGTAGAATATGTGGAGATTAGAAGACCTTTCTCGTTATGAAAATCTATGAAACAAGATAACTGGATCATAATGTTTTGAATTTATAAAATGATTATCGTTTGAGACTCCATATGATTAAACATTTCATCATATTGTGTAATTCTATATCGTAATTAATACAGGATTGTCAAACACTTGTAGAATGATTGTGAAAAATTCGATAAAAGTTTCTTATGGTGAATTGGTGATGATTTGATACAAACTAAAATTAGTGAAAATCAAAACATATCAATAATCTGGATACATGATGAGCATATACTAAAACTATGTTGGCTAATAAAACAAACCATTGATGAACTTACTGAATCATCTAAACTCTTTTTTTAACGTACAACTAGAAGTTGGGTACTCCGTACGCAGCTCCCAATAACTAAAGAAGCCCTCGCATGCCATTACCCAAACGGACGGGCCCCTGGCCCACCATCCACCAGTTCTGGGGAAAACCCGACCATCCACCCGCCTGAAGGCACGACAATAGAATAATCAGTAAAACTCGGGACTCTCAAGAATCGAACCCATGACCTTTCAGCCATAGGTCTTCTATCACTGAGACTCTATACCACTTCACCATAAGATGAGTGGTGAATCATCTAAGCTATTATGAAAATTATATTTGGCTTAACCTCTTCAAAATACTCCCTGTGGTCATATCTTTGTTTTATAAATTAATCATGTTTAACATATGAATGTAGGATCTTAGAATTTCACAATAATAACACCAATCGGCAAGTTGTATGACATCATATACATGCTGAACATATATAAGGCAATGATCACAAATACACATTCTTAACTATTAGGCCCTACATGTTCCCTTAAAAAATCGAACTTTCATTTGAATAACTCAAATTGTCACAAAAGAACGTATTAAATAAATCAAATTGTCACAAAAAGGTCAAACTTTCACTTGGAAAGCATAACACCTACATGTTTTGAGTTAAGATATACTTGCCTTTATGATATTTCTATTGATAAAAAAGCCAAGACTCATACTTAATTACTTTATATTAAAATTGCAAGTTTTATTCCCATGAAAGGGCATTGTCTTTGGAGGAGAAGAGGAATATAGGAATACTATAATACACGGCTAGGTAAATTGGTTTACTTAAGGGGACGAGGGGCAACCAGTGAATGGTACGGGTACTTTACTACCATCACGGGTTCACTGCCACCGTAGTCACGAGTAGTGAGATTATGGTAGTCCAGTGGAAAGTTTTCGTGGTCTATTTCACATGTGGAGAGGGAGGGAGGGAGGGAGGGGGAGAGAGAGAGAGAGAGAGAGAGGTGCTCCACGAATATTTTACGGGTGGTGCTGCCGGTGGGAAGGATTCACGAGCGGTAGTCCAGTTGGCGGACTGCGATTGGTTCGTTACAGGTACTCCAAGGATGCTTAATGGGACGAGGGGAAACCAGTGAATGGTACGGGTACTTTACTACCAGCATGGGTTCACTGCCACCGTAGTCACGAGTAGTGAGATTCTGGTAGTCCAGTGGAGAGTTTTCGTGGTCTATTTCACATGTGGAGAGGGAGAGGGAGGGAGGGAGGGAGGGGGGGAGAGAGAGAGAGGTGCTCCACGAATATTTTACGGGTGGTGCTGCCGGTGGGAAGGATTCACGAGCGGTAGTCCAGTTGGCGGACTGCGATTAGTTTGTTACAGGTACTCCAAGGATGCTTAATGGTAACTACCCCATCCTCTCTTAGGGATGTAGTATCTTCACATGCATAGGTAGAAGGAAAACCATAGGCATAGACGTGTGAACTGTGAAATGGATTTTCTAAAACACTGTTTGCATTGCGACTGGTGTGACAACTTACGTGACATATCACATAGTTAACCTTGAGTTGTGTAAGGTTTTCTGTTGTACTTATACGTGTTGAATATATTACTAGATATCCTTGAAAGTGTTTGTAAAAGCTTAGATTTATCAGTTAGATAACAAAATCAATGTAATATACATGATTTTAAGCATTTTAAGCAAAAAATAAAAAATAGGGGCTTTTTTAAAATGATAATCCACTATGAGATAACAAAATCAATATAAAAAAAACTTGCAAAAGCTTAGATTTATCAGTTAGATCATAATCCACTATGCGATAACAAAATCACATAGACAAAGTACAATGGAATTGCGATTGACAATTGAATTAGTAGAATTTTTTCTCAAGTAAAAAACGCATTCCAGCGACAAATTCCAAGCAACCTTTGGAATGTTTCTTATTGTTGTTTGCAAGCGAATATACATGATTGTTAAGATCCAGGAACTATTAGACCCGCCTATGTCACGAACGATATGTGTATTTAAATGGTCGGTTTATGTTCGTGAACTTTTTGGATGTAGCATCCTAACTTTCCCGTTAAAGTATTTTAACCTACTATTTCGATAGGATTTTATTTGAGACATGGTAAAAGATTTTTAATCCGAAGATTTTGATTTAACGATTTTGAGGGACCCATTTGTAATCAAACGAAAGTTTACTAATGTAACTATGGGAATAAGAAGTCGAAATTGGAACTATGAAAGCCAAAGTGTAAAAGTTATGGTTTATAACACTAAGCAAACCCAAGATTGCTCTATTCAGGGAGTTCTTGCGGCCGAGAACGAGTGGGAGAAAAAGGGAGGTGACAGAGGTAATTCTAAGTTATCCGGCCTTCAAAATTGTGATTTAAAGGTAATTCTACATCTTTCTTACGTTCATTATGAGTTTTAAATGAAGGGGTGATCGATAGGAGGCGGTTCAAATGTTAGAATTCTTGTATTTTCAGTTCTAATTGATGTAATGGAGGATTGGTGATGTTTGGATGAAGAATGGAGCGAAACGAATAATTTTGGTGGCGGTGACGGTACAAGATTGCGGAACATGGTAACGTGGTTGCGTGAATATATTATTTGTCAAATCGGAGTTCGTACGATAGGGTTTCAAGTCCCACCAAGACATGCATGCAAAACTGCAATTCCCTTGATGGAAGATTCCTGCGACGACGACAACGACAATTGAGTTTGAAAGGGTTTAGCAATACAGGGGTGTGGATATATTATTTGCCTAAATCGAAATTTGTTTGGGTCGGTCTCAAGCTTATCAAATGTTGACGCGCAAATTGAACGAGCTGAGAGACAAATTTGAGTTATAGTAGCAGTGGTGACAGCCAACGCCAATCATATAAAGAGGTCTAGAATGCAGAGAAGAAAACAGGGATACGTGGATTGTGCTAAACGGAGTTCGAATGATCAAGTTATGGACAAAACAAGATTCGTTTCGCATTTTGTTACAGGAGTTGTGAATAGACGCGCCATGACTGAAAGTACGCAAATGTATGACCCCATAGAACTTTATATATTGTTTGAGACTATTTTAGGATGTGAGGGAAATGTTTTTCGGTAACATTAGATTAGAGATTTTTATACGCGATTGGACATGTCGTTTATACAGTTTGGGACGGTTTATGTCGAGCTTGTAGCTCGCTGATTTGGAAATAAACATATTTGTGATTTTGAGATATACGGATTGATCAGGATGACTTGTGTGACGAAAGCTTCCCATTTAAACGTGTGTTCTGTGACACCAGTCAACAAATCAGGTCAAGATCCGTACACATTTTTACTTAACTATGTCATTCCATGTGCATATTAGACATTTTTTAGCAATTACTATACCATCCCTAGTCTAGTAAAGCCCGAACTAGTGCAAAAATTCAATGAATTATCCGTTTACGCATACAACACCCGAAATATCAGAACAATTCGCATTGAACAGTCAAGTCAATCCCACGCTCAACAGAGAGCAACCGGATATCCAACTACTATGTACAGACAAAACAACAATACACGTGACATTACCAATTACACAATTCCACTCAAATCTGAACAATTCACGATGTGATTAAGACGATTAAAATATACAAAGTCATTAAACACTACCAAGGAACAAGCATGTATTGGCATAAGATAATAACACACTCAATAACACATGTTTGTCCACAAATAACATATGTATCCATGACTCAATCAATAATATTATTGGTACAACCACACTTGTTATTAACACCTTGTTTTGATCACACACATATGTTATGATCCAATGATCCAAATCCAAGGAGGTTAGGCATCTATAACGCTCAATATAATTGTAACACCCCAACCGATGGCGGAAACATCGGGATGTCACGTATTGATGATTGTTCAGTAGCTCATGGTGAGTAATAAATTCCATTAAATGATTTAAATGAATTACATACAATTGTTCTAGAATTTGTACATCAAATTGAATAAAACTATACACATATCTTCAAGCATCAATTCAAATCTTCAAGCAAATAGAACCTGAAACATGTTAAGTTGAAAAATGTTTTGGGTCAACAAAAGTTGGTGAGAATTACATAGGTTTTTTATAGTTGAATAAAATTGTTGTGCAATTCATGTGTCATGTCAATCTAGTCCATATGTGAGAACATACTAGAAATAAATCGAGTGCATAATCAACCCTGATGACTGTTATAATATGATACATACCATACGCTCATGGTCCACTTGAATATGTTATACGATAACAAACACCCACGCTACCTTTGTAGGAGGCACGTATCCGGGTGGGATTGTCAGTCCAATAGATCTATCAATGTATACCGTCGGCTTGTACGGAGTTAATGATTATGCTAGAATGGTGCTTACTCTAATCATGCTCAAGACATAATGCAACATAGAAAACACATAGACACATTGATGATTGAATTGCATAAATGATGTTGTAACATGTTTCACCCCAAAAATGGTGATAAATAGAAAAGGGGCTATGTAAAACTCACCTTGGTAAAATGTTATATCTGTTGAGAAATTTGGATAATTGTGTTGCCCAAATGTATCAAGTATCACCCTATAATAAAGTAATAAATATGTCTAAGTCTATCAAATCTACAAATGTATAAGTTTCTAGGGCTTCGAATTGGGAATAAATGCTTGTTTGATTATTATTAAAAATATTCGACAATTGAGAGAAATTTAGTAAATAATTAACCAAAAATCTTTTTATGAAATTTAAATTTAGGATGGTCACAATAATGTGTTTAAAGTATAAAAATAATTTTTGCAAAATTATTTTCTTTAAAATAGATTATTAAATCTATTTATTACAAATTGTCAAACTTTAACTTTAATAATTTAAAAATACTAAAATTAAAGAATTATTAGTTTAAAATTTATATTTCTGTTCTAAATGATCAGAAATAATTTCTATAGAATTTTGGTGCAAAAATATCAAAAATTGAATTTATTATGATTTAATTATGATTAAAACTAACAAAAATTGATTAAAAATATTAAATAATTGATTTTTCTGAAATAAAAATCATTTCAGAAAAGTTTATTGTTATAAAAACATAGAAAAATTTTTGTTGAATTTAATAAGATCGTTTTGATATTTTTATAGATTTTTATAAATAAAATAGAATAAACTTGATTTATTTATTATATATATTAAATAAATAAATTTTTGAAAACTAAAAATTTGTATGTTAAACTTTACTACTAGAATAACATAAAATAATTTTTGTAGAATTTATAAAGTTGTTTTAGTATTTTAAAACTAATTTTAAAAAAAAAAGTATAAATGAATATATATAGATCAAAAGGTAAAAAAAAAAAAAGGTTGGTTCATGCTGGGAATCGAACCCTGATTCCCATCCGGTTCAAGGGTTTTAAACAACAGAGGTATCACCAACTGCTCTAGAGCTTAGTTGGTGATTTGTTTCAGAATGTTAAATATAAGATTGATTGTCTGCGAAGGTCATCTTCCCCAATCCATATGGAAGAAACCCTAGACTAACAATTGAATTAAACACGATGCTAAGGGTTGATTAATCATGGGGTTAATGATGAAAAGGGGCCGATAAACTTACTGGAACGAGGAATTGAAATCTACCAAGCTCTATGGGTGCGAACGAGTCACGCGTTCGTATAAACGAAAAATCTCAAATAATTCTGCATTTAAGCTTGTTGCGTGAAATTTTGATGTGTGGGAAGAGCTTTTCGCTGCCATTAGAAGGACAAGGTGGGTTTATTATATAGTCTTCATGCGTGAAAGGAATGTTTCAAATCGTTGACCACAACTTGGTCAACGACGCAGCTTGTGACGCGAATTGGAGGAATTTCAGGCGTAATTCACGAGATTAAATCATGGGACAGTGTTTTCGGTCAAAGATTGATGGAATGGTTACCAAAATAAGGCCGATAATCGAGGAATTTAAGCCGGGTTTAACTGCTTGTGGGTCGGGTCGGGTCTGGTAACCGGGTAGAGGGGAAGGGGCTGTTGGTATGGGCCTGCTTCACGGGCTTTTGGCTGGGCTCTGGTTCCTTTGGTTGGGCTTGGTTGGTGGGCTCCGAAAATTTAATAAGGAATGGATTTTATGTTTTGGTGTGGGTAATAGAAGAAGATAAGGAAATACTAATGTCTAGACTTTTTTTTTTTTAAATAAAAATCTGATTTATTATTATTATTATATATACATTTACATATATATATATATATAAGTTAGGAAAATAAGACTTAGGTACATTTAAAAAAAATATATATAATATAAGGGCTTTTTATAAAAAAAAATTTCGTGATGTTACAGTCTCCCCTACTTTTGGAAACTTCGTCCCGAAGTTTATTGAAAACACAGGGTTGAAGGGGGTTGGGTAGAAATTAGGACAAGTGTGACCTGACGAATTTTATGTTAGGGCACGACAATGAATAGAGTAACTTGTCTCGAATAGCGTGGATAAGAGGCGTGTTATGTGTGGGTTGATTTACTAAACGAGCTACTAGATAACTAGAGTTTACATTTGGTTATCTACCAAAAATCTTGATAGAAATTCACACCACCTTAACGTACCTGTAAATTCATGATTACGTTCCGGACCGTAATTACCAATTTACCTTACATTAGGGTTTTGCGTCCTTTTATGACCTTACCGATTGTTGAGCAGGTCTGATAGTCTCCACCAGTCGTTGAGCAGGTGGTAGGGCCTCTCCCGACTGTTGGAAAGACATGATGACCTCTACCAATCGTTAAGCTGGTTGTTTGGTAGTTAACTAATTGTTGTACAAGCAAGTATGATTATAGATATAGCAATTAGTTCACATTCAGACAAACATGCACACAGATGTTATGATAATACTTGAATTTTATTATTTGAATCAAAAGGTGTTGATACATAGAATTAAAAGCAAACAACATTCAAATGGTGGGACTTGCTGTTATGTGGCTGGAGGGTCTTGATCTCGGTTTAGTTTAGGGCATCGGTTACGGAAGTGATTTGGGTCCCCACATTCATAGCATTGACCATAGTTGTATCGATTAGGATTATCAGCCTGAGCAGGGTTGGTAGGTTGATTGGCATTAGGGTTTGGGGTCTCGCGACATGTGTTGACCCAATGGCCATACCTACCACAATTGATGCACACACGACATGCTGAAACAGTGGGATGATGTCGAATGCATGTTTTAAACAATGGAAAGTTTCTTGTATAAGGCTTCTTGTTAGAGGCTTGTGTAGTGAGGTGTACATTAGGATTCCTGGTCTTACGCTTCTGGTTCTTGGTAGTTACCGCGGCCACAATACTTGTTTTCTCGCTTTTCCGAACTAAGGTTCCGTTCTTCATGTGATTTCCATCGCCATTTCCATTTCCATTGCTGTTCCCGTTCATTGGGATGACTTGAGCCAACAAGTTAGAAACCAGAGTTGTGATTTGTTGTGCCAATTGTTGGGAAATAATCGCAGCTAGTTGGGCATCACTCCCATTAATGTGGTTAGTGTTGTGGTCGTTGCTATTCACTTCATCTTGATTGTCACCATTGTTAAGGAGAGTGCTGCGACGTGGAGACATGATCTGTAAGGGACACAATGAAGTTTTTAATGGGGCATGAAGTGAATGAGGTAATATAAGGAATGTAATCATTTATTCATTAATTAAAACGAATAAACGAAAACGTTGACTTATCAAAGATTCCAAATTCTAATAACATATGAAGACATGCTTTAGCCTATAAGTGAACACACATCCCGAGAATTCCCAGGTAGGCATCCGGGTCCCTCGTCTGATTGGGATATATGCGCAATGCCAGCCTAGACAGAAGACTTAGAATACAGGCGTTCACCCTTCCAGATTGCACGTGTTCGTTATTAAAATTTAGAACTTCGACGAGATCTCAAGGGGGTTCAGGTTAAACCTGAGGAATTTGTCCTATTAGTCTAATAGTAGATCCACTGATGGAGAGCAACCTTCTTGTAGGGATGAAAGTAGGAGGGAAATAGAGAATAGCAAGTAAAAGAAGCAAGTACTGATTAAATCCTATGGTTATAGACTAGATTATTTTTCTAATAACCTAATTCCCTATAACCATGGCTCTGATACCAATCTGTAACACCCCAACCGATGGCGGAAACATCGGGATGTCACGTATTGATGATTGTTCAGTAGCTCATGGTGAGTAATAAATTCCATTAAATGATTTAAATGAATTACATTCAATTGTTCTAGAATTTGTACATCAAATTGAATAAAACTATACACATATCTTCAAGCATCAATTCAAATCTTCAAGCAAATAGAACCTGAAACATGTTAAGTTGAAAAATGTTTTGGGTCAACAAAAGTTGGTGAGAATTACATAGGTTTTTGATAGTTGAATAAAATTGTTGTGCAATTCATGTGTCATGTCAATCTAGTCCATATGTGAGAACATACTAGAAATAAATCGAGTGCATAATCAACCCTGATGACTGTTATAATATGATACATACCATACGCTCATGGTCCACTTGAATATGTTATACGATAACAAACACCCACGCTACCTTTGTAGGAGGCACGTATCCGGGTGGGATTGTCAGTCCAATAGATCTATCAATGTATACCGTCGGCTTGTACGGAGTTAATGATTATGCTAGAATGGTGCTTACTCTAATCATGCTCAAGACATAATGCAACATAGAAAACACATAGACACATTGATGATTGAATTGCATAAATGATGTTGTAACATGTTTCACCCCAAAAATGGTGATAAATAGAAAAGGGGCTATGTAAAACTCACCTTGGTAAAATGTTATATCTGTTGAGAAATTTGGATAATTGTGTTGCCCAAATGTATCAAGTATCACCCTATAATAAAGTAATAAATATGTCTAAGTCTATCAAATCTACAAATGTATAAGTTTCTAGGGCTTCGAATTGGGAATAAATGCTTGTTTGATTATTATTAAAAATATTCGACAATTGAGAGAAATTTAGTAAATAATTAACCAAAAATCTTTTTATGAAATTTAAATTTAGGATGGTCACAATAATGTGTTTAAAGTATAAAAATAATTTTTGCAAAATTATTTTCTTTAAAATAGATTATTAAATCTATTTATTACAAATTGTCAAACTTTAACTTTAATAATTTAAAAATACTAAAATTAAAGAATTATTAGTTTAAAATTTATATTTCTATTCTAAATGATCAGAAATAATTTCTATAAAATTTTGGTGCAAAAATATCAAAAATTGAATTTATTATGATTTAATTATGATTAAAACTAACAAAAATTGATTAAAAATATTAAATAATTGATTTTTCTGAAATAAAAATCATTTCAGAAAAGTTTATTGTTATAAAAACTTAGAAAAATTTTTGTGGAATTTAATAAGATCGTTTTGATATTTTTATAGATTTTTATAAATAAAATAGAATAAACTTGATTTATTTATTATATATATTAAATAAATAAATTTTTGAAAACTAAAAATTTGTATGTTAAACTTTACTACTAGAATAACATAAAATAATTTTTGTAGAATTTATAAAGTTGTTTTAGTATTTTAAAACTAATTTTAAAAAAAAGTATAAATGAATATATATAGATCAAAAGGTAAAAAAAAAAAGGTTGGTTCATGCTGGGAATCGAACCCTGATTCCCATCCGGTTCAAGGGTTTTAAACAACAGAGGTATCACCAACTGCTCTAGAGCTTAGTTGGTGATTTGTTTCAGAATGTTAAATATAAGATTGATTGTCTGCGAAGGTCATCTTCCCCAATCCATATGGAAGAAACCCTAGACTAACAATTGAATTAAACACGATGCTAAGGGTTGATTAATCATGGGGTTAATGATGAAAAGGGGCCGATAAACTTACTGGAACGAGGAATTGAAATCTACCAAGCTCTATGGGTGCGAACGAGTCACGCGTTCGTATAAATGAAAAATCTCAAATAATTCTGCATTTAAGCTTGTTGCGTGAAATTTTGATGTGTGGGAAGAGCTTTTCGCTGCCATTAGAAGGATAAGGTGGGTTTATTATATAGTCTTCATGCGTGAAAGGAATGTTTCAAATCGTTGACCACAACTTGGTCAACGACGCAGCTTGTGACGCGAATTGGAGGAATTTCAGGCGTAATTCACGAGATTAAATCATGGGACAGTGTTTTCGGTCAAAGATTGATGGAATGGTTACCAAAATAAGGCCGATAATCGAGGAATTTAAGCCGGGTTTGACTGCTTGTGGGTCGGGTCGGGTCTGGTAACCGGGTAGAGGGGAAGGGGCTGTTGGTTTGGGCCTGCTTCACGGGCTTTTGGCTGGGCTCTGGTTCCTTTGGTTGGGCTTGGTTGGTGGGCTCCGAAAATTTAATAAGGAATGGATTTTATGTTTTGGTGTGGGTAATAGAAGAAGATAAGGAAATACTAATGTCTAGACTTTTTTTTTTTAAATAAAAATCTGATTTATTATTATTATTATATATACATTTACATATATATATATATATATATATATATATATATAAGTTAGGAAAATAAGACTTAGGTACATTTAAAAAATATATATATATAATATAAGGGCTTTTTATAAAAAAAAATTTCGTGATGTTACAATAATCACCTATATCCATGAGAAATCGGCCATATCTATATACATATGCGCACACAACATATCAATCTAATTAATCAACCATTGAAATCCATATGTTGGTATATATGTAATCGCCCACCATATCCACCTATATACATGATTTTATACCCCTTTTTCCCACATCAATAATAAGTTGAACAATCCACAACCAAACACATATGTATACATACATATATACACATGAATATGGAGGCCTTACATTAGCTTAAACACACCTCTCAACACAACATAAATTATTGTCCCTCTCTTGCTCACCTTTGGCCGAAACCCCACCACAAAACCCACCAAAGTTTAAACCCACAAACCACTATCTAACACCACAATTGGAAGATACAAGTCGAGTAGGAAGCACAAGAACCGATTCATCATCATCCATCTGAGGTTAGTTGTTTATACTCCAACACCCATGAACCTTTGATCGGATGTCGCGGTCCGGTCAAAGATAGTATTTATATGTCCTATATTACCCCCAACTGGTGTAGTAGTAGCAACAAAGGGTGTCGAACCATGAAGAGCTTGTGGTCGGTGAAATAGGCTTTAGTTGATTAAAACGATGTCACTTATGAAGTTTAGTCAATTATGAAGTTGCATGTTTTTGTTCATTTAAGAAATTTGGTTGAAAAGATTTTGATTATTTCAATAAAACTTGAGATTGAATTATAATAAAAATAGTGGAAAACAAATTGGATTGTAAGCAATTATAAAATGAAAAGGTTACACCCGACTCACAAGCAAGAAACGGGTTCTATCACAATTGGGTAATAATTAAAGTTGTAAAAATCACTAACGGGGTCGTTGTTACAAGACTTAGGTATCAATAGCTATCAACATCCCAATGGACAACTATATACTTTATCACTCAAGAACATTCAAACCCTAAATTAAAATTGAGCATATAAACGAGGTTGCTCGTTCCTTGCACCTGGTCCCCCTAGCTTCAATCCAATGCCTCATTTAACTCCCAAAATGCACTCTAAACATATCGAGTCCTATAAAACATAAATCATATCAAAGTAGATCATTCGGAACTCAAACTTAAGCATTAGAACTTGAGGCTTTTCAACCACGCATCACATTCCCACACTTATCTTTTGCTTGTCCTCAAGCAAACTCAATTCACACTTTCACATCTATCAAACACAAGATAGCTCATTATCCTTATGCAATGCGATTTAAGGTCCTAAGTCATACCCAACTCATTTTATCCACACGATTTAGAAGGTCATGACATATTTATGATTTTCATGCTCAAAACAAGTGTTTACCCAAAACTAGATCACCTTCAATAATCAATGCTCTGACACACACATCCCTTACAACTTTCTCTCCACTAGGCATAAAATGAATAGTATTAATGTACTAGCATATATCTATATGAATACTCTCAGCCGCATGTGACCCATGTTAGCATAGGTTTGCGTCCCAATCATTCTATACCAATTGCACAAAATTATTACACAAGTCAAAAGGTCTTTTTAGAAGATTGTAATGTGGCTTAGTGAAAGGGTATGGAATAGGAAATTTGAAAGTGACTAAGGTAACAAAAATTCAATTTTTATTACATTAGACTAAGACTATGTACAATCAACGCAACTTAACAACTACAAGGCGATATTGTGCCTTTTATTTTCTCAAATCCCACACATGTTTTTGTGTTTTTCTCTTCTTTTTCACTGCTTTTTCAGTTTTCTTTTTTTTTCTTTTTTATTTTGAAAGCAAACTATTTACAATACAAAGAAACAACCTAAAATCGAATTTTCATTACTCGGGTTTAAAATTAAAAAAACTAAACGGGTCAAATAGGTTAATTTGGGTGTTCAAGAGAAAAGTTTAGGCTCAAGATTGGTTAACTAAAGGAAATTGTTTTTGGGTAAAGGATGTAAAAATGGTGTAAAAATAAAAAGGCCAAACCTAATGCCTTAATCCTTCTTGTGCAAAAAAATTGGCCCATGGTCTTAAGTGTATCAAAAGACGCAAATTCTACCACATATCATCACATAAGCTCTCTCAATTCAAACGAACATAACATGTAGATTGTAATAATGTGTGAAATTAGCATGTTATGGTGGCTCAAGTACTCACATGTGAATTGGGTAAGGCATGTGATATGTGTGTGGATAACCGACTCATCAAGTGATCTACTTCCAAGAAAACATCCATAATTTTTATAAAACTATAATCAAGCATCTATCACGTGGGTTTCTTTGAGTTTAACCACGACAGAGGATGGATGTTAGCTTTTGTTAATCATGTCTTTTTTAATGCAAATTGAGGACATTTTTGAATATTTTGAAAATTTTTAGCCATTTTCTCCCCCGTCCCCACACTTTGAGACCAACATTGTCCTCAATGTGTAGAATTTAAATGAAGGATTTCAAGTTCTCAAAATGTTTTCTTCCCTCCCCACACTTAGAGTCTACATTGTCCTCAATGTGTAGAAAGGTTTCAATATATTTATGGGAATGTGATGAAACCAATACCAAAAGTTCACCCCGTCCAAACAAAAAAAAAACACACAAAACAAATAAAAACACACCACACTCAAACGTAAATAAAATGATCATGCCCAAGCAACTAAAATAAGAAAGGAAAAAGTACATGGACTTGATCAATGGGTTGCCTCCCAGAAGCGCTAAGTTATGGGTCTTAAGCCGGACCGCACCTGCTTTGTCTCTCATGGTGGTTTAAGAGAGCATTTTCCCACCGAGTTTCCAACATAAGCTCGGTAGTTCACTTTTTATTCCCCAATCTGTTCCTTATCCTTACACTTGTCAATCAAATATATGCATGAAAGTTTTATCCCACATTTTCCTACCGAGTTTCCAGCATACACTCGGTAGCTTATACGCCAAATCCACAATTTATTCCCAATGATTGACATGAAATTTGGGTGATTCTTGATGCGAAGCCCCTTCATGGTAGCTTGCCTGAGATCTTGACATGACACCTTCCTTACCTTCAAACTCACACCCTTTTCCTCAACTTTGTCAATTGAAATAATAAATGTCCAAGAATGGTCAACATACACTATGATTCCCTCAGTAACTATTTCTTTGACAAATGTTACATCTTCACTTGAGGACTTGTAACCTCTTCATTTACTTCAACGTATTTTTTCGAAAACACATCCAATCTTCGTTCTTTGCTCTCGGTTGCTCGTTCCTTGCACCTGGTCCCCCTAGCTTCAATCCAATGCCTCATTTAACTCCCAAAATGCACTCTAAACATATAGAGTCTTGTAAAACATAAACCATATCAAAGTAGATCATTCAGAACTCAAATGCACATAAAAAACTCAAACTTAAGCATTAGAACGTGAGGCTTTTCAACCACGCATCAACCTTCTAGATTAATCGGCCCTTATCCTCATTCACCCGAACCCATCCCTTTGCCTTGTATAAACAAGTAATCGGCCAAAGTAGACAACACACACACATTGATTTTTTGAGTTAAAACATACACTTGCTATATCAACTATTATGTATACACTTACCACACACACACACATATCTATGAGTTATCACGGATCAAACTAATGCATATACATCGGCACACGTGAACACATACATTGAGGGACAACAAAACCGGTTTTAAAAATCAAATGTACACACATATAACAAGGCCTGAATATGGTTCACACTTTGAATGAGTTCATGTGCTAGTTCGAAGGAAAGCTACCTATATACAAGGTCCCTCTTATACACATAAAGTGACACTAGTAAGTTGGCTATGTTGTGTCAAATAATAGGATTTAAACAAATACATCATGTTAAAGTTCCGGCTATACATTACAACATATGTTAAAATAGCTATAACATGTGTTAATTCTAACATTGATATTATAATATAGGAACATATGTTAAAACACTTGTTTTTTCAAGAAAACACCACACATGTTAGATTGGGGAATATTCCATGACCCATGATGACGTGTGGGGCCCGTTTTGTTAACAATTGATACGCTTTCACAATAAAACGCATGGAATTCATGAAACCGTACACTTTACAAAGTACACATGAAACACGTAATAATTATCACGTGCACAAGAAATGGCCCACATGTACAAGACACATGGGTCCACAAGTCGGGTGAACAACATGTATGGTAAATGACAAGAACGTACAAGTTACTATGTCCTTGATAATCATAGGGTATCATTTGTCGGGACAATAACAATTCCACCTTTCTTGTAACATCACACAAAATTTCATTATATATATATATATATATATAGAACTCCATCGTTTATTCATTCGATTCATGTTTACAGTATCTTTACCATCCATTTTGTTATTTTTTTTTTGTTTAAATAATGACGTATAATCAATATTAAATTGGATTGTATTAAAAATTCTGATTTAAAAACGTTAAAAAAAATGTTTGCCTGTGCCGGGATTCGAACCCGAGTTCCTGGCGGGCTAAACCTTAACCACACCACACAAACCACTACACCATTTGGTGTTTTGTGATGTTAATTAAAACCAATTAAACTTAAACCCTTTCAAGGTCCCTTAGTCAAACCTGAAAATTCAACTCTATTACAACTCGTATGCTATACTTGATACTTGATTGCTTACATGCACATATTATAAATTTGCAATTTATGTGTGTAATAATTGGTACACTTAATCAAACAACTGATAGAGGATGAAATACTTGCTCAACAGTTAGTAGAGTATCAAATAACCTACTCAATGATTGGTAGAGGTCATCATGCCTGCTCAACAGTCGGTAGAGGCCCTACAACCTGCTCAACGACTGGTAGAGGTCTTTTTCCTGCTCAACAGTTGGACTTATTTTTTGGATACATTGTATACGATTCAATCACAAGGCTATTTTGCATTACTTACATGAGTGTTTAGAGTCATAGAAGGACACAAAACCCTAATGTAGGGTAAATTGGTGATTGCGGTCCGGAACGTAATCATGAATTTACAGGTACATTAAGGTAGTGTGAAATTCTATTAAGGTTTTGGGAGATACCCCGTATGTTTTCGAAGTATCAGAGGTGTGATGGGTTAGCTGCGGTACAACCTATATATAAACACTAATGATACGTGGAAAGGGATACTGTAGGGTCAGACCAATAACAAACCCTAGTTATTTGGTAGTCTATCTAGCATTTATGGTTATCTTATACATTCCTTAAACTCTTACCCTACTCTGAACCATAGTCACCCTAACTATCCTCAACGCTATTCAAATGTTTCTTCTTAAAATAAACTTCGGGACGAAGTTCCTAAAAGTAGGGGAGACTGTAACATCACACAAATTTTCTTTATATATATATATATATATATATATATAGAACTCCATCGTTTATTCATCCGATTCATGTTTACAGTATCTTTACCATCCATTTTGTTATTTTTTTTGTTTAAATAATGACGTATAATCAATATTAAATTGGATTGTATTAAAAATTCTGATTTAAAAACGTTAAAAAAAATGTTTGCCTGTGCCGGGATTCGAACCCGAGTCCCTGGCGGGCTAAACCTTAACCACACCACACAAACCACTACACCATTTGGTGTTTTGTGATGTTAATTAAAACCAATTAAACTTAAACCCTTTCAAGGTCCCTTAGTCAAACCTGAAAATTCAAACGTAGTCTCCTAGTCAAGTCAAGTCAAAGTGTTAGTAAATATGGTCTTCTAGTCAAGTCAAAGTTGTTCCTAAATTCTAGCCTAGTCAAAGTAGCCCTTAATTACAACTCCAAATTTTACACTATAAATACACTAGCCTACCATTCAACTCTTTGTACCATTCAAAAAAAAAAACATTATTATCCCATCTCCCATATACTAAAGTTTTCATCCGTCATTATCTCCTCTAGCTAGTTTTGAGTTTTCCAAGGCATTATTACTAAGTGTTTGCACGCTCAATAAAACGCACGAACTCATTATACACCTAAGGTGAGTTTTACATAGCCCCTTTTCTATTTCACTATTTTTGGGGTGAAACATGTTACAACATTCTATATACAATTCAATCATAAAGTGTCTATGTGTTTTTCTATGTTGCATTATGTCTTAAACATGACTAGGGTAAGCACAATATTCTAGCATAATCATTAACATTGATCAGCCGACGGTATACAATGATAGATCTATTGGACTGACAATCCCACCCGGATACGTGCCTCCTACATAGGTAGCGTGGGTGATTGTTATCGCATAACATAGTCGAGTGAACCATGAGAGTATGGGATGGACCACAATATTCTAGTCACAAGGGTTGATTATGCACTCGATTTACTGTTAGTATGTTTTCACATATGGACTAGACTTGCCATGACACTTGAATTGTACACGCTTTATTCGATTATCAAAACCTATGTAATTCTCACCAACTTTTGTTGACCCAAAATATTTTCAAACTTAACATGTTTCAGGTTATAGCTTGCTCGAAGATTAGAGTTAATGCTTGAAGATGCGTAGCTAGTATTTGTTTATCTTGATGTACAAATTCTTAGAACAATTGTATGTAATTTATTTAAATCATATATTGAAACTTATTATTTACCATGAGCTACTGAACAATCATCAATACGTGACATCCCGATGTTTCCGCCATCGGTTGGGGTGTTACAGATTGGTATCAGAGCGCTGGTTATAGGGAATTAGGTTATTAGAAAAAAAAATAATCTAGTCTATAACCATAAGATTTTAACCAGTACTTGCTCCTTTTACTTGCAACCTTACTTGTTTCTATTCTCTATCCTACTTCTTATCCTTACTTTAGTCCCTACAAGACGAGTGCTCTCCATCACAAGATCTACTCTTAGACTAGTAGGACAAATCCTCAGGTTTAGCCTGAACCACCTTGAAGATCTCGTCGAAGTTCTAAATTTTAATAACGAACACGTGCAATCTGGAAGGGTGAACGCCTGTATTCTGAGTTTTCTGTCTAGGAATGGCATTGCGCATAAATCCCAATCAGACGAGGGACCAGGATGCCTACCTGGGAATTCTCGGGATGAGTGTTCACTTATAGGCTAAAGCATGTCTTCACTATGTTATTAGAATCTAGAAGTTTTGATAAGTCAACGTTTTCGTTTATTCGTTTTAATTAATGAATAAATGATTACACTCACTTTCCTTAAACTAAGCTCTAAAATCTCAAAATTTTACAGCTTAAATCAATCTCATTTCATAACCATCTATGGATTTCACAATCACACTTCACCTTACCATCTTAGCCACTTTTTAAATATTCAACACCCTACCCAAATCATATTATTTTATTTTTCCACATGTTACTTATTTTTTTAAAAACTATAACCTCATACCTTAGCACAAACTAAAGATTTCTAAATCTTGTTGTATTTTCATTACCTAGTAACTTTACAAAGTACATATTTTTGTCAAAAGATGTCCTCGAACTTAAATTCAATTGTTTATTTATTGACGTAACAAATAATTTTCTATATAATGCTTTAAACTATTAAAAATCACTTAATAGAACCTTGATCTTCAAAACCTAATGTCATGTTTGAAATCTCCAACTAACGGGAATATTTTAATCAAAGCCCACTTAGCTTGTACTATTTAACAACTTTTGCTTTATGTATAAAACCAATTTTGAAAATAAGATTTTTTTTTTATCCATAGGAATAATATCTAGTCTCTAAATTCTCCATCGACACTCACTCATTTTCAACTTGTTCAAATTTTTACAAAATTTGGCATATACCACAATCATGTTTTCTTATACACTTGATTATAACCTTTGATCCAAACCCCAAAATTTACACTACTACATAATCTCCTTACTATAAAATAAACTCTTTATCAACTATCTTCACATTCACTATCTCTCACAACCTTGATTCTGCTTCAAGATTTTTCATCATCCTCTCAAGAACTAAATTCATATCCTTCACCTTCTCACACATGAGCTAGTTACCCATGATAACAAAACTATTGAAACTTGATTGTGTGTTGCATCAAACATAATCCTTAGTTATACATGAGGATTCGACTATCTACCATATTTGAACATTTGAAACTAGAATTCATGGAATATAAACTATTTGCTATAGACATACCTAGAGTCATTAACCTTGTCTAGGGCAACTCTATTACAACTCGTATGCTATACTTGATACTTGATTGCTTACATGCACATATTATCAATTTGCAATTTATGTGTGTAATAATTGGTACACTTAATCAAACAACTGATAGAGGATGAAATACTTGCTCAACAGTTAGTAGAGTATCAAATAACCTACTCAATGATTGGTAGAGGTCATCATGCCTGCTCAACAGTCGGTAGAGGCCCTACAACCTGCTCAACGACTGGTAGAGGTCTTTTTCCTGCTCAACAGTTGGACTTATTTTTTGGATACATTGTATACGATTCAATCACAAGGCTATTTTGCATTACTTACATGAGTGTTTAGAGTCATAGAAGGACACAAAACCCTAATGTAAGGTAAATTGGTGATTGCTGTCCGGAACGTAATCATGAATTTACAGGTACATTAAGGTAGTGTGAAATTCTATTAAGGTTTTGGGAGATACCCCGTATGTTTTCGAAGTATCAGAAGTGTGATGGGTTAGCTGCGGTACAACCTATATATAAACACTAATGATACGTGGAAAGGGATACTGTAGGGTCAGACCAATAACAAACCCTAGTTATTTGGTAGTCCATCTAGCATTTATGGTTATCTTATACATTCCTTAAACTCTTACCCTACTCTGAACCATAGTCACCCTAACTATCCTCAACGCTATTCAAATGTTTCTTCTTAAAATAAACTTCGGGACGAAGTTCCTAAAAGTAGGGGAGACTGTAACATCACACAAATTTTCTTTATATATATATATATATATATATATATATATATATATAGAACTCCATCGTTTATATCCATTTTGTTATTTTTTTGTTTAAATAATGACGTATAATCAATATTAAATTGGATTGTATTAAAAATTCTGATTTAAAAACGTTAAAAAAAAATGTTTGCCTGTGCCAGGATTCGAACCCGAGTCCCTGGCGGGCTAACCCTTAACCACACCACACAAACCACTACACCATTTGGTGTTTTGTGATGTTAATTAAAACCAATTAAACTTAAACCCTTTCAAGGTCCCTTAGTCAAACCTGAAAATTCAAACGTAGTCTCCTAGTCAAGTCAAGTCAAAGTGTTAGTAAATATGGTCTTCTAGTCAAGTCAAAGTTGTTCCTAAATTCTAGCCTAGTCAAAGTAGCCCCTAATTACAACTCCAAATTTTACACTATAAATACACTAGCCTACCATTCAACTCTTTGTACCATTCAAAAAAAAAACATTATTATCCCATCTCCCATATACTAAAGTTTTCATCCGTCATTATCTCCTCTAGCTAGTTTTGAGTTTTCCAAGGCATTATTACTAAGTGTTTGCACGCTCAATAAAACGCACGAACTCATTATACACCTAAGGTGAGTTTTACATAGCCCCTTTTCTATTTCACTATTTTTGGGGTGAAACATGTTACAACATTCTATATACAATTCAATCATAAAGTGTCTATGTGTTTTTCTATGTTGCATTATGTCTTAAACATGACTAGGGTAAGCACAATATTCTAGCATAATCATTAACATTGATCAGCCGACGGTATACAATGATAGATCTATTGGACTGACAATCCCACCCGGATACGTGCCTCCTACATAGGTAGCATGGGTGATTGTTATCGCATAACATAGTCGAGTGAACCACGAGAGTATGGGATGGACCACAATATTCTAGTCACAAGGGTTGATTATGCACTCGATTTACTGCTAGTATGTTTTCACATATGGACTAGACTTGCCATGACACTTGAATTGTACACGCTTTATTCGATTATCAAAACCTATGTAATTCTCACCAACTTTTGTTGACCCAAAATATTTTCAAACTTAACATGTTTCAGGTTATAGCTTGCTCGAAGATTAGAGTTAATGCTTGAAGATGCGTAGCTAGTATTTGTTTATCTTGATGTACAAATTCTTAGAACAATTGTATGTAATTTATTTAAATCATATATTGAAACTTATTATTTACCATGAGCTACTGAACAATCATCAATACGTGACATCCCGATGTTTCCGCCATCGGTTGGGGTGTTACAGATTGGTATCAGAGCGCTGGTTATAGGGAATTAGGTTATTAGAAAAAAAAATAATCTAGTCTATAACCATAAGATTTTAACCAGTACTTGCTCCTTTTACTTGCAACCTTACTTGTTTCTATTCTCTATCCTACTTCTTATCCTTACTTTAGTCCCTACAAGACGAGTGCTCTCCATCACAAGATCTACTCTTAGACTAGTAGGACAAATCCTCAGGTTTAGCCTGAACCACCTTGAAGATCTCGTCGAAGTTCTAAATTTTAATAACGAACACGTGCAATCTGGAAGGGTGAACGCCTGTATTCTGAGTTTTCTGTCTAGGAATGGCATTGCGCATAAATCCCAATCAGACGAGGGACCAGGATGCCTACCTGGGAATTCTCGGGATGAGTGTTCACTTATAGGCTAAAGCATGTCTTCACTATGTTATTAGAATCTAGAAGTTTTGATAAGTCAACGTTTTCGTTTATTCGTTTTAATTAATGAATAAATGATTACACTCACTTTCCTTAAACTAAGCTCTAAAATCTCAAAATTTTACAGCTTAAATCAATCTCATTTCATAACCATCTATGGATTTCACAATCACACTTCACCTTACCATCTTAGCCACTTTTTAAATATTCAACACCCTACCCAAATCATATTATTTTATTTTGTTGATGCACTTTCTGTGGACGTCACTGTCGAATAGACTAGGATTGAGTCGTGTATTGTATTACATGAGATTGTGGTGATCCATAAGGGCATTATATGGATCTGATGCATTTGTAAATATAGACCAAAATCTAAGCTAGATTCGACCGTTTAGGAAGGTGCGAATGTGGAAAAGTTCCACATTCGACCTCATTAATCGGGCGAAGGTGGCTTATGGTTTTGGACTATAAATAGCAATCTCATGTGTTGTTTTCATTTGCAGATTTGAGTTTATGCTTTGAATGCTCTCAAGGGGGAGGTCATGCCCGACCTCCCCCGGCCCCGAGATAGATGTTTATCCTACTGATGACAGTGTCTGTAACCATTTCTGTAGTAATACGAATCTGTGATGACGTTGTTATCGTGTATTTCTGTCTCGTCTCGAATCTCCCGTCTGAAACCGAGTTGTTTTCGCGTAATCGATCCAAGGATTCGGTTTTTAACCGGACTCTCATATTTTTCCACATGTTACTTATTTTTTTAAAAACTATAACCTCATACCTTAGCACAAACTAAAGATTTCTAAATCTTGTTGTATTTTCATTACCTAGTAACTTTACAAAGTACATATTTTTGTCAAAAGATGTCCTCGAACTTAAATTCAATTGTTTATTTATTGACGTAACAAATAATTTTCTATATAATGCTTTAAACTATTAAAAATCACTTAATAGAACCTTGATCTTCAAAACCTAATGTCATGTTTGAAATCTCCAACTAACGGGAATATTTTAATCAAAGCCCACTTAGCTTGTACTATTTAACAACTTTTGCTTTATGTATAAAACCAATTTTGAAAATAAGATTTTTTTTTTTATGCATAGGAATAATATCTAGTCTCTAAATTCTCCATCGACACTCACTCATTTTCAACTTGTTCAAATTTTTACAAAATTTGGCATATACCACAATCATGTTTTCTTATACACTTGATTATAACCTTTGATCCAAACCCCAAAATTTACACTACTACATAATCTCCTTACTATAAAATAAACTCTTTATCAACTATCTTCACATTCACTATCTCTCACAACTTTGATTCTGCTTCAAGATTTTTCATCATCCTCTCAAGAACTAAATTCATATCCTTCTCCTTCTCACACATGAGCTAGTTACCCATGATAACAAAACTATTGAAACTTGATTGTGTGTTGCATCAAACATAATCCTTAGTTATACATGAGGATTCGACTATCTACCATATTTGAACATTTGAAACTAGAATTCATGGAATATAAACTATTTGCTATAGACACACCTAGAGTCATTAACCTTGTCTAGGGCAACTCTATTACAACTCGTATGCTATACTTGATACTTGATTGCTTACATGCACATATTATAAATTTGCAATTTATGTGTGTAATAATTGGTACACTTAATCAAACAACTGATAGAGGATGAAATACTTGCTCAACAGTTAGTAGAGTATCAAATAACCTACTCAATGATTGGTAGAGGTCATCATGCCTGCTCAACAGTCGGTAGAGGCCCTACAACCTGCTCAACGACTGGTAGAGGTCTTTTTCCTGCTCAACAGTTGGACTTATTTTTTGGATACATTGTATACGATTCAATCACAAGGCTATTTTGCATTACTTACATGAGTGTTTAGAGTCATAGAAGGACACAAAACCCTAATGTAGGGTAAATTGGTGATTGCGGTCCGGAACGTAATCATGAATTTACAGGTACATTAAGGTAGTGTGAAATTCTATTAAGGTTTTGGGAGATACCCCGTATGTTTTCGAAGTATCAGAGGTGTGATGGGTTAGCTGCGGTACAACCTATATATAAACACTAATGATACGTGGAAAGGGATACTGTAGGGTCAGACCAATAACAAACCCTAGTTATTTGGTAGTCTATCTAGCATTTATGGTTATCTTATACATTCCTTAAACTCTTACCCTACTCTGAACCATAGTCACCCTAACTATCCTCAACGCTATTCAAATGTTTCTTCTTAAAATAAACTTCGGGACGAAGTTCCTAAAAGTAGGGGAGACTGTAACATCACACAAATTTTCTTTATATATATATATATAGAACTCCATCGTTTATTCATCCGATTCATGTTTACAGTATCTTTACCATCCATTTTGTTATTTTTTTTGTTTAAATAATGACGTATAATCAATATTAAATTGGATTGTATTAAAAATTCTGATTTAAAAACGTTAAAAAAAATGTTTGCCTGTGCCAGGATTCGAACCCGAGTCCCTGGCGGGCTAAACCTTAACCACACCACACAAACCACTACACCATTTGGTGTTTTGTGATGTTAATTAAAACCAATTAAACTTAAACCCTTTCAAGGTCCCTTAGTCAAACCTGAAAATTCAAACGTAGTCTCCTAGTCAAGTCAAGTCAAAGTGTTAGTAAATATGGTCTTCTAGTCAAGTCAAAGTTGTTCCTAAATTCTAGCCTAGTCAAAGTAGCCCTTAATTACAACTCCATATTTTACACTATAAATACACTAGCCTACCATTCAACTCTTTGTACCATTCAAAAAAAAAACATTATTATCCCATCTCCCATATACTAAAGTTTTCATCCGTCATTATCTCCTCTAGCTAGTTTTGAGTTTTCCAAGGCATTATTACTAAGTGTTTGCACGCTCAATAAAACGCACGAACTCATTATACACCTAAGGTGAGTTTTACATAGCCCCTTTTCTATTTCACTATTTTTGGGGTGAAACATGTTACAACATTCTATATACAATTCAATCATAAAGTGTCTATGTGTTTTTCTATGTTGCATTATGTCTTAAACATGACTAGGGTAAGCACAATATTCTAGCATAATCATTAACATTGATCAGCCGACGGTATACAATGATAGATCTATTGGACTGACAATCCCACCCGGATACGTGCCTCCTACATAGGTAGCGTGGGTGATTGTTATCGCATAACATAGTTGAGTGAACCATGAGAGTATGGGATGGACCACAATATTCTAGTCACAAGGGTTGATTATGCACTCGATTTACTGCTAGTATGTTTTCACATATGGACTAGACTTGCCATGACACTTGAATTGTACACGCTTTATTCGATTATCAAAACCTATGTAATTCTCACCAACTTTTGTTGACCCAAAATATTTTCAAACTTAACATGTTTCAGGTTATAGCTTGCTCGAAGATTAGAGTTAATGCTTGAAGATGCGTAGCTAGTATTTGTTTATCTTGATGTACAAATTCTTAGAACAATTGTATGTAATTTATTTAAATCATATATTGAAACTTATTATTTACCATGAGCTACTGAACAATCATCAATACGTGACATCCCGATGTTTCCGCCATCGGTTGAGGTGTTACATTTCTGCTTCACTAGACTTTCTCTACAGTCATCAGGTGAGTTTCACAGCCCCGTTTTACTATTTTTACGTTTTGCGGGGAATAAACGTGCTACATTTTAGTACATTACATTTTGGGTGAATTACTATCAAGACTACCATGTGAAACATTAGACATTCGGTTCATGAGTCAACAGTCCTCGTACTTAAATTTACACTATAACCATTAGCTAACAGTAGTCATGGAACACTTAAATAGATCTACTGGGTTGACACCCCCACCCTTGGTTAGTCGCTCTAACCGATTACATACAAGAGAGTGTTAGTATTCTACTATATATACGTTGTCTTTATTGTACAATGCACGAGGCACCACAGTCAAGAGGTTTGGTTATGGGACTCATGGTTGGTGCAGTAACCATTAGCTTAGATAGCTTTGATTGGTCATACACGAATTTCACAAGCACTTTACATAGTACATTAAAGCCTGTGAACTCGCCGACATTATGTTGACAAATCTTTAATGCATGTTTTTCAGGTAATTGATCATGGAGAATGGAAACTTAAGAGAGGGGTTCGAGTGCACATCCTATAGTATCATCACCTTCACCAACCAAGATTCAATAACGTTGGTTATGTTATGTTTTTGATATTTACTCTAGTGTTTTCAATCAATATTACATTTATCTAAATTATGTAAGTCTTAAATTTTCATTAGGTGATATTTACTCTATTTATATCTTATGTGTTGCTTGAACCTTGTGCTTGAAAACCTCTCGAATCACATCCATGTGTTTCCGCCTTAGCGGGGTGTGACATGTTTGCAGGGCGGTTTGCTTGTAGAATGAAAGCTTCGCAACCGATGAGTCCAAACCCCTTTTATGTTTAATTGTTTTTATCAAGTGACAAATTTTGCGAACGAAATGCCTATTTAAACGTTTTCCTACGAGTCAGTGCGTTTTTTGAGTCGTGTGAGTTAAAAAGGTTTTGATTATCCTCGAGTCGGTTAAGATGAGTAGTTTGTACATGACCGATAATAAGTTTATTAGATAGTATGGGTGCCTTATGGGTTGATGTTAATGCATAATTTGAGTTGTGTAGAGTGTTGATTTGTTAGGACCAAGTAGTTATTCGAGCCTAGATGATGAATAGTTAGAAACATATACATATCGACTTCTTATACTAGAGTACTGAATACAAGGCAAGTACGTAGTTTGGAATATACGCTAACGAGGTGTATGTGTGGCTGTTTAAATGTGTCATTAAAGATAAATGGGCGAGGTGAATGATAATTAGATGAGGCGTGTGGCTAAGCCCACGTTGATGTGTAGATAGTGAATTTATAATCCTTTTGAGTGTGTATATGTGTTTTTATGTGAAAGATGTAACATCATTTTGATGTTTAAATTATGAAACCCTTTATGGGAAAGATGAAGCCCTTCATGGTAAAGACAAAGCCCTTTGTGGCAACTATGCGGGAGACTCATCCCTTGTGGCAAAACGATGATGAGAGATGGTCACTTCTTAGTGATTTGACAAAATTGTGTGTTAGGTTTCAACCTTATATTATTTATATGCATACATATAGATGAACCAGTGGGTGTGGCATATACTTGTGGTATGATGTTAATCTTGCATTGTTTTGTAATTCATAATAAGGATGAGTATCTTGTACGATTTGAGATGTGTTTAGATGTTATGTGTAATCTGAACCAAAAAGGCGAGGGTTGTACATGAAGCGAGCGACTATGGTGCTTTTCTTGTAAAAAGTTGAAGCAAGAAGCGAGCGATTCATGTACAGGGTTATAAAATTAAACTTTTTTTGCTTTAAAATCTGTTCATAAATGTAAGATTGAGAAGAAAATATAGCTTACATGTACATAAGATAAAGATGCTAGATAGATATGCGTAGATGTAGTGATATTGAGAAAAGATGGCCAACAAATTTTTTGATGGCGGTTGGAATTAGGGTTGGAACACAATAATGTGATGGATGGAGTGATGGAGTTGTAATAGGGTTATGTAATATTTTGTAATCTTTTCTTTTTACAATTACATTTTTCACCCTTAATGTTTAAATTTTTATCAAATCCGGCCTCAAACTTTTCCAAATATGTTTATTTGTTTCCTTTTTTAAGTGTATCTTGAAGAATTATACTTCTTTGGGTTGTACGTGTAGCTTTTTATGTTGTACAAAAAGTTATTTATAATTAAATTGTGTGTGTGTGTGTGTGTATATATATATATATAGGTTCCTGTACAAATGACATTTTTCATACAAAGTGTGAGAAGTCTATGTTGACATTGTGTTTTAAATTTGGTCTATGATGTTTTCGATTCCATTTGCATTGTATTATGTAGAAAAATGCTAAACGTAACAATTTAAAACACAATCACATGGATTCTAGACATAGATTTTAAAACACACTGATTACTTTCTTCTTATGGTGTTTTAGATTGCATGTCGAGATTACATTACATAGTGTTTTAAATTGTTATGTTTTGTGTTTTTTAATATAATACTATGCCAAAAGAATATAAAATATCATGCTTAAATTAAAACACAATGCCTATATAGAATTCTCACACTTTGTACAAACCTCACCATATCTATATCTATATCCATATCTATCTATACTTTATATATTATAATAATGCATGAGTGAGGGGTAGTTTAAGATACCCAAAAGTTAAGAACTTATTTTTCATTAATAACCCTAAAACGAGGGTAAAATAGTCAGTGATACATTATTTACATTTTAATACCCTATCTTAGTTACACTTTAATCCCTTAAACTTTACTTAACTTTTGTTTATTTAAATTATTTCCTTATTTTAAGTAAACCACCTCTCATGATTTTTAAATAGTCATATTTTTTAATACGTTTATACTTTTATAAAAAAAAAATTACATCATAATATGAGCATTTTATTATCTTTAATTTGAGTATAGTATTGCTATTTTTTATTTAAAAAATCTTTATGTGCTGCGTGATCAACGATATATAGGAGTGAGCAATAACTAAACCGTTCACCGAAGTCAAACAAAAAAACTGACAAAGCTGAACCAAAATCTATTGAAAACTGAAAACATCCGATTTAACTTAAAATTGGTTAACGTTTTATTTTTGTACCCTTAGTTAACACAGATTAGTTAAACTGAAATAGACCCATTAATATATTTATAACAGCATGCCCGCACGATGTGATACGAAACACAGACACTTCTAATGGTTCATGGTTGGGTTAGGTTTAGATCGGTTATAAGCCTCAACAGAAACAAAATTGACATTATCAGCTTATCAATCTTGTTAACCAACAGGTTAATTGGTTCAGTCTATTTGGTTAGATTGTCATTTTAGTTCGGTTTAGTTAATTTTGATTAATAACCAAAACCAAACTTTGGTTAAAATTTTGCTTAGAAGCACATGAAATGAATGTATAAATACATGTATTGGATGTATAAAGGATATACATGTATAAATGGTTCAGTTTTGGTTTGTTAATTTTGGTTAACTTAGGGTACAAAAAAAACCGATATTAGGTTAACTCGGTTTTGGTTAATTTTATGTTCGCTTTTGAATGTTTTTGTTCGATTTCAGTTGAGTTTCAATTATTGTTCACCTCTAGATATTGTTAATCACGTAAAAAAAATAATTTTTTAATTAAAAGTATATAGCAAATTATACTCTAATATGGTTTGAAGCTGAGTAAATAGGTTTATGAATTGTATTGACGGTATAAATAGAGGGGGTTTTGAAATATTTAGCTTTTATACCTAGGCCTGTAAACGAACCGAATGTTCATTTAATTTTAACCGAACACGAACACATATTCAAACACATTTTTGTGTTCATGTTCGTTCATTAAGAAATTTGTCATGTTCTTGTTCGTTTATGTTCGTTCGTTAAAAACCTAGACGAACAGTTCACCAACGAACATAAACGAATGTTGACAAACATAATAAATGTGAACGGTTTTGTATTACTGAAAAAAACCCAATTACTAATTGGTTATATATTTATACAAGTAGCTAAAGCCCAATTTATATTTGTATTTATGTAAATATAACTACGTATGTAATTAATAAACTTAAACAGACATAAATAAACGAACATAAACGGACATTCACGAACATAAATGAACAAACTCAACATTTGTCATGTTCGTTCATTTAACTAAACGAACAATTTTTTTGTTCGTGATTGTTCATTTATTAAATAAACGACATAAACGAACTTTCTGTCGAACAAGTTCACGAACAGCTCATGAACATTCGGTTCGTTTACAGGGCTTTTTTTTACCTCCATTTCATGTATTTATACCTCCATTTCATGTACTTCTAGGCAAAAAAATTTAGCCAAAGTTTGTTTTTGTTATTCACCAAAATTATTTAAACTGAACTAAAACAGATAATCTAATAATACTAACCGAACCAAGAAACCAATTGTTTAATAAGATTGATTAATTGATGACTTTTGATTTAGTTTAGGTTGAGGCTAATAATCGAACTTAACAGAACCATACACACCCTTAGAAGTGTTTGTGTTTCCCGCTGCATCGCGCGGGCACTCTACTAGTACTATATTATAAAACATTTGACAAGGAGTTCTTAAATTTTAAGAGGTACAAGTTTAATTGCTTATGATACAACAAACAATGCATATAACAACTACCTTTTGAGGGTAAAATTGCCTGTTAAACTAGGGGTGTTCAAAAATAATCCGAATTCGAATCCAAAAAATCCGATAATCCGAATCTGAATTATCCGAAATTTTGGATAATCCGATTTTCGGATATCCGAAAATCGGATAATCCGAAATATCGGATTCGGATACTGATTTTAGAAATTTTCGGATAATCGGATTATCCGAATCCGAATAATAAAAAATATATATATATAAATATATAATATTATATACACTATATAACACAATACACAATCCTAAACCCCTAATCCTCCTAACCCTAAGTCCATACTCCTCCAATCCATAGTAGCCGCTCCCTCTTCTCTTCTCTATAACAGCCCCCGCCCACCTCGTCTCCGACCTCCACAGCCCCCGTCCACTAAACGGTAAGTTTTTTTTTTACATTTTTTGTTCCAATTTCGTTTATCTAACTTCGATTTTTTTTAACAGGTTCACGTTTTAGACATAAAAGGAGAACGTTTTTTTTTCTTTTTTTATTATTTTTATTAACTTTCGGATTATCCGATGCATGATCCGAATCCGAATCCGAAATTTGGATAATCCGAAATTCGGATTCGGATCCCGAATTTGAACACCCCTATTTTAAACACCATATTTAATCAAAAGGTAATCAAGAGTCATGAGATGTTTATGAAACCTCTTGACATTCAATTCTACAATTATTTTAAACAAGTTAATTAGAACACATATATAAAATAATTCATAATACTACATGTTTTGTTATTTTCTTTTTTACATACAATTAGGTACTTTATAAAAGTTAAAGTTTTTATAAACCTGATAATACTATATGTAAATTGAGAAATCGATCAATAACGAAAGTTGTGTTTTTAATCATGAGGTAACGATTTGAATTCTAAAATTACTACATATGGCTAATCTGATCTAAACTATACTGTCACCAGATTCTTTGATCGGAGAAGAAAGATTATGTTTATAATGAATTGTGAACAAATATATTAAGAAATATTCATATAAAGGAGTAGACAATAACAAAAAAAAAACTAATTAATTAATAATAATGGGTTCTACTTATTGAGTACTTCAACTCAAGTCCACATTTTCCGCTCATGTAAATTTTTTTGTTATTTATTGAAAACCAATTGGACCGGTGTTCATAACCGATTAACCAAATGGGAACAAATGAATGATTGAAACCAATTGGTTTTTGAAATATTTTAATCGAAAGTTTTGGTTTTAGTTATGGCTCAAAACCGAAGTGAACCGAACAACAACTTGTACACACCCTTAAAATCACCAATTGAAGTGTTGTGGTCTCCACCGCAACGCGCGAGCATCTCACTAGTATGTGTGTGTGTATATATATATATATAATCTAAATTTTAGGTGTAAACACTTCGCATTATAGTAATATTATATGGAAGTTATTTAATAATATTATATCAATACCTTGCGCCTCATGTAAGAAAAGCCATGTGCTTTTACGCTTTGCACTTGGCACCTCGGTTTTAGACCTTGTTGCTTAAGTGTGCTTCTCGCTTTTTAAAACCAATAGTGTGACTGTGAGTGTGTGTGTGTGTGTGTGGGTGTGTGTATGAGAGAGAGAGAATTATAATTTAAAACCCCACTTGAGTTAAAAAAAACTAGTAAAAGTCCAGTGTAACAAATTCTTTTAACATATGTGGTATATGTTATTAGGGGAGGATTATTCGAGAAGAATTTTAACGTGAGAAGAGAAAGAAGAAATGTCATAATGATAAAACATTAAATACTTTAACTTTTTTCACATTAATTATTTTATCTCTAATTAATTAGTTATTAACATGTTATTTTATACATATCAAAATCTGTCCTATATATATATATATATATATATATATATATCAAATTATCCTGCATATATCGAAATTATCATATTTGTATTCTACATATAATAGTTTATCTTATACATATAGAAATTTATTTTATATTTATCTTACACATGTCGAAATTATCTTTCATTGTAAATTAGGTTTACTTTGGAAAAATATATTTTGAAAATGAATTGTAGATTTCATTTATTTAATTAGTTTAGGATGGTTACAATAGCTTAATTATTTATTTAACATTGAATACACTTACGAAATGCATCATTCGTATTGGTTTGAACTTGTTCTTTTTCATCTTACAAGACATTTTTTTTATCATTTGAATCCCTCGCCATGTTTATAGTTATTAAAAAAATAAAAATGTTCAATTGCCTACAAACTTATTTTCCTTTCTATTTTTTAAATTACTATAATAACATAATATACATATGTTAAAAATTCCAAACTAAAAATTTATTGTTATATAGGTTTTACATATTTTCTCAACTAAAATAAGTTTTTAAATTAACCATCCTTATGTGTATGTTGAATCTTCTCTACACCACAAATAATCATGTGAACCCATACATTAAATTATAACCTAGTTATAATTGTTACATTCTATAATTACATGAAATTCTATATCATGACATCATTTACTTGATAATCTATCTAAACATGATAAGAACATCATTTAAAAGCCAAGTCTATGAGATCATACTTACCATTATTTATCCAACAAAAAAGCAAAAGATTACATAAATAAAATATTCCAAGTTTCACATATATTCATCAAAATAACAATAATTCCTAACTGAAAACAGAAACTTCGTTGGCGTGTAGGCAATATTAGTATTATCTCTTTATCATACGCCATATGAAATGTACATACTTGACCAATATACCATTATTTTGTTGTCATCTCCTATTTTAATTGATATATCATTATATCATATTATATTATTAAATTAAAATAATACCACAAAATCACATAATATCTGGCTATGTATATATATGCTTTACCCAAGCACTCCTAAACATATTATAATTTCTTTTCTTTTTTTTCTTTTGAGAGCACAAAAACATTGTCTCTCTGTTTATATTCATTTATTCATTACCATCAATCAATAATTGATTAATAATAATATTAATATTAATAACTGTCAGTCTTAAATCAATCAAAACAAATGGTTTTAGTGGCAAGAAGAAAGAGCAGTGGAGACGATGGAATGCAATTACAATTGGGTAAATACGAGATTGGAAGAACACTTGGTGAGGGCAATTTCGGGAAAGTAAAATATGCTAAAGATGTTAATACAGGACATCCTTTTGCTGTCAAGATTCTTGAAAAGACCAGAATCAAGAACCTTAATTTTTCAGATCAGGTTTGGTTTTTGTAACTGTTTCATGTTTATTATTCATCTTTTTCATCTGGGTATGTTTTAAATTAAATTGTTTGCATGTGTATGATGTTAATATAATACTCCAATAAAAGTTTGTATAATAATAATAATAATAATAATATTCAAGATTTAAGATTATGGTATTTGTGAATTGGGTTTGTGATAAAGTTTGTGTCTTGATGCAGATAAAGAGGGAGATTGCTACATTAAAGATCTTGAAACATCCTAATGTTGTTAGATTACATGAGGTATGTGTATAGAGATTTTGTTTGATTATTTGTTTTTACTATTATTAGATTAATTTTTTTTAAACGGTGATCCATTGTCACGATGTCGACAGAAGTCGTCACCCACCAAGGCTGGCCGAACTCCATGTTCTATCGGATCCGGGCCGGTTTGTCAGTCTTGGTGGTGTTTCCCCGGAAACCGTACGACCTTCACACAAGTTGTCTCGCTAAAGTAACAGTCGGATGAAAACCGGGGTTATCAAGGTTGTTTAAAAAAATAAAAAAAATTCAAGATTGTTTAAATGTTTAATAATACTGAGTCATAGAACATGGATGAAGATAGGAAGGAAGCAAATAAGGGATGGTGGGTCAGAAATAAACTCAAGAAAGTTTGGATTGGTTGTTTTGTTTCGTGTACTGGATGATTGGAATAGAATATTAAAGTAGAATAAATAAAATAATATAGATAAATAACAGGGCAACCTTTTTTTTTCTATTTTAAACTTGTTTTATATAATGATTGTGTGTTTAAGATGTATAGTAGAAGTTAAACTAATTCTTATCCTGGTTTGACAATTAAGATATAACAAGTTGGATGTAACTTTGCCACTTGTTTTGTATTATTATGAAAAGGGCATATGATTAACTTTTTAACTTTTGTTTTAATTTTTTAGTTTTAAGATAATATGACTAATACATGAACATGACCTTGTGGTTCAGGTTTTGGCAAGTAAAACCAAGATTTATATGATTCTTGAATATGTAAACGGCGGCGAATTATTCGATACGATTGTAAGCAAGACGATATCTTTTTTTTTTTTTTTTATTATATACAGATTCGAAGGGAAATAAGTGTTGCTAATGTTGAATTTCTTACTGATAGGCATCAAAAGGTAAGCTATCCGAATCGGATGGCAGAAAGTTGTTTCAACAACTTATTGATGGGGTCACTTATTGTCATGACAAAGGCGTTTATCATCGCGACCTTAAGGTCAATACTCAATACTCCTATCCTTCCCTATCATAACATGATGATTCTAAATGGTCATTAAATGTGGCATTATTGACCCGTTTATTTATGAATGGGTCGGCTTGGGATGGGTCATATTTTTGACAGGCTGGCTTGGTATAATTAAAAAAGTCAAATTAATATTGTATAACCACGTTTTAACACACTAATTATTTATGCCGTAAAATATTCATTCAAAGACTTTTCCGGGCTACCCTACCCCAGCTGACCCATTTCAACCCTTACGCTCATTTTTGTCACCTGTCATAGTCATGGTTTGTACATATGGACTGACAAAATACTGGTTTGAAAAACTGCAGCTAGAAAATGTTCTTGTAGATGATAAAGGAAGCATCAAGATATCAGATTTTGGTCTCAGTGCACTACCCCAGCATTTAAGGGTATGTTGAAAAATTGGTGTGTGCATTTAAGGGTATTTATGCTTCTTATAAATAAGATAAAAATAACATGTTTTTGATTTATCAGGATGACGGACTACTGCATACGACGTGTGGGAGTCCCAACTATGTTGCTCCAGAGATTCTTTCTAACCGAGGGTACGATGGCGCAACGTCAGATACTTGGTCATGTGGGGTCATCTTATATGTTATCCTTACAGGTTATCTACCATTTGATGACAGAAATCTTGCAGTTCTCTATCAAAAGGTGTGTGTGTGTGAATAAAGTTTAAAGCTTTCGTGAATATAATATTGTGGGACTTCTTTATAACATAATTTCATTTCGGGTATTTGTAGATTTTTAAAGGGGATGTGCAGATGCCTAAATGGTTACCTTCAGGAGCAAAGAATTTGATAAAGAGAATTCTTGATCCGAATCCTAAAACAAGGATAACAATGGCAGATATTAAAGCAGACGAATGGTTCAAAAAGGGTTACGTACCTGCAAATGTTGATGATGAAGATGAGGAAGGTGTACTTATCGATGATGAAGTTTTATCAATACACGAGGCTGTAAGAATTAAGAAACCAAATGTTATTTCATCTAACATTCCAAATCTTGAAAACGTAAATTCTGAATCTTTGTTTTGGTTGTTGCAGCCAACAGATTCAGAAAAAGATCCCGAATCACCGGTTCATATTAACGCTTTTGAACTCATTAGCATGTCATCAAGCTTGGATCTTTCTGGGTTCTTTGAGAAAGAGGTAAAAGAACTATCTTGAATTTTGTCTGACCAATTTTGAATTGATATCGAACAAATCTGACTCTTGGTTTATTTCAGGATGTATCCGAGAGAAAGGTGAGATTTACATCCACGTATTCTCCAAGAAAATTGCTTGGAAAGATCGATGATACAGCGTCACAGATGGGATTTGGAGTTCAAAAGAAAAACGGAAAGGTCAGTAATGATTCGCTGTTCCAACTCTTGTTAGGGCCATATTGTTTCACATTTGCTGAAATATTGTTTCTTGTGTTTAGTTGAAGGTGGTACAAGATCACAAAGAGCGGAGAAAGTCTTGTAATTTATCCGTTACAGCAGAAGTAAGCACTCAAAACTCCACATAATCCCACAGTGAAAATCGGTTTCTTTTTTCCTTATGAATGTTTCTTGTTTCCTGTTGCAGGTTTTTGTAATCAACCCATCATTATATGTAGTTGAATTAAGAAAAAATAGTGGCGAATGTAGCGAATATAGACAGGTACTTACTCTCTTGTTTCATCCTAGAAACACATATTGAAATGGTCTTACTTGACCCATCTAATTGTTGTTATCTGCACAGCTATGTGACAAGGTGTTGAAGGATTTAGGGGTGTCGCGAAGTCAAGAGAATTTGGCCGCAAAGTTGCTAGAAGCTTCATAGGGGTTCCGGTTCCTGGTTTCGTATGAAAATATATATATATATATGTATATAGGAGATATGAGTCTTCAATCTATATTGAAGGAGGCAAAGATTGGTGTTTTATTTGTTATTTTTTTTATATGCTTTACGATTCGATGCAAGTGTAAGTAGATAAACCTGCTAGAAATCTGGAGCTAGTTCATGGAATATGAAGGTTTATATGGATAGAGATTGTAATGAAGCATTAAAGATATGAAAATTGTTTGTGTATATTATTGCTTATTGATTTTTTTTTGAAATTTGTCAATCATATCAAACATATGAAATTAGTGTGTGTGTGTGTGTGTGTGTTTTGGTTTGGTGTTAGGGACATAGGTTGACACAATTTTAATACAAAGGGCAAACGAGTTATCATTTAAAATACAAACGAATATCAAATATGTAATCTTTAAAAGAAAAATAAAAGAGCAAAACCAAAAATAGGCATACCACATGGACGGTTGATGTTTTATACTCAATTTATATTTAGTTTCAGTTAAAATCACATGGACCATAATTATAATATAATAGAAAATGACATTATACAAAAACGCATACCACTATATAATAAGTTAAAAAAAATGGACACATCAATTTCAAAGCTAATAAAAATCTGAAAATGGTAGGAATCGCATAACTTCATTTGTACATATTACATAGAAGATAATTAAAGTGGCAGAAGAGACAAGTGTAGCAAGATGTATAATGTATTATAAGTTTCAAAAATAAAATAAAATAAAATATAATATGGACACATATGTTTCAAAACCAATAAATAATTAAAAACTGTAAGAACCGCATAATTTCTATATACATATGGCATAGAAGATAATCAAAATAGTAGAAGAGAAGCTTAGCAACAAGTAATTATTTTATGTATCATATTCAAAGCATATAAGTGCGTTATATGATTTTTGCATATGATTTTTTAACATATGTTAATAGGGCAAACTTTGTTTATTTTTTTTTTAAAATATCCCATCGGCATTTTTTTTATTTTTTGACCCAAAACACTTAAATACATGTATGTACCTTGTGTGTTTTTTTCAAAAAAAAAAAAAAAAAAAAAATAGATAGTTTTCTCAACTCAGAGGGGTTTCCAATTTATGTTTTTCATATATATAAGGTAAGGATTAATAGAAAACCTCAAAAATTTGAGGAAACTCTAGAAAACACTATTTCCCGAGCTTTTTTTAAATTTTAGAGCATGTAATATATATGTTTTTAAGAGTTTTGAGCAAAAAAAAAATCAAAAAAACGCCGATCGTTTTTTTTTAAATAAATAAGTTTTGCATCATAACATATGTTACCCGTGTAAACATATGCTAACATATGTTACGATGCAAAACTTATTTATTTAAAAAAAACGAACGACACTTTTTTTATTTTTTTTTATTTTTTATTTTTTGCTCAAAACTCTTAAAAACATGTATATTGAAAATTGAGAGAGAGGGGGTTTTTTACCGATAGTTAGCATGCCCTAAATTTTTCAAATAAAAAAAGCTCAAAAAGTAGGGTTTTCTAGGGTTGACTAAAAAGGTGAGTTTTTTTACCGATAGTTAGCATGTGTGTGTGTTATTTGTAGTCTTAGATATTTAAAATGAAAACTAAATCTTTCAATCACAGAAATTACAAGGAGTTTAGGACCACTTTTAATAATTATCCAATGACGTTAAAGGTTGACCTTGAGAAATACACATGATACAAGTTATAGATATCAACTTTCATATTGATTAACAAACAAATGAATGGTTACCATTTCCCGTTTTATATTATCACTTTGTTTCAAAAGAGTATATAAATAGAAAACAATCATATGCCTTGATAAGGTGATCGATTAATTCTTAAGAAGCTTGGGTCAAGTTATTCTACACAGTGTAAAAAAAATGAGAATGGTGAGAAGGATACAAAAAACACGATAGATCACGAGATATGACACAAAGAATCACAAAATATAATACAATACCAAAAAATATAACATAAAAAAGACAAAATGAATCTAAAAAATGACACAATGATGAAAATAAGAAAAAGATACAATGCTACATAAAAGACACAATGATATAAGGTAAATTCTAAAAACTACAAGCTAAAATCCAAAAAAGCGAAAACCTAAAAACTAAGATCGAGGGTTCGATGAGATGGATCCAATGCCGCTTGAATGAGTTCAATCGGAGTCCATTTGATACCCTTCCTACGACTTCCTATTTTTCTTTCACTGTGTATTTGATCCTAACCCTATATTATATATTATACAATTCTGTTTTAATATATCCTCACTTGTTATTCTTCTTAACATTGTTACCCACTTCTATGCTTCACGAATTAGTTGACCTACTAATGGAAATAAGTTACCATAATATTGGTACCCACTTCAGTACTATAAATCTAAAAGATTGACTAGTAAGTAACTGGATGAGAAATGGGCCAAAGGCAAGTGTTATAGTGCACGCAACAATTCATGTCAAGTTATAAATGTAAAAAGTTGAAAAAGTTTTTGTAATCGAAATCGAAGAGGATGAAGAAGAGGAGAATGTTATGGTGAGGAACCTTACATCTCCATACATGCAATAACGGATGTGCCATCTTATTCGACGATTAAGCAGGTTGGCTTGATGGGTACAAGAGCACTCCATATTTTAATTGACTTACGCTATAATAATTAAGAGCATTAGCGACGATACCAATAGCGACAACAGGGCGCGTGTGAATACAATGAAGGTGATGGTAGCAACTAGCAAATGGGAACCAAATGTCATGTACAAAAACTTGTTCCAACCTTGTCTTCATAAGACCAAATTATTATTATTATTATTATTATTATTATTATTATTATTATTATTATTATTATTATTATTATTATTATTATTATTATTAAATAATATGCTTATCAATCTTGTGTTAAACACTCCAGTCTCCGGTACCTAACCATCCAGAATCAACAAAAACAAACCTATATTTTCAACACTGAAATTCGAATTATATAGTAACACTTAAGGTCAGACATTAGAATGCACAATGAACTTGGGCGCATGTACCTAATCCATATGACTATATATACATATGTAACGCATTCATTTCAACGTAACTTGTCTTAATTTTTTTTGTTTCTGTTTTGTTAACGTGCGGTAATTATATATGGGACACCTTTAACCTTAACCACTACCATCGGTTATTGGTTCATTCGGTTCGGTAGTAATCCCGTTAACCGTTAACAAGTTAAGGGTTAAGGTTGGCTCATTTCTAAATGAAAGTATGTTTGAAAAAGAATGTACCATGGGAGAGAAATTGTTGTTATTAAAGAACAAGTGAAGTAAATATGTGATGTGTCAGCTCATGTTAAATGTTGCATGGTTGTGTAATTCTGAAACCTTAGCATTCAATATGCTACAAGGACCACTTTTAATTAGTGGGGAACTCACGCGTTGCTGCGGGGATTGACATTAAGTGCGGAATATAATTCAAGCCTTGGAACAAAAAAAACTCAAGTATAAGATGTATATCTAAAGTAGATATATGATGATCAAATGATTAGAAAAAAATATGAAATAGTCAAAATGAGTCAACATAAAAAATAATAAAGTGATTAACAAGGTAAGCAAAAAGGCATATGCATTCTATACACATTTTGACGCAACAAAATGGTTAGAGGATTGAAGTGATTGGCGTGGTAAACGATAAACATCGTATAGGGAGGCTGAAGATTATTATAAAGTTTTTGCAACCTTTAAATCTATAATCTATAATCTATAACTTATAATAAAAAAATTGAATATTAATGAGGTGGCATTCAATGGAGGCCTCAACCCTCCTTTGAATGTGCCACGTGGCACGTTAAGGTGGGAGTTTTTAATTTATTTTTTTATTTTGTTTTTATCCATTCTTCTACACTTATCTAACCCTAATCTCTTTAAGAATTTAAAAACAAATTTAGATTTTTCTCTCTAATGTTTACTCCCATCATTTTTAAACGTTAATATCTTTTATATACATGATTTTTTAAAGAAAAAAATTACACCAAATTAATGAGCGCTTTATTATCTTTCCAACGAGTACCATAATGCTATATAAAAAACGGAGAAAAAAACGACTATTTTTTATGGGGTTTCATTCATACAGGAAAAAACACACAAAGTGTTCAAGTTATTCATTAATCATGTTTTTTTTCTTTTAAACCAGGTTCTTATATACAATGTTGAAATTTAGCCCAATCGCCATGCTATCATTAGAATTTTACTCTTCTAAAGACGGATAGGTATACTTCATCAAGAGAAGCTACAAGAAAAAATCACGCAACACTGCAACACATGGTGTCACCTTATAGCAAGGTTATTTTTTTTTATTTATTTAATTACAAGAGTAATAATTATTACTATTAGTATTAGTATTATTAGAATGGTTATATTTTTCAACCCCGGGACACTACAACAACAACAACAACAACCATACCCAGTAAATCCCACATATAGAAAACTATTGGTAGGGTCTGGGGAGGGTGGGATGTAGGCAAACCTTACCCTCATCCCTAGAAATAGAGAGGTTGCTTCCAATGAGACCCCCGGCTCTAAACAGGATAAACTGGATATATATAAAGTAAAAACTATAAAGTACCAACAATCAAGAAAGTGGTGAAAATATAACATGGCAGACAAGGGAATATATATAACATGGAACATGATACATGATACACAACATATATGCAAGCATGATTACCAACACAAACAAGTCCAACAGACAAAAAAAGGGCAGCCCCTAAGAATCCTTAGCCTTAATTCTACGTCTCCACGAACTCCTGTCTTGGACCTTGTCCTCAGAGAGGTGCAACTCTATCAACCCCGAGACACTCTCGGGATAAAAGCTAGTATAATATAAGAAGCATAACTCACGTATGGGATCAAAAGTGGTATGGGGTCAAAGACCAAACGAAATGATCATTAGTATCATGGGACTTTTCCAAAATAGCTCAACCCATTAGATCAGTTTTCGTCCTTGCTTCTTGCTTCTTCAATTAGCTTATGGGCCTTAGCTTTTAATATGATGAAGTCTGGTTTATTTTTTATTGCAATCTAAATGTTGATATCTACGTTTAATTTATGGAAAAATGTTAATGAAATAATTAGTTACTTAGGTTGTTGTTTCCATTGAATTAGTAAATACAATTTTACCTTAATCATGTCTCTTACAAAAGCCTTTAAGGTCTTAGGTGTTTTTTTTTTTTTTTAGACTCAACCACAATTCTTATGTTTTTAAATAAATACACTACAATTCACACTCTGAACTTTTTGGTTGGATTTCGAATCTATCATCAACTCAATCAGCGGTCAACTCCAGAATTCATTAGTAATCCCGGTACAAGTCTTTTTACCAAGCCTAAATATATATTGGCTTACCAATCATTTTAAGTTGAAGTGATTATAAATATAGTTAGAATTCTTTACACTTTTATAGCACATGTTCCTCCAGGTTAGTTTTTGTGGGACAATGGGTTTCCCACATGAGGTACACATGTAAAACTCTTATTGGTTAGCCTTACACATGTATGGACTAAGGATTGCATCCCCTTAAGTTATGGCTTCTGTTATCTTTCATGTGCATTTTGTCAGGTATTTTGTTCTTGCTGACACTGCATATTGCATTGCTCTTTTGTATGTTTATGGTCATACAAATGGAAAATCCAGTGATGCTGTTGAATTGTTTGAAAGAGTTTCACATAGCATAAAGGTGAAACGGTATAGTGAGGCTATCAATGATCTTAATGTCGCCATAGAGGCCGACCCGACACTTTCAGAAGAATAATGGCGCCGGGCTTCTGTTCTTCGTCAGCTCTGCAGGTTGTTTGTTCAACTCTTTTGTCAATTATACAGTACTTGTCACAGAGATATGGAACTCCATTGTTTTGAGTCTTTTGCTGTCTATTAGTAACAATCTTTTGATCTCTAAGTTATCCTTCATCAGTAAATCTTTTTAGCGACAACTTAAAATATATTGTTTCAGTAGTTACAGTTATTGGTTAATGTAGATATAAGGAATCTGAGAATAGCTACAAAAAATATCTTGAAATGAAACCTGGAAATTTGGTTATTGCAGCCTCTTTGATTCAGGCGATTTAAAACTAAGCATTGGATTTCGTAGATAAGGTTGTTCGTGTTTTTTTTTCTCCTGCGTGCTCACAGGTACCAACTAGAGGCAACCACAACGTCCTAAACTAACTACACCTACTTATTTCAGATGTATATGTTTCTAACTATTCACATGTAAGTTTCGTTTAAATTGCAGGCTAAAATACTAAGGGTGCGTTGTGACATCCGTCACTTTTCTTTTCATTTTATTTTTTTTTATAATAATACTAATAATAATAATGATAATAATAATAATACTAGTCCAACCACACTTGAGCCCAAAACTATAACCAAACCATAACCCAACCCAATATTCTTTATTTTATTTTTTTTCCACTTCTAGACCCAATCTAAATCTGGCCCAGACATGCCAACCCAATACCAAATCAGCCCAAGCCCAACTGTTGTACAAAAAAAAAAAGAGAATATTAATCTGCTGCTGCACAGACTCGAACCTGAGTCTGTGCCGAGTCCCCACACGCCAACAACCACTAGTCCACGAGGTCTCTTGTGTTGGAGTACTGAACCCTTAAGTATTTATAATGAGATTGAACGCTGATCCATTCCTCTTTGCCTGCTACGTACAGAAGCAATCAACCACCCATATTTGAAGCACCGGTCAACGCCATATTTGACCACGTGATTGAGCCACTTTTTGGAAACTTTAATCAAATTCATGACACCGAGTTGAGTAACAGCCCAAAACGCATTAAACCCATCAATTTATACGCGTTAACTACTCGAAAATTTGCCAATTTGAACGAATGTTGACCGAGTTTTGGTCAAACATCAAAACCTTCCTATTCTATAATCATAATATAAATTGAGATGTTCCGAACCATCCCCTTGTGCCGAAAATCAAAACCTCACCCTCAATTCGTTGCATTTTTCATCAATACGCGAGTAATCGAGCTTGTTTGACTGTTCTCGTTGACCTACGATTTGAAGGCTCTTGCGTCTGGTATGATTTCAATCACTATTCCTTTATGTTAATCGACCCCTTACAATCAATAATCCCATGGTTAATTGACCTGTAATTGTGTGTTTAAAATTATTAAGGAATCTAGGGTTCTTAGCTTAGTTTGGAGAAGATGACACTGATACGTTATCATTTAAATTTAACACGAATCAGATTCCATCACAAATAGGTTCGTGGATCAGTTGGTTCTCCTTGTTGTGATTAAGACTTGAACCGGCCATGAGGCCAGGTTCGAATCCCATAAATGTCTAAACATTTTTTTTCTCCTTTTCATTTATATACTTAACCTCTTAATCTTTTAAAATGATTTTAAAGTACTAAAAGTGCTTATTAAATTCTACAAAAATTATCTTTAGTTATTCTTATGATAAAGTTTATTACCCAATTTTTAGATTTTCAAAAATCTTTTATTAATTATATAAAAATAAATATTACATGTTTATTCATTTATAATTATAAAATTCAATAAAAATATCTAAACGATTTTATTAAATCTCACAAAAATTATTCTAAACTTGTATATCCTTCAACATTTCAGAAAATATTTTTATTCTGAAAAACCGCTCATTTTATATTTTTAATTAATTTTTGTTAGTTTTAATCATAAATAAATCATAATAAATTCATTTTTCAATATTTTTGCACCAAAATTTTATATAAATTATTTCTAACTATCTAGAACTGAAATACAATTTTTAATTCAAAAATTCTTTAATTTTAATATTTTTGGATATTAAAGTTATATTTAGACAATTTGAAATAAATAGATTAAATATTCTATTTTCAAGAAAATAATTTTATAAAAATTATTTTCACACTTAAAACTTTATATTGTGACCATATTTGATTTAAAGTTTACTAAAAGACTTTTGTTTATTTATTTATCAAATTCCTCTTATTTATTTAAACATTTAATTTATTAATCAAACGAATACTTATCCCCAATTCGGAACCCTAGCAAATACTTATAGATCAAATAGACTTAGACTTATTTGTTACATTATACATAGGGTGATACTTGGCAACATTGGATTATACTTATTCAATTACACAAGACTTACCACCTTGCTAAGGTGCGTATTACTTATCCCCTTTTTCGCTTTTACAATTTTTGGGGTGATTCATGCACAACTATACAAAGCTTTCATATACAGTTACACATACATTTTTATTCATTTACAATTCATGTACGTGTCTTGTTTATCTTTGTACTTATGCTTGAACATGAACTTAGCTTACATACAAAATCATACATACATACATAACTTATGTTATGGTGCTCTTTACATACAGACATAACTTTGTGTTATGGTGCTCTTTACATACAGACATAACTTATGTTATGGTGCTCATTTAGACGTAACTTATGTTACGGTGCTCATTTAGACATAACTTTGTGTTATGGTGCTCTTTTAGACTCACACGTGTTGAGGTGCTCATTATCAATTACATTGTACAAACTTTACATGTGATCTTTGTCTTGTTTGGTTACTTGCGTGTTTACATAATGCCTTGGTGATACTAGACACATGAATTGTACTACTTTTCAAACTTATACTATATGTACAAATCTAAGTAGTACTCACCAACATTCATATGTTGACAAAATTATTTTCGTGCATGTTTCAGGATAAGCTGCTTGACGCTTCACATAGGACTTTGGACTTAGATTAAATCAATCAAATATCTCTATTTTTGTTGTCTTGTATTTAATTTCACATGTTGTAAAACAATATTCAATAATCATATATTTACATTTTAGTACCATGAGCTTTTGAACAATCGTCACTACGTAGCACCTCGATGATTCCGCCATCGGTTGGGGTGTTACATGCGTTTGGTTCGCATGAATTGAATGGAATTCAATGTAATTGGAATTTAAATTCCAACTCTTTACGTGTTTGGTTCATTGAATTTGTTGGAATTGGAATTTCAATTCCAATCTTGTGTGTTTGGTTGACAAAGGAATTGGAATTATAATTTGGTATAAATTCCTTCAAATTCCTTTACCTAAGTGAATTCAAAATCATTCCAATATTAGAAGGAATTCAATTCAATTTATTGTAATCTTCAAATGGTTGGCATCATTTTGACCCGAACCGATTCGAACCATGCCATTTCAACGCGAACCGCTTAGATCCGAACCAATTCGGACCGTACTAGTTTCGACCGGTACCGTTTCGACCCGAACCGTTTCGTACTTTACCAGTTTTGACCGGAACCGTTTAGACCCGAACCGTTTCGTACTGTACCAGTTTTGACCGGTACCGTTTCGATCCATACCAGTTTCGACTGATACTGTTTCAGACCGAACCGTTTTGGACCGTACCAATTTCAACCAGTACCGTTTTGGACCGAACCGTTTCGGACCAGTTTCGACCGATACCGTTTCGACCTGTACCGTTTCGCCCGTAACGTTCGGACCAGTTTCGACCGACACCGTTATGACCGGTATCGTTTCGACCTGTACCGTTTCGCCCGTAACGTTTTGGACCGTACCAGTTTTGACCGGTACCGTTTCGGGCCAGTTTCGACCGATACCGTTTCGACCGGTATCGTTTCGATCTGTACCGCTTCGCCCGTAACGTTTCGGACCGAACTGTTTCGAACCGTACCAGTTTCGGCCGGTACCGTTTCGGACCAGTTTCGACCGATACCGTTTCGACCTGTACCGTTTTGCCCGTAACGTTTCGGACCGAACTGTTTCGAACCGTACCAGTTTCGGCCGGTACCGTTTCGGACCAGTTTCGACCGATACCGTTTCGGACCGGTATCGTTTCGACCTGTACCGTTTCGCCCGTAACGTTTCGGACCGTACCAATTTCGATCGGTACCGTTTCGGACCAATTTCGACCGATACCGTTTCGACCGTTATCGTTACGACCTGTACCGTGTCGGACCGTACCAGTTTCGATTGGTATCGTTTTCGACCCGAACCGGTACGAGTCAAAATGGTACACGTTGAAACGGTACAGGTCGAAATGATAGAGGTATCAACAGTTCGAGTCAAAACGGTTTTGGTCGAAATGGTACGGGCCGGTACCGGCCGAAACGGTACGGGCCGATACAAGGCGAAACGGTTCGGGCCGGTACGGGTCACAACGATGCAGGTCGTGGGGGCAAAGGTGATAGATTCCAATTTATTAACCAACCAAACACAATAATATAGGATTTGAGAATCCAATTCCAACAATTTCCAATTACTTTTGGAATGTTTGAATTACAAATCCAATTCATTCCAATTCCAATTCCTTCACAAATTCCAATTCCAAACAATTCCGTGAACCAAACGCACCCTAAAGGTGAAGTTATGATAGCTGCTAAGGATTTTCAGAAGCAGGATTTTTGTGGTCGTACCTATTATAATTTAGCTGATCATAACCTTGAAAAAGTCGATAGTGGTCTTCTAATCGTACTCGCGTTCTTTGTTCTCTAAATACTGAAATAAATTTAAACATTTAAACATATAAATATAAACCTTCCATAAACACGATTTATGTAAGTCGAGCTAAAATGAATAAGTCTGGGCAGTTTATTAGCCTGATAAATGTCACTAAAACGTTTTGAACCTCCATAGAGCTATCATTTATTTTTACAAGAAAAATATAGTAAATACTTGATTTAGCTTCCAAAAAGATCTACCTTCATAGCCAATCTTTCCTTCTCTTCACCTCCTCTAACACAATCCACCGCTTCCTACTAAAAAATAAAACAAGTAAATTCAGATTAAAAATTAGAAACTTTAACAAACTTCATTTACTATTACATTTTTGTGATCAATCAGAAAAATAATTAATCCTTTTTTTTTTTACAATTAGCTTAAAAGGGTTTGAACTGAAATTGGTACTTACACAGATGGCCCCTTCCTTGTATTCGAGTGTGCACGTCCTCGCAGGGTGCTTAGGTGTACCTCTGTGATCAATACATGCTATGACAAAAAGAGTATGATGAAACAAGATTAACAAAAATGCATAAAAAGGGTAACAAAGTTAAAAAAAAAAAATGTTTGCACAGGTCTTTACCAAGATCAAACACGTGGAGGTAATTCTTGATGTAGGCTATCATTTTCTCATCATACTCAAACCCATGGTTCCATACCAATGAGCCATATCCAAACACCCAAAAAACCATGATTTGCAATGCAACTCTTCACAAACTGAAAGATATATGTAGGGATTCATGGCAAACGGTTACAATATGTAAGTTGTGAGGACAAGAAACGATTGGGTGGTGGTTTAATGTTCTAGAGAGAAGATAAGTAGAAAGGGTTAATTAAAAATTAAATGGGAGAACATGTTAAAATAAAGAAGTCATGAACTTGCCCCATTGTTAAAAGACTAATTTACCCTTTTATAAATGCATCAAGTGTTTGTACTTTAGGTAATGAAATTTGTAATTACTTAAATTTTACCGGCGTTCTTGCCTCATGCTTTATATATAGTATAGATATAGGTATAGATAAGTTGTTGTACCATAAGCATAAGATATAGTATTTACTTCAATTTTATTGGTATCCTTCCCTCATGCTTTATAATATAGTATAGATAGATATAGATATAGATTATGAAAGCACTTAAGTGGTGGTAGACCTTGAATTATAAATATAAATAAATATAATATATGTTATAGATATTTTTTTTTTCACACAAACTAGTTTTAACGCGTTTATGTTGTGGCATGCCAAACCGAATCGTTCTTATTTTGATGACATGTATGTTTGTACTTCGATTACTCATCCATTACTATAAACAACACGGTCATTGGAGAAATCTATATATCGAGAGGTAGATACAAACATGTTCGTCAGATAAAGAAAAATATAACAATTTTGGAACTATAGAGTAACTTTATTTTAAGTACAGGGGCAAAGGAAACAAAAAAGGAGAAAATTGTTTGAATAGTCCATGTGATTTGGTCAACTTTCGCCTTTAGTCCCCATCTTTTTAAATTACACTCTTAGTCTCTGACGTTTGCTCAATCTTCACTCGGATAGTCCTTAGAGTGGATGAACGTAAGTTTTCAATTAACTTTAGTTACCGGATTTGCACTAAAGGATGTATTTGATTCATTCACATGATTCAACTCATTGTTTCTATACAAACGGTTTTATCGCTTCTCTACACGGTTGGATGGAGTTGCGTTTGATGAACGGAATATGGAAAGTAAAACAACCCTTTCACTAGAAGAATTTTTTTGCAGTATAATGCATAGAAATCCGTATGTAATTAGTTTTGTATAAGAATTGAGTGTAATTGATTGCGGCATCTAGAAGTTGAGGAAAGCTGTAACCGGTAGGGCAATTGCGGTGGTTAGTGGGTGACAGTGGTTGTGGTGTGGCAGAGAGGGTAGTGGTGGTGGTGGGGTGTGTAAGATGAAGTGGGTGGACCCCACATAAATTCTTAAATTTTTTTATTACTATATATCTTATAATATTAAGGGCGGTTTTATTATTTCACACCTATTTAGCTGATGAACTAGAAATCATCTACTTTAGAGACTAACCGAGTGACAATTAAGCAAAAGCAACTAGGTGTATAATTTTAAAAAAAAAATGGGATTAAAAGGTGAAAGTTGATAAAACCACGAGAAATTAAAATCTCCCTCATCCACACAACAACATTACCAATTTACCACTAAGCCACTTGCCTATTAGCATAGTTGTTAAAAGCGCAAGGCTCACTCGAGGCGCAAAGGTTGAGCTTTGGGCCTCAGTTCGAAGCGCTTAAAAAGCAAGAGCTTTATTAAGTGAAGCGCACAGTATAAAAATACTTGTTTAGGTGTTTTAAACATGTATTCGGCTTCTCTAGGGTTAGTTTAGGTTGTTTTAGGTTGATTATAGACTTGCTTAGGGATAGTATAATTGTTTTAGACCTGTTCAGAAGATTATTGGATAGAATCCCGACGGAACTTGGCCTAAAAAGTGCGCCCGAGGGCTTGGAAGTGAGGCTTTTGAAGCGAAGCGAGAAAGTTGCGCTGAGCCTGAAAAGTGGGCCTAGGCGATCGCCTGAGTGAGCCTTGACAACATAGCCTATTAGTATTAAAATCTACTTTTACTTATATACAGGGTCGTCCCTGAGAATTCAGGTGCCTGGGTCGAGTCACGAAAAAATGTGCCCCTTAGCCTTAGGCGCTAACGAAATAAATAAACGTAAACTAATTTTTAAACGACGGGTAAAGTAATATCAAATCAATAGATCAACTCTTCACAATTTATATTATCCAGCATTTCATTCTCGAACTATCATCGCCAATCCGCAAAGCTTTTTTTTTTTTTACTTAAGTGGGATGACGCTTCATGATTATTAACTAATGGACTAATGGTTAAGTTACTTTAGAATTTTCTTTGATGAGGCGCAATACGGATCGACTAACAATAAACGATTAGTTTTATTGTTTTTTTGTTATCAAATGAAAGAAACTAGATATTTTTAAAATCAAATGAAATAAGCTAACAATAATAAAAGTAAAAAATTGTGGTAAAAATAAACTATTAGTTTTAGGGTTTTTTTAATCATTTGCTTTGAACGGCGTTTTTTATCATTTTTAATTTTGAAAATAATAGGGTGACTGACAATACAATGACACAGGTTTTACCCACATAGACTTTTTCAAGTACTTGTAAAATCACTTTAAAAAAAACCACATAAATTCGTAACATTACTAAAATACCCCCATCATCTCTGAGTATTTACGCATTTACCATTGTCTTCCTCACTAAACCCTTACTCTGTAATTTTTTTGGCAGATATGTAAATTAGCGCAGATCAGATACGAACCATTTTCAACCGGTTCAATAAGGTTATTGCCAACCCTTCTGTAAATGTAAATTCGTATTGTAACCGGCCGGATGTGCCTCACTAGAAATTGGGCCCGGGCCAGGAGTCCTCCCCGCACCCCACCATGGCCGGCCATGCTTATATATATACTATATTATAATGGATGAGGGATGGGTAGTTTATGATACTCAAAAGTTAAGAAATTTGTTTTCATTTAGAGCCCTAAAATGGGGGTACAATAGGTATTCAAACGCATTTACACTTTACTACCTCATTTTAGTTACTTTAATTCCCTCATTTTTAGTTAGTAGTTACATTTTTATCCACACCCTACAAAATTATAATTCCCTTTAACTTGAGTATAGTATTTCTTTAGTTTTTTTTACCTAAACAATTTATATGTAATGTGATTAACAATATCTAGATGTGAACAATAATGAATCGTTAACTGAAATCAAATAGTGGAAACGAAACCAAAATGAACTGTAATATTAAAAAGTTCATATAAAGTATACTATATAGGAAAGGCACATTTGATCCTTTGCCATCTTTTAAAAGATACCGCCCCAAAGCTAATCATTTTAGAGCATCCACAATAAGGATCACTAAAAACCCCTAAAAACCTGTCTACTCAGCTGCCACATGAGAAAAGCACTCATTCTTTAAAAACACTAAAAACTCACCCAACAAGAAAACCTAAAAACTCCTAAAAACATTACCACATCATCATCACCTTTTACATTGATTTTTAATTACTTATCATTTTATTTCAATAAAATAATATCCCAACCCCCACCCGGACCCACCTCTAAAGTTTTTAGAGGTTTCTTATGAAAAACCTCCACAAAAAGCCTTCACAAAAAACCATCCCCACAATAGACAGCCTATTAAAAACCACTTCTAAAAACCCCTAAAAACCTTATTGTGGATGCTCTTAGTCTCCATGTTGCTACTACATTTCAATTTATAAATTCAAAACACCTGTTCATATTTCTCTCTCACTGTTATTTCATTTTTCATTTTGAAAATCACATTTAAACTAACTCTCTCTCTCTCTCTCTCTCTATCTCTCTCGTGAAAAACCCTAAATCGCAAACATGACGATATAAGACACAAGGTGTAGAATAAAGGTAAGATTCAGCTTATTTAATTCTCATTTCAAGCTTAGTTTTGTAAATATTTGATTTCTATGTGTTGAGTTTTGATGTGAAGAATGGGGTTTCAGAGTTGCTTGACAACTCTAAAGCGGGAGAAGACCTACAAGAGCGATATAAAGGCGTGCCCGAAATATTGGTATGTAGTTATGTAACAGCACATTTAACACAAAAAAAAACTTGAAAAATTATTATCATAACCTATAGGTTTTTGTAAAAACTTGTTTGTAGAGACACACTTTGTGCTTAAGCTGGAAAACAAGATGTCCTAGAAGCCCAGGGATTGACAAACTTGTATTAAATCCTATTATAAGACGAGAAATGTATTGGATGACTATATCCAACTTTGAAGACTGTGGCATATTCGCTATGAGACACCTGAAAACCTTCAAAGGGCAAAAATTTTGGAACTGTGGTTTTTCAGGTGAAGCAGACTATCAACAGAATTAGTTGAAAGCGTTGTGTTTCAAGTACGTATCAAAGATTGTACTCTCCCCTTACAACTTAGTGAGAGATGACATTATTGAAAAGGACCACAAGTTCGCAAAAAAGCCACTCAAAACAAGGAAAAAGATGATGGAGAATGCTTATCAAAAATTACTAAAAAGGATGGATGCAATATGAAAAACATCTTGTGGTTTGTTGTTGGTTAATGATTTGAACATAATGTTTACTTACTGACTTGGTTCTTTTATCTTGATAGTTTAAACGCACTTATATGTGAATGAATGATGTTTTTGAACGCACTGTATAAATAGAAAATGGTTATTATGATATCACTTAAACGCACTTGTACATATATATACTTATTTCAAACACACATTACATATAAACTATGAAAAAAAATCAGACATGAGAAACAGCTAGATACAAACTACAAATAAAACATACATAATCAGTTTCACGGGGAATCTACATAGATTTTAGGAACTGAATTTTAAATTCAATAGAACACCTCAAAAGGGCTATGGATTTTGTAAGTTGTTCGACAAGATTAACATCGCCTTTTTTTTGCATCAATCATAAACATAACTGCAAGTTCGTGAAGACTTGAGTCAGGCATACGCAAAAGAAGTTTGGGAATCTCATCTCTCTTGCTCATGCCATCTGTTAGAATTATTATGGTTCACAACCTTGCAATTCTCATTGATTGAACATCTATAAATACAAGAGTAATATCCCTATAATTATGGAAGGGATATACATTATCATAATTACAAATAATTTACTAATAATACACATTGACTAATTATAATCTATTACACCCCGCAGTCGAAGCAAGAGGAGGGCGAATGTTGAGACTGGAGCGGAAGTCTTCAAAAAGTATGTGCGGTAGACCTTTGGTGAAGATATCGACAATCTAGAGTCGTGTAGGAGTATGAAGAACTCAAATGGTGCCACGTTGAACATGTTCACGAACAAAATGAATGTCCAGTTCAATATGTTTTGTACGTTGGTGCTGGACTGGATTATGTGAGAGGTAGATGGCACTGATGTTGTCACAATACACCAGGGTGGCCTTGGATAATGGGTGGCGCAACTCCAAGAGAATATTTCGAATCCAGCAAACCTCAGCAACCACGTTAGCAACTGCCCTGTATTCAGCTTCGGCACTCGAACGAGAGATAGTGGTTTGTCGTTTGGACGACCAAGATAATAAATTTGGAGCCATGTAAACACAATAACCCGAAGTGGAACGACGGGTATCTGGGCATCCAGCCCAATCAGCATCAGTATAAGCCCGAAGAGATAAATCAGCACAACCTGATAAGGTAAGTCCAAATTCAGAAGTGCCATGAATGTACCGAATAATACGTTTCAGAGCATTCCAATGATCCAGTGTGGGGCTGTGATGGGTTAGCTAAAAGATGTGTATAAAAGCGTCCTTAAATGAGTTTTAAGAAGTGTTTAGTTGTCAAATGGTGTTGCTTTGATATTATTATGTTATTTCAGGACTTGATAACTAAAAGGAGGCAAATATGACGTTTTGGAGTTGCTCAGGCGAGAAACGGAAGCGTACGTGAGCTGGAAAATCAAAAACGGACGAAAGAGGAGTTTTGGCGTAGGATACGCCAAAACTGGCGTACCCTACGCCAGTAGCGTAGGCAAAGGAGGAGTGGCTTGCGTAGGGCAGCAAACAACAGCTCAGGCAATTCCAGGCTAGCGTAGCCTACACCAAAAGTGGCGTAGGATACGCTAAAAGTCAAAACTGGTCAAAATTTTCCTTTTTCAAGCCAATGCTATTGAAATACATGTTAATGGCGAATTTATGATGGAAGACCCGGGTTTTGGCTGTTTTGATCTCCTTCTTCAATATATAATTCACCATCATTGAAGACAAATTATCACATATCATTCTCCAAAGTCTAGTACCATTTTCTTGAAGATTAAAGACCCTATTTTAAAGATGAACACCATAGCCATGCTTGGCTAAAAACATTTGTATTACATTGGGGATGTAAGTTCTTGATAGCTAGGGCTGAAACATTTGGGTATTGTTTAATCTTTTGATTGATGTTCTTGTGTACTTGAATTAATTGTGTTGAGTAGTGATTAATCTTATGCTAGACTCATCAAATATGAACCGCTCGTTACGGGTCATGCAAAACCTAATTAACCTAGGTAGATAGGGTAAATAGGATATCAATCCAAGGAGCGTGTGGTTAGTGAATATCGCTTAGTTAACTTTGAAAATGTTGCTTATGAAGATGCTAATTAATTATGCAATATGCAAATTATCATTTAAGAATTGGTTGAAGAGTTGTTGATTAATATGAAACTTTAATTGAATTTGCAAGAAATAAATAATGATACTTGTAAACAATTAGATAAAAATGATTACACTAAGGATTTGGTAATTGAACACTAGGGCTTTCAACAATTGGGTACAATTGGATGAACAAGTATAATGCAATTGGTACTAACGGGTTGATTGCTCAATAAATTTAGGTATCAAGTTTTGTCAACATTCAACAATGGACTCAACTATACTTTATCATCTAGAACATACAATCCTATGGTAGTGTTGATGCAAGGAACCATGCTTATCTCACTAGAAATTGGCACAAGATCAATTAACTAAAAATGAGTCTAGCATAAGATTAATCACTACTCAACACAATTAATTCAAGTACACAAGAACATCAATCAAAAGATTAAACAATACCCAAATGTTTCAGCCCTAGCTATCAAGAACTTACATCCCCAGTGTAATACAAATGTTTTTAGCCAAGCATGGCTATGGTGTTCATCTTCAAAATAGGGTCTTTAATCTTCAAGAAAATGGTACTAGACTTTGGAGAATGATATGTGATAATTTGTCTTCAATGATGGTGAATTATATATTGAAGAAGGAGATCAAAACAGCCAAAACCCGGGTCTTCCATCATAAATTCCCCATTAACATGTATTTCAATAGCATTGGCTTGAAAAAAGGAAAATTTTGAACAGTTTTGACTTTTAGCGTATCCTACGCCACTTTTGGCGTAGGCTACGCTAGCCTGGAATTGCCTGAGCTGTTGTTTGCTGCCCTACGCAAGCCACTCCTCCTTTGCCTACGCTACTGGCGTAGGGTACGCCAGTTTTGGCGTATCCTACGCCAAAACTCCTCTTTCGTCCGTTTTTGATTTTCCAGCTCACGTACGCTTCCGTTTCTCGCCCGAGCAACTCCAAAACGTCATATTTGCCTCCTTTTAGTTATCAAGTCCTGAAATAACATAATAATATCAAAGCAACACCATTTGACAACTAAACACTTCTTAAAACTCATTTATGGAAGCTTTTATACACATCTTTTAGCTAACCCATCACATCCCCACACTTATCTTTTGCTTGCCCTCAAGCAAATCAGTGAACCTTGCTCGGTCAACAATTTAACCAATTCCAACCATTTTATTGATTCTCAAAAACGGCCCCTAGTCATACCCTAACTCACAAGACTTACGCCTGTCAGTAGATTTACATTCCAAGGTTTTTACATGTTATTAAAAACAAATGCTTAGCCAAATCCAACTAGATCCGATTTCACATTTTTGCACACCCCTCACAATGGTTCACTCCACTCGGTTTACTATCTCAGCTAGCAAGTAATGTGCTAGTATTTCATATCAATCACTCGAAACCGATCATAGGGCATATTAGCATAAGCTTGCAATTCAATCACCTTCCACAAAATTTTTCAAAAGTGAACACAAGTCAAAAGGTCTTAGACGGGTTGTAATGGGGCTAGGCGAAGGGTATGGAAAGGGATATTTACAAGTGACAATAATGATGAAAATTCGACTTTTATTACATCAACTAACTAATCACTAAACTATAAGGCAATATTGCGCCTTTTATTCAATTACTAATTCAAGCATATTTTTGTGCTTTTCTATGAGAACTCTCATTTGTTTGAAGCGTATTTGTTCTCATGTTTTTTTTATATATATAACTATATACAATACAAATCAAAATCCTACCCCTCACAATGGTTCACTCCACTCGGTTTACTATCTCAGCTAGCAAGTAATGTGCTAGTATTTCATATCAATCACACGAAACCGATCATAGGGCATATTAGCATAAGCTTGCAATTCAATCACCTTCCACAAAATTTTTCAAAAGTGAACACAAGTCAAAAGGTCTTAGACGGGTTGTAATGGGGCTAGGCGAAGGGTATGGAAAGGGATATTTACAAGTGACAATAATGATGAAAATTCGACTTTTATTACATCAACTAACTAATCACTAAACTATAAGGCAATATTGCGTCTTTTATTCAATTACTAATTCAAGCATATTTTTGTGCTTTTCTATGAGAACTCTCATTTGTTTGAAGCGTATTTGTTCTCATGTTTATATATATATATATATATATATATATATATATAACTATATACAATACAAATCAAAATCCTACGGCCGAATTTTCATCATTTGGGTCAAAAAGAGTTGAAAAGGCTAAATGGGTCAAGTGGGCAATCAATTGAAAGGTTAAATGCTCAAATTTGTTTAACTAGGGGAAATTTTTTTTTTTTTTAAGAAAAAGGCTAGATAGACCTAATGCCTTAATCATTCTTGTGTCACAATCAATCTAGAGTAGTAGGCGTATAAAAAATTGCAAGTTCTACCTTATGCGCCTATAATAGTACACTCAATTCAATTGAACACAACATGCCAGAGGATGTGGAACAGATATTTGTAGGGTGTTAGCATGTTGTGGTGGCTCAACAATCTCTTCCTGAACCTAAAGGGAATATGGGTTGCCGATATGCAAAAATGCTATATTCTTCCTTAGTCTTTTCTAACTAGGCAATCCATATTTTGCAAAAACCATCCTTGGAAAAACACATCAAGGAACTTAAAGAATTATGACCATGACTAGGGGTCGAATTTTGTGATCCAATATCATGGTGAAAAAAAAATGGTTTTCTTAAAGTTTAAGCTTGAGGGTCTTAGAATTTTTTCATTTAAATGGCTATTCCCCCATCCCCACACTTAAAATTTACATTGTCCTCAATGTGGATCTTTGCAAGAATAAGGGAACCAAATAGCCAATTAATTCAAAAATATGTGTGAGGATGCTTTTGTTCCACCCCACTACATCCTTTTCTAAAGCGAAAGCTAATCATCCACCCAAGTCTTATTCAACAACACACATAAGATTTAAGAATAGAAAGCACCTGATAAACAATTGATGTCTCCGTTCCATCGGTGAATCTTTGCTTTCCATACTCGAATGCTTCCTATCCTTTATTTCTCCCCTTTTTAACTGAACACTCACTAGTGATGTATACCCTGGGCTCACACGCAAAACATCAACACATCCAAAACAACCAAAAATAAACTAAATTGCAAAACATAAATTGTAAACATATTCAAACACACCAAAATAAAGTCACCCAACAACGAAATAAAAGAAAAAAAACAATAAAAATAAACAGTCTACAACGATACAATGAAAACAAACGTTACCGGAACCATCCATCAGCGGTAATAGGGGTCATTCGGACCCGGTGGTGGATAAGGAGTGTTTGGATGCCCGAAAATCACATCCATCCACCCATGGTAGTCACTGAGTGGGTCGGCAGATGAGGAAGATCCTTCAGCAGGTGGTGGTGGTGGTGGCGGCTGTGGAGTGGGAAGATAGCTGGAGGAGATCCCTTGAGGCCACCTGACCTGATCAATCACCTCCTGTGGTTGTTCCCTTATGGTTGAATAATCAACATGGAACAACCGGTACATAAGGGCGCCCCGCCATTAGGTCCTGGTGGTGTCTGACCTGCTCAGTCTCCAGAAATCTGTTAACCGTGTCCATCTCTCGGGCATAATTAGCCGCCCACCAATGCTTATCCTCCCTTGCCTTCCTTTCCGCTTCTCTTCTTTCCTCTCTTGCCACTCGATCTCTTTCCCGCTGCTCCTCTCTTTCTATTCGCTCCTATTCCCTCTTTATTGCCGCTTCTTCTCTTTGTCGTTCCAGTACCATGGTTCGCGTCCCTCGATCCCAAATAGACTTCTTGAATGAAGTCCAACCTTGGAAACCTCCGGGCCTTGCCCGGTTGATCTCCGCTACCATCTCCATTTCTTGTCTGTTCATCTCTCGAACCGGTCGCTCTCTCACAACTTGCACCTCCTCTTCTACTTCCTCAGCTTCATCCGTGTGCACCTCTTCATCACCTCCATTTTCCACATCTTCTCGCAACGCCATCATCTGTGTCTTGCCTTGTTTATCGAGCAAGACATGATACTCCGCGGTCCTCTCATATGTAAACTTGGCCTTGATAAAATTCTCCCATTTCATTTTCATGATGTTTACTTCAATGGCTGGTGTCGATCTTGTCACCACTCCTTGAGCCTCCATCAATTATGACAATAGCCTAACATGCGGGATCATTTTCTGCTCTTGGCTTTCTCGGCTATCCCAAATGTTCATCAAAACCAAATGCCTAAATGATAGGCGTGGTGTACCATACATGATTGCGTGTAATACTCGAACGTCCCAACCTCTCACTTTTGATCTATCCCCGAGCCTTGCCAATAGGTTTTCATACGAGATGCCTAAAAGGAATCTAGCCTCGCATTCCATGTCCTCTCTGCAATGATTATTCCCCCTTTTTACCGGAACCACATTGTCAAACATATTTTGTGGATCGGTGGTTGATTGCTATTTAGACCAAAAGAGATTCTCGGGGATATAATAGTACTCATTTTCCGGACAAGAGTCAAAATTGGCAATTTGATGCATTGTCTCGAAGGATAGGGTCATCTTTTTCTTCCCCACGGTACCAATCAACTTCATTGTAAGAGGTGGGTTATTACCAAAATCTCGCTCAAGCGTGGACATCCATTGCTCAATTGCCTTCATGTAAACCTTCTTTCCTCGATTCGCACAATAGTCTAAGGCTGCTTCCCAACCAATTCTTTCAAATTTCTGTGTCACTCCTATTAATCTCAACTGCTCCACATCATACGATCTTTCATAAACCAACACACCCTCGGTACCATGTTCCAATGTTGCCATTTTTTGGTACCACATTGCTGGCCTGATCGCTTCAGGGAAAGCTGATAACCTTTTAGACTTTTCTGTCCAAGTGGGAAGGTCTACATCCATCCTTTCACCACGATCCAATTCATGTTGAATTTCATCACCCTCATCGTCATATTCGTCTCGTAAATTGGACCGTTTCCCTTTTCTCCGTTTTGATTGAGTGGACGATTCAGCATGCTCCTTACCTTTTCTTCTAAAAACATTCTGTAACAACATTCGTGAACAATAATGTAGCATTAGTTATCTAATCTCAATAAGACTAGCATGTACATCAACTACATTCTACCCAAACATGGTATCCTATGGTTATAAACATATACTAACGATCAAGAATGTTGTACCAATCGCCTAAATTCAACAACCATATGTTTTACATCTCCATAACCCCTTCCCCACACTTATTTCTTGCTTTTATTAGAAAAAATTTGTTTTTTTTTTTGTTTTTTTTTTAACTATCAACAACAAGCTTTCTACCCAAATAATAATTATTCCTAAGTAATACTACTCAAAGCATCTATTTTCTACACATTCATGAACACCTAACATGTAAATGGTGAAAATTACAAGCAAAAATGATGAAATACGTACCTTCATGATGCTAGTTGAGTAAGAAAGTAACTAGAAGCAAGAAATAAGCAATCAACAAAAACACCCACAAAATTTTCGATTTCTAAACACCTTGACTCGGCTCCAATAAGCCAAAATCACCCACTTTTATGTTAGGGGTTTTGTAGGTCTTGAAAAACTATATGATTTTGATATAAAAATTGTTGGGTTTGGTGTAGTATTGAAGAAGTTATGGTAGATTGAAGATGATAAGGGTTGGAGAGGTTTTTGGATGAAAAAGATGAAGAAGGGTTGGTTTGATGGGTTGTAGTTATGTTTGGAATGTGTTAAGGTGGAGAATCTTCGGTTTTGGTGAGGAGTGGGTCCGGTCAACTATGGTCAACGCCGAGGTCAAAAAAATTTTATTTTTTTTAGATTTTAGCGTATCCTACGCCACTTTTGGCGTAGGCTACGCAAATGGCGTAGAGACTTTCTTCTTGGCTAGCGTAGGGCAGCGGGCCATGGCGTAGGAACTTCAGCTCTAGCGTACCCTACGCCAAAAGTGGCGTAGGCTACGCTAACTCCCAGTTTTTTTTTTTTTTTTTTTAGGTTTAAAATAATGGGAAGAAAAAAAATTCAATTTAAAATTTATAACTAAATAAAAGACCTATAAAATTTTGTACAAATTTTACAACTATGCTTCCAACCCCCCGAAAAAATTAGTATTGTCCCAATACTACAATTAGAATACGTACCTGGGATGGGAGCTTTCACCTGCATTTTTTAATTGATTTCATAAGTTGGTAAGCCCTCTAAGAAACTTACCAACTCGACAATGTTACCATGTTCTGTGGGATATTCCACGTAAGGCTTCAATCGATGTCCATTCACAGTTTGCTTTGACCCATCTTTCGGGTCCTCGATATCTACCTCGCCAAGCTTTCCAACTCTTGTTATGATGTATGGGCCATTCCATTTGCTCTTGAGCTTTCCAGGGAAGAGCTTCAACTTGGAATTGTAGAGCCAAACTTTTTGACCCACTTCAAATTCCTTCTTGCGAATTTTCGCGTCATGAGCTCTTTTCATTTGATCTTTGTATTTTGACGCGATTTCGTAAGCTTCATCCCTTAGCTCTTCTAACTCACACAATTTGAGTTTCCTTTCTCGACCTACATCATCATATCTCAAATTAACATTTTTGATAGCCCAATATGCCCGGTGAACTAATTCGACCGGGAGATGACAATCCCTACCATACACTAATCGATAAGGAGTTGTTCCAATAGGTGTTTTGTAGGCCGTGCGGTAGGCCCATAAAGCATCATCGAGCTTAGTTGACCAATCCTTTCGGTCCGCACGAACCGTCTTTTGTAGAATTTCTTTAATTTGCCTATTGGAAACCTCAACTTGTCCACTAGTTTGTGGATGATATGGGGTGGCAATCCTATGGTCAACACCATATCGCTTAAGCAATTTTCAGAATTTTTGGTTTTTAAAATGAGATCCCCCATCACTTATAATTGTGCGAGTTAACCCAAACCTTGAAAAAATATATGTTTGTATAAAATTGCAAACAACGATATGGTCATTGGTTTTGGTAGCGATAGCTTCAACCCATTTAGAAACATAATCTACCGCCACCAAAATGTATAAATTACCAAAAGAATTGGGAAATGGTCCCATGAAATCAATCCCCCATACATCGAACACATCAACAACCAAAATGGGTTGCATTGGCATTTCATCACGTCTTGAGATACTTCCTAATTGTTGACAATGTAAGCAGTTTCTAGCATACTAAAATGAATCCTTAAAAATTGTTGGCCAATACAACCCACTAGACAAAACCTTGTGACCCGTCTTTTGGCCACTAAAATGTCCTCCACATGCATACGAATGCACGTACTTCAACACACTCATGATCTCTTCATCCGGGATGCATCTTCGAATGATTTGATCCGCTCCCACTCTAAATAAGTCAGGTTCATCCTAAATGTAATGTTTCACTTGGGACAAAAAGTGGAGCCTCTTCTTCCTCACCCAATGTTCCGGCATTGTACCTGTCACTAAAAAATTAACAATATTAGCAAACCAAGGTAACGTCGAAACAGCTAACAGGTGTTCATCTGGGAATGACTCATTAATTTCATTCGTTGAGTCTTCCTCCTCAATCATCAATCTAGACAAATGGTCTGGACCACATTCTCCGTGCCTTTCTTGTCACGTATCTCCAAATCAAACTCTTGTAGTAAGAGTATCCATCTGATCAGCCGGGGCTTAGCATCCTTTTTGTCCATTAAATACCTGACAACACTATGGTCAGTATAAATAATAATTTTACTACCCCATACGTAAGACCGAAATTTGTCTAGAGCATATACCACCGCAAGTAGCTCTTTTTCGGTAGTTGTATAATTCAATTGTGCTTCCGAAAGAGTCTTACTTGCGTAATATATAGCGACAAGTTTCTTTTCTACCCGTTGACCCAACACGGCCCCAACCGCATACCCACTTGCATCACACATGATTTCAAAAGGCAAAGACCAATTGGGTGATTGCAAAATTGGGGCCCCAACTAACTTCTCTTTCAAAATATTAAAGGCTTCAATACATTTTTCATCAAAGTTAAATGGAGCATCTTTCAATAACAAATTACATAAAGGTTTTGTTATGTTGCTAAAACCCTTAATGAACCTCCTATAAAAACCGGCATGCCCCAAAAATGATCTAATGCCCTTAATACTAGTGGGATAAGGTAAAGTTGAAATAACTTGTATTTTGGCATGATCAACCTCAATCCCACGACTAGAAACCACATGGCCCAACACTATCCCCTCTTGGACCATAAAATGACTTTTCTCCCAACTCAAAACCAGATTTGTTTCAATGCATCTTTGTAAAACCTTTTCCAATTGATCTAAGCAAGAATTAAATGATGACCCGAAAATAGAAAAATCATCCATAAAGATTTCCAAAGACTCCCCCACCATATCCGAAAAGATACTCATCATACACCTTTGAAAGGTGGCGGGGATATTACAAAGACCAAATGGCATTCGCCTAAATGCAAATGTGCCATATGGACAAGTAAATGTGGTCTTTTGTTGATCTTCGGGATGAATAGCAATTTGATTGTAACCCGAATACCCATCCAAGAAACAATAAAATTTTTGTCCGGCTAATTTTTCTACTATTTGGTCAATAAAAGGTAAGGGGAAATGGTCTTTAGAAGTTGTAGCATTCAACTTCCTATAATCAATACAAATACGCCACCCGGTTACCGGTCGGGTGGCTACCTCCTCACCTGAGTCGTTTTTCACGACTTGAATACCTGCCTTCTTTGGAACGGTTTGAGTTGGCTAACCCACTGGCTATCGGATATAGGGTAAATGATACCTGCATCTAACCACTTCAAAACTTCTTTCTTCACAACCTCCCGCATATTAGGATTGAGTCTCCTTTGGGCATCTCTTGCGGGCGTTACCTTCTCATCCGTGATGATCTTGTGCATCACAATCGACGGACTAATACCTTTCAAATCCGCCACAGTCCACCCGATAGCCGCTCTATGGGTCACTAATACCTTCATCAATTTTTCCTCTTGCTCCCCGGTTAAATTTGAAGCGATGATTACCGGGAGCGTGTTGCCTTTACCAACATAAGCATATTTTAGATGCTTAGGCAACTCCTTCAATTCCACTTGTGGCGGCTTGACTAATGATGGCTTCATTTTCGTGTCAATATGATCCGGAAGACTTTCCACTTGATGAGTCCATGGTGGTCTTCCTTCCTGTACCGCCTTTGCTTCTTGCTTCTTCTCCTCCTCAGCTATGCTTTTCAACATTTCCACCTGTGACCTGTCAAACATAAAACACTCCTCTATTATGTTTTCCTCATCTACAACGGTATCGTATAGAGGTATACACTCGTCAACAATGTCCGCCATATAGCATTCATCATTGACTAGAGGGTCAGTCCCATTTGAAAAAACATTTAACCGGACCCTACGATTACCAAAGGTCATGTCAAGCGTGCTCGTCTTGCAATTAATTTGGGCATTAGATGTGGCTAAAAACGGTCGACCAAGAATAACCGTTGGTTGTTTGGTTAGGTCCACGGAAACATAATCTAGTACTAGGAAATCCACCGGATAATAAAAATCTTCAAATTTTACTATCACATCGGTAACCATCCCGCGGGGTAGCTTAGGAGTCAAATCGGCTAATAGGCTGTGCATGTGAATGCAAATTTGCTAGACTGCATAGGTGAGGTCAGGCCTGGTAAAAGTGAGATATTGCAGAGCACCTGCCAGGCTACGGTATAGAGAAGTATTTTCAAATGGTGCGCCTGAGGTAGCGCTTATCTTAGGTTTTGTGTCAACTGGTGTTGCAACTGGGTTGCAAGAGTCCATACCTGCACGACTCACGATATCCAATGCATAGGAGCTTTGTGACATAAACATCTTGTTACCTATTCTAGAAACATTGATTCCCAAGAAATGACTAAGAGGACCAAGATCTTTCATGGCGAATTCAGCCGCGAGGCTAGCCATGAGCTTCTTCCTGAGAGAATCTGAAAAAGTAGTGAGTATAATATCGTCAACATAAATTAATAAGTAAGTTGTTTCACCCCCGTGGTGGTATGTGAAAAGAGAGTTATCACATTTGCTTTGCAAGAATCCAATAGAAAGAACAAAGTCAGTAAATCATTGGTACCACGCCCTGGGTGCCTGTTTGAGACCATAAAGTGACTTAGTCAAGCGACAAACGTGATCGGGAAAATCCCGATGTCGAAACCCCATGGGTTGATACATATACACGGTTTCAGTGAGATGTACATGTAGGATTGCATTAGTGACATTCAATTGATGAATAGACCAGGACTGAGAAAGTGCCAATGTCAACACAGTACAGATGGTTGCCGGTTTAACAACCGGGCTAAATGTCTCCCCACAATCAACTCCAATTTTCTGTTTACTGCCATCAAAACCAGACAGGCCTTATATCGCTCGAGAGTACCATCAGACCTGCATTTGTGGCGAAAGAGCCACATGCTACGAATAATATGCATATCAGGATGTCTCGGGACAAGTTCTCAAGTCTTGTTTTTAATTAAAGCATTAAATTCGTTTTTCATGGCATTATGCCACTCCGGTTTAGACAAGGCATCCTTGGGATTCTTTGGTATGGGTGCAATGGTAGTGGTGGAGAGGTTAAATATTTGTTTTGGTTTGGTGATGCCAGACATGGACCGGGTGTGAATGGTGCGTGTGGGAGGAGGTGGTGGTGGGTTCGGTATGTTGGCAGGAGGGTGTGATGGAGGAGATAGTGGATTTGGGCCGGTGGGGAGTAACTGAGGGGAGTAGGCCGGTGTGGGAAATGGGTCTTGGGGGGTTGTCTGATGAGTGGACGAGGTGTGGGTGGTATTGGATGTGGGTGATTGGGCCGTGGGGTGGTCAACATGTCCAATAGGCGATTGGTTAAGTGAGTGGATATGGGGCATAGGGGAGTGGGTAGGCGAGTTGGGTTCCAGAGGAGGATTCTGGGATGTGGGAGGATGTGTATAAAGGGAGGGGTGAAGGGGATCATCTAAAAAAGTGTAGGTCTGAGGGGTGGTTTTGTGTGACTTGGCAAAGGGAAAGATGGTTTTGTCGAACAGGACATGATGACAAATGGTAATGGTACGGGTTTTGAGGTCAAGACATTTGTAACCTCTATGGTTTGATGGGTAACCCAAGAACACGCATGGGTGGGATCGATAGGCTAATTTGTGGATAGTGGTGTAAGGGATGAGGGGGTAGCAAATGCATCCGAACACGCGAAGGTGATCGTAAGAGGGCATACAATTGTATAGACGTTGTGTGGGGGTTTGAAAATTATGTATTTTGCTTAGGATGATGTTGAGAAGGTAAGTAGCGGTTTCAAGGGCATGTGACCAGTAGGTAGTGGGCATGGATGAATGGGCCAAAATGGTTCGCATAAGGTTGTTTATGGTTCGAATTTTGCGTTCGGCTTTTCCATTTTGGGAGGAGGTGTGAGGACAAGAAAAGCGAAAGTGCATGCTAAGCAGTTAATATCGGTGAGATCTCGGTTATATCGATCCGAGATCTCGGTTATCGGTCCTAAGGCATAATCTCGGTGTCGAATCTCGGTGATAATCTCGGTGGCGATAATATCGGCCGATATCGGCGATATATCACCGATATTTGACCTCAAAAATCTCGGCCATATCACCGAGTTTCTCGTTTTCAGCTATTTTTTCCCATTTTAGTAAATATAATGCCCAAATCTAGTCTGATTCACGTATAAGACATGAAATAAAACCTTTTATGCTCAAGAATGGAGATGAAAAAGAAGATATTTGAGCTTACATATGTGAAATCGAACCCCGTTTGAAGAATCAATCGAGAGATTAAGCAAATTTAGGGGTAGGGTTACTGTTTTGTTGGTGTGTCTGATGAAAAAATAGAGGGGAGGAGAAACGGCGCTTTATTAATATGGTGGAGAATTAGGTTTTTTAAGTTTGGCTATTTAACAATTTAACCCCCTACATCTTTCACATGGTTACATATGGTTCCCAAACTATGAAATTTATATATAAAAATATATGTATATAGATTTTGCAATGACCGATATCTCATCGATATCTCACCGCGAAAAACGATATATCAAATATCGGTCCTCGACCGATAACCGATATTTTTCCGCATTAACTGCTTAGATTGCATGCCATTTGCGGAGCAAAAGTTATGAACTTTATTATTGGCATACTCACGCCCGTTGTCACATTGAAATTGTTTTATTTTAGTGTTGAACTGGGTTTGGATAAAATTATTAAATTTAGTGAACATGTCAAAAACATCGGATTTATGGGTGATAGGGTAGGTCCACAAAAAATTGGTAAAATCATCCAAGAACAATACATAATATCGATGACCCCCGTTAGAAATAATGGGTGAGGTCCAAACATCACTATGAACTAGATCAAATGGCATAAGTGTACTTGTATTAGAAGTAACAAAAGGAAGTCTGGTATGTTTACCAAAAATACAAGCACTGCATAATTTATTATTTAAAGAACCACAAGTCATATTACTAGAAGTTTTTAAATTATTCAAAATAGCTGGGCCTGGGTGTCCGAGCCGTTGATGCCAAATGTCTTGAGAAATAGCTGCATAGGTGGACGCAGTTGTGAGATTGGTGATGTTGGAAGGGCTAAGAGTGTAGAGATCCCCCGAGCTATTGCACCGTAGGATAGGTTTCTTGGTCTGTAGGTCCTTCACAGTAAAACCATAGGGTCAAATTCAACAAATAAATGGTTATCAGTTGTAAAACGACGAACAGATATAAGGTTTTTAACAAGGTTAGGGGCATATATGACATTGTTGAGTTTAAAGGGTGGGAATGGTGGTGGTAAGGTAATGTTGCCTTGGCCTAAAACTGGAATGGTTTTTGTAACACCCCAACCGATGGCGGAAACATCGGAATGTCACGTGTTGATGATTGTTTCAGTAGCACATGGTATAAATTGAATTTTAAATAATTTATTCATAACATAAATATCCAAAATAAAGTGTTGTCTAGAAATCCAAATACATGATATCAAATAAAGCAATAACTTCAAATAACTTCAAACAAAAACTTCATGATAAATCCTCATGCATACTCAAGCCTCAGCTTCATTGTTACCTGAAACATGTTAATTTTGAAAATATTTTTGGATCAACAAAAGTTGGTGAGAATTACATAGGTTTTGATAATCGAATAAAACTTGTACAATTCAAGTGTCATGGAAGTCTAGTCCATATGTGAAAACATACTAGAAGTAAATCGAGTGCATAATCAACCCTTGTGACTGTTATATTGTGGTACATCCCATACGCTCATGGTTCACTCGATTATGTTATGCGATAACAATCACCCACGCTGCCTATGTAGGAGGCACGTATCCGGGTGGGATTGTCAGTCCAATAGATCTATCATTGTATACCGTCGGCTGATCAATGTTAATGATTATGCTAGAATATTGTGCTTACCCTAGTCATGTTTAAGACATAATGCAACATAGAAAAACACATAGACACTTTATGATTGAATTGCATATAGAATGTTGTAACATGTTTCACCCCAAAAATGGTGATAAATAGAAAAGGGGCTATGTAAACTCACCTTAGCAAAATGTTATGTCTCGTGAAAAATAGAATATGTGTTGCCCAACAATGCCAAGTGTTATCCTATAATTAAGGTAGTTAATATGTCTAAGTCTTTCTAGTCTACAAATATATTCTAGGGCTTCGAATTGGGGATAAGTGCTTGTTTGATTAATAAATAAATGTTTAATAAATAAGAGAAATTTGACAAATAAATAAACAAAAGTCTTTTTGTAATTTTTAAATTAAAGATGGTCACAATAATAAGTTTTAAGTATGAAAATAATTTTTATAAAATTATTTTCTTAAAAATAGAATATTAAATCTATTTATTACAAATTGTTAAAATATAACTTTAATATTTAAAATACTAAAATTAAAGAATTATTAAATTAAAAGTTGTATTTCTGTTCCAAATAAAAAGAAATAATTTATATAAAAATTTGGTGAAAAATATTGAAAAATGAATTTATTATGATTTATATATGATTAAAACTAACAAAAATTGATTAAAAATATTAAATAAATGATTTTTCAGAAATAAAAATCATTTCAGAAAACTTTATTGTTATAAAAACTCAGAATAATTTTTGTGGAAATTTATAAAATTGTTTTGATATTTTTATAGAATTTTATAAATAAAATAGAATAAACTTGAATTATTTATTATATATATTAAATAAATAAATTTTTGAAAACTAAAATTTGTATGTTAAACTTTTTCACTAGATTAACATAAAATAATTTTTGTATAATTTATAAAAGAGTTTTAGTATATTAAAATGAATTTTTAAAAAAAACAAAGGAATATATATATATATATACACACACTTAGTTAAAAAGAATGTTTGTTGATGCCATGGTTCGAACCCGGGCCCTTGGCCGATTCGTTGGTTTTAAATCACAAGCCCAGACCAACTGGTCTGGACCCTGAGAACGTTTGATTTCAGATTATATTAATTATATACAATAAGGAAAATCAGATTTATATTCATTTAAAAGAAAAATGTTAAAACCGTTTCAATGGGACTCGAACCCGTGTGCACATACAAACAAACATCAGACACAAACACTTGATCTAGATCAGTGGTTGTGTTTGATTCCAGTTCCTTTAAAATATAAAACCACGTACTGAAATCTGTCCATCCCCAATTTAAACGATTCGAGCCCTAGATTTATCAATTGATCAAATTACACAACAATAACCCAATTAATCATAGGGTTATTGTTGTGTGATTGCCGAAGAATAAAAACCACATGAAAAACATCACTTACAAACAAGATCTCGTGATTCTAGTGCGGTCAACAGAAAAAGTCAACACGAACACGTTTGCTTCGAATGAATGTTTAATAACAGAAATTGAGGATTGTGAGAGAGTTTTCGGCGATGTGAGAAGGTTTTGTGATGTCCAATTTATAGGGATAGGGTCTGGGCTGCACGATTGGAAAGTTGACCGTGTATTCATGGTGATGACGCGTCAACATGTATAATTGGCATGATTCTGAATTCAATTCAGCGTGTAAGTGACGCGCAATCAACCAACCAGTCTCCAATCATTCCTAATTTGGATTAACACGCGTTTAATATGGTTAATTATGGTAGATTGTGTCACAGTTGACTTTCCAAGTCAACTGTGAAGAACTTAGGGTCGTGATATAACAATTGTAAGCTGGAATTAAAACAAGAAGTGTGGGTAGACCAGATGGTGATGTTGTGTGTGTTTGTGACCCGGCTTGGGGCGCGGGTTCGATTCCCGGCCTAAGCATAATATTTTTTGATAATTAAAACTATATATATGTATATTATATATAAATAATATAATATTTGGGTTCCAAATGCGTCACAATAATAATTAAAAATGAATAATAATAATAATGAAACTTGACGTTTTTATTCATGATAATAGTAACGTACAAGTATAAATGCGTAATGTTACAGTCTCCCCTACTTTTAGGAACTTCGTCCCGAAGTTGGAGTTGGAGAGTCTGGTGGAAAAAGATGTGGGTATTTAGACTTCATCTGGTCTTTGCATTCCCAAGTGAACTCTGGACCTCGTTTAGATTCCCAATGAACCTTAACGATCGGAATGCGACTGCGCTTGAGTTTCTTGACTCCAGTATCAACGATCTCAACGGGTTTCTCGATAATGTGCATAGTTTCATCGATTTGCACATCTTCAAGAGGAACATGGAGGTTCTCATCTGCTAAGCATTTCTTGAGATTCGAAACATGAAAGGTCGAGTGAACATTGCTTAGCTCGGGTGGAAGATCAAGTTTGTAAGCCACTTTTCCAATCCTGTCAAGAATTTTGAATGGGCCTACGTATCGAGGAGCTAGTTTTCCCTTTCTACCGAAGCGAATCACTCCCTTCCAAGGGGATACCTTAAGAAGTACAAGGTCCCCAACTTGAAATTCCAAGGGTTTACGACGTTTATCAGCATAACTCTTCTGACGACTTCTAGCCTTGAGAAGATTATCCTGAATGAGTTGGATTTTGTCTGTGGTTTCCTGGATTAGTTCGGGTCCAGTGATCCGTGCTTCACCAACCTCAGTCCAACAGACAGGTGAACGACATTTACGACCATAGAGTGCCTCGAAAGGAGCCATATTAATGCTGGCATGATAACTGTTGTTGTATGAAAACTCGACCAAAGGAAGATGAGAATCCCATGCGCCACCAAAATCGATGACACATGCCCTGAGCATATCCTCAAGTGTCTGGATGGTCCGTTCAGTCTGACCATCTGTTTGAGGGTGATAAGCAGTACTCAGGTTCAACTTGGTACCCAAAGCATCTTGTAAAGAATCCCAAAAGTGAGAGGTGAAACGACCATCACGATCAGAGATAATGTCCAAAGGTATACCATGACGCATACGATTTCACTTACGTACATCTTTGCCAACCTTTCCACCGAATACTTCTCACGAATAGGTAAGAAGTGGGTTGACTTGGTCAAACGATCGACGATTACCCAAATGTTGTCAAAACCTTTGGGTATACGGGGGAGTTTAGTGATGAAGTCCATTGCTATGCTCTCCCATTTCCATACAGGAATTTCTGGTTGTTCGAGCATACCAGATGGTCGTTGATGTTCAGCCTTGACCTTTGAACAAGTGAGGCATTTAGCAACGAAAAGACAATATCTTTCTTCATACCAGGCCACCAATACGAATAACGAAGATCTTGGTACATCTTGTCAGCTCCAGGATGAATAGAATAACGAGACTTATGGGCCTCGTTCATGAGAAAGGTAAGAAGATCATCACGGTCAGGAATCCAAAGTCGGTTAAGAAAATAGAGTAGACCATCAGGTTTGGTTTCAAGTTGAGTCTCAGCACCACAAGACATTTCGTCGTACATGTTACCTTGGGTGACTGAAGTATGTTGAGCCTGGAGGATGCGATCCTGAAGATTAGTACGAACTCTCGCACAATGAAGTTTGATACGCTCTTTACGACTAAGTGCGTCAGCCACAACATTCGCTTTGCTAGGATGGTAGCGAATTTCGCAATCATAGTCGTTAAGTAACTCAACCCAACGCCGTTGTCTCATGTTAAGATTTTTCTGGTCGAAGACATGTTGGAGACTTTTGTGGTCCGTGAAAACCACACATTTAGTTCCATAAAGGTAGTGTCTCTAAATCTTAAGAGCAAAGACGACAGCGCCCAATTCAAGATCATGGGTGGTATAATTCTTTTCGTGAGTCTTGAGTTGTCTAGACGCATAAGCAATAACATTTCCTCGTTGCATGAGAACACAACCAAGACCTTGGTTTGATGCATCACAATAGACCACGAAGTCATCATTACCATCAGGTAGGGACAGGATAGGAGCTTCACAGAGTTTCAGTTAAGAGTTTCAAATGCTTCCTCTTGCTTTGGTCCCCACTCATAGGGTTTACCCTTGTAAGTTAAGGCAGTGAGAGGAACAGCGACCTTAGAGAAGTTGGCAATGAATCGACGATAATAACCAGCCAAACCAAGGAAAGAACGGACTTCTGTTGGAGTTTTAGGAACACTCCAATTCTTCACAGCTTCGATCTTTGTAGGATCAACATGAATTCCGTTCATATCAATGACATGTCCCAAAAATTGAACTTCCTTAAGCCAAAATTCACATTTCGAGAATTTGGCATACAGTTGTTCTTTCTTTAGGAGACCCAAAATGGAGTGAAGATGTTGTTCGTGATCGGACTTTGATTTTGAGTAAATCAAAATGTCATTGATGAAGACGATCACGAATTTGTCGAGGTAGGGTCTACAAACCCGATTCATTAAATCCATAAACACCGCGGGAGCGTTGGTCAATCCAAATGGCATGACCATGAATTCATAATGACCATAACGTGTACGAAAGGCTGTCTTGGGAATGTCTTCATCGCGGACTCTAAGCTGATGATAACCAGAACGAAGATCAATCTTCGAGAAGTGGGTTGCTCCTTGAAGTTGATCGAAAAGATCGTCAATCCTAGGCAAGGGATAACGATTCTTGATGGTGAGTTTGTTGAGTTCGCGATAATCAATACACATCCTGAAAGATCCATCTTTCTTCTTAACGAACAAGACAGGGGCTCCCCATGGAGAAGAACTGGGGCGAATGAAACCTTTATCAGAAAGTTCCTGTAGTTGACTGGCAAGTTCTTGCATCTCAGAGGGTGCAAGACGATAAGGAGCTTTGGCGACAGGATTAGCACCAGGAACAAGATCAATCCTAAATTCCACTTGTCGAGCAGGAGGCAAACCAGGTAAATCCTCTGGAAAGACTTCAGGATAGTCCCGAATGATTGGGATGTCTTGGATACTTTTGCCCTTGTCCTTCTTTTCTATCACGTTAGCTAAGAAAGCTGTATACCCCTTTCGTAAGTATTTTTGGGCAGTAGTACAAGACATGAGCTTAAGCTCGCCACAAGGCTTCTCACCATAGATCTTCAAAATCTCACCAGATTCGAGAGGAATGCGAATGACTTTCTCAAAACACAGAATTTCAGCACGATGGGTTGACAACCAGTCCATGCCTACTATGACATCAAAACTTCAAAGATGCATAGGGATCAGATCGATAGAGAAAGTATGTTCGTCGAGGTTCAGCACACAGTTACGAATAATAGAATCGATCGAGATAGACTTCCCATTAGCTACCTCTACCACTAAAGGTTCCTCTAGGTTAGTTTGGGGTAAGTTAAGTAAGGGTTCAAACTTTAGTGATACAAATGACTTATCAGCTCCCGAATCAAATAATAAGGATGCATAGTGGTTATTAACGAGAAACATACCATTCACCACCTCGTTGTTGTCACGGGCCTGGTTAGCATTGAGATTGTAGGCGCGACCTCGAGCACCTTGGTTCTGGTTGCGGTTCTGAATTTGGTTGCGGTTTTGGTTCTGGTTCTGGTTTTGGTTACGATTGGGGCAAGCATTGATATAGTGGTCTGGGCTGCCACACTCGTAGCACTGACCACGAGCAGGCCTGTTGTTTTGTTGGTTGGGAGCTGGGGCATTTCTGGCTGGGTTGTTTTGGGCAGCAGGGCCGTTAGCAGGAGGAGCTCGTCAAATGTTCACAAGGTGACCATACCTTTGACAATTAGTGCAAAAACGACATGGCACCTGTGCTGGATGATGGTATTTGCAAGTGTTGCACAAGGGGTGAGGTCCGGTGTATGGCTTCTTGGCTGGGTTTTGTGCTGCAGGTGGGGTGGTAGCAACCATGTAGTTCCTAGCCTTGCGCTTCTTGTTGCTTGAGGTATCGGGTTTAACCTCAATAGCGGGCTGAGGAGTGTCTTTTGCAGTTGTCTTCTTAGTGCCCTTGCGGAAGAGAGTACCGTTCTTCACATGATTATCAGTGAGAGTAGCCGCCAGACGTTTGGCTTCCTCCAAGGTGGCAGAATTCCTTCCCCACACTGTGTCCTGGATTTGCATGGGTAGACCACCGATATACTTCTCGATGGCTACAGGCAGGGGAGTAACTTTATGGGGCAACAATAAGCTAAGCTCGTGAAAGCGGGTATTGTAGGCAAGGTTTTCCCCACTATCTTGAACAAGGGTGTGGAACTCATCTTCTAGCTTCTTAACCTCGTTGCGGGGACAGAACTCATCTTTCATAACCTCCTTGACTTAATCCCATGTCATAGCAAGTGCAACTTCGGCTCCACGGGTGCGCTTTTCCTCATTCCACCAAGTGAGTGCTCGTTTGTGAAGAACACTCATGGCGTAACGAACCTTAAAGTTGTCGGGGCACTCACTGTTAATGAAGGTATTCTCAATACCCTCGAACCATTGTAGAAGTCCCGTAGCTCCCTCTTCTCCACTGAACTTAGGAGGATTACAGGAATTAAAGTGCTTAAGAGTGCAGGCTGGGAAACCATTCCCGTTCCCGTTGTGGTTTCCATTTCCGTTTCCGTTTCCATTACCGTTCCCGTTGACGTTACCGTTCCCGTTGCCGTTACCGTTCATCTGGATGACTTGAGCTAGTAAGTTAGGAACCAGAGTCGCGATTTGCTGCGCCATTTGTTGAGAAATGATCGCAGCCAGTTGGGCATCAACACCATTATTGTTGTTGTTATTGTTGTTGTGGTTAGCGTCGTGGTTGTTGCTATTCACTTCATCTTGATTGTCACCACTGTTAAGGCGAGTGCTGCGACGTGGAGGCATGATCTGTAAGAGACACAATGAAATGAATGAGGTTATATAAGGAATGTAATCATTTATTCATTAATTAAAACGAATAAACGAAAATGTTGACTTATCAAAGATTCTAGATTCTAATAACATAATGAAGACATGCTTTAGCCTATAAGTGAACACTCATCCCGAGAATTCCCAGGTAGGCATCCGGGTCCCTCGTCTGATTGGGATATATGCGCAATGCCAGCCTAGACAGAAGACTCAGAATACAGGCGTTCACCCTTCCAGATTGCACGTGTTCGTTATTAAAATCTAGAACTTCGACGGGATCTCAAGGTGGTTCAGGTTAAACCTGAGGATTTTGTCCTATTAATCTAATGGTGGATCAGGATTGCAGGAAACGAATAAGAGTAGTCACTTGTAGGCTTAGGGTTGTATAGGATAGGGATAAGATTAAGGAAGCAATTAGGATTTCAAGTAAGAGAAGCAAGTACTGTTTAAGTCCCTAAGGTTATAGTCTAGATTATTTTCTAATAACCTAATTCCCTATAACCAAGGCTCTGATACCAATCTGTAACACCCCAACCAATGGCGGAAACATCGGAATGTCACGTGTTGATGATTGTTTCAGTAGCACATGGTATAAATTGAATTTTAAATAATTTATTCATAACATAAATATCCAAAATAAAATGGTGTCTAGAAATCCAAATACATGATATCAAATAAAGCAACAACTTCAAATAACTTCAAACAAAAACTTCATGATAAATCCTCATGCATACTCAAGCCTCAGCTTCATTGTTACCTGAAACATGTTAATTTTGAAAATATTTTTGGATCAGCAAAAGTTGGTGAGAATTACATAGGTTTTGATAATCGAATAAACTTGTACAATTCAAGTGTCTTGGCAAGTCTAGTCCATATGTGAAAACATACTAGAAGTAAATCGAGTGCATAATCAACCCTTGTGACTGTTATATTGTGGTACATCCCATACGCTCATGGTTCACTCGATTATGTTATGCGATAACAATCACCCACGCTACCTTTGTAGAAGGCACATATCCGGGTGGGATTGTCAGTCCAATAGATCTATCATTGTATACCGTCGGCTGATCAATGTTAATGATTATGCTAGAATATTGTGCTTACCCTAGTCATGTTTAAGACATAATGTAACATAGAAAAACACATAGACACTTTATGATTGAATTGCATATAGAATGTTGTAACATGTTTCACCCCAAAAATGGTGATAAATAGAAAAGGGGCTATGTAAACTCACCTTAGCAAAATGTTATGTCTCGTGAAAAATAGAATATGTGTTGCCCAACAATGCCAAGTGTTATCCTATAATTAAGGTAGTTAATATGTCTAAGTCTTTCTAGTCTACAAATATATTCTAGGGCTTCGAATTGGGGATAAGTGCTTGTTTGATTAATAAATAAATGTTTAATAAATAAGAGAAATTTGACAAATAAATAAACAAAAGTCTTTTTGTAATTTTTAAATTAAAGATGGTCACAATAATAAGTTTTAAGTATGAAAATAATTTTTATAAAATTATTTTCTTAAAAATAGAATATTAAATCTATTTATTACAAATTGTTAAAATATAACTTTAATATTTAAAATACTAAAATTAAAGAATTATTAAATTAAAAGTTGTATTTCTGTTCCAAATAAATAGAAATAATTTATATAAAATTTTGGTGCAAAAATATTGAAAAATGAATTTATTATGATTTATATATGATTAAAACTAACAAAAATTTATTAAAAATATTAAATAAATGATTTTTCAGAAATAAAAATCATTTCAGAAAAGTTTATTGTTATAAAAACTCAGAATAATTTTTGTGGAAATTTATAAAATTGTTTTGATATTTTTATAGAATTTTATAAATAAAATAGAATAAACTTGAATTATTTATTATATATATTAAATAAATAAAGTTTTGAAAACTAAAAATTGTATGTTAAACTTTTTCACTAGATTAACATAAAATAATTTTTGTATAATTTATAAAAGAGTTTTAGTATATTAAAATGAATTTTAAAAAAAACAAAGGAATATATATATATATACTTAGTTAAAAAGAATGTTTGTTGATGCCATGGTTCGAACCCGGGCCCTTGGCCGGTTCGTTGGTTTTAAATCACAAGCCCAGACCGACTGGTCTGGACCCTGAGAACGTTTGATTTCAGATTATATTAATTATATACAATAAGGAAAATCAGATTTATATTCATTTAAAAGAAAAATGTTAAAACCGTTTCAATGGGACTCGAACCCGCGTGCACATACAAACAAACATCAGACACAACCACTTGATCTAGATCAGTGGTTGTGTTTGATTCCAGTTCCTTTAAAATATAAAACCAAGTACTGAAATGTGTTCATCCCCAAATTAAACGATTCGAGCCCTAGATTTATCAATTGATCAAATTACACAACAATAACCCAATTAATCATAGGGTTATTGTTGTGTGATTGCCGAAGAATAAAACCCACATGAAAAACATCACTTACAAACAAGATCTCGTGATTCTAGTGCGGTCAACAGAAAAAGTCAACACGAATACGTTTGCTTCGAATGAATGTTTAATAACAGAAATTGAGGATTGTGAGAGAGTTTTCGGCGATGTGAGAAGGTTTTGTGATGTCCAATTTATAGGGATAGGGTCTGGGCTGCACGATTGGAAAGTTGACCGTGTATTCATGGTGATGACGCGTCAACATGTATAATTGGCATGATTCTGAATTCAATTCAGCGTGTAAGTGACGCGCAATCAACCAACCAGTCTCCAATCATTCCTAATTTGGATTAACACGCGTTTAATATGGTTAATTATGGTAGATTGTGTCATAGTTGACTTTCCAAGTCAACCGTGAAGAACTTAGGGTCGTGATATAACAATTGTAAGCTGGAATTAAAACAAGAAGTGTGGGTAGACCAGATGGTGATGTTGTGTGTGTTTGTGACCCGGCTTGGGGCGCGGGTTCGATTCCCGGCCCAAGCATAATATTTTTTGATAATTAAAACTATATATATGTATATTATATATAAATAATATAATATTAGGGTTCCAAATGCGTCACAATAATAATTAAAAATGAATAATAATAATGAAACTTGACGTTTTTATTCATGATAATAGTAACGTACAAGTATAAATGCGTAATGTTACAGTTTTACCATACCCAACAATAATGTTGCGAATACTGCTAGAATTAAAAATAGACGAGAACTTATCAAATTGAGGAGACATTGTACCTGTTGCCCCGGTGTCCATGGTCCAGGATGGATCATTATGATGAAGCGCCAAATTATAAAGAGCCTGAGCAATATCCGTGGGAGAGTAGTTGGCCGAGTATGATTGGGCCTGGTTGGCAGTGTTGGGCTTGGGGCCCAATAAACCCGCGGAAGATTGACGTGCCTGGTGGGCCTGAGCAGAAGGGTTTTGTGAGGGATTGGCAGAATTGTTTTGTGGGTATTGATTATGGGCCGCCGTAGGGTAGTAGAATGGAGATTGGGCCTATGAGTTAGCGGGGTTGAGGGAAAGGGGCACGGTGGGTAAGACCAGGAGGGCCACGGTGAGAAATTTTAAGGGGTTTGTGGGGTACCGGGCCATAGAGAGGGTTGCCAAACTTGTTGTTGAAACCGACCCCGACCGTATGAACCGCGACCACGACCGCGGCCTCGGCCACGTCCGCGATCGGAAACCATCGGATGGGGCAGAATTTCGGGTATCATTCGGTGGGTTCGGATTTGAGGTAAGTGTGTTAAGTGCGGTACTGGCAGATTGAGCCGCAAGAGAGGTTTGGCAAATCTTTTGATCCTCGACTTGGCAAAGCCTAGAGCGAGCGTCATAGAAGGTGGGTAATGGTTGTGTGTTTTGAAGTATGAGGGAGATGGTTTCGTAGGGTTCGGTTAGGCCGATGAGGATTTGCATGACAAGTTGGTTTTTGGTGACATTGGCTCCTAGACTTTTGAGTTAGTCGAAAAGTAGTTTCATGTCTTGGCAATATGAGGACATGTCTGAAAAACAGTCTAGGCGGGTGTTGAAACATTTATTTTGGAGGGCGATAATTCGGGCGACTTGGTTGTCTAGGAAAAGGTTTTTCAGGCGGCACCAGGCATCATAGGCGGTGGTATTAGTGATCATGATGGTGTGTACCAAGTCTTGGGTGATAGTGCCATAAATCCATTGCAAGACTATGGCATCTATGCGTTCCCAAGACTCTTGATGGGTGGTTTTTGGAGGGGATTCTTTGTCTTTTTCGGACGAAGAGGAGGACGAGGGGGCGGGGACACGGGGTAAGAGATGATCGTAAACCTCACAAGCCTTACAATGAATGGTGAAGAGTTCAGCCCATGTATTGTAATGCTCGGTTTGGCGATCAAGAATAATGGGAATAAAATTTTTGATGTTGGTAACGGTCACATCAGGATGAATAGAGGACATGGTGAAGGTGTTTGAGGTATTTGCGATGAAGAATGGAAGAAGAAAAAAAATTGTGTTTCGGTGATAGGCTGCTACGGCCGCAGGAAGAGGACTCAAAGGATGCTAGGGTTTTGGCTTGATACCATGTTAGAATTATTATGGTTCACAACCTTGCAATTCTCATTGATTGATCATCTATAAATACAAGAGTAATATCCCTATAATTATGGAAGGGATATACATTATCATAATTACAAATAATTTACTAATAATACACATTGACTAATTATAATCTATTACCATCATTTATCTTGTTTACATTATCGATAAGACGACCCTCAGAAGCATAATCTTTTGAAATTTGTTCTTGAATCCTCTTGATCATTTTAGATTTTGATGATGAAGATGAAGCCATTACTGGAAAAAAAAAAGATAAGTTGTGATTCAATTGTGTGGTCTGAAAGTAATTTTGTAGAGATAAATATATAAAGAAAACAATAATAACAAGGTGACAAAATATCATTCAAGAAAATTACTGTTATTGTTTGTTTGTTTGCAATAATTGATTTCCAGATGCACGTGTAAGACATTGTAGACGCACGTATATGACTTGGATAGACGCACGCGTATACTATTTGGACACACTTACTAAAAACAAATGAGAAACCAAGTAATCAATTACATAAACGCACGTTGAAAACATTGGTTAACCCTAAACGCACATTTAAATATCATCATCTTCCTCATACAAAACACTGTTAACCCTATTCACAACTTGTACATCTGTCTATCTATAAATACATACATGATCGTTGATTTTAATTAACAAAAGATATAATCAAAATCTAAAAGAAAGAAACCATACGATGTTCACTCAAAATCAATTGTTACAAAAAAAAAAAGTAGAATGATCGAAAACAGAGCATGTTTATAAATCGAAAATAGAATTAGGTTTAATTGATTCGTGGATTGATTAGATGGTCAATCTAAAATACATAATCGTTCGAATTGAAATACAGAATTGAATAGAAAAATTCTCGATTATAATTGAATCATGATTTAATGATCAGAGATTACGAATAACAAAAGGACTAATTTACCCCTTTAATTAACCAGGTTTACGTTAAGTAAACTTAACTATAATTGACAGGTGGCATGATTTAATGGTTTTCTACACTTCTCACGTTAAGAAGCTTTGTATCGTATACTTTCTCATTACACATTTGGTTGAATACATGAGGGTATACTTCGTTTCTATATTTACAGTTTGCAGGATTTAAGCTAGCACCGTTGGTATTTGACGAGACTTCGCATGGTGAGAGTCAGGTGACCAAGAATATCTAGGTTAGTTATATAAGTATTAACTCTAATTGCAATTTTGTATTTTTTTTTATTCAATGTTTGATATAATTTTATTTAAAAGATCTATTTACAAAACATATTAGCTTAACTCGCGCCATGGTTGCAAAACTCATTAGGTAGTGACAACTTAGTTAACTAGTGAGTTACGAGCAGTGTTGTCAGAATCGTTAGGCAATAGTCGGTCGGTGAGGTACCGAGTAGCGATTAATTAGGATTAGTAGGGATTAATCGTAATTAATCGGATTGAGATTTTATATGTAATTTTCAGTTTTATATATATACACACACACATAATTTATTTGTTGTTTTTCTAAGTACACATGTTTTAACCTATTCCTCGCCTCATATCTTTATGTATATAGGATTAGTCGCCAAAATTTATAGGTTTGGGTTCGGAATCTGACCGAAATTTACGGATTTTGGCTAGAATCGCTAGACAGCCACAGACTAGCGATTAATCGGTGTTTACTCGGTGAACCTACAACTAGTAATTAATCGGAGGTTAGGCGAGATTTTTACAACCATGGTTACGAGTACTCGAAGATGACTCACTGAGAGGGTGATTGGGATTGCGTTTGAAAACAACTTATTGACTTATTGACTTCTCCAAGAAACTAATAAGTCAATAAGCTGTTTGTGTAATACAAAATCACTTTCGATATTGACTTTTCAATAAGGGTGAAAAAATGTTTTTAAGAAGTCAGAAATCATAGCTTTTGACTTTTGAAAAAAATTACAAATCTACCACTCATACAACCAATCTTCACAATAAGTTAAGCGAACCATTAAAAAAACATTTTATTGACTTTTTGACGTTTCTTATCACAAAAGCTAATCAAAACACTGTTTTTTAAAACTCCTTCTCAAAAAGTCATAAGCCATTAATCACTTTTAACCAAAAACACTTTTACATTTTCAAACTCAATCGTTAACACCCTCTGAGTCCTTGTGTGATCGACACGTAGACGAGATTTTTACAACCATACGCGTAGCGGTTAGCCATGATAAAATAGTTGTAAGGACTAAAGATGATCAAACTCACATAATCAAGGGTTTGTTCCATTCCCACACTCTCTTCCAACAAAACCCTACTATACCATCATCAGCCGAAACCTTCTCCTTCCTTCCTTCCTTCGTTCCATGGTATCAACAACTGTTAACTTAATCTAATCACACCTTAATCTACTTATTATGGCTGCTGTATCACGAGGTCTTGTTTCCTACCTCCGTAATCTATCTATAAGCCCTAATCGAACCATAGCCTATCAGTTTTTAAGAACCTTCAGTTCAGAAGCATTGATCAATGAGCAAGAACAAAGTAATCGAATCATTGAAGCTAAACAGGGAGTAATGACGCCTAATTCTAGAAGAACAGGGGTTATTGCTGTGAAATGTGGGATGACTGCTCTTTGGGATAAATGGGGTGCTAGGGTTCCTATTACTGTCCTTTGGTTTGATGAGAATATTGTTTCTCAAGTTAAAACTCCTGAGAAAGAAGGGATTACTGCTTTACAGGTATTATTATTATTATTATTATTATTATTATTATTATTATTATTTTGAATCTTTTGATGGGTTTGGGTTCAAACTCATTCTAACAACATTGGAACCGTCTCGGGATATTAGATTTTAGGTTTTAGCTTGTAGATTATAGAATTTTTGTTTCAGATCATTGTGTATTTTTATTTATCTTTGTGTTTTTTTTTTTTTTGGCATTGTGTTATATATTGTGATTAATTGTGTCTTTGTAAGCTTCGTTGATTTAGGAGATACACGTATGATAACTCAACCCTCTTTTATGTGCGCTAGGGTTTACGAAATTTGGATTTGGATGTAGAGTTGGTGTTTAAGTGGTGAATTGGTGATGGAATCGATATGTGTTTAGTTTTAGTTGTGGATTGAAGGCTACTGTTGTTTTAATTAGTTACTTGAGTATAAGGCTTGCTGTGGTTGGATCGTTTATGGTAAAGCTTCGGAAGTTAACACTTGGGCATTATGTATTGATATATGATCCAGTAAGAATTTCATCATTATGTGATATCCGTGTAAGAGCATTTTTACAACGTGTCCCGCGTGGCATGGTCCGGAAGTACAAGGGGAAGGCGGACCTGCCCGCTATGTGGATGGTGTTCGCCTGGTGGTCCGGATGGTTTGGTCTGGCACTCTGGCTGCAAGGACTTGGTCCGCAACAACGTGTGTATGGCTCCCATTGGGGTTATTTAGAGGTCTGGAGTGTGAAAGTAGGTGATGATGATGTGGGGTATGAAGTGGAGGTTTGTACATCGTTTAATAAACGTTTAAGGCATGCGTCTCGAATGAAGAAAACTTGCGCCTCATGTTGTTGTCAGTTGTGTGTGTTTTTGATGTTTTAGATTTTCTATGTCAAATTGTCAATTATTTTATTTTTGGTGTGTGTTTTTTATGTTTTAGTCTTTTAGACTTCTTTGTCCTGTTTTTTTTTTTAATAAAACATACTATTTTTATATTTTATTAGTTAATTCCGCCGTTATTCGCCTAGAGTCTTACGTCTCGTGAGGCGAAGGGGAAAGTCCTTGAGGCTCAATTCCGTTCTTTTAAACTTTGGGTTTGTAGAGATCTGGTGTTGTGGGAAAATGGGGGGTTTTGACTTTTGAGGGATATATGGCATGTTGACGTGGAGGTTTGTAGGCAATAGCATTATGGATGCTCTAAGGCCCACATAAATGTCTTGGATGGATCCTTGAGAAAGCTTTGTTATATGCTGTTGAAAACCTGGACTAAAAAAGGGTGTCCACTGCCCCAGGTGCTTACGGGAAATGAAAAATCGCCTTACGACGTCGACACCTGAACTGCAGCCAAGGGAGATGGCTTGAGGCTGCTTCAGGGAGCCTCCTTTATAAGATGTTTATGCTTATTCTGGTGCTTGGATCACATTGATTTCTTGTACCATGCGAGATCCATGATTTTTCTTGCGTGAAATTAGTCCGTCAACCAGAGCGTCATGCAAACCATTGACCCTGCTTTTTGTAGGGCCTGGGATTACTGATTAGTCAGCTCGTACAAGCGAGCACTCTGCACCTGCTAGCCGATATTAGAGCTATTTAGGAGACTATGGCACCCGATGAGAAGTGTAATGAAATTATCACTGTTAGGGATGAATGAATTGCAATTGACAGGGATAGAGCCAGTAAGATCATTTGTATATTTAAGAAAATACAATACCTTATTGTTCTATATGATAAGAATTGATAGGCTGATACGTTTGCAAAGTAATTCTTTAGGTTTAATACTCTTGAATAAGAAAATGTTAAATTTAACAACTAACAAACTACAAAGAGGCAATTCAACTTAGGGTACACTGTAAGTGTGCCTGATGGACCTGTTATTAGGAATAAAAATAGATTTTGAAGCCGTTATTCTTGTTTTTGGTAATTAGATTGGTTGTGGGCACAAAAAGGAGAAACACTTAACAAAGCCAGAAGTGGGACACTTTAGAGCACAGGGTGTTCCTTTGAAGAGGAAGTTGAGAGAGTTTCCTGTGACCGAGGACGCATTACTTCCACTTGGGACTCAGATTAGCGTTCGTCATTTTGTCCCTGGCCAGTACGTTGATGTTACTGGAATCACAAAAGGGAAAGGTTTTCAGGTGACAACTTATCTATCTTAATTATGTTTTATAATGTTTATATCTAAATTTGCTAACTCTTATATTGATATTTGTACACCAATTCAGGGTGTGATGAAAAGACATAATTTCAAAGGAATGCCCGCAAGTCACGGAGCATCTTTGTCGCATCGAAGTCCTGGTTCTACAGGTCAGAGAGATGCTCCTGGTAAGGTATGTGTGCCCATTTTTCCATTAATTTATTTCTTTGTTTTTTCATATAATTTACTGCATCTTTTGGTGGATAGTGCTGATAAAAATCGTCTCTGAATCAGGTATTTAAAGGTAAAAAGATGCCTGGTCGTATGGGTGGGAAGCAAAGAACAGTAAAAAATGTGTGGGTATACAAGATAGATCCTGCAAGGAACCTGATGTGGGTCCGAGGCCAAGTACGATCTGGATTTCCATCTATATTTTGTATACGATTTTTGAAATTATCTTCATATTTGGTCATATTTGGCTATAGGTACCGGGGAACGAGGGCAATTTTGTATTCATAAAAGATGCATGGTACAAGAAACCCGATATATCAACACTTCCATTCCCAACTTACTTTTCGACGGAAGATGAGGACGAGAGCAGTTTGGAACCACTAGTTGCAGATCTTGGGGATACCGATCCATTCATGGCTGCAGATTAATCAATGCGAATCTTTTAACTTGTGTTTTATCTTCGCTCAAGGCTTCTTAGAGATAGGTTGGTTGATTCTTAAATCTTGATGAATGTAAAAGCTGGGAGAAGCATCAGCTTGGATTTTGTTTTGATGATAGAAAAGAAATGATGAGAGATGTTGTGTGGCTGGTGAAAACTATAGAACCAATTTTTAAATAAAATATTAAGCTTGTTGCCCGCCTGCCAGCTATCTTCATGTAATTTTTCATGATTATGTGTTAATTAAACATAATTTTAATTTTAATATTAAAGTTTTGCCATTGGTTTAATTTTTTGTGTTTATGTTTTAAACGGGGTGTTAATCATGTCGAGTTCGTTGGAGGTTATAAACGGGTTGAACGTATAAACTTTATACTTAACAATATTTTAGCGAGCGATATACTTTTAGTACAATTTGAACACAGTGCATTCGCTAAACTGGATATAGGTGAACCCAAACGAGTTGCGACTCGCCATATATATATGCATGATGCATTTTTGGACCTTTGACATGTCTTTCTTGCTTTCCTAACATCCAAACCCTAAATATTTACATCAGTATACGCGATTACGATACAAACATGTTCCTGGATCAACACGAACAAACACATTATCAAGGTAATGGCTCTTGTGAATCTCCCAAACGCGACAAATGAAGATATGCATCTGTTCCTGCAACACAACACAAGACAAAACATTCCATATCATCTTCAAGTCCCAACAGATCTAACCATTTAATTGATTCCATTTATCAACATACCATAGCCTTCCATGGAGATTATTTGTAGATCTCCTCCAAAATACCGAGCATACAAGCGGCTGATGGGCAGCCCGTATCCATACCCCGCCATTGTCACCACATCTGCTGATCCAACATCTAACTTCTCATAAACTGGATCATTAGCAGTGCTGTACAGATATGTAAAAATCCTAGGAAGACCACTCCTTGCTATTCCACCACCTTCATCTGAAACCTAGTCACAAACAATACATAAAAATCATCAAAATATGAAACATAATGAAAAGAAAAAACTATTATCTAAAATTTACGAAACCGAGCATACCTTGATTGTAACATCTTCTTCCCCATCAGCCACTATTATGCATATAGGCGGTGCTGGTTTGTCTGACTCCATATACCGCTCTTGGACTGCGCGCAGCGAATTCTTAACCAACTCAAACACCATCATATGCAAGTGTGTTGGGACATATGGGAATGTGAAACCAGGATCACCATAGATATTAACATTTGGTGCACTGCCATACTCTCGTGAACAAACAGAACGCGCGTCTTCACTGGCATCTTTAGCAACCTGAATGGGAGACATTTTTGCGTGTATATAACCGATACAGTTTGGTAGTTGGTTGGGATCATGAACCGCCACGTGTTGACCTGTGTTTGACCAAGATTTGAGCCACAAAACCAAGTTTAACATTCATTTTTTTTTTGTGCCATTGATTACATAGATTGATAGATGGAATTTAGAGGTGACAACTTTTGACATGACCCGAAACACGTCACGTAAGAATCAACTTTTGACATGACCCATCGTGTCCAGGTTACATTTTTAAGTGTATTCGGGTTAGTGTTGATATTTTTTACACAAAAAAATATGGGTCATTTTCAGGTTGAACAATCCAACCCGTCATCCCACCAACCTGACACGATTGACACCCCTAAATAAGATACACAAGGTTCGAAACTAACCAATTAGCATTCGAATTCCGATTCTCGACATATAAAACCGATCTAGAAACTGTTGGATTTCATCAAGATCCTCGTAATCAAGCTTCGAGTCAAGACTCTTCTTCAACTGTTGAACTCCTAGAGCCATAGTAGGAACAACATTATTATGCCTCACCTTAATCAACTTAATCATCCTTGTAAACTCCCTCTCGTTGTCTATGTTCTTGATCTCTGGAAATGATCTAAGGTCCCGAAACGAATCCAAATACCAATCTCTCACCTACAAATCAAAATCACCTGCAATCAGATACAATCAACATCCAAATATACCTAAAGGCCGTTGTTAAAGAGCCATCAGTCACCACCTCAAAACATGCCACAACATAAGAGCCATATGACACGGCAAAAAAAGTCGTATAGTCACATCAGTCATTTATTTGTCGGTCAAACAATCATACATGCCATATGATTTGGCTCTCACACAACCCATATGACCATTTTCACCATATTATATGGCCCGTTTGACCACTTTTGCCCCTGGTCAATGGCATCTGGATAGCGTGTAACCGAACAGTGTCCTTACCTAAATCCCAGTTTTGCTACAAACACATAACAGAAACACCCCAATTGTTCAAACACAATTACATACAATCAGAACCCAAACAGAATTTGCAAACTTATCGAGCAACCCCCCAAGAAACACAATACTTGTTCTTGAACCCTCATAACAAAATGATGCATGTGTTGCAAGATTCAATTATTCCATGATCATATTATGCCTAAAATCACAATTCTGCTACAAACACATGATAAAGATAACAACTTTAACAAAATCCATAACAAAAAAATAATAGTAACACAAATAAAAAATAAAAAATTCAGTACCAAATTTGTCATGATCATTGAACATACCTAAATCACATTTCTGCTACAAACCCATGATAAATATCACAACTTTAAGAAAACCCACAACAGAAACACCCCAAAAAACAAAATGCTTATGTTTTAACATATAATATCATATGATCATTGAATACACCTAAATCCTTATTCTCCTACAAACCCATGATAAAAACTACAACTTTAACAAAACCCGAGAAAAAGATTACAATTTTAACAATACCCACAACAAAAACAACCCAAGTTATATAAAAAAAAATACTTATGTTTTAACATATAATATCATATGATCATTGAATACACCTAAATCCCTATTCTCCTACAAACCCATGATAAAAATTACAACTTTAATAAAACCCATGAAAAATATTACAATTTTAACAACACCCACAACAAAAACACCCCAAATTATATATATATAAAAAAACAAAATCAGAACAAAATTGGACATACTTTAAGAACAGCAGGTTTTTCAGACAAACCATAGGGAAGAGACTGAAGTTCAATTGCACGTCTAGCAATCCTAATTGGAAGCTCTCTATGAAGAAATTGAGCAGCTAATATCATATTACGTTCCGATTGTACGGACCCAAAATCCAACATGCAGCGTAAGCTAACACCCATCTGTTTCATGGAGCCCCATTTATGCACCTCATCGATTAAGGTCTTGGGGAAGCTGTCGTACAGCTTCTTGGTGGCCATTATTGTGATGACCCAATTGTTGGTTTATGATTAATATTATTATTATTGTTGTTGTTATTACAGGCCTCAATTCAGCATGATCATAAAGATTGAGGAAAAGGACGGAGGAATTGAGGAATTGGGATTGTGTTGAAGGCATGTAAGTTTGTTTATATACATAAAAAAGGATTAAAGAAATATGTTGTGTGAATTGGAGGTATTAACAGCAATGGTGGTATTGTATTTCAGCCATTAAAAGTTAGGAATTCAATGGATTGTCATGGAAAAAGAAATAAGGGAACATGTGTGTCGTTCTTATCAATTGAATTGAATGATTCTTTTTAACTAAACTATATTTTTTTAAATAATATTTTTGTTTTTTAGAGTTTAAAAACGTTAGTTTGTATATGTATTCTTTTTTACTTTTTCTGTAAATTTGAGATTTCTGTTATTTTACTTGTTTAGTTGCGAAGTATGAAAAAACTTGTTATCGTTCTTTTTGGTTTTGATACTTTTGTCCCATTGGCTCCCGAAGTTATAGGGTTTCCAGACATGGTATGGAGAGTTGTGTATAACAATTTCTCAACCTCTAGGAACTAAGGTTTTATTTTCGGTATAATATGGTTCACCATTCAAAAGGGGGATAGGGTTGTAGCTCTGCTTGTTGCCTATTTACCAACCATCGAGTTGTAAGTTGTTTTCTATTGTGTTTTGAATGATATGAAATCCAATAGATTGTATGATAATATCGTAACGATTTAACTTGTAGTTATAACTTACGTGACAACATGATTGGGTATATTATGTTTTGTTTGATGGTAGTACATCTATTAATCTATTAATATATATAAAAGAATTGAACATTGCTGACGTGGCGTGCAATGGTGCTTTCAACCTCTCCATGAAACTGTCACGTGGCAATTTAAGTGTTTTTGAATTATTTCCTTTTTTAATTAAATTGAGTTATTTTAGGAAAAAAAAAAATTTAAAAATAAATTTAAAATTTTCTCTCTCATAGTTCCTTATATAATTTTTAAACGTTTATATCTTTTATATACGGAATTTTTTAAAGAAAAAAATTATACCAAATTAACGAGCGTTTTATTATCTTTCCAATGAGTACCATAGTGTTATATAAAAAACAGAGAAAAAATCGACTATTTTTTGTGGGGTTTCGTTCATACAGGAAAAAAACACACAAAGTGTTCATGTTATTCATTAATCATGTTTTTTTCTTTTAAACCAGGTTTTTATCTACGATGTTGAAAATCAACCCAATCGCCATGTTATCATTGGAATTTTACTAGGTATACTTCATCAAGAGAAGCTAGGAGAAAGAATCGCGCAACACGGCAACACATGGTGTCAGCTTATAGCAATATTATTTTTTATTTATTTAATTACAAGAGTAATAAATATTACTATTAGTATTAGTATTATTAGAATGATTATATTTTTCAACCCCGGGACGCTCTCGGAAAGAATTGATAGTTGCTGCGTGGCGTTCAATGGTGGCCTCAACTATCTCTTGATTATGCCACGTGGCATAATGAGATGCAATGGTTGTAACTTAAGTGTTTGTTTAGTTGATTAGGTTAGGAATTATAAGAGCCATTAAAATGTGAGAAATTAGATAGATGTTATGAGTTTTTGAATAGTTGCAGCGTACATAAATGATTCTTTAGATGATTACTGATTAGGTTTTAGATTAGGGAATATGAGTTATTACTGATTAGAATACTATGAACATGCAATGATTGAGAGATTTTGTGGTTAGTTAACTTGAGCCATTTGCAATAGGTTATCACGTAAAATTAGTTTTTCAACCCCGGGACCCTCCCGGGGTATTCAGCTAGTATTACATAAAGTCATAAACACAAGTTACACAAGTATTAGTTATTCCTGTTTTTGATTTATGGTTAGTGGAGGGTTATGATATGTACGTAATGGAATTTTGTGCGACTCTTTTGCTTTGTTGATATTTTGTACTTTTGTTAGGGCTGGTAATGGGTAATTTGTGTAAGACACAGTTAGACCTGTTAATTGAAAAGTACATTATGCCACTTTTTTATTTTTTTTAAATAATTAGATTAAGAAGAAAAGATCCATCATATCTTTTTTTGTATATATATAAAACATATAACTGTGTTATAAATATGGGACATAAATGAGTTAAACGAGTCGTGTTCATGTTTAGAATTTATGTTGTTCGCGTCGTAAAGACATGTTAAACCTGTTAAGACACGATTTGTCAGCCCTAACTTTTGTCTTCAAATATGAATTATATATGCATTTGGAGTTGGCTAATACATAGGTGTCGTCTATATTCGGATTTGGAGAGTATGGTATATTACAAAATTTATACAATGTATTAGGTGACAATAATGTTTCTATGTTTTAAGAGGTTGTACATGAATACGTGATTATTAACAACAAATGATTTATTTATTGTTATTTAGCAAATTGGTGTATAGAATTTTGGTGTTGGCTTTTTGGTATGGGAAGAAGCAATCAAGAAACATCTATTATTATAGTGTTTTAACTTTGCAAGTTAACCAAACATGAATATTGCGATAACTTCATCGATTACCTTTTGTATTGCATTACGTTTTCCATTTTATGTTAAACCAAGTAAACCCTAAAACTAGTTATATTAGCCGAATCAGGATGATGAGTTTTAAAGCCTATGTCACATTTTCAATTAATTCTTGTTAATAAATATGTAATGTAACGTTGAGTGAATAAAGGATTAAGAAAAGCACGAAAACATTAATATAAAAAGATAACGTTAAATTTAGAAATCGTATCCCTTGGTTTCATTATTTTCTAAGATACATAAAATAATAGAATTTTATGGGGGAGATTGTTGGTTTAAGTCTTGTTTTTTGACCAAATGTCATGCGTGAGTCATAAATTTTACTATAATATGTTTTGGGTCGGTGGGCTTCTTTTGAAATTTGGGATGAGCTGGATCACAAGCGTTGTCTTTGATCGTGGTCTTGGGTAACCTTTCTCTATGGACGTACCTAAGTTGCTAGGGTTTGTTGAAAATTGAAAAAAAAAATGGATAGATATGACACATAGATGGGTTTCTATTGATGTTTATCAATACATCAATCATTAAGGACTGCTATTTATTTATTATTTATTATTAAAATTGGAAGGAGTGTCACTTAAGTTTATATGATTTTAAACTATTAAGTTTTTAACGTTTTAAACCGTATGTCATAGAAAGCAACAAACATATCCCATGTGTCATCACGTGTAAAAGAAAATACACATTTGGTTTCTTCATAACTTATAAAAAATTTAGAAAATAATATTTTATTTTTTAGAAGTATTAAAATGAGTTAGTTTGTAGTTTTGTACGGTTTTTTTTTCTCTTTTACTTTTTCTGTAAATTCAGTTTTTTCTATGACTTTTTGTTATGCATGTTGTATCGTTATTGTTTGATGTTACACGAGTATAAAATATTTGTCGATAGGTTTATACTTGTGTCTTACGTAATGGAGTTTTCGAGTCTTTTATTTTGTACACATTTTGTACTTTCACCTTTAAATTAATGTAAATTATTTATGCGTTTGGTGCACTTCCATACTCTCGTGAACAAACAAAGCAAGTGTCATGAGTCTTGATTGGCATCTTTAGCTACCTAAATTGGAGACATTTGTGTGTATATAACATTAAGGCTATATAGTATGGAATTAGGCTATATAGTATGGAATTGAGACATTTCAAAGTTTTGATTGTGTACGTAATTTCCCACGTGAGTTTACAAAAAAGGTTCTATTTTGTTGTGTGATTTGGAGATTTTATAGCCACCAAAATGTTGATGTGATGGCGTGTGAAGAATGGGAATCGAACAGAAAGGTTGTCATGAAGAAAAAATGAGGAAAAGTGTGTTTCGTCATGGATAGATATATCTTTTTTTTTTTTTTTTTTTTCAGAACAAGAAAAATTACATCAAGATAACGGGCAGGCGAGCAACAAGCTGCGTCGTCTCCCCTTTATGAATAGCAAATCCTAACCTACTAAAAACGTAACCCTACCCACCCGGAGCCGAGACACTACTATGAATAACCCGTTGGACCCTGGTCAGGAAACGGGTAGCCAAAAGTGTGTTTCATCATGGATAGATATATCGTTTTTTTTTTTTTTCAGAACAAGGAAAATTACATCAAGATAACGGGCAGACGAGCAACAAGCTGTGTCGCCACCCCTTTCTAAATAGCAAATCCTAACCTACTAAAAACGTAATCCTGCCCACCCGGAGCCGAGACACTACTATGAATAACCCGTTGGACCCTGGTCAGGAAACGGGTAGCCTCCGGTGCCAATGAGCCAAAGGTATCAAAGGCCAAGGGCACAAAAACATGTTGGTTCTCCTCACAGGCTTTAGCATGTTTTTCTACCTTCTTTGCCTCTGCTTTCCGCACCGCTTGCCCTGCTACAAAGCCACTATCCCTCAACCCAACTAGGGAAGATACACCCGTCAGGTCAACACAAGCATGTTTCCCCCGGCCCACCCAAAGACTAGGGGATATATCATTTTGTTGTTAATTTGTTATTGGATGTGATATTTTGGTTTGTATTTTTTTTTTTTTTTTTGTACGTATAGATTTTTGTTATGAAGTTTGCTATAAAAAAGGTGGTGTCTATATTCATATATCAATAACTTATAATAAAAGAATTGAATATTGATGAGGTGGTATTTAATGGAGGCCTAAAAAAGCTATTTTAATGACATAGCATTCAAGGAGGCATTCTCCTTTTTTAGTGTGCCATGTGTCATGCCATGTGGCAAGTTAAAAATAAATAAATAATAATATAAAACCTAATCTACTAAATTTAAATTTAGTTATTTTAGGAAAAAAAGAATTTAAAAACAAATTTAAATTTTTCTCTCTTATTTTCCTCCCATAATTTTTAAACGTTAATATATTTTATATTCGATATTTTTTAAAGAAAAAAGTTACACCAAATTAACTAGCGTTTTATTATCTTTCCAACGAGTACCATAGTTCTATATAAAAACGGAGAAAAAAACGACTATTTTTTGTGGGGTTTCGTTCATACAGGAAAAAAAACACAAAGTGTTCTGGTTATTCATTAATAATGTTTTTTCTTTTAAACCAGGTTCTTATCTACGATGTTGAAATTCAGCTCAATCGCCATGCTTTTATTGGAATTTTACTCTTTTAAAGATGCATAGGTATACTTCATCAAGAGAAGGTATGAGAAAGAATCACAACACTGCAACACATGGTGTCACCTTATAGCAAGGTTATTTTGTTATTTATTTAATTACAAGGGTAATAACAGGGCCGTCTCCGAGAATGCTAAACAAAATTTGGGCCTCGGGCGAAAAAAAAAATTGGGCCCAAAATTTTGTAAAGAGGAATGAATAAAAAAAAAAAAAACTAAATATGGTGTTAGAACCAAGGCTTGAACTTGAGACCTCTACATTAAATTTGCATGGTTTTTCCAACTCCACTAACAAGACTTTTGTTTATAAAGCACAAATATATATCCTAAATATAGAATTTAATATATATATATGTATTTTTTTTTTAAAGTTCGGGCCCATTTGTGGGTCGGGCCCTGAGCCGGTGACCACCTGGCCCATGCTCAGGGCCGGCCCTGGGTAATAATTATTACTATTAGTATTAGTATTATTAGAATTGTTATATTTTTTAACCCCGGGACGCTCCCGAAATAAAAACTAATAGAGGTTATATTGTGTTGCAAAATTTTTACTTATGATTAGTTCTTATATGTGATAGCTGACAATAATGTTTTTATAGTAGTCATTAATGGTTTACAAGAAATGGTTAATTCAATGGTTTTTGACAAATTGGTATACATGTATTTGGTGTTGGTTTATCTAGTACGGGAAGGAATAAGTAGTTATCTTATTTTTTTAACATCTAATTCCACATTTACTTTACACTTATAAGAATTTAAATACATAACCTTAAATTTATAAAAGGAAACACCATACAACTATCTAATATTGTTGATACACGAATATTCGTAAAGTAGATATCCACATATTATTGGAGTAAAATTTGTTTGTGTTTATTTTTGAGATACACAACTATTTGAGTGTAGGTTATGAATGCATGTGGATCCTTACATAAGACTATGCGTTGAGGCACGCGAGCGAGCTGCCGCGAGCTATTAACAAAGCCACGTGGATCACGTGACTTGATATTTGTTTCTCAAACTACTGCATTCTCACTACTAACTTTTTCGCTTTTTTTTTTCTCTGTGTAGATCGATAAGAGAGAAACAAGGTAGGGGTAATAACCAAAATCAATCCAACACACATCTATGTGAGTACGGGAAAAGACTGAGAACAGTCTGCAGCGGCGCCTCCTTCTTCTCTGGTGGGGCCTTCTCCTTCTCCGGCTATTTCCAAACCGAAAGAAGTAGAGAAGAAAGCTCGATGATTCACGGAAGAACCAGGGTTTTCTGTTTGAACCGAAGGGTGTTGGATGGAGGCTCGGTTGGGTTCTGTTCAGTTTGGTTCTACCGGTGGTTGTTCGGGGTTTAGGAGAAGGTCGACGTTTTTTTTTTGTTGGGTCGTAGATGATGAGCAGATTGTTTCAGGAATCAGAAACACTGCTCTGATACCATATAGAAATCTAGCGGAAGCGTTTTTGTGTTTGAGTTAAGTTTGTTTGTTTCAGCCCTGCAGCCGGGAGACGCTCAGTTCTAGCCACCGACTCTCAAAATGGCAAAATGTTTTTTGATACAAGAAGTAAAGAGATAGTATATGAAAGATGTATGTTTTTCTTATTAATGTTTGGTACAAACTAAAGGAGAAAACAATCTCCTATATAAATACATAAAGGAAATAGTAAAATTGGGAAGTGACTAAGATAAGGAGCTAGTCATGGGGCATAATGGGAGGAGCTAGTCTTGGGCATAATGCAAGGAGGACTTTGACTACAATTATAAGGTCTACTTTGACTATGTGACTAGTCAAGTGGTCATAATCTCCAATACGTAACACCCTTAGGTGACTCTGGCTGCGAGCGAGCACAAGCGACCTAGCTCGCGTGAGCTAGCGAGGACCAATATAAAAAAATAACAATTTAAAAGTTGTATATATATATATATATATATATGTGTGTGTGTATTATCATACCAAAGCATATTTCTTTTCATTTTTCATTGTCATTTTTACCTAAACCGATCCCAAATAGCAAATGAAAACCCACATCCAAACCCAATCCTGCCCCCACAAAACCCAATCCCGGCACGACGTTGGACCATGGAGGAAGAACTCGCGTTGGTCAACGGTTGTATTACCACATTTCAAGAAGGAGGACATGAGCAAACAAAAACTTTTTGGAGTACGGTTGTGACTAGATTCCATCAACAAATTGGTGACAACATTCGTTTAGGGGAGGTGATATATGGAAAATATGGCTTTACGGTCGAAGTGCACAGTATTTGAGAGGTTATTCGTAAGTGCCTTGAACAACAATGAAGGTTTAAACGAAGACGAGACGATTGAGGAGAACCGTAACGAGTACTGTGCCATACACAATGATAACTACCCGAGTGTTGCGGTTTGGAGAGCTATGAGACCACGCTTTCGACAATAGTAGCGTTTTTAATATTTATTTATGGTTTTTAATATTTATGTGATGTTTTGATGTGACGTTATTTTAATAATTATTATAGTTAATTTAATATTTATGTAATATTATCTTAATATTTATGCAATGTCTTATAAACAAAAAATAAAAAACATAAAAAATAAAAAAATTGGATAAAGTTATCGCTCAAGGTGAGCTACAACAAGGTCAAGTAAGCAGGATTGACACTTTAGTCAGTGTCACGTCAGCGCCTAATTGTCTTTTTTTATAGGATAAAGCATTGGCTCACCTTGAGCCACAACGCATAGTCTAATCATGAATGTATAAACACGGAAATATACAACTACTTGGCTCACCTTTTGCCTAATATTAGACTATGTGTTGTGACCCGCGAGCGAGATGCCGCGAGCCACAAGTTGATCCACGTGGATCCCTCAGACCACAACACCCTTGCTTGAAAGCTACTGCGAGCGACGCCACGCTACCACACTCGCGTGTGGTAGTCGTTGGCTGGCCAAAGTCGACTGTTGGCTAAAGCTTTTATTTTTGGCAAGTTTTGATCAAAATCATCAATTCTCACAATTTCACAATCAATTTTTTTTTTCAATTCACTATCTACAAATGGCTTTGGCATGGAACGATTTGTCTTTGTCCTACTCGTCCGAAGAAGACGATCTGTTTATGGAAATGGGAAGGATAACGATTGAATACTTGATGGCCCGGTCTCAAAGTCTGTAACATCGCAAAATTTTCCCCAAAATTTTAATACATAAAAAGCCCTTATATATATATATATATTTTTTTTATACACCTTTATCATTAATATTATACAAATGTGCCTAAGTCTTTATTTATCCTAACTCACAACTTATATACATACATAAATGTATATAAATAATAATAATAATAATATGATTCTAAATTCTTTTTTTTTTTTTTTTTTTCACATACAAGATTTTTTTTTTTAAATAAAGCCTTGAGTCAAATAGTCAAAGTCCTAGTCAAAGTCTTAGTCAAACAGTCAAAGTCTTAGTCAAACAGTCAAAGTCTTAGTCAAATAGTCAATTCATCATAAAACCTTACTTTATGGTGTTGACCAATTTTAATGGCTAATTGAATCCAAAACTAGTATAAAAACCCACCTATGACCCATTATACTTTGCACCTCTAATTGTTTCAATCCGATTAAACTTTCCCTCATACCTTTCTTCTATAGTCTATTACTTCTACAATTGAAGCTTTGATTATAAGCTCTTGTAATTGGCGAATTGGAAGCTTGATATTCTTTCTTTTTCGTTTTCTTCAATTTGGACTAGCTACGTTGTTGAGTCTTTGGGATTCGCCTCGCATACATTCACAACACATTATTCTATTTTTTTTTTACGAGACATAACATTTTGCTAAGGTGAGTTTTACATAGCCCCTTTTCTATTTATCACCATTTTTGGGGTGAAACATGTTACAACATCATTTATGCAATTCAAACATCAATGTGTCTATGTGTTTTCTATGTTGCATTATGTCTTGAGCATGATTAGAGTAAGCACCATTCTAGCATAATCATTAACATTGATCAGCCGGCGGTATACATTGATAGATCTATTGGACTGACAATCCCACCCGGATACGTGCCTCCTACAAAGGTAGCGTGGGTGTTTGTTATCGTATAACATATTGGACCATGAGCGTATGGTATGTATCATTTTATAACAGTCATCAGGGTTGGTTATGCACTCGATTTATTTCTAGTATGTTCTCACATATGGACTAGATTGACATGACACATGAATTGCACAACATTTTTATTCAATTATCAAAAACCTATGTAATTCTCACCAACGTTTGTTGACCCAAAATATTTTCAACTTAACATGTTTCAGGTTCTACTTGTTTGAAGATTCGAATTAATGCTTGAAGATGTGTGCATAGTTTTATTCAATTTGATGTACGAATTCTTGTAGAACAATTGTATGTAATTTATTTAAATCATTTAATGAAATTTATTATTCACCATGAGCTACTGAACAATCATCAATACGTGACATCCCGATGTTTCCGCCATCGGTTGGGGTGTTACAGATTGGTATCAGAGCCATGGTTATAGGGAATTAGGTTATTAGAAAAAAATAATAATCTAGTCTATAACCATAGGATTTAACCAGTACTTGCTTCTTTTACTTGCTATTCTCTATCTCCCTCCTACTTCTTATCCCTACTTTTATCCTTACAAGGAGGTTGCTTTCCACCATTGGATCTACTCTTAGACTAATAGGACAAAATCCTCAGGTTTAGCCTGAACCACCTTGAGATCTCGTCGAAGTTCTAGATTTTAATAACGAACACGTGCAATCTGGAAGGGTGAACGCCTGTATTCTGAGTCTTCTGTCTAGGCTGGCATTGCGCATATATCCCAATCAGACGAGGGACCCGGATGCCTACCTGGGAATTCTCGGGATGAGTGTTCACTTATAGGCTAAAGCATGTCTTCATATGTTATTAGAATTTAGAATCTTTGATAAGTCAACGTTTTCGTTTATTTGTTTTAATTAAATGAATAAATGATTACATTCCTTATATTACCTCATTGTCCTTCATTCAACCCATATCTTATTGAACATTCATTACCTAAATCACTTCCGTAACCAATGCCCTAAACTAAACAGAGATCAAGATCCTCCAGCTACCGAACCACAAGTCTCACCATTTGACTATTGGTTGCTTTTATTCTATGTATTGACGCTATTTGATTCAAGTAATAAAATATTTGTCTGAGAGTTGTTACATGGTGCATGATTGTTTGAATGTGAACTAATTATATAAATCTATACAACTACAACTCATATACTGTGCTTGTTATACTTGCTTGCATAAACATGTTATCAATTTGCAACCTATGTGTATAATAAATGTTGCACTTAATAGAGGTCATCATGCCTTTTCAACAGTCGGGAGAGGCCCTACAACCTGCTCCACGACTGGTGGAGGCTATCGAACCTACTCAACGATTGGTAGAGGTCATTATACCTTTTCAACAGTCGGGAGAGGCCCTACAACCTACTCCACGACTGGTGGAGGCTATCGGACCCGCTCAACAATCGGTGGAGATATAGAAGGACGCAAAACTTTAATGTAAGGTAAATTGGTGATTGCGGTCCGGAACGTAATCATGAATTTACAGGTACGTTAAGGTAGTGTGAAATTCTATCAAGGTTTTCAGTAAATAACCAATTATAAACTCTAGTTACCTGGTAGTTCATTTAGTCTTTCTATAGTCAATCAACTCATGCATTTCTTTTAGGAGTCCTAAAACTTAAGATTCTTATTCTCCTTGCTATTTCAGATGAACCTAATCCAACCCTTAAAACTCACACATATCAAAACTCTTACCCAAATTATTCGAAACATTTTATTCTGTTACCTATAAATTTATGTCATGCCTTAACTCGAAACTTCCCAAACCACCCTTGTCCTAATTTCTACCCAATCACCTTCAACCCTGTGTTTTCAATAAACTTCGGGACGAAGTTTCCAAAAGTAGGGGAGACTGTAACATCGCAAAATTTTCCCCAAAATTTTAATACATAAAAAGCCCTTATATATATATATATATTTTTTTTTATACACCTTTATCATTAATATTATACAAATGTGCCTAAGTCTTTATTTATCCTAACTCACAACTTATATACATACATAAATGTATATAAATAATAATAATAATAATATGATTCTAAATTCTTTTTTTTTTTTTTTTTCACATACAAGATTTTTTTTTTAAATAAAGCCTTGAGTCAAATAGTCAAAGTCCTAGTCAAAGTCTTAGTCAAACAGTCAAAGTCTTAGTCAAACAGTCAAAGTCTTAGTCAAATAGTCAATTCATCATAAAACCTTACTTTATGGTGTTGACCAATTTTAATGGCTAATTGAATCCAAAACTAGTATAAAAACCCACCTATGACCCATTATACTTTGCACCTCTAATTGTTTCAATCCGATTAAACTTTCCCTCATACCTTTCTTCTATAGTCTATTACTTCTACAATTGAAGCTTTGATTATAAGCTCTTGTAATTGGCGAATTGGAAGCTTGATATTCTTTCTTTTTCGTTTTCTTCAATTTGGACTAGCTACGTTGTTGAGTCTTTGGGATTCGCCTCGCATACATTCACAACACATTATTCTATTTTTTTTTTACGAGACATAACATTTTGCTAAGGTGAGTTTTACATAGCCCCTTTTCTATTTATCACCATTTTTGGGGTGAAACATGTTACAACATCATTTATGCAATTCAAACATCAATGTGTCTATGTGTTTTCTATGTTGCATTATGTCTTGAGCATGATTAGAGTAAGCACCATTCTAGCATAATCATTAACATTGATCAGCCGGCGGTATACATTGATAGATCTATTGGACTGACAATCCCACCCGGATACGTGCCTCCTACAAAGGTAGCGTGGGTGTTTGTTATCGTATAACATATTGGACCATGAGCGTATGGTATGTATCATTTTATAACAGTCATCAGGGTTGGTTATGCACTCGATTTATTTCTAGTATGTTCTCACATATGGACTAGATTGACATGACACATGAATTGCACAACATTTTTATTCAATTATCAAAAACCTATGTAATTCTCACCAACGTTTGTTGACCCAAAATATTTTCAACTTAACATGTTTCAGGTTCTACTTGTTTGAAGATTCGAATTAATGCTTGAAGATGTGTGCATAGTTTTATTCAATTTGATGTACGAATTCTTGTAGAACAATTGTATGTAATTTATTTAAATCATTTAATGAAATTTATTATTCACCATGAGCTACTGAACAATCATCAATACGTGACATCCCGATGTTTCCGCCATCGGTTGGGGTGTTACAAAGTCGAAGAACTCCCACGCTAACCAGACAACCAGCACTTGATCGTGATAGAGAGGGAGCAAACGAAACTTTGATACGACACTACTTCAGCCCGGATCCCATGTACAGTGAAGAACATTTTAGGCGACACTTTCGAATAAGCAGAAAATTATTCATGCGCCTATCAAATGATTTGGCGAAGCGTTATCCTTTTTTTCAACAAAGAGAAGACGCAAGGGGCTGACTAGGGTTCACCTCCGTACAAAAATGTACGGCCGCTCTTCGGCAACTAGCCTACGGGCTTTCGTCGGTCGCAATGGATGAGTATATTGCCATGTTCGAAAAAGTTGCACGCGACTCGCTTCATTTTTTTTGTCAAGGTATATATCGATATATAGTTTACCTTACACATATTGTTAACACTTTTATTATCAAATATCATTTAAATATATATATATATATATATATGCGTAGGGATCATATCTATTTACTCACGAAGATATTTGCGTAAACCAACAATGTATGATATCCAACGCATATACGAGGTTCATGGTGAAAAACATGGGTTTCCCGGAATACCTGGTAGTCTTGATTGTACGCATGTTGGTTGGGCTATGTGTCCTACGGCTTGGCGAGGTCAGTTTCATCGAGGTGATCATTCTGACGTCGCCGACACTGCCGTCAATCAAAAGGCTTAATTAATGATTTTTATGAAGATCAAACTCGGGGATTTCGATTTTGGCAGCCTTAAAACACCTTGAAGGCTCATGATTGAGCATCTCCTTCACCACTACTTGATACCATTCATCCAAATCAATTCCTCCATTTTTCAAAATCATTCAAATCATTCAAGACTCAAGATTGAAGACTTATTAGTGAAGAATCAAGCTCCATGGCCATGAGTGGCTAATCCCTTTGCATCACACTTGGGTGTAGACAATTAAAGTTTAGGGTTTATAAATTTGGGTATTTCTTAAAACTCCTAATTGTGTTGAATTGTGATTAATCTTATGTTGAATTCATTTTAGCTAATTGATCTTGTGCCAATTTCTAGTGTCATGAACATGATACCTTGCTTAACACAAACTTAGGGTTGTATGTTCTAGTGTTATAAAGTATATTATTGTCCATCATAGATGTTGATGATTATTGATGCCTAAACCTATTAAACAATCAATCCGTTAATTCCAATTGCATTAGAGTTGTTTGGCCCATTTGTGAAATCCTAAGCTTCATTTGTTGAACTTGGGTGTGATCTTTTATTATCAATTGTTTACAAACCAATTTCAATTATCATTTCCATTATATTTTATTTTCAAGTTTACTAAATAATCAAAACCTTCTCCAATCAAATTTCTTAAATGAACAAAAATATGCAAGCTTCATAATTGACTAAACTTCAGAAAGTGACATCTTTTTAATCAACTAAACATATTTCACCGACCATAAACTCTTCGTGGTTCGACACTCTTTGTTGCCACTACTACATTAGTTGAGGTAATATAGGACATATAAATCTTATTTTTGACCGGACCGCGACTTCCGATCAAATTTTGGCGCCGTTGTCGGGGAGTTTGCGTGCTTGGTGTTTTTTGTGTTTTTTGTGTTTTTAGTTGATTATCGTGATTAACTGTTTAATTTGTCTTTGTTATTTCTTTTTTGTTCGTTGCTACGTGTATTTTGTTGAGTGTGCATGTGATAGATAATGCATATGTACCCAATATTTGGGGAGAATCTCACCACTTGTATACAATCCGGAGAATTAGAAATTAGTAAGACAAGATCGTCATGAATTGGGTAGATGACGATCCATGTGAATGTTGTGGTAGCCAAGAGCATTTGTTGCAGGATTGTTTAGTGTTCCACAAAAGAGTTCAAGAGTACAAGGAACGTGAGGGCTACCTGCAACCAATTATCAATCGACCAAAACAACCAACATGCAAAACCAAAACAATCTATCATAGATGTAACAACCAACGAGTCAACGACTACCCCTTCCACCAACTTCCATTAACCGAAACCATGCCAACACTACACAACATCCACATCAAAATCGAAATTGACAACATCCACAACAACATGGCCATTGTTACAAACCACCTCAAAACTCCAACAACAACCAATATCCCAACCAATGACCCGTACTATGCACATTATACCATCCACACTTCAAACTTCCTCCACCACCGAATTATCAAATATACTATTATTCAGAGAGAGGTTATCACTATGAGGAAGCATACGAGGAGCCTCAAGACTTAAGACATTCCAAGCTTGATGTTATCATTGATATGATGAAAGAGATGAAGCGAAAGAATGAAGTGAGAGACAACGCTCATGAAGCTTTGGTCATGCAGGTTCATCAACTAGCCAAGGAATTTGCCCAACTTAAGTGTGAGAAAAATGAGTTAGCCTATGGTATTATGGTGGATGCTGATATAGATGAAAATACTGCAAGTCTTTCTAAATGGTTAAACCCAACTAAAGACTTAGCATCTCATGAAGATCTAGTGGCTGAGGTGAAAGTTCCTCACGAATCTCATCCCATGTTGATTATTGCACCTAACAAAGTGGAGGATGAATGTTCAAGGAGGAAGAAAAGGAAGGTGAGCTGGGAGGACATTGAACAATTTATTGTAAAATGACCCCACAACAAAAATCACCCAATTCTCATGCCAATAAATGGGAAGCGATTGTGGATTTGGCATGTAGACTACCGAGTGTATATTGGAATCTCAGTAGGAAAATGTGGGTTTAAACTTTCATGCATAGATTCAATGGACAAGTTGAAGGAGAATGAACAAATTGGGGCATGGAAGGTGAACTACCGAGCTTATCTTGGAAATTCGGTAGGAAAATGTTCACTTCTACCACCATAAGTAATAGGTACTTGTTAGTTGTTGTATATTTTTGTATCTTTAATTGTTTCTTTTTTGCTTATGTGTGGTTTTCTTTATTTTTCATGGTGTGGTTTATTTTGCGTTTTGCTAGTACATAAATAAGTGTTGTGGGTGTGTTTAACCCTCACGAGACCTCACTCGTCCTCATAACCGGAATGTCGGGAGGTTTAAAGGATCTATCCTAGTTAGTGTTTTTGTTTTTTATTATCCACAAACCAAAATTTGAGTTACAAGTATCTAGTAAGTATCTTTCAACAAATAATAAACAAACAACCCTTAATTTCTTTTGTGAGAAGCATGCTTCTACACATTTACGAGTTGTAGGTTTATTCACAATGGAATGGAGCATATTGTTGAAAGCAAGGAACATGGAGTATAAAATCAAACCAGGTGCACCTCTTTTCATTTCTCTATTTTTGGTTATTTAGCTAGGATAAGTGGATTGTGTACTATTTTGAACCGGGTGAATCTTGGTTGGGTGGTTATCACATTCCCGTGCATGCTTTTAGTTTCTCCCTACACATTGAGGACAATATGCACTCTAAGTCTGGGGGGAGGAAAGAAAAAATTAAGCATTTTGAAATCCCATCATTTAAACACTACACATTGAGGACAATGTCGGACTCTAAGTGTGGGGATGGGGGAGAAAATTTGAATTTTTTTCTAAAATGTCCTCGTTTAAGCATTCTAAAAACGCAAGTAACTAAGTCAACACGGGATGGTATGAAACATTTTGGTCTTTTGTCATGGTCAGGTTCTAAAAATTTGCCTGATGACTCTCAACTAGTTTTGGTAAAAAGATTTACGAGTGGTTATTTGGGAGTAGGTTACTTGAAAGGTTGATTTGCTACACACATGTCATACACCTACCTATTTTTCCATGTGATATATTGAGCCACCACAACATGTTTTCACTTTATAAAATTATATCTATTTTTGCATGTTGTGTTATTTTGAATTGAGTGTGCCATTATATTCACATACGGTAGAGCTTGCACCTTTGATACGTTTACCACCCTAGACCAAAAGTGAATACAAGAATGATCAAGGCATTAGGTTGACCCTTTTTATTTTTAACCATTTTTCTTCCCTTACCCGTTACAATATCCCTTAGATAACCGATTTTGAGCCTTAACCGTTTCATTTAACCACCCATTTCAACCCAGTTGACCCGTTAGTCTTTTCAATTTTAACCTGAGTAATGAAAATTCGATTGTAGGATGTTGTTTTGTATTGTAAATAGTTAAAAAAAATTGGAAGAAGTACCAAAAAAAAGAATGGAAGTTATACTCGAAAAGCACAAAAATATGTTGAAGTTAGTTAGTAAATAAAAAGGCGCAATATTGCCTTATGGGAGTAGTTGGTTGTTTGTTTTGTTAGTTTAGTGTTTGATGTAATAAAAGTTGAATTTTCATCACCTTAGTCACTTTAAAATATCCTTTCTATACCATTTGCCCAGCCACGTTACAACCCTTTAAAGCCCTTTTGACTTGTATTCATTTTTGTGTAATTTGGTGAAATGCGATTAAGTTGCAAGCATATACCTGCATGAATTATAATCGGTTCTAAAAGTACCACTATAACCTTTTATTCTATTTAATTTAAAATAAATAAAACAATTAAATCTAATTAAAAATTAATTTCTTTAAAATTAATAATGTTACATAACTGAAACTAAAAAATAAAATACAAAAACTCAAACTAAAAAGGAAATACAACAATTTAAAAAAAAAACTAACTAATTTAAACGATCGTTAGACAAATTATATTTTTCCACAAGTTTTCATTTGCGGGCTATAACGATATTATGCATCTCGTACTCAAGATGATCGTGTGGCTGAGTATACATCTTAAAGTCTCCGCCTATTATGAATTTGGCAACACTTCCGCTTTAACCATATAGTTTCCAAAAGATTTCGTTGTTTAGCAATCACCAACGCTTGAAAACGTCGCTTCCTTCCTTCCTTGACATGTGCGCTTCTATTTTGTCATCAATGCACTTTGGTTTGACGACTCGATGGGTAGTTTACCGGCTTGTTTACCCTTTTTCTTCGGTTTAGTTGGACTAATTTCGTTGTCAACTCCAGCATCGATGTATCGACTGTTCTCAAATCTTCGGATTCACTTAAGTTGGCAGAATTCAATGATTTTTTCTTGCTGGAACTACAACCGGATTCCTCATTCAACGACGAATCCTTGCTCCATTTCTCTTGTTCTCTAACAAATCTTCCATGGAGCAACCGTGTGTTTTTTCCATAACATCCAAATCGTTGCACCCACTTTTACGTATACGATCCTATAGGTTAAAATAAAGATAATATAACGAACGTAACTGTCACACCCTCAAATTTCCACCTGCGGAGTTTTACCGCGAGGCGCATGACAAACCAGGATCCAAGTCAACGGTCACAATAAACAACACTATATGAAATACGTAAACTCAAAACTTGGTTATCAAACCATTTAAAATATAGCGGAAGCATTTAAAGATTTAATCAATTACAAACTGTGTTCAAAAATGTTCATGACACTTAATTAAAATATGCCACTAAGCCTAGACGCCAATGCAGACCCGTGCGCCTAGTTACCAAAGTGTTACCATGTCCATACTATACCAATGTTACCAAGTACGCTATCTAGGCGTATGTTTTATTACTACTACGATTGGAAAACCATTACTAGACACGTTTAGCAATGTTTAGCAATGTTCAGCCTGAATGTTCAGCATGTTACCAATGTTACCAGTTCGAGACAATATGCACCCGCCTGGCCCTCCAAGCCGACGAATGGGGCAGGTCACGCCCAATAGATCTATCCACATTTCCCCCGTTGTGCATCCCCGCACATTCATGGTTTTCCCCGGGACTTTAAAAGATCGTATAGCAATGCAAAGTTAAAACCATAGTATGACATATGTTACCAAAATAGTTTAGCGCATGTTTTCTCCCCCAAAAGTTAAAGCTGTAAAAGTGGGGCCGTGAACTCACCTTAGATTGCGTTCTTCAGTAAATAGTAAAGTGCCAAGCCCTTGATAATCCCACTACCGGAGATCTATCAAAATGTTCACATAAGTGTTCCGACTAATAACCATAAGGTTATCTAGTCCCCGATTGTCCAGATCGTAACCAAGTATGTTTTAAAACGTGTTTAAGTGTTCAACCGACACACTAGACCGACCCGACATCCCGTTGGTGACTCATTACCCTAACTAATCAAGTACACATATATTACACACAAGGTTCAATCATAAAACACTTAGTTTGTATCAAAAATCTCATTTTTGAATCAGAAGGGTCGAACCAGGAAGACTAATCCACCTTCGCCCGTTTTTAACCCACCTTCGACCCTTTGGAAAGCCACCTTCGACCGTTCTTAACAGATTCGACCAAACTGTCCAGGTTCGACCCTGGGATTCCGCATTCGACCACTCGACCGGTCAAATGTACCCAGGTTCGACCCTGACATATTACTTTTTTCTAAAAACGCTTCAAAAACATCCGAAAACATCCTGAAACATTATCAAACACTGCAGTCAAGCATGTATAACTTATCCCTACAAAACCCCACCAATTTTGCCCCAAAACCTATCCGTTTCAGCCCTTTCCCAAAATGGCAAAGATTATGGAAGTGTCACATCATGCATGTAATCTTTACCCAATTTGGAAACTTTTCAATATCAATCCATAATCATCTAAAAATGCTCAGTTTATCATGTAATCAAAAACCCCCAATCGTTTTATTGATAATACTAACATGCAACAAGCCCTAGATTCAATAAAATTCCCAAATTAGACTTGATATCATCATCTATCTAATTATAACCTTTGATAATCCTAAACTATTATCAATAACAGCCCTAGATCATGTTTCTAGCATTAGCACAGTAGCAATTCATTAAACAACACATAATATCACATAACACATAATTGACATATGTTTATTGATATGAAAACCTATGTTTGATGATAGGGTTTAGGTTTAGAAAGATGTTTAAAAGGTTTTTATTAACAAAAACATCCTTATAACAGATCTTGACATTTAGGGTTAGATAAAAACGAATTAAAATACTTGAATAAGGTTTAGGATTAAGAACACACCTTAGATTCTTGATTAGATGTTGTTAATAGGTTAGGTTATGAAAAATAACAGCAAAAACTCCTTCCTTAGTGATTAAAATCGTTTGAGAGTGTTTTGTGACGGTTAGGGTTTGTGAAATGGTGAAAAATGACAAAGTTTGGTATTTATACTAGTCCACATTCGCCCCTTTTACCTGGGAAAATGTACCCACATTCGCCCCTTTCACAGGGTCGAATGTGCATGTTCTGGTCGAATGAAACTTTTTCATTTCCACATTCCAGGTTCGCCCCTTTGATAAGGGTCGAACCAAGATTATTTTCCAGGTTTACCCACTCGATGTGGTCGAACCAGGACTTATGTTTTTCTAGTTTTCCAATTTGTCGTGTTTAACGCATTTTAACGCACCCTAACATATGAGCATGCAACCTTAGTCTATGTTTAACATATTTAAGCATGGATGATTATCTACACATCGTTTAAACACATCTATGCATATAATCCACCACATGACAATTAATCTACACATACACTTAATTAGTTTATGTAATTTCACCAACAACGGGACCCGGTACTAGTGTATTCCCAAAACGACTCCCAATGATCCTCCAGATCATTGAACCATGGACAATCCTAACTTGACCCACTCAACTAACCTAGTTAAGTTTGTTTATAAAAGTTTCCCGCTAAGGTAGAGTTAGGTGTTACTAAAATGTTTAAGCCAAATATGTCGGGTGTCACATCATCACCACGTTGAAAGAATTTTCGTCTCGAAAATTGCACGAAGCCCAAAAATGAAAGAGACGGAAAGAATGAAACGAAAAGAAAATTTACCGGATGTCACATCATCCCCACGTTGAAAGGAATCTCGACCCGAGATTCATTCAGCTTCAGTAGTAACATGCCTAGATTCGAATGCGCGTTTCGGAAAAAGATGAGGATGTTTAGCTTTCAATAGATCCTCCCGTTCCCACGTGAACTCCGGTCCAAGATTCGAGTTCCAACGAACTTTGACGATGCGGATTTTACTCCGACGAAGGCTACGAATCTTGTAGTCGAGAATCTCGACAGGTTCCTCCACAATGCGAAGACGATCATCAACCTTGATCTCTTCCAGTGGTACAATGAGAGATTCATCAGCCAAACACTTCTTTAAGTTAGACACATGGAAGACGTTGTGAACACTACCGAGCTCCGCCGGTAAGTCAAGTCTGTATGCCACCGGTCCAATCCGTTCCAGGATTGCGAACGGTCCGACATAACGAGGGTTAAGCTTGCCACGCTTTCCAAAGCGTATGACGCCCTTCCATGGTGAAACTTTCAGAAGTACCTTATCCCCAACCTGGAACTCCAAAGGTTTGCGACGGCGATCGGCTTAGCTCTTCTGACGATCCCGCGCAGCAGCCAAACGGTTACGAATTTGTACGATTTTCTCCGAAGTTTCGTACACCAGTTCCGGACCAGTGAGCTGGCTCTCGCCCACCTCGGCCCAACAAAGAGGTGATCGACATTTCCGTCCGTAGAGAACCTCGAACGGAGCTGCCTTGATACTAGAATGATAGCTGTTGTTGTAGGAGAACTCCAGCAACGGTAGATGAATCTCCTAACTTTTGCCAAAATCGATAACACATGCTCGAAGCATGTCTTCCAAGGTTTGAATCGTCCGCTCGCTCTGTCCATCAGTTTGCGGATGATAAGCCGTACTCATATCCAACGGAGTACCCAAAGCCTTGTGCAGAGCCTTCCAGAAACGCGAAGCAAAACGAGAATCACGATCAGAAATAATAGAAACAGGCACCCCGTGCCGAGCAACCACCTCCTTAAGGTAAAGTCGAGCCAACCGCTCGAGTCCATCGGTTTCCTTAATAGGTATGAAACGTGCCGATTTTGTCAACCTGTCAACAATCACCCAGATCATATCATAACCACTTGGTGACCTTGGTAGCTTGGTGACAAAATCCATCGTGATTTGCTCCCACTTCCATTCTAGAACCTCTGGTTGTTGCAGGAGACCAGACGGCCTCTGATACTTAACCTTGACCTTGGCACAAGTCAAGCATTTGCTGACATATGAAGCTATATCAGCCTTCATGTTTGGCCACCAATAAAGTATCTTCAAATCCTGATACATCTTATCGGAGCCACGGTGAATAGAATACCGGGATTTGTGAGCTTCATCCAAGACAAGCTCGCGTAATCCCCCGAACAAGGGAACCCAAACACGTCCCGCAAAATAGTGTAAGCCATCGGTCCTGAGTTCAAGATGCTTTTCAGCACTGTGCATAGTTTCAGCTTTAAGGTTCTCCTCCTTCAAAGCTTCCAACTGTGCAGAACGGATTCGGTCAGGCAATGAGGAATGAATGGTGAGCTGTAAGGCTCGAACATGACGAGGTGTCACAGACTCCTTCCTGCTCAAGGCGTCCGCCACAACGTTCGCCTTGCCAGGATGGTACTTGATAGCACAGTCGTAATCGTTCAGGAGTTCAACCCAGCGACGCTGTCGCATGTTTAACACCTTCTGGTCGAAAATATGCTGAAGACTCTTGTGATCGGTGTATACTTCACACTTGGTACCGTACAAGTAATGTCTCCAGATTTTCAACGCAAAGATCACCGGACCCAATTCCAAGTCATGAGTTGTGTAGTTCTTCTCATGAACCTTAAGTTGACGAGAAGCATATGCAATAACCTTCCCGCGTTGCATCAACACACAACCGATACCACGAATAGAAGCGTCACAGTACACAATGAAGTCATCCGTACCCTCAGGTAAAGACAAGATAGATGCAGAACAAAGTTTAAACTTCAGCATCTGAAATGCTGATTCCTGTGGTTCACCCCAGTCAAACTTCCGGTCTTTCTGGGTAAGAGTGGTGAGGGGTTGAGCGATCTTCGAAAATCCCTCAATGAAACGACGATAGTAACCCGCAAGACCTAGAAATTGCCGCACCTCAGATGGCGTCTTTGGTGCTTCCCAGTCTTTAATAGCTTCGATCTTAGCCGGATCGACATGAATTCCCAGTTCATTAACCACATGCCCTAGGAATTGAACTTCACGTAACCAGAAATCACACTTTGAGAACTTAGCATACAACTGCTCCTGTCTCAAAAGTTCCAAGACCAACCGTAAGTGTTCCTCATGATCCGTCTTGTTCTTAGAATAAACAAGAATATCGTCAATAAACACGATGACGAACTTATCAAGGTAAGGTTTGCAAACGCGGTTCATCAAGTCCATGAACACCGCCAGTGCATTAGTGAGACCAAAAGGCATGACCAAGAACTCAAAATGGCCATAACGAGTGCGAAAAGCAGTCTTCTGAATGTCAGCTTCCTGGACGCGCAACTGGTGATAACCGGAGCGCAAATCAATCTTCAAGTAGTAACTAGGCCCTGGAGCTGGTCAAAGAGATCATCAATGCGAGGGAGAGGATAACGATTCTTGATGGTCACTTTGTTCAGCTCACGATAATCAATACACATGCGAAGACTTCCGTCCTTCTTCTTGAAAAACAAAATAGGAGCTCCCCACGGCGAAGAACTCGGTCGGATGAATCCCTTTTCCAAGAGTTCCTGTAACTGGCTGGACAACTCTTGCATCTCGGGAGGTGCAAGACGATACGGAGCCCGGGCAATAGGAGCTGCCCCAGAGTAAGATCAATGCCAAACTCAACCTGACGATGGGGAGGGAGACCAGATAAATCATCAGGAAACACATCGGGAAAATTACGAACCACCGGAATATCCTCGATCTTCTTCTCATCGTCAGTCGAAACGTTAACAAGTGCAAGAATGGCTGAACAACCCTTCCGAAGATACTTACGGACTTTCATGCTAGAAATGATACTCGGCGGAGTACCGCTTTTCTCGCCATGAACCGAAAGAGTCTCTCCATCAGGGAGAGGGATCCGAATAATCTTATCGAAACAAACGATCTCCGCACGATACAACGATAACCAATCCATGCCAAAAACGACATCAAAACTACCCAGGGGTACCGGCATAAGGTCAATGGGGAAAGACAAACCCGACAGTTCCAAGCGACATTCTCTAAGGGTGTGTGTCGCTTCGATTTTCTTACCATCAGCCAATTCTATTAAGTACTTAGCCTCTAAAGGTGTGGGTACTATATCTAGCAATCGACTAATGTCCACAGATACGAAACTCTTATCGGCACCAGAATCAAACAAAACAGAAACATAGCGATCATTAAGAAGGAACGTACCGGTAATTGTGTCTGGATCCTGCCTAGCCTCTGCAAATCCAATGACGAAAGCACGTGCAGTCCTGCCTCCGCTCCCGTTATTCCCGTTACCGTTCCCGCCCCTCCCATTATCACCCTGCTTTAGCTTAGGACATTCACGCTTGAACTGTCCCGTGTCACCACAGTTATAACACCCATGCTTTCCTGGAGTCCCCTGAGCAGCAAGAGCAGGAGTAACAGCAGGAGTCTGAGTTGAGGTAAGTGTCACCCTGCAATCCTTAGCAAGATGCCCCAACTGATGGCACCGATGACAGCGAGCCCGGTCCCCAGCGGGACAGTTACACATGACGAACACAGATTCTACCTTCTCCAGCCATCGGAGCAGTCCCACCGCTCCCTCAGTCCCAGCGAAGTTATGGGGCTGACAGTCCCGAAACTTCTTATAAGAGCACTGAGGTGGGGGTGGATTGACAGCGATACCTGAAACACGATACACGAATAAAATACAAATGTAAGAACATGATACCCAAGAATGAGGCAAAGCTGACAGAAATCAACTCACCACCCATGGCATTAATCCCAGCCTAGAAATTAGCCATAGCCATGTTCACTTGCTGCTGTAACAAGTTATTCAGTTCAGCTTGGGTCATGTTGATGTTACCACGACCACCGCCGTCTGCACGGCCACCGCCGCCACCACGAGCACCAGACATGATATAACAAATCAAGAAATCGAGGGGTTCAGATTCACCTCTAGTGTCAACCACTAGAAATTTCCAAGAGTTAACTTAGGGACAAATTCAGGACTGTACATCTAAACTCAGAGTCCACCGGGATTTTCATGCATTTCAGTTTATTATTTCGTGTGCACCCGAAATGATAAACTGCTCTACATGGTCTTCCAAATGTACTCCTAGTCCAGACTCCGGTCACCGAATATCGTCGCCTAGTAACGTGTTACGATAGGTGCAAGTGTAAGAAAGCATGTGTGTTCTATAGGCCTATAGTCAACAAATCAGCCTCTTCCTCTTCAATCCCGAAGAAGAAGACAAGAGTAGGTAAGAACCCAAATAAAAGCGGATGATGTAACAAAGAAGTATGATGATGATGTAAGGACACCCCGACAAAGTTAGTACGTATCCCACTAATAGACTCAAAGTATGTGACCGTCTAGTGTGTGCGACTCGGCTATAGACCAGACTCTACATGCAGTCCTAGTTCACTAAAACCATTGGACCTGATACCAATCTGTCACACCCTCAAATTTCCACTTGCGGAGTTTTACCGCGAGGCGCATGACAAACCAGGATCCAAGTCAACGGTCACAATAAACAACACTATATGAAATACGTAAACTCAAAACTTGGTTATCAAACTATTTAAAATATAGCGGAAGCATTTAAAGATTTAATCAATTACAAACTGTGTTCAAAAATGTTCATGACACTTAATTAAAATATGCCACTAAGCCTAGACGCCAATGCAGACCCGTGCGCCTAGTTACCAAAGTGTTACCATGTCCATACTATTCCAATGTTACCAAGTACGCTATCTAGGCGTATGTTTTATTACTACTACGATTGGAAAACCATTACTAGACACGTTTAGCAATGTTTAGCAATGTTCAGCCTGAATGTTCAGCATGTTACCAATGTTACCAGTTCGAGACAATATGCACCCGCCTGGCCCTCCAAGCCGACGAATGGGGCAGGTCACGCCCAATAGATCTATCCACATTTCCCCCGTTGTGCATCCCCGCACATTCATGGTTTTCCCCGGGACTTTAAAAGATCGTATAGCAATGCAAAGTTAAAACCATAGTATGACATATGTTACCAAAATAGTTTAGCGCATGTTTTCTCCCCCAAAAGTTAAAGCTGTAAAAGTGGGGCCGTGAACTCACCTTAGATTGCGTTCTTCAGTAAATAGTAAAGTGCCAAGCCCTTGATAATCCCACTACCGGAGATCTATCAAAATGTTCACATAAGAGTTCCGACTAATAACCATAAGGTTATCTAGTCCCCGATTGTCCAGATCGTAACCAAGTATGTTGTAAAACGTGTTTAACTGTTCAACCGACACACTAGACCGACCCGACATCCCGTTGGTGACACATTACCCTAACTAATCAAGTACACATAGATTACACACAAGGTTCAATCATAAAACACTTAGTTTGTATCAAAAATCTCATTTTTGAATCAGAAGGGTCGAACCAGGAAGATTAATCCACCTTCGACCCTTTGGAAAGCCACCTTCGACCGTTCTTAACAGATTCGACCAAACTGTCCAGGTTCGACCCTGGGATTCCGCATTCAACCACTCGACCAGTCGAATGTACCCAGGTTCGACCCTGACAAATTACTTTTTCCAAAACGCTTCAAAAACATCCGAAAACATCCCAAAACATTATCAAACACTGCAGTCAAGCATGTATAACTTATCCCTACAAAACCCCACCAATTTTGCCCCAAAACCTATCCGTTTCAGCCCTTTCCCAAAATAGCAAAGATTATGGAAGTGTCACATCATGCATGTAATCTTTACCCAATTTGGAAACTTTTCAATATCAATCCATAATCATCTAAAAATGCTCAGTTTATCATGTAATCGAAAACCCCCAATCGTTTTATTGATATTACTAACATGCAACAAGCCCTAGATTCAATAAAATTCCCAAATTAGACTTGATATCATCATCTATCTAATTATAACCTTTGATAATCCTAAACTATTATCAATAACAGCCCTAGATCATGTTTCTAGCATTAGCACAGTAGTAATTCATTAAACAACACATAATATCACATAACACATAATTAACATATGTTTATTGATATGAAAACCTATGTTTGATGATAGGGTTTAGGTTTAGAAAGATGTTTAAAAGGTTTTTATTAACAAAAACATCCTTATAACAGATCTGGACCTTTAGGGCTAGATAAAAACGAATTAAAATACTTGAATAAGGTTTAGGATTAAGAACTTGGATTCTTTGATTAGATGTTGTTGATAGGTTAGGTTATGAAAAATAAGAGCAAAAACTCATTCCTTAGTGATTAAAATCGTTTGAGAGTGTTTTGAGACGGTTAGGGTTTGTGAAATGGTGAAAAATGACAAAGTTTGGTATTTATGCTAGTCCACATTCGCCCCTTTTACCTGGGCAAATGTACCCACATTCGCCCCTTTCACAGGGTTGAATGTGCATGTTCTGGTCGATTGAAACTTTTTCATTTCCACATTCCAGGTTCGCCCCTTTGATAAGGGTCGAACCAAGATTATTTTCCAGGTTCGCCCACTCGATGTGGTCGAACCAGGACTTATGTTTTTTTAGTTTTCCAATTTGTCGTGTTTAACGCATTTTAACGCACCCTAACATATGAGCATGCAACCTTAGTCTATGTTTAACATATTTAAGCATGGATGATTATCTACACATCGTTTAAACACATCTATGCATATAATCCACCACACGACAATTAATCTACACATACACTTAATTAGTTTATGTAATTTCACCAACAATGGGACCCGGTACTAGTGTATTCCCAAAACGACTCCCAATGATCCTCCAGATCATTGAACCCTGGACAATCCTAACTTGACCCGACACAACTAACCTAGTTAAGTTCGTTTATAAATGTTTCCCGCTAAAGTAGACTTAGGTGTTACTAAAATGTTTAAGCCAAATATGCCGGGTGTCACAGTAATTAAAAATAAATATAAACCAAAATAATATTAAAACAATATAACAAAATTAACTAAAATTAATATAGATTGTACCGCTTGTATGAAAAAACCGTTGAACGAATTCATTTTGGTCAACACATTCCTCTATTTTGTATTTTGTTGATCAACTGTTCGCTTGCTTCACCCATAAGATTGTTGAAATGTTTAATAACGCCTTTCCACAAACTTTTTTTTTGTTGATTTCCTTTTTTTTCCAATAGACCGACACACGAACGTATGCTTGAGCTAAAAATACTTCCTCCTCGGGAGTCCAATCCACTCGATTAGTAAACTTCTCCTTTTTCTTCCCTTTAACTTTAGCTACATCTTCTTCTTCAAACTCATCACCTTGAATGTTCATTTTATCCAAATTTGGCTCGAATTGCGTTTCTTGCACAAGGTCGGTATCATCAAGGTCTTCAAAAAGAGGGGGTTCTCGACTTGGCGTTTCACGGGGAGAAGGGGGTCCTATACGATCCAATGACTCAAAGTTATGGAGAGCTTCATTAGAGAAATCGAGTCGACAGGTGAAACCATAGGTGGTGAAAAACAATTATGTGGGTATTGGTCATAAATATATTTTTGTGGCAATGGTTGTGATTGTGTAAACTAATTTCGTGGCGATGGTTGTCGTTATGCGGGTGGGTGTGCTTTATAAACTTTAACACCAAAAATGCCCCTCGTGGGTTCGAACCGTCCCTCGTTTAGTCGAACCACCATGTCGTTTGCTTGAACCAGCCCTCGGAATTTTTTTTTGAACAACCAACCATGTTTTTTTTATCCATGGCTTGAGTTGGTTTAAAATGAGTAGAGTTTTTTATTTTGTGAGTTTAAATTGGAGTAGAGGAGAAATGGTTTGAGTTGGTTTAACATATAAAGGTTTTAAATAACTGAAAGTGACTGTTACCGACGGTCATGTAACTTGGGAAGATAGCTTTTCACTCAACAACATGTTGGCGAGGAAATCAAACCTGGAGGTATCCTAGAGGGGTGACGATGGTGTTGCCTAGCCATATTCAAACCACAAGACCTTTGCCTTGCAGTGCCCTGTCTCCCTAAGAATCCTTAAAAAATATCTTCCAACTGATTCATACTACTAACTCCTATGTATTACTAATATGCCTAAATATACTCCGATTAAGTATTAACCAAATACACTATTATCTTAACTCAGCAACGCTATTCATGTCACACCACTAACATAGTAATAAAGATGTTGTAGAGATGTTAGAAGCTAAGTGGAGGCGATGTGGAGGTCAAGTTGGGATAAAAACAAAATGAGTTGATTAGCATGGTATCATATCATAGGGGGGGGGGGGGGGGGTGGGTCTTTTCTTTTTAAAAACCTCTAATTTATCACTCATCCAAAATGACGGTGGAGGTATAAATAGGAAGAAAATAGTTCGTGGCGGCACCCCGATATTGGTCGACCCTCTCATATAATAAACTTTATCTTAGACTTGGGCTACCATAGCAAATATGGAAAATTGTTTGGCGGCTACCACTGATTTGATTGCAAAGGCTATCAAAGGCAAAGTGGAGCCGGTTTCAAGGAAAGTCAAATGGAGGTGGAATAGTTGGGAGCCGATTAAAACAAATATTTTTTTGTTGGATACTCATTCACAACCGTCTTCTCACCACTAAGGAGTTACAATGCTTGGGAATTCTGAACGGGCCATCTTGGTGACATATTTGTAAGTCGTCAAGTGAAACAGTGGAACATATGTTTACTTCCTGTTATGTTGCGACCATTGTGTGGCAATGTCTTATTTGAGGTGCATAAGTTTGTGAATGGATCGGAAGACGGGTTTATTCAATCGTTTATGATAGTGGCATGTTGGTGCATTTGAAAAGCCCGGAATAATTTCATTTTTAAATCGAACCAATCAAGGTAGAAAGAATACGTGGAAAGATTAAGGTGTATGGTTTCTATTGGGTTAAAAATCGGTCCAATAATAATGTGTCCTTGGATTGGTGTACTTGGATTTCCTTTTATGTATAATTTCGTGAGGTTGTTGTTTTATTTACCTTATGCATAGTTGCTTGCTAGGCAGCTCGGCTCTCTTTAAACATAAGCTCATAGTTAAATGAGTATAGAATGAGCTAATAATCTGAGCCAATAGCCAAGTCAAGCTAGGCTCGGTTAGAAAATGAGTCGGCTCAATTTAAATCGTTTCAAATAGAGTTTTTTTTATTCAAGCTTTTTTTAAGCAAGCTACGAACCGAGTTGCATTTATTCAAGCTTTTTTTAAGCAAGCTACGAACCGAGTTGCAAATCAGAAGTTTTTAAACATGTTGATAAAAATTAAAAGCAACATAACGCCAAAATTGAAAAACATAAAGGACCAATGATGGAAATAACAAAAGAATGTCAAAATCATAAATCAAAAATACCAAATTTGTCAAATATATTGAGACTTTACAGATTGTCACAGCAATTCCAGGCTATTAACACACACCTCTCTCTCTCTCTCTCTCTCTCCTCCCACCTTTCTTTCTTTCCCCAATTAGTTGTGTGAAACCCTAGGAACACAAACCTACATTCTCCCCCTATAATCTCAATTATTCTTTTCTTCAACTTACTTCCAATTTTCAGACAAACCCACAATAAAGCTTCAATCTTTATCCAATTTTGTTGGTGGGTTGAAGTGGGTTTGGTGTAGATTACACCAATGCTACGTTTTCAACAATCAAGATTCTAAATCTTGAACTTCACGCTTTGTTTAAGCTTTCAAACTTTTATAAATTTTCTTCTTCATTTTAGAAGCTGTAACTGGATTAGGGTTTCACTATGGCTAATAATCAAGACTTGCAAATGAACCCTCAGATGGAACAGATCTATGGTGAAATTCGTGATAATTTTCGTGCCCTAGCGTATGTTTTTTTTTTTTTTGTTATTTAATGTTGGTTGTGATATTTGATTTTTTTTAATTTTAATTTTAATTTTATGTTGGGGGTTTAGTATTGAATTTTTTTATGTTAGTTTTAATTTGAAATTTGTGAAATTAGAGGCTTTTATTGTTTTTCTGCTTATGGACTTAACTGCTTTTAGTAAGTTAAGTTTTGTCATGTGTAGTGACTAGTGAAGAAGGTTTAGAAACCGAAAGTTGATGTTTTTCGGCGTAAGTGCAAGTTTCGGCTGTTTGGATGGTTGATGATGCTTTGTTTTAGTCATGAGTATTAGTCTACTACTTGCTAATGTTCTGTTTTTTTAGTCTAATACATTGCGTGACGATAACAGCTAAATGTTTTTATTTATTTATGAAATCATATATGTTTTAAAAGCTTGAAGAAGATGAGTAGAACACTTTATATCAAGTTGGGTTTGGAACTTCCTACACATTATAAAACTTCCATTAAGTGGATGCTAATATTTTAGGAGGTTGCTTCAAGTGTTGCTAACTAGTTGACCTGCACGGGGCTCCTACACTCTGCTTTCGAGTTTGTAGAGCAGAAAAGAAAAGGAAGGGTGGTAGTAGTCGTACAATTCGTGTTCTCCTTTTGGAAAGGAAGGAAAGAAAATGCAATCTGTATAATTTTTTTCCCTGCTCTTGAGTTGGAAAGAAGTCTAGAAATTTGCCAATTTTATAGTAACACCTTTGTTGTGAAAACAGGTCAGCTTAGGACAGGAAGTTTGGTCATTAATAAATTATAATATAATCCTTTTTTTTCTCTTTAAAACAACTTATGAGAACATCTTCAATGTCTACATGGTTGTTAGTGTACTGTAGTCATATAAAAATTGCTAGAATAAGATGGTTCGAATTTTGGTAGGTTTAGGCGTTTAGTTAAAACTTTAATTATTCAAAAATTACCTATAATATACAAGTTGAGCTTTTTAAAACAAAGAGCGGTTGATGGACAACTTGGTTCTATACAAATATGTTTAAAGTAATATAAGAACAGGAAGATATTCCTAACTTTGGACAATCTTAAAACTAGCACTCTGAACAAGGGTTTTGTGACCTGCCGTTGGGTGAAAGTGGTTTACAAGAATGTACAACTCATCAAGGTTTAAAAAGGCTGAAACGGGCCTCGAGGCGTTGTCTGTTAGCCTCACGAGGCATAAGCCTCGAGGCGGATTGAGGCGTAAGCCTCAAAACATTATTAAAAATAACAATATATATATATATATATATATATATATATATATATATATATATATCATAAAAATACAATATAATATAAAACAAAACATCATGGATATTATAAAATCTAATTTAGTAATGAAACAAACATCATAAAATAGTTTTAATAGCATTTTAATCTTTAACTTAAGTTTGGAGATCAAATGTAAACTAGTGAACATTGAGGGGGTTAAATGTAAAAATACCAAAAGTTGATAAGGTAGAGGGGCGGGCAGGTGTGTTTTGGTTGGATTTTGAGGTGGGAACTCGTTCCAAATACAATTTTTGAGCCAACTTGAACCAATTTTCACTACCTAGACCCAATTTTGACTTAGGTGGTGAGGCTTAAGCCTCACCGCCTCGGGATTCAGGAAGCCTCGGACATGCCGAGGCTTAGGTTTTAATTGACCCCCATGAGGCTAAGCCTCTAAGGCGTTTTTTCATAGCCTCAGCCGAGGCGTAAGCCTCGAGGCGAGCCTCAGATAGCCTTTTTAAACCATGCAACTCATCAAGATCTTTTCATGGAATGTTCTTAGGCTTTATTATCTCGTTCATGGTAAAAAAGTTACTTGTGTTAAATGTTTAGGTTTTTGTTTCACATGAAAGTTACTGAAATAAGAATTTAAGATATTATGTGCACAATTCCACCCAACGCTCTTGGTGAGCTACACGCCCCGCTTACGGATGTGCACATATAATGTATATATGTGTGGGCCTAGGGGGCAAAATTAAAGTTGTACTAATTTTAACGTTATTTTACTAATTTTGTGAAAATAACGTTAAAAAAAAAAACGACGAATGGTAAGACTTCCAGGTTTTGGGCACAATTCCACGAACACTCTTGGTGAGCTACACGCACCAAGAGTGTTTATGATCCAAGTACTTAGGTGGAGCATTACCTTCGTACCTATTTTCACTTCCCACACTCCACTCCCTGTTTCTTCAAAATAACCACCTTAGTGGGAACACCCCGCCCTTCCTTTTTCCAGAGCTTCGTGTATTGGATCTGTCCTTTAATACAAACACCAGCGGTATTCCACCACATATACAAAACTTGACACGGTTAACCACCTTATACCTCCAAAGTAGCTCCTACGGTCCAATTCCAAAGCTGACCTTTGTAAACCTCCAGCATCTGAACTTAAGCTACAACCAGCTTAATGTCTCCATTCCACTTTCCTTCCAAACATTTCAGAATTCATCATTCCTTGGAAATCAATTGTGTGACTTGCCTCTCAAGCCTTGTCACAAAAGCACATGCATCTTAGGTTCCCTTTTCGCCAAGATAGTCCTTGGCGGTCTGTGCAGAAGTTGTTGCAGGGTTCCTACTATCGGTTGCCTTTGTTAAATACCTCTACTTTGGAAAACATCACACTAGAAGACAACCAACCTACTTTGGTTATAGTGCGTGTAGCTCACCAAGAGTGTTGGGTGGAATTGTGCCCAAAACCTGGAAATCTTACAATTATAACACACAGGTTATAATATCTTAAATGATCACATTACCTCATGAAAGTTTTTCGAGCTGATTAAATCTATTCAGCATTACAACTGAGCTGTAGATAGCTTATTTGAGGAATATCTTAAATTCTTATTTCATTCTACGTGCATTTCTAATTACGTAAGTTTAGTTATAGTATTACATTAGCTCTTTGCTATACAACTTTAGTTTTTATTTTCAATTTGAGAATTGAGCTTGTTGATTTGCATAAGCTGAGTGTGATTTTTAATTTTATGAGTAAGATGGCTATACGAGTAAATACTGTTGTCGTTACAATCAACAAAAAACAAAAGCGGCACCATTTGTTTTTATACGGTCAAGTTGCTAATCTTAATATCGTTTTAATGAGATGGCGCGTATGTTGAAGTTGTCATTTTTACTTTAAATTTTATTCAGTACATTACACTTGATTATGATATTAGAATAAAGGAAACACACCGTTGTGATGTTATTTAATTTGTTTTGGGGGTTTAGAAATGGGTTTCAGAAGCTGGACAAGATTAAAGACTCCACCAGACAAAGTAAACAGTTGGAGGATCTTACTGGAAGGATGAGAGAATGCAAAAGGTAATAAACAGCTTCTACTGTTTCTTGTTTCTTTATCTCATTGTTCTTTTAAAAAAGCTGCAAGAAGAAGCCATTTTGTCTGTTATGATGGAGGTCAGTTGACTTTACTGGTTTTTAAAACTAAAACTTGATGGATTTGTGTATTCCTGTTAGGTTGATTAAAGAGTTTGATCGGGAAATCAAAGAGGAGGAAAGCAAAAATCCTCCAGATGTCAGCAAGAAACTCAACGATGAGAAGCAATCAATGGTAAAATTTATTACTAGAATCTTTGATTTCTAGAATATACACACACACATGCGCCGACCCTCAGATTTACATATTGTGATTTGCAGATCAAGGAGTTGAATTCATATGTGGCATTGAGAAAGACGTAAGCCCTCTGTTTGGATAATATCTTGGACCGTTTGTCTATATTTACGACGGTTTGGATCATATCTACAATTTATCACAATAAATGTTGTTTCCATATATTTACCCCCTGATTTATTTTTTAATCCAGATACCAAAGCACTCTTGGAAACAAAAGGGTTGAGCTTTTTGACATGGGTGCAGGTGCTAGTGAACCTATGGCTGATGACAATACTCGGGTTGCATCTGGTGAGATCAGGATGATGATTGTTTAATTTTTATTCATGTCATCTTGTCTTAACTCAAACGACCCGTTATAAATGTGCATTAGTCAAGACATGCGCATGCTTAAATGTTAAGCATATTTATTGGTTTGGATGGTTGTTTGTTTGTGTAGAAATGTCAAATCAAGAGCTTATTCAAGCTGGCAATCAAACAATGGACGAGACTGATCAGGCCATCGAACGCTCTAAACAGGTTTGACATAACTATATCTTCTTTTTTAAATAGTCGGTTGATGTCATTATTACTCCCTACTTATGACATATATGCACAGGTGGTCCATCAAACAGTTGAAGTGGGAACTCAAACTGCTGTCAAGTTGAAAGGCCAAGTAAGTAAATGCTAAATCCAGTTAATCTCACCTTTTTTATACTTATCTGTGGTAATTAAATATTAATCTCTCTTTTTAATCTTCAGACTGATCAGATGGGCCGTATTGTCAATGAACTGGACACCATTCAGTTCTCTATCATAAAGGCATCCCAGCTCGTGAAGGAAATAGGACGCCAGGTCTTGAATTTTTCCACCGATTTTCTTTTGTTTGTTTCATAGTAGTCTTGTGATTCTAAATTGTTTTTTACAGGTGGCGACGGATAAGTGCATCATGGCTTTTCTTTTTCTTATCGTTATTGGTGTTATTGCTATTATCGTTGTTAAGGTACGTTATGATCCAGACAAAACTTAACCTGTTCGTAATTTCAACTATTAAACCTGCACTAACATGTGTTATTAATATTTAGATTGTCAACCCCCACAACAAAGACATTAGAGACATACCAGGGTTGGCTCCTCCAGCTCCGGCTGCAAGGAGACTGCTGTATGTTACGTCCGGAGAGCAATTTTGAAGACACATTGGGAAGATGATGAAATTGTTTTGAGTTATATGCTATGCTTGCTTGATGTATTCTTTCTTTATCTGAGATGTGCATATCCTACTTTATAAGTTTCTTTTTTTATGTAAATGGTTGGCTTGTTTGGTTTTTTACTTTTCCATCATTGAACATTGTATCGCTTGAAACGCGTCAGAATACTATGAGTTGTGTTGAACGCATGCGTTACATTCTATGTTATGCCTAAAGCGCTGTTTGTAACATGACCTACACATGTGTTGTTGCCACAGTTGCTACTATTTTAGTTACGACACATTTAGACTCGTTAGCTGAGTCAGGTACCGACCTGTGTTTAGCTAGGATTCTTGTTGATCATAAAATCATTGTTATTATGATGTTTATATAGAGTAAATGAACAAACAATACGACAAAAATAAAAACGGTGGAACGAAGCAATTGTTTTCTTCCACAAAATTTTAAAGCTAAGGCACATGAACATCCCTAAAGTATAGAAAATGATACTATATTGAACTATTTGGTATATGATGAATGATTACGCGTCTCGGCTGCTAAGTTGTGATCGCCCTATGTGAGATAGCCTTGAAGACGCCATAAGAGGTACTTCTTCGTCTACTACATTCATATCTGACATTGAACTAACCTTCCCGCTACTTGTATCAATATCATTAGTATCATCGGGTGCATACAAATTAGATGATTTCTTCTCGGTCCTCCAATCCTGATCGTTCACGTTCATGTTACACATTCAGTAAGCAATGGAAGATGGATTTTGAAAACAGGCTCAAAGTTTTAGCAAACTAACCTTATTCATTCGATCTGGGAGGCTGTCGGGAGGAAGTTGGGATGCTTTAACGTCTTTCACCTTTATGTAGTTGTACATTACTACACCGCAAAGCGCTGCATACAAAAAATGACTGTAGATCAGTAATGATCATTTAAAAAAGTTTAACCACAAACTTAGTTTAGTAAATTAAAGTCAAAACACACTCCATACCGATAGCATATCCGATAATATTCAGCCCGGTAATGGTGGATTCGGGAAATATTACAGTTGAAAGAGCTATAAGTATCCAATCTTTCAGCACACCAGCAACCCTAATGGTAACCGCTCCAGTTCTACCAATGACTAGAAAAATTGAGAAGTTCAATGCTAAAGCACATAAGGCATTCGAGAAGAAAATCCAGAAATTGAACTGAATTTGTGAAATTTCCATTCCGCTCTGCTCCAAGAAATACCAAGGCACAAACAGAAACGCAAAACTGAAAAAAAAAAACACATTAAAATTTTATAAATCCGAATTCAGAAATGGTTTATAACCAATGAAATAGAAGAGTACCTGCATGGCGCTATGTAATATAAGCTTGTAATTGGATTTAGGGTTAAGCCCTTCTTTTGCAGGAGAACTTGAGTTAATACAAGCCTTAAAGCTTCTGCAAAGATGCCCGTACATTGGTAAAGTGTGCCGACCACATTAAAATGGATTTCACCGTATGATGATATCACGACCCCGACGCTAACTAGCAACATGTTTAAGAATACATCACACCTAAGCTTGTCGGTGCCACATAGCACAGCCATGATAAGTGTTGCCACCGGCACTGTATCAAAGTAATTTCCACCAGTTAGTTATTGTCTAGTAATAACTAATAACTAATAATATGTTTGAACAAGATCAGTTTTACATACTTAAGGCTTTCAGCATCTGAATGAAGGCCACTGATATATGCAAGTAAGCAGTGTTGCCAAACCTTCAGGATAACATAACATAAAAAAGAAAACATTAAATAACAACCCCCATATTCTAATGATATGTTTTAAACGGATCACTGTAATGCAAATGATTGATGATTCATACCACAGACTTGATGCAAAGAAGGCACTGATGGGAATTACACAAGTTGCATATCTAGCAATGGCCATGAAAGAAGAAATTTAGTGGTGGGATTAGAAGAACATAAGTAAAATGATTGAACTTTTGAAGTTAGATGTCTTACATTTCAAATGTCATTTTGACAGGAGCGACAACCTGCAGCGCAATAGGGAAAGGAGACAAGTCATAAACTTATACAATGAATTAACAATAGATAAAGATTTCGTTCGTATTTGCTAGCAAAAGTCAAGATGGAAGTAACACAACTAATCCATTATCCTAATTGCCGAGATACATATTGTGATACTGCTAAATGTGAACTTTTGATATCATATATTATACCATGAGCAAAACATGTTTCTATATCATGTATAAGTAACTACATGAGAACCACAATTAACTAACAAATAGATATCGTTAAAAAGTTCATAAAGAACCATACCTTGAAAACACGAACAAGAAGGAATGATACAGCTCCAGAAAAGCCCATGTGTATCATAGTAAGTGTGATAGGAAAGGGGAAATTGAAGTACTTAGGAGAGAGAACCCACTGCAAATATATAAAAAGATTGTAGGCATGATGGAAGTCTCTTTGGAAAGGTATAATAAATACAAAATCCAACCAGTAATTTAGTCATACGGTAAGATATAGTAAAGCTACAAAGACGCGTCCCAGGATCCAGCACACAGCTCAGGACTTTTAAAAGATCTAAAACCTAGGGAACTATTACATGACCAAAATATGATGCGCATATGGAATGTACAACAGGTTTCCACAAAGAACAATAACAGAGTTGGCTTATCATCTGAATATCCATATCACAGAACAGGTAGAGATTTCCATTTGCAGGATAAAAAACTTTGCACAAACTTTTAAAAGAGCATTAACATGAAAGAATACACATATCATTGGACCTTTATAAGAGTTATGAGTAATGACCAAGGTAGCCAAAGATGTGTAAACAGGGTTTTAGCTGTTTTAGACTGTTTTTTGGCTTGTTTAGACTGTCTTATTAGACTAGTTTAGGCTGGTTCAGACAGTTTTTTTTTTTTTTTTTTCTTTTTTTTTTTTCAGATTTTGGCTGGATAGCCAGTGACATAAATAACGAGACATAAGGTGCATACTAATTACCTTGTTGTACAGAATAACTCCAGATGACAGCAAAATGTAGACCAATAGGTACAGGTAAGTCAAGAAAAGAGACTTGTTAATCACTTTCATGGCGGCTATCAGTTCCCAGATCGCAATTATACAATGTGATTCTCTCCCCAAATTGATGATAAATATTTGGTTTCTCCGGAGCAGAAAGTTAATCCACTTATCTAAAGCGAGGAGGGAGCTTCATTTTCTGAATCATATTAAACCACAAATATAATATCCTGCAAACAATACAGCCGAAGACACTTGAATTAAAAAAAAAATGTAAAAAACCTTGCATAGCTAGACTTGTTTCTACGTATCACAAACATTACTTTGTGATATATTACATAATCAAATTAAGTAGAGCAACAGCTAAAATATATCAGAACCTTATCATCTGCTTCAATTTTAATGGTGTAGCTAAATTTGGTAACCTAAACAGATGTTTAGTACAATCAGAAGTGTTGAAACTAAAAGCGTAGGCATTGCCAATATAACAAAAGTAACAAGATAGAACATTCTCTTAACAGACACCTTATGAAAGCATAATTTAAGATCGATTTTAAGGCTTTAGGTAGGGCAATATCTCAAGTCACCCAACAAATAAAACAAGCGTATAAACGTATTTCCAGACTTTCCACTTCTCAATCTGTCTAGGATGTCATTATAACATATGCTATCTTTTTACCATCCATTTCCTTTAGTAATGTGTCTCATGATTGTCTACAATGCGTCTCATGAAGGTGGGTATGCAACACTATTATAACAAGTAATGTTGCCACCTGGTCTCTTTTCTTGATATACGTTCCCCCATGGACGTTATTGAAACATACGACATATATGCATGTTAATCACCCATAAGGAGGCTCTTTTCTTAATAGTTAACATCATGCTTTGATCTTTTTTGCTTCGGTTTATCGTTTTAGTACTGCAACATTCAACATTTCAACTAGAGTAACATCACTTTAGTTACTATTTTAAAATCTATAAATTCAACTTATCAACTTCAATTCAACATACCAATGAACTCGGTCTACAATACCAACACACGCGAACAAAACATCCAAATCATCCAATACAATGCATTACCTAACTTAATATAACTTACACATTGAAAGTCCACTTTAGATCTACAACACCTTAACACAAAACCTCATATCCAAATTACACCAAAACTAATAAACCTAACAATATCAGCATAAACATTCTTCATCTCTGCAATTAGAACCTAAATCCGACTCCATAACACATCCGATTACAAAACCTAACGATATAAACCCTACATTTTGCTATACAAACAAGCATTGTACTAAACGTTAAAAACACCTCAATCTATTGATACGAATCGTATTCAGATACAGATCTGGTGATCTAGATATACATATTAATGTAAAAACAGTAGAAAACAGTTGTACCTTTAAAGATCGATTGTTCCAAAGCTCTTTCGTTAACTGTTGGTAGCAGATCGCTACTGTTTGCAGCAACTGAATACAGAGTGATGGTTTATATATACATATATATAGAGAGAGAGATGTATATATGTATAGATATAGAGAGAGAAAGAGAGGGAAGTAAATGGTTGTAGGTATAGAAACACACAAACACAAGACAAGTTACTGAAATCTTTCTTTCCTCTAATGACCAATTATTTATTGTTTAGTTACATATATATTTGTAGCCCTATTACAGTGTTGTTCTTACTTGTACATTGTGTATTACTTGTTGTACCTTGTGTTAGGGATGCGTAAAACGAGTTTTTTTAGAACCGGTTTTTGAATACGTTCGGGTTTTGAATAGTTTTCGCTTGTTTTGGGTGGGTAAGAGCATTTACATCTCCTTCACCAAATCTCATCCATTAAATTACACTAAAAATCATTAGTTCATCTTTAAATCTTCTCTCTCCTAATTAAAATAATAATACTTTTTCATACTTTTATTATTACATTTTCTCTCCCCTCACTCTCAACTACTTGCAAAAATATTAAAATATATATATAGGGGTGAATAATAGCTTTTCATATTTAGGATGGAACAGTGCTTCCATCAAATATTTTTTCTCTCCTTCACTCACTACCACTTACACTCACCCCATATAATTTGGTGGATACACTCACATGCATTTGGTTGATAGGATGTAGGGCTGTAAACGAACCAAACGAACATGAACAAGGCCTTGTTCATGTTCGTTTGTTAAGGAATTAACGTGTTCACAAACTGTTCACGAACACTTACCGAACGAACTTTTTTGTTCGTGTTCGTTTGTTAAGGAAATAACGTGTTCATGAACACTTACCGAACGAGATTTCTATTCGTGTTTGTTTGTATTTATTTGCTAAATTTAGATGTCGGACAAAAACGAACATAAATGAACGTAAACGAACATAAATAGGCATTACTGAACAAAAAAGAGCACAAACTAACACATTAAATTATGAAAATTAGCATTTTTCATTGCTAACATTGTCCGCCCAAAATATACTAATTCAATTACCCAAATACACATGACATAATCTTGATCACATAATATCTTATAAAAACACAGATGTATCATATTAAACATGAAATCCTCGTTTAATCCACAAAAAAATAACGGTTAAAGTAATATTAACATGTGATACACTAATATATATATATATATATATATATATATATATATATATTAAATAATCTACCACTGGGAAATTTGAAGAACTTTAATTAAATATAAAAAAATTAAAAACCCTAATGAACTATCGAACACAAACAAGCATAAACGAATACATTACCGAACGTTCACGGACATAAACAAATGAACGCGGCCTCTATTCATGTTCGTTTGTTTAACTTAACGAACATAATTTCTTGTTTGTGTTCATTCATTTATTAAACGAACGAACACAAACGAACTTCCCGCCGAACAATTCACAAATTGTTCGCCAAACGTTTGGTTTGTTTACAGCCCTAATGGGATGGGAGTACTCTAAGGGTGGAAGCAGTTATGTAGTTCGGGTCGGTTCCGTTTTCCAATCTCAGGTCGGGAACCAGTATGGACCGACGGATCGGGTAGGGTAGGAACCAGTCTCTGGCGGATCTAGAAAAAAAATGAGAGGTAGCATGGACTAAAAAAATTGTTCAGGACTAGCCGATACATAAAACGGAGAAGAAAAAAATATTACACTAAAAATGTATTTCGCCAAGAAAGTTGAGGGGTAGTGCGAACTACCCCTCAACCCCCAGGTTCGCCCCCGGTACCGGGTTAGGCATTCTTGATGTGGTCCCGAATCAGTTTTTTTGTACACCACTCACTACCTTGTGGGGTGCGAGATAGTGGTATCGATAAAAAGATATTTATTTATCATGTGTGTGTCCGATATTTGAGTGGTGTTGTGTATTTTCGGATGATAATGTTGATTTTAATTTGTTTTCGGTTTTTGACGTGTGTGGATACAAGTGGTTGTTTATGCGATTATTGTTGTTACATGGTGTATCGTTAAGGATACATTGTTGTCTTAGTGGGGGGTCAATTTTGATGCCGATTTGTTCGGGTATGTATAAGATGGCATATTGGCATGTTAAGGAGTAAATTGAATTTGTCACTACATGCAAGTGTGACAATAGCTAAAATAGACATGTGAAATGTATGTATCATCTAGCTTAGAAAGAATCACACAAATAGTCCATATGTTGTAATTGTTTTATGAATTTAATCCCTTATTATAAGAAACTTTACATTTGGCACGCATCATTATTCATTTGAATGTAACATATTCAGACCTTCAAGTTGACGATGATGAAAACTTCTCTTTCAGATTTTAACAAAAAGAAACAGTATAGAAGGGATTTAGGCATATCACTTGAAAAAAACACCACACCCCAACCCTTCTTATAGCGCACTCATTTTCATCCTTGTTCTTCACACTTCTTCTCATCCCCTTCTTTAATGGTTCTAATTTTGATTGGATACACCACTATAGGTTATGATTACGATCCATCACTACATGTCCCCACGCATCATTGAGGGTCGTCCTCCTTATTAAACCTAGGGTTTCAATAGAGGAGAATAAATTCATGGTACATCCACCCACGTAGACACTACCATCCTAACCTCTATTTTTGTAATTTTGCTTAAGCAACCATCGAGAATATGCGACACACTAAGCAGTGCAACGACCCCACCTTTGTTGGTCCCTTTTCACACATCTTGAACCGATAAAGAACTACCTTTGCTTTAGTTTAGTTTGGTTTACGGTGGTTCAACGAGGTAATCGTTAACCGAGAGAGAGGGAAATGATGGTGCAAGCAGTAAAGGCCAGTGATTTGCAAGGTTGTTGGTAATTTTGTGCAAAAGAAGGAGGTCAAGAGAATTTGCTGGGGTTGAAGTGAAGTGAAGTAAACGAATGAATACAATTGTTGGGCATTTCTCCTCTTGATTCACTTTATAATCGCCGGAGATGGTAGGCGAAAAAAGGGAGGGGCGAACATACATGAAAGATGGGGGGCTAGTTTTAGTTAGCTACATTTATTTGTCTTGTTTTTTAAAATATTTTCAAGTGGTCCTGCAATTGTTTTTATTTATTTATGAGCAAGGGTATTTTAGTAAATTTATAAATGGTTAACAATATTATTAATGTATGTCCACTCTAAAGATCAAACATGTTACGTTTGATTGAATATTGGACCATGATATGACTAAATGAGTAATTTGTTAGGACTTAAATATGAAATATGAAGTGTTGAAGAAAACTGAAGTTAGGAACCCGAAGCTGATTTAAAGAAGAACATCTAGAACAAATTTTAGCCGAAGTGATCAAGACTAGCAAAGATTCAGGCACAAGATCTCTTTGAAGAATTAGACAATTGAAGACAAGTACGACTCCTATCTGATGAAATCTGGGAAGGAAGACTGAAATCTGGGACAAATGGGTCAAGCTTTAAGGGAACTGGGATACGGGACCAACTTCAACAGGTTAGGAGATTTCACGATTGAGAAATTACCACCCTTTTGGAGATTTCAAGCTGGATTATGCTGACCTGATATGAAAACAGATCCAGAGGAGCTTGGACTCAAGGATGCCAAAGAAGGGAGCCAAAGAAACTGAAAGACACATCCACTATCCCAGATTCTTGGCATTTCTTATTGCAAAGAAGATTGAAGAAGCAAAGATGCAATTTGAAGAAGATGAGATCATGTTCAACTCCATCAAGATGCCAGCTTGGAAAGCAAAGATCTCAAAGTAGAATGAAGAAGACCAACTGCCAAATCCTACGAGAGGTATGATCTCTTTCGTACCTAAAAAATCTCTACTTTTGAAGAATTATCTGAGACTTATGAATAAACAAGATAGTAACAGCTTTAATGGCTCAAACTCCAAGTCTCAAGAAAATTCCCAAAATGCCCCTCCAGCCGACCAGTCCAGAACCTCTAGCAGACTCATGAATTCTGAAAAATCCTCATTTATGTTTGAACCTATCCCTCACCCTGACCCACATAATGTATCACCAACTGTCTCACTCAACGTACCAACCATTTAAGGAACTATAAATTTCAGTCCTGAATCTAATCCAGAAGAGGGAACTGAAACCACAACTGGCAGATACCATGTAAGTGGTGCTGTGAGCTAGGTTTATGGAAGAAGGCATGTGTTGCCTACTTTAATACTACCTCCGTCCCTAATTAGATGTCATGTGACCCACAAACACACATATTAAGAAATCTTTGATTGTATATTCTCTGAGTTGTAAAATGACAATAATATCCTCAAGTTATTATTTCAAATCTTTGATTGTCTTTTGTATTTTATGGGCAAAACTGGAAATTGCATTTTTATTTTAGAAATGGACATTTAATTTGGGACAACAAAAAGTAGAAAAATAGACATTTAAAATGGGACGAAGGGAGTAACTCATAGAGGACAAACCTTAGGGAATGTCCAAGGAAATGAGGAAAATCCAGCAATGCATCAGTTTCAGAACTCTGGTGATGGCAGGACTACTACACCATCTTCGGATGATGTAAGACCACCATCAACAACAGAAGTGGATGAGTTCACTTCTAGTCAGTTAGCAGGAACATTTGTTGTTCCAGATTTACCTCAAGTCCTGGCCCCAACAAAAATTGAATTCCAGATTTTTGCTAAGACCATCCATGCTTCTCTCAAATGCTTGCAGTAAGCTTTAGAGAGAAAAAAAGCAGAGAAGGAGCAGTAACTGAATAACAAGCTGGAGTCCATACTGAAGAATCATGAATCACAAAGACCTGACATCCAAAATTTGCCAGAATCTATGAAACAGAACACCAGCAAACTGGAAGAGCTTGAGAAGACCACAAATGTTTAATTAAAAGACATCCTTAAGTTACTCCAAGAACAAGCAGAAGAACAAAAAAAAGAGCAACAAGAACAATCAACAACTATAAGAAATCATCAACAACTTGAATAGGGAACCGAATAAGACTGCAACAGAAAATGAGATGATCAAGGATCAGATTAAGCAACAAGCAACAAAGTAGGACGTAGCAGCAGAAGACAAAGGCAAGAATCTAGAGTAGGTGAAAGAGAAAGGAGATGCAACCATTGAACAAGCTAATAAGACACTCAACATGGTGCAAGGGGCAGTCAAGAGATTCACTGAACCAATCAAGAAGCCCTCTCAAACTACTGAATAATAGAAGAAGACACATGTAGCAAAAATCACTTCATTTGACAGAAGATCTGGAGATCTTGAAGCTGAAATGGCTGTTGAGATTATATTAGTTCCAGAAATTGAAGTCTCACCTCAACCTAATGAAGAAAACATTATGGTGTTGTACAAATCTGAACACCAGACTCTGCAGAGAAAGGGAACTTCACATAACTGATGAAAGAAGTCTTGGAAATAAATGTAGCAAAGGAGGCCAACAAGAAGATAAAGGCCATTGTAACATAGACCGTGATTGAGAATTCAATATCTCAATGGGAGTAGCTCCTTGAGTCACAAGGGAAAGGGTAAAACTCAACCCTACTGACTATGTGTTTCTAGAAAAAATACTACATTGAAATCTACAAAGGAGAAGAAGAGCATCTAGGAAACATGAGCCCAAATTATCAGTTCAATCTCAGGAGAAGAATATCTAAAGATCCAACAGGACTGCCTGCTGAACACCTTGAGTTACCAATCAAAAGAATCCTAAATATCAAAGACAAGAGGTAACTACAGGGGTAACCAGAACAAGGAATCATTTCCAGGGATGACCAGCTGACCAAGAAGTTGTTCTGAGTAAATGAGATTAGCAAGTATTCAAAGCAAACTCTGAAGTATCTGAAGAATTGTATGGAAGTTGTTCAAGATAAGCTGGAAGTCATGGGGACATCAGGAAAGAAGAAACTAGATGAGCTTCTTGACAATTGGATTGAGTCAAGAAATTTATTCAAGAAGATGTTGCACATCTGCACCGGACCAGTCCCAGAAAAGAAGAAGATTAAGCCACATGACAAGAAGATCTTGTAAAAAGTTGTTGAAATTTACTTGTGTAATTGTTGAACATTAAAATTCTATCATTAGATTGTATTGTTATTTCAGATTCAATACTTTGATTTTTTTTTCTTTGAATGTAATTATCTAAAGTGCATCAGTTTACTTACAACACTTAGGGGGACATTATTATAACTTAAATATGAAATACGAAGTGTTCTGAAGCTGATTTAAAGAAAAACATCCAGAACAGGTTCTAGCCAAAGAGATCAAGACCAGCAAAGATTTGAGAACAAGATCTCTTTGAAGAATTAGACAATTGAAGACAAGTACAACTCCTATTCTGATGAAATATGGGAAAGAAGATTGAAATTTGGGATGAAAGAACCAGATTTCTAGGACAAACTCTGAAACAGACTAAGTACACCAATCCCAGATAAAAACCTCATATTTCTTAATCTTAACAAGTGAGAGTGTTAAAATGCATGCAACTTGGACCCAATCATTCATGTATATTTTCTTCACCCCGTTATCCTGCAGAGAGTATAAGTCGAAGATAAACTAATTGTTTATTCATTGACATGTGTCAAATAATTTCAAGGTAATTCGTTAGTCCATCCTCAGGATATACACATGATAATATACAGTTACATCTTGAATCATGTTCTGCCTTTAGTATTCTGAGGATATCAAACAGACAATAAACGTTAATAAACAGTGGCGAAGCTTGGTTCGCCAATCGGCGGGGGCCGGGCTCATTTTTTTTGATCGATAGTGGCAAATCGGCGGGGGCCGAACTCAACCCGGACTAAATTTACCTACGAAAATCGCAAATTCCTAATACTGCGCCAAAAAACAGGGGGGCAGGGCCACCTCTGGCCCTCACAATACTTCGCCCCTGGTTAATAACATCCTGAAGATTTCACCACCAACAAGCACCGTGCATTTTTTTTCTATGTTTCGTTGTGTGAAATTAAACCGAACTCACGACATATTTTTCATTTGTGTTTCATTGGGTGGAAAGTTATCAATCCTAAAAAATATCTACATTACGTTGTGTGAAACCGAGTCAAATTCATAACATATTTTTTTAATCAACCTTTTGTTGTGTGAACAAGTATATAATTCTAAAAGATTTTATCTACTACGTGACACATATTTTTATTTTATCTATATTTCGTTGTGTGAAAGGTAATATATCTTAAAAGATTTTATCTACATCACGACATATTTCTTTTATCTATGTTTCGTTATGTGAAATCAAGCTAAACCGGTGACGTATTATTTATCTATGATTAATGTAGTTCAATAATAAAAGAAAAATAAAAGAGTGCTTTAAATTATAAGAGATAACTGTCTATTCTCTTTTTTAAAAGTAACAATGTTTGGTACTAAGATGTGAAATGACGAACATACCTAAGTTCTCAATGAGTTTTTAACTAATGTTAGCTTTAATACCCTAGGATGTTACAACGTTAAAAGTTGATACCCTATATTATTAATTTAAACTCTTTATTACCTAATCTTGTAACTTTTTAGAAACTACATAAATCAATTGTGTAACTAATTATTTATTTTAGCAATGTACCAAATGACGACTAAATGAGTGACTTCGGCTTACCTAGAGACCATTTGAGTTAAACAAACATACTATAGAAACTATCCTCTTAACTTACTATTACTTTATTTGTCATTATCAGTCCAAGAATGTTTATGTAACATTTATAATATAATGTACATTGTTATTAGAGTATGGGCCAAGTTTGATAACTTGATTCCTCCTCGTGCATGTAAAGACGACATGGTGGCACGCTATAAAAAATTCTGAATTTGTCACAACATGCAACTATGTTACAATAGCTCCACTAAACATGTGAAGATGTATCTATCATCCAGCATAAAATAAAAGAATCAAATGAAATACATGCATGTTTTACTCTTACATACAAAGATGCCATGGTGACAAAGTAAATTCTAAATTTGTTGTTACATGGGACTATGCCAATAGCTCCAATAATCATGTAGAGAAGTATATATCATCCAACTTAGAATCACATGAATAGTCCCTATGTTATACTTGTTTTAAGAATTTAATCCATAATTTTGAAAAAATATACATTTGGTTCACACTATTCACTCGAATGTAACATGTTTGGTTCTTGAAGTTGATGGATGTTAGTAACTTCTCTTAAGATTTCAAAAGAGTAAACGGATTCAAAAAAACAAATATCAACTTAACCCAACCCCTTCTCATAGCCCACTCCATAAGAGATTCAGGGTACATCATTGTATCACGTGTTCTGGCTTTTGCATCTTCCTTGAAGGTTAAACCTCTATTTTTGTTTGTTTCGCGCAAAAAAATAACCGGGGATACGAGAAACACCAAACAGTATAGTCAACCCACCTTTGTTAGTCCCCTTTTGTGCATCTTAGATCTACAAGGAACTACCTTCATTTCCATTTAGTTTATGTTGGTTCTACTGAGAGATCCGTTAACTTTGATGGTGGTGGATAATTCGGATTTAACTGTATTTATATTTTTGTTTTTTGATATTTAATTTTCAAGTGGTCCCACAATATTTTTCTTTATTAGACTATGTGTTGTGGTGCGAGACCACCTCCCAACAATCGCTCGCATGGGGTGTTATGGCTCGCTCCAGACCATCGCTCGCGTCCTACTCAAATTCCAAGACAATAGCGCCGTGACCGTGGTCGCTTGTGCTCGCGGTGGCTTGCTCACGCGGGGCTTGACGTGGGGCTGTTGTGGTGTTCGCGAGCCATGTGGCTCGCGAATAGCTCGCGCCAGGCTGTTCGCGTGTCTACAACGTACATCCTTAGCAAGGGTATTATACTATTATTACATCCATCTGTAGAAAGGTTAACATAAAGTTTATAACGTATATCTATGCCAATGATCAAGCATGCTTTGTTTTAGTGAATAGTGGACAAATGATGACTAAATGAGTAATTTCTCATACTTAGAGACCAAATGTGTAATACAGATATACCAGAGAAACTATCATCTAGATTATCATTACTTTAATTTAGGAGGGTGTTTGGGATTGAGTTGAAAAATAACTTATTGACTTATTGACTTCTTAAAAAAACAAATAAGTCAATAAGTTGTTTATGTAAACCAAAAACACTTTCTGTTTTGATTTTTTGATATGAGTTGAAGGGTTAGGATCAAATACACAAGACACTTTTTCTAGGAATGGTGAGAAGGATTGTGATCCACTGATCATATATTTGAAGGGTTGATATTAGTTTGTTTGAAAAAAAATAAATAATAAATTAGAGGAAGGGCATAAAAGGAAAACCACATTTGTTGACTTTCTCTCTCCACATGCAATGCACATGTCAATTCCCCCCATCATTTTAAAACGTCTATAACTTTTTCATACGACATTTTGTTTTTTAAAAAAATTTCACCATATTAACGTGCGTTTTTTTATCTTTAGTATGAGTACCACATTGCTACATTAAAATTGAAAAAAAAAAATCATGCTAAATGGGTTTTCTTCTCCGTTGTGTCTTCTGCTCGTTCATTGTGTTATAGTATGCATGTGTACTTTATAAATATGTTATTTATGTTTTTTTAGTCTACACATGATTTAACTTTGTCCATTGTGTTTTTAGTATGCTTTTCATTGTGTTTTACGCAAATGAGTTTTGTATTTAGGTGTACATTGTGTTTTATTATGTTGTTCATTGTGTTTAAGTTTATTATTCATTGTGTTTTAGTCTTCTATTTATTGTGTCTTTAATATGTCGTCCATTGTGTTTTATTAGACTGTTCATTGTGTTTTATACCCTATTGTTCATTGCATATTTAATTGGTACTCATTGTGTTTTACGTTATCTCCATTGTGCCTTACGTAACTGGGTTTTCAACTTTTTTTTTTCCAAAAGTACTCATTGTGTTTTAATCTTCTGTTCATTGTGTCCTTATTATGTCTTCCATTGTATTTACACAATTGGGTTTTTAACTTTTTTTTTTTCCAAAAGTATTCATTGTGTTTTAGTCTTCTGTTCATTGTGTCTTTAGTATGTCATCCATTGTGTCTTACGCAACTGGGTTTTCAACTTTTTTTTTCAAAAGTATTTATTGTGTTTTAGTCTTCTATTCATTCTGTCTTTAGTATGTCGTCCATTGTGTTTTACTAGACTCTTGATTATGTTTTATACTCTATATTTAATTGGTGCTCATTGTGTTTTACACTCCATTATGTCTTACGCAAGTGGGTATTGAATTTTTTTTTTTTTCAAAAGTATAACAATATGGTACCCATGTTAAAGATAAAAAGACGCTCAATTTTATGGTATGATTAAAAAAAAGATGACGTATAAAAAGTTGCGGACATTTGAAAAGGGGAAATGGAATTTAATAATCCCAACTTTGGGGGGTTGGAAGACAGCAGTCCTAACTTGAAAGTTGTAACACAGCAGTCCCAACTTGTCAACTATTTAACTTGGTTGGTCCCAGACTAACCTCAGTTAGTTTTCTCTGTTAAGTGCCACGTAGGCATCCCACGTGGCAGTCCACGTGGCAAAATTTGTCTAGTTGGAAAAAAACGTGGGTCCCACTTGTTTTTTCAATTAAAAAAAATTATTAATTATTTAAAAAAATCTTTAAATAATAATAAAAAAGAATTTATATATATATACACACACACACACACACACCCCCCTACATCTTCATCATCTTCACCACAACAACAACCACTTGCCACCACCGTCCACCACCACCACCACCGTCCACCGCCACCACAAACACCACCCTACATCTTCAAATCTGTGTTCTTCACATCAGAATACAAACCCCTTCTTCGACCCCTTCAATTTCTTCTTAAAAGGGTTTCTGTCAATAGGGTTTATGTTCGTAACCCTAATTTCCTCTGAAGCCGCTGACCACCACCACCAACTCAATCTAACGACGACGAAGATGACTGGGTATCACCGGTGATGTTACAAGAAAACAAGTCTTTTTCCGGTAACCGTGGAGGTTATTCTGGAAGTGAGATGACTGAGGTGAAGATTAAGATATCTAAGAAGCAGCTAGAAGAGTTGTTGGGTAAGCCCGATCGTTTTTTGTTCAGATCTGGTAGTTTTGGTATGGTTATGGTCAGCGGCAGAGATAAACCCGATCGTTTTTTGTTCTCTGTGATGGTAACCTCAGTTCTGAAGCAGCTAGATCGTTTTTTGTACTCTCTCTCTCTCTCTGTTTACTTTATCAGAGTTAGGGGGTTGGTGGTGTTTGTAGTGGTGGTCTTTGTGGTGGTGGTGGGTGTCGTCGGAGATGGTGGTGGTGGACGGTGGTGGCAGGTGGTGGTTGTTGTGGTGAAGATGGTTGGGTATATGTGGTGAAGATGATGAAGATGGTTGGGTATATGTGGTGAAGATTTATATGTGGGTCCCACGTTTTTTTAAACATTAAATTTAATTTGATTAAAACATGTGAATAATGGGCCCCACCTCCTTTTTTGACAGATACACCATTCTTGCCATGTAGGACTGCCACGTGGGATGCCCACGTGGCATTTAACAGAAAAAGTTAACCTCAGTTAGTCTGGGACCAACCAAGTTAAATAGTTGACAAGTTGGGACTGCTGTGGTACAAGTTGCAAGTTGGGACTGCTGCCTTCCAACCCCCCAAAGTTGGGATTATTAGATTCCATTTCCCCATTTAAAAATGAATGTGGAAATAGCATGTGACTTGCATGTGAATATGTTTTTGACAAAATTACCCCTCCCACTTGTTTAATCCTTTGGACACATGTAATTTTCTAGTGGCTTCTCACCCTTCTCATTTGTTGTAGCCTTTGTAGAATAACCCAACACATGAGTTGAAAAACTGTTTTCAAAAAGTCATAAATCCTGATTTTTGACTTTTAAAATAAAAATTACAAATTTACCACTCATACAACTAATCTGTTCACAAAATCTAATCCAAACATTTTTTTAGAAAACCCTTTTCAAAAAGTCACAAGTGAATAAACAATTCTGACCAAAATCACTTTTGAAATTAAATAAGCACCCAAACACTCTCTAAAAATACCAACCAAATGAGTTAAAGAAATGCCTTTCAAGGTATATTTGTTCTCTAGTAACCGGTCACGTCCGAAAGACATTTATCATGTTCAGTGGACTACGTGCACTCACAAAAATAGTACATATATATATATGGCATTATTAGTCCATGAATGTATATATGTAATTAAATGCAAGACCAAAATGGGTCGTTCCTTTTGGTTCAGTTAATCATTTCGAAGTAAATTGATTTTAAATCGTATTAACTTTCACTTAATCCTAATAATATAGTTCCTGATAAGCTTAAATTGTGAGACTAACTCTTGGTAGGAGTAGTTTTGTTTTCCAAGGGTTTAGTATGGTTCGTTTTATATTTTCTAAAGGTTTGGTTTGGTTTTGGTTTAACCTAAAAACTCATTCCATAATATTTCCTTATTAAAATCTCTAAAATGTCATGAACAAGTTTTCTCTAAAATGAATTTTGATAATTTAAATTATGATATATGGTTAAAAAGTTCATTCTAATGATTTAATCAATGACACTTTTAAATTCCACATTTAATTGTTAATTGTCAAGGGCAACCTCACTTGATAAAGTAACTTTATTTGCTCTCATAGTACTAGTGAATATAGGGTTATCATAAAATTAGGAACATTTTGGTGTACATATCATTGTTACGGCATGGAGAGTAAACGAAGTTGCTTCTCTGTCAAAGTGAAAATTGACAACGAAAGTGAAACTTAAGAATATTAATGATTAAATTGACAGTTTGACATTGCTAGCTAACTGTTTTTCATAACAATATCTGTTTTATAAACTAGACTAGTTTTTATCCCGGAAGCGTCCCGGGTTGAAATATCTAATATCACATAATAAAATATGTAATATGACAACATAATTAATAACTTGCCAATATATGATTAATGAATATTATTATTATTATTATTATTATTATTATAAACAAATCTCTACCATAAGTTATCATATTGTAATATAAAAAAAAAACAAATCTCTGTGCCGGGGTATAAATCTAGTGCCATTACAAAATATTATATAATGTCAAATGAATTCGGAAGTTTGTAATCGATCATTCTAAAAAGAACTAACATGAAATAAGGAAAAAAGTTATTTATTGAAATATCGAACACATTAGTCTAAGGGTTATGTGATGCGTTAAAAAATTCATGGGTATATGATCGGGTATATAGTTCAGGTATTTGGGTATGTGGTTTCGGGTAATTGGGTCGGGTATCACCTAATCCCAGGCCCGACCCAAACCCACAATTTTTTTGTAAACTAATCCTAAACTTGACACAATACCTGTCGGGTTACAAAAATAGTCGTTTTTTTTCTCCGTTTTTATATAGCACTATGGTACTCGTTGGAAAGATAATAAAACGCTCGTTAATTTGGTGTAATTTTTTTCTTTAAAAAATCTCGTATATAAAAGATATTAACGTTTAAAAGTTATAGGAGGAAACATGAGAGAAAAAATAATAAAGGTTTAATATTTACATTTAGTAGATTAGGTATTTAATAGATTAGGTTAAACCATATTTAAACCATATTTATTCCTTTTTTTTAATTGGTCTAGAGTTGCCACATCACATCCTATGTGGCATCTTTTAAAGGAGAGATTGCATAATATTATGACATGTAGGATTACTAGTTTTTATCCCGGGAGCGTCCCGGGTTGAAATATCAAATATAACATAATAAAATATATTATTATTATTATTATTATTATTATTTTAAACAAATCTCTGTCATAAAGTTATCATATTCAAATATAAAAAAAACGAATCTCTGTGTCGGGGTATAAATCTAGTGTCATTACAAATGAATTCGAAAGTTTCTAATCGATCATTCTAAAAAGAACTAACATGAAATAAGAAAAAAAAAGTTAATTATTGAAATATCGAACGCATTAGTTTAAGGGTTATGTGATGCTTTAAAAAATTCATGGGTATATGATCGGGTATGTAGTTCGGGTATTTGGATATGTTGTTTCGGGTAATCGGATCGAGTATCACCTAATCCCAGACCCGACCCAAACCCGCAATTTTTTTTAAACTAATCCCAAACCCGACACAATACCTATTAGGTTACAAAAAAATAGTCATTTTTTTCTCCGATTTTTATATAACACTATGGTACTCGTTGGAAAGATAATAAAACGCTCGTTAATTTGTTGTAATTTTTTTCTTTAAAAAATCCCGTATATAAAAGATATTAACCTTTAAAAGTTATGGGAGAAAACAGTAGAGATAAAATAATAAAGATTTAATATTAGATTTAGTAGATTAGATATTTAATAGATTAGGTTAAAGATTATAATAGATTAGGTTAAATCATATTTATTTCTTTTTTTTAATTGGTTTAGAGTTGCCACATCACATCCTATGTGGCATCTCTCAAAGGAGAGATTGCATAAGAGTATGACATGTAGGATTAATCCCTTTGCAATATATATATATATATATATAGGATTTGGTTCAAATGAGAACCTTTTCCCAAATTGAGAACTAGAAAACCATTCTGAGCCACACATTTCTCTAAGGCAAATTTTTTTTTTTTTTTTTTTTTTTTTTTGCTAAAATCGCTGCTTTATATGTAAGGAAAATTTTTTTTTTATTTTTTTTGTATTTTTTTTTTCAGTATACACATGTGTATAATTGCATTATACACATATGTATAATGCTATATACACATATGTATAACTGAAATATACACATATGTTAGCTGAAAAATGCTATATACATATATGTATAATTGCTATATACACATACTAGCTAATTACCCCGGGAAGGTCCCGGGGTTGAAAAATTTAATATGATTTAATAAAAAAATGATAAAAAATGATAAAAGAAGAAAACTCAAATCACGAAAAGAGTAAATGACTTAAACATAATCAATCTTAGTTAAAAAACATTTATTTAAAAAGTTAAAAAAATAAAAAGCATAAACCATATTAAACATAATATAGTATTAAAAGGATAACTTTCAACATATAATCATCTTCACGTAATTTAAAATATGTTACAATTTGACTTTGAATTATATAGATGTAGAATTCATGATGGGGGTTGAAAAATATATCCATTCTAATAATACTAATACTAATAGTAATAATTATCACTCTTGTAATTAAATAAATAAAAAATAACCTTGCTATAAAGTGACACCATATGTTGCAGTGTTGCGCGATTCTTTCTCCTAGCTTCTCTTGATGAAGTATACCTATCCATCTTTAGAAGAGTGAAATTTCAATGATAGCATTGCGATTGAGCTGAATTTCAACATCGTAGATAAGAACCTGGTTTAAAAGAAAAAAAAAACATGATTAATGAATAACATGAACACTTTGTGTTTTTTTTTCTGTATGAACATAATCCCACAAAAAAATAGTCGTTTTTTTCTTCGTTTTTTATATAGCACTATGGTACTCGTTGGAAAGATAATAAAACGCTCGTTAATTTGGTGTAATTTTTTTATTTAAAAAATCTCGAATATAAAAGATATTAACGTTTAAAAATTATGGGAGAAACATAAGAAAGAAAAATTTAAATTTGTTTTTAAGTTGTTTTTTCCTAAGATAACTCAATTTAATTTTAGTAATTGAGAATTGAGAGATAGAGAGATAAATTTAGGGTTTATGTTTATCTTTTTTTTTAATTAAAAAAGGAAATAATTTAAAACACTAAAATCTTTCAATTATGATGCCACGTGGCAGTTTCATGGAGAGGCTGAAGGCACCATTACACGCCACGTCAGCAATGTTCAATTCTTTTATATATATTAATAGATGTATAATTGTCATATACACATATGTATAAATGAAAAAAAAATTCAAAAAAAATAAAAAAAAATTTTTTCCTTGCATAAAAATGTGCGATTAAAGCAAAAAAAAAAAAAAAAAATTTTTTTTTTTTTTTTTTTTTGCCTTTATATGAAATGTGTGGCTCAGAATGGTTCTCTCAGTTCTCAAATAGGGGTTGGTTCTCTTAGGATCCCTACCCTATATATATATATATATATATATATATGTAAACTAATTAAAACAAAATTTTTTTAATGCTACTGAAAATGAAACCCATAATTACACCTAAACCCATCCACTATGTGGATTTTTGTAAAATTACAAAAAATACGTAACTAATTAGACCCCCCCACATAATTTGATGGAAAATTGGTAGGTATCGATCAGTTGCTACGCGATATAGGGTGGGGGATTTAGTCGGCATCGACTCATTACAATACTTGCATTTTGTATAGCAACTGAAAGAGAAAACACAAAAAATAAAGTTGTAGTGTGCTCAAAATGATATTGACATGTGTTTTATTCAATCAAAAACGATTAAAGCACATACCCGTACCGGTTTCATAATAGAGATAATTACATCAATGTCAATATCGGTTCGGTTCGTCACGATACTAGTACGCAGCACTATATATAACTTACGATACCAAAAAGAATATTATAGTTTAAATCTAACTTTGTTTTCAACAACCATGTTGAGAACAAAATTAATATAACGGCGTGTTCAACGTTTTTAAAAAAATGTTAGCGAACAAAAATTATTAGATAAACTCAAATTATTAATTCGTCCATGATCGGTTCGGTTCTTAACACGAGGGGAATTCGGTTAGTTTCGGTTCTTTACGATAGTGGCACTTGGTATAGCAATTGAAAGAGAAGACCCAAAAGATAAAATCTTGGCATGCCCAAGATGATATATGCACGGGTTTTATATCGATCAAAAACTATAAACACGAATATTAGTGGTGGTTCCAATAATACCGATATGTAACGATGTTGGTATCAGTTCAGTTTGAATAAACTTCCATTTTTAACAAAATAGATACCAAAATGTCACAGAAAAAATTATCATATAAAACTAAAATTAGTAAAAAAATTAAAGGGCGAAAATTCTTATATAAGTAGATAAAAATAAAGATCTTTGGTTCTCAGGTAGCGTTTGGTACGATGGAATGAAAGGGGAAATGGTTAGACCATTACAAGGTAATGAAAAATAGTGTGTTTGGTTGGTTAAAAGAATGGAATCACCCATTCCATAAGGCATTCCATTCCCTCAAAACCATTCTATCCACCCCCATGTTTTTTTTTTTCATTCCATCCCCCATTCACCCTTTACTAACAAAAGCATAACCCACCACCACCACCAAACACCATCGTCACCACCCACCACCGCTATCGCCACCACATACTGTCACCACCCACCGCCACCACCACCCACCACCGTCGTCACCACCCACAACCACCGCCACTACCTTCACCCACCAACCACCGTCACCCACCCACCACCGCCGCCATACAAAACCACCCACCACTGCCAACCACCACCATCATCCACCCACCGCCGCCTCCACCACTTACAACTGTCACTCACCACATTTTCCTTTACCCACCATTACCACTGGCACCCGCCGCCACCCATCACCGCTGTCTCCTCCACCCACCACCGCCACTACTCACCATTGTCACCCACCCATCATCATCGCCGTCCACCTCCACCCATCGCCACCATTGTCGCCACCCACCACCGTCGTCGCTGTAACACCACATAATTTCTCAAATTTATTTCTAATAAAATTCAACTTATTCATTTTAAATTTCATTATCATCATTACTGTTATTATACTTACTACTATTGTCATTTTCATTATTATAAAACTATACAAAACAATTCGTAATTGATATGTGCCACTCAACTCATGATTTCATTTTGAACATGGATGGCTTAATTAGTGCTTTGCATCATTTATCTTTTATTTAGAGTCAAATCTTTTATTTTTATTTAGAGTCAAAGTTAATTTATTTAGAGTCAAACTCAATTAAGGTAGTGAGTGTTCTGTTCCAATAATTTAACCTCAAGCTTTCATTGTAGTTCTTACTTGTAGACCTATAAAGACTCTTTGCTTTGAGAAGAAATATATGCAGAAAAATTAGTCTAATACTCTCTCTAAATTTTTATCTAGTTTCTTGTGGCCAACAATTAATTTATAAGAACCACAACAGTAATCCCATTCCAAATAAAAAAAATTGAGAATTTTAAGTTTTAAATAAACATAAGAACTAATAATAAAAGTCAAAGAAGGTTTAAGATTTGTAAAGTTAACTAAGTTTTGTAAAGAAAAAAAAACAACGTTTCATAAAATGCTCAACATATTTCAAAACTTTTTGAAAACTCAAAACCAATGCCCATCATACCCTTTTTCTTCTCCAAAACTTTCGCCAAGATTATCGAGCTTTATTTTTCTTTCCTTTGTAATAGAGAACCCATTGATTTTGCACTATAAATCATCATTAACCAATTTGATTATCCTAGAAACCGATCTTGACTAGCGGGTAAGTTTATAACTTATACCAAACAACACATCCATCCTGACTCATCAACGAACAACCTCATCTTCCTCTTGGTTTCTCCCTCTTATCCGACCACTCTCCGTTAGTGCACCGCCAAACCGCGACCACCAACTTCGGTTCAATTCTTTGCGATAATCTGAGGTAATATTACAATCTCAATCTCTATTTTACTTAGGATAAAAACCTTGTATAGGGTATACTCAACCCATGCATATAATTACTTCATCAACTCTCTCGATCACATTAATGTCCTTCATTTTGAACCACAAATGTATGGTTTACAATATTCATGATATTTATTTAAACAAAGTTGGTGTATTATTCTTTTTACAATCTAAAATCAACGTCACTTTTTTGTCACATTTACTAAAAAAAAATTATTTAATATTATAAAGACATCAATTTTATAGAAAGAATTTTTATATTTAATGTATGTGTATATAAATATACATAACTCAATAGATTATCAAAAGTGTTATATTGTGCACAAACACTATAACTATAGATACTAAAACGTCACTTGTAATTAGGTACAAGTTTAACCCGTTGTTCTTGTTGAGTCCTTTCAACCTTATCATCACAATCAATGTGAGTTTACGTAACCTTGTTTATGCAATTCTTTATACTTGAAACTTTATACTCAAGCAATTCTACATACATGTCTAGTTGTAAACTTTAATGCCTCATGATTTAGACAAAGACTATTAGACTTAAACTTCAACTTACATAATCATTAGTTGTGGCCAAGCCGGCGATATACAATGATAGATCTATTGGATTGACAACCCCACCTAGATTCGTTGACCATCTTGTATAAGAAGCGCGGGTGATTGTTATCGTTCCAACGTTATATTAAGGTAAATCGTGGATGCGGGATGGACCTAAACTTTGTCGGAGGATTGATTATGTGCATACTATACTTATTGTTTATTCATGTAGACTTAAAGTTACATTAGACATATGAATTGCTAAACTTTTATTCTTTTAAAACTTATTGATTTCATTCAAAACAGTTAATGTAATTCAATAAAAGATTATTTAAACATGTGTATTACCATGAGCTACTGAACAATCATTCATACGTGACACCTCGATGTTTCCGCCATCGGTTGGGGTGTTACAGATTGGTATCAGAGCCTTGGTTATAGGGAATTAAGTTATTAGAAAAATAATCTAGTCTATAGCCTTAGGACTTTAACCAGTACTTGCTTCAGTTGCTTGCAACTCTACCTATTCTTTATCTCTATCCTTATCCACCCCCTCATTAAATTCTAAGCTTTGAATCTCAAAACCTTTACAATTCAAATCAATTTCATTTCTTATATAATTTACTAATCAGCCTTAATTTCATGATCATTTGTGAGTTTCACAACCACACTTCATTTTACAAACTTATAATATTACCTATACGGTTAATTATTTTCAACGTCTAACTCAAATAAAATGTTTTTCTTTACAACATGTTAAATATTCTTTAAAAAAAATCTATTACCTTTGATGTATCTACCATTTTTATTTTAAACGTTCCCCTACATTTTTTTTTCTAAAGGTACCCTCAACCATAAAATTTCATCATATTCAAGATTTTAAAATCCTTGTTCAAACTATAATATCATAACCTGTTTATAGGAGATACTCTAACACCAACACTGAAGAGTGCTAAATTTTGTCAAATATTCACCACCTAAGAATTTCACAAACTATAGCAAATAATTTTTTTTTGTCAAAAAGCCTTTTATTCCATAAACTTATTTTCTAAATATCAAATGTTTGTGTAACAATTTACGGGTGTAACAAATGATCTTGAAAAAATAAAAATATTTCCATCCTTATGAACAAAATTTAATCTCCAATTCCCCCTTTGACACCTACTTATTTTCAATATGTTCGAACTTTTACGATTTTCGGTGTTCACCACAATCGTGTTTTTCTCATACGCTCGATTTTAATATTTAATTCAAACCCCACGATTCATGCTGCTAAATAATCTCCTTACTATTTGTGCCTCCTTGAAAACCTATAAAATAAACCATTTATTAACTATCTTAACATTCACCATCTTTCATAACCTTGATGTTACTTTAAGTTCATCATCATCCTCTCAAGAACTAATTTCATATCCTTTACTCCCTTGAACATGAACTTGACCTCCACGATAACCATACTGTTGAAAACTTGATTGTGTGTTGCATCAAAACTTAACCCTTAGTTATACATGAGGATTCGATTATCTACTATATTTGAACATTTGATACTTGAAAGCATGGAACATAAACTATTTGCTATAGACACACCTAGAGTCATTAACCTTGTCTAGGGCAACTCTATTACAACTTGCATGCTATACTTATACTTGATTGCTTACATGTACATATTATCAATTTGCAATTTATGTGTGAAATAATTGGTACAATTAATCAAACAACTGGTAGAGGATGAAGCACTTGCTCAACAGTTAGTAGGGTACCAAATAACCTACTCAACGATTGGTAGAGGTCATCATGCCTGCTCAACAGTCGGTAGAGGCCCTAACAACCTGCTCAACGACTGGTAGAGGCTATCGCACCTGCTCAACAATCGGTAGAGGTTCTTACTCACTGACTGGTAGAGGTCTTTTTCCTGCTCAACAGTTGGACCTATTTTTGGATACATTGTATACGATTCAACCACAAGGTTAATTGCATTATTTTACATGTGTGTTTAGAGTTATAGAAGGACACAAAACCCTATTGTAAGGTAAATTGGTGATTGCGGTCCGGAACGTAATCATGAATTTACAGGTACGTTAAGGTGGTGTGAAATTCTAATAGGGTTTTTGGTAGATATCCAGTAAGTTTTCAGGTAACAAAGGTGTGATGGGTTAGTTGCGGTACACCCTATATATAAACACTAACGACACATCGAAATTGGGACTGAGAGTTGAACTAGGAACTAAGCCTAGTCAACTTAATTGCAATAGTAAGCTTTCATATGCTAAACTTAATCACCATAATTATCCTAACCTTTATCGTTAAAACTTCATACATCATGTTCACTTAAACATTCACCACTCCTGACAATCATGAATAACATAAAATAATCCTTTATTATCCTTCAACCATAACTTAGAACACATGCTTTTTGTGTTACCTAATACTCTTTAAAAATGGAGTGTTCAATTATCGAAACCCATAACCAACCCAGTAAACCTAATCATCTAAACCATGATTTTATTTATTTTACTTCCTCTGTTATACACAATTCTATTTAAGCATCTATATCTATATCTATATCTATATCTTTATCTATACATATAATAAACCAAAGCCATTTTAATGACATGGCACTCTAAGAGGCATTCTCTTCTTTGAGTGTGCCATGTGTCATCCCATATGGCATTGAGATATTTTAGGAAAAAAATAATTTAAAAACAAAATTGGATTTTTAACCCTCATGTTTCCTCCCATAATTTTTAAACGTTAATATCTTTAATATACGAGATTTTTTAAAGAAAAAAATTACACCAAATTAACGAGCGTTTTATTATCTTTCCAACGAGTACCATAGTGCTATATAAAAAACGGAGAAATTTTTTTGTGGGGTTTTGTTCATACAGAAAAAAAAAAACACAAATGTTCAGGTAAATTATTAATCATGTATAGGCAAGTCACTATTTATGTTCAAATCAGTAAATATGATTTTTTTTCCAACCAGAGCCGAATAGGTTAATAGAGTTATACGTTGTTTTAAGTTAGGTATCAATATTAGTATGTTAGAGTTGTACATTTGTTTAGTCTTTAGGATAGGTGTTAATATTAGAGTTACATTAAAGCTACATTCTTTTAGGTTAGGTGTTAGCATTGGGGTTGTACATTGTTAATTTGTTTTATGTTAGATATTAATATTAGAGTTATACACAAGTCTATTTCATATGTAAAATTGATGTATCATATTAAATTTCTCAACCCGGGACGCTCCCGGGGTATAATCTAGTCTATAATAAACCAAAGCCATTTTAATGACATGACATTCAAAGAGGCATTCTCCCATTTGAGAGTGCCATGTGGCATGCCATGTCATTATGTTTTTAATTTTTTATGTTTTTTTTAATAAGTTAAAAATATTATAGATAAAACCTACTTCCCTATTCTATTAGTAATCATCTAAGTCTTCTCCGACACCCGCGGCAACGCCACCGGAAAAAGCGGCACCCTTAGGTGTGTTTTTCGTTAGGTAATTCGTTTAGCGAATCTATTTTGGGGGTTATGCACTTTATAAGTATTTAATTGTCCGATTTCTTTGTAGGGAACTTGCAATTCAGATTGCTGAACAGTTTGAGGCCTTGGGATCGAGCGTTGGTTTGAGGTCTGCAGTGGTGAGTTTTTTTTTTGCGATTTGCAGATGTTTAAATTGTTTGTAGATATAAGATGATGTTCTTTCGTTTGTTGTATTATGGCACTAAATATTGTTTAAATTGTTTAAATTATCTGTACATCATCTTTAATTTGATGAAATTATAAAATATTAGAAAGTAACTTTAGCGTCTTTATGCTGCCCACTCGATGTACCGTCTATAATAGTGATGAAATTGAATATATGTTGTCCTTTGATACATTAGTTTGTGTAATCTCTCTTATTTTGGAATTTTCAACTTATGATAATCGTAAGTGTATCTTTTTTCAAATGTGATTACATTTGAAACATGATGTATCTTCTGGCATTAGTTAAGTTTCTTTGATATTAGTCTGGCAGTTGTGGTTTAACAGGGAAGGGGACGTTACCACGTCATTGCCATGTAGGCATCTATGTACATATCGGTTAAGATGTCTATAAAGAATAGCATTTTGTACACAGTTGGTTAATTTTGTGTTTATCTAATTGAAAGAAGGTTTTTTTTTTTTTTTTTTTTTTAATTCGTATGATGATCTATGATTTAGATATGACTAAATTGAGTGTGAAGTGATGTATGTGTGATTTTAAGTTGTTCTCTTTTCTTTAATTATAGAATTTAATGTTTGGTAAAGAGTTTTGGTTTTTAAAACAGGCAGACTTTGGTGAAAGGACATGAAGAAGGGCATGGGGATGGAGGTGATCGTGATCATGCTGATGCAGTGGCTGCATAGGTACTACTTTGTTCTCTTTTGATTACTGTAGAGAGTATTGGTTAATATGTTGACCTTTTTATAGGTTTTATTTTCCTAAAGCAGTTTTATCTAATTTATTGTCTATCTTATTCATCCATCTCTCCATGTTTAATATTATACTAGTAGGAAGCCCGCGCGTTGCCGCGGGAGCGATAATATAAAGTATGATACTCCATATTAGTTTATCAAGTCCATATCTAATATTTTCATCTACCAAATCGTCAATGCGACAAGCTTTTCTACGTAAAAATGTGTTCTTATGCATTAAAAAAAATCTTCGACTTTAAAGTCTAGCTTTCAAGAACTTAAGCAAGATCACATCACTTCTTCCATCTTTAGATCCAGATGACTTCAGTCATATATTATACAAATTTTAACCTGGATATAGTATTATAGCAGACTCCACAAGTTCAATTTTAATTCAATGAATTGGCGTTAAGCAAAGAAAACATAAGTTCCCATTATCACAATTATGATGAAACCAAAAGGTCTTGTTATCAATCAACATATCATACCCATTATCCATGAAAATTTAAGTGCGTGTACTATGCAATGTGTTTTCAATCTATATTTCACATAGATGTATATAGATAACATAATGCTTGTGTTTGTAATGTTGGTAACATTAAATTAAATATGCCTATTTATACATGAAGTATATCATTTACAAACCATCCAATTGAAAAATAAACAAAAATCTAGTTGCTTTACAGTTTTGCGTAAATATGGCACAAATTAATAACTCTCAAAGAAGGAGAAAAGTAAACAAAAAATATGAGACTTCAATCAAGAAATGAGATTTTATGTTTTACAATTTACAAATTACACTTTGGCAAACTTTTGACCCATCCGACCCATTTAAACAACATTCTTCCTGTCTAATTTTATTTTATTTTACCTAGTTGGCCCATTAGAAAGTAAAATAACCAAATTCATAGGTCAAGAAATTACCTTTCGGTTTGCCCTAGAAGAAATTCAAGATGCTTATCAAGAGCTTTTTTTCTTCTTTTGATCAAGCTCTAACTGATGCTTGTACAGCACCTAAAATGACATGATATTTATCAAAATTATAATGTAAAACAAACCCCTCATATACTAAATTACATATATGACTTACTAGCTTCTCAATTTTTGTCTAAAATTTGTTCACATCCTTGGAGATATTTAGTGCAACTTTTTTCATTTGGAGACCTTCTTCCTAACCATTGAAGATAATGAACTTCAATATCAAGAAGATGACATATACACTTCATCAGAGGCACTCAAAGGTCTCACCTTCTAATAAACACAATTAAAATAATTCTTAAAGACAATTCAATGGATATCTATTGGTATGGTCATGAGGGCAAGATTGGAATAGAATCTTAAGATGTGAGTAAGATAATGATGCACCTAAAATGACATGATATTTTATAGAAAATAAATATGTATCAAAATTATAATGTAAAATAAACCCCTCATATACTAAATTACATATATGACTTACCAGCTTCTCAATTTTTGTCCAAAATTTCTTCACATCCTTGGAGATATTTAGTGCAACTTTTTTCATCTGGAGCTCTTCTTCCTAACCATTGAAGATAATGAACTTCAATATTAAGAAGATGACATATACACTTCATTAGAGGCACTCAAAGGTCTCACCTTCCAATAAACACAATTAAAACAATTCTTGAAGACAATTCAATGGATATCTATTGGTATGGTCATGAGGGCAAGATTGGAATAGAATCTTAAGATGTGAGTAATATAATGATGGTAAAATTACAAGCATATCCTCCTAAGTGTCTTAATTGTCACAACTATGCCCATAATACCCTTAAATTTCTTGCTGAAGTATGTTGTACATATTGCTTCTTAAGTTGTACGGAAATAAAAATGACTATGTTAGCCATTACTCCTCCTTAATAAGATAATAATATAGATATAGTAGATGGTGAGAGATTAATTAACTTTGATATATGTATTTTCTGTTAACTGATTTCATAGCAACATGATTTCATTGGAAAGCTATGATTCCTTGAACGATTATAATCCTGTCACGGAAGATGCATTAGCTAATAACTTCTTGATTCCTTTTGAAGGAAAACATCGGTGGTGGAGATTCTCTTGCAGAGCTTTGCGGTGATTCTTTGAAAGATTTTAACCCTATGCTTCATGTTTCGGTAGAAAAAGGTATGCCTTAATATTCATCATAGGACATAATGATCATTAACATTTAATTATCTATGCAACTGAGTATAGGTTAAAAGGTTATATATATTATTTAATTCGATGCCTACATAGTTATTTCACTTATTGTTTAAGTTATTTACTCTATTAGAGTTTTCAACCCTAGGACGAAGCATTTTTAATGACATGTCATAATATTATGTAATCTCTCTTTTGAGAGATGTCACATAGGATGTGATGTGGCAACTCTAGACCAATTAAAAAAAAGGAATAAATATGGTTTAAATATGATTTAACATAATCTATTAAATACCTAATCTACTAAATGTAAATATTAAAACTTTATTATTTTCTCTCTCATGTTTCCTCTCATAACTTTTAAATGTTAATATCTTTTATATACGAGATTTTTTAAAGAAAAAAATTACACCAAATTAACGAGCGCTTTATTTTCTTTCCAACGAGTACCATAGTGCTATATAAAAAACGGAGAAAAAAACGACTATTTTTTGTAACCCGACAAGCATTGTGTTAGATTTGGAATTAGTTTAAAAAAATTGTGGGTTTGGGTCGGGCCTGGGATTAGGTGATACCCGACCCAATTATCCTTTTTTTTATATTAGAATATGATAACTTATGGCAGAGATTTGTTTATAATAATAATAATAATAATAATATTCATTAATCATATATTGGCAGATGCCATTTTTATAGTTTAGATACTTTTAATTTTATTCACTTTACTTAAATTTCTCAACTCGGGACGCTCCCGGGTATAAACTAGTTTCCTTTAAAGAAACATTTCGAGACGAAATTTTTTAAAGTAGGGGAGACTGTAACATCACATAATTTCTCAAATTTATTTTTAATAAAATTCAACTTATTCATTTTAAATTTCATTATCATTACTATTATTATACTTACTACTGTCATTTTCATTATTATAAAACTATACAAAACAATTCGTAATTGATATGTGCCACTCAACTCATGATTTCATTTTGAACATGGATGGCTTAATTAGTGCTTTGCATCATTTATCTTTTATTTAGAGTAAAATCTTTTATTTTTATTTAAAGTCAAAGTTAATTTATTTAGAGTCAAACTCAATTAAGGTAGTGAGTGTTATGTTCCAATAATTTAGCCTCTAGCTTTCATTGTAGTTGTTACTTGTAGACCTATAAAGACTCTTTGCTTTGAGAAGAAATATATGCAGAAAAATTAGTCTAATACTCTCTCTAAATTTTTATCTAGTTTCTTGTGGCCAACAATTAATTTATTAGAACCACAACAGTATTCCCATTCCAAATAAAAAAATTGAGAATTTTAAGTTTTAAATAAACATAAGAACTAATAATAAAAGTCAAAGAAGGTTTAAGATTTGTAAAGTTAACTAAGTTTTATAAAGAAAAAAAAAAACAACGTTTCATAAAATGCTCAACATATTTCAAAACTTTTTGAAAACTCAAAACCAATGCCCATCAGACCCTTTTTCTTCTCCAAAACTTTCGCCAAGATTATCGAGCTTTATTTTTCTTTCCTTTGTAATAGAGAACCCATTGATTTTGCACTATAAATCATTATTAACCAATTTGATTATCCTAGAAACCGATCTTGACTAGCGGGTGAGTTTATTACTCATACCAAACAACACATCCATCCTGACTCATCAACGAACAACCTCATCTTCCTCTTGGTTTCTCCCTCTTATCCGACCACTCTCCGTTAGTGCACCGCCAAACCGCGACCACCAACTTCGGTTCAATTCTTTGCGATAATCTGAGGTAATATTACAATCTCAATCTCTATTTTACTTAGGATAAAAACCTTGTATAGGGTATACTCAACCCATGCATATAATTACTTCATCAACTCTCTCGATCACATTAATGTCCTTCATTTTGAACCACAAATGTATGGTTTACAATATTCATGATATTTATTTAAACAAAGTTAGTGTATTATTCTTTTTACAATCTAAAATCAACGTCACTTTTTTGTCACATGTACTAAAAAAATTATTTAATATTATAAAGACATCAATTTTGTAGAAAGAATTTTTATATTTAATGTATGTGTATATAAATATACATAACTAAATAGATTATCAAAAGTGTTATATTGTGCACAAACAATATAATTATAGATACTAAAACGTCACTTGTAATTAGGTACAAGTTTAACCCGTTGTTCTTGTTGAGTCCTTTCAACCTTATCATCACAATCAATGTGAGTTTACGTAACCTTGTTTATGCAATTCTTTATACTTGAAACTTTATACTCAAGCAATTCTACATACATGTCTAGTTGTAAACTTTAATGCCTCATGACTTAGACAAAGACTATTAGACTTAAACTTCAACTTACATAATCATTAGCTGTGGCCAAGCCGACGATATACAATGATAGATTTATTGGATTGACAACCCCACCTAGATTCGTTGACCATCTTGTATGGGGAGCGCGTGTGATTGTTATCGTTCCAACATTATATTAAGGTAAACCGTGGATCCGGGATGGACCTAAACTTTGTCAGAGGATTGATTATGTGCATACTATACTTATTGTTTATTCATGTAGACTTAAAGTTACATTAGACATATGAATTGCTAAACTTTTATTCTTTTAAAACTTATTGCTTGACTTGGCTTATATATTCTCACCAACTTCTAGTTGACCCCCCCATTTTCCAAACTCAACAGGAAATACTAATGCTTGAAGTCTAGAGCTAGCATGCGAAGATATTTGAAGTTTTAAGCTTTGTTTGATTATTGGATGTATTAGATTTCATTCAAGACATTTAATGTAATTTAATAAAGGATTATTTAAACATTTATATTACCATGAGCTACTGAACAATCATTCATACATGACACCTCGATGTTTCCGCCATCGGTTGGGGTGTTACAGTCGCCACCACCTATCACCACCGTTGCCATCCACCACCACGCTATCGCCACACACCACCACCTACCATCACCACCACCACCACCAACCACGACCCAGCATTACGACCATCCACCGTCGCCTCCACCGCCGCCATTGACCATCGCCACTGCCACCGCCACCCACCACCGCCGATACCGCCACATATCACCACCCACCATCACCGTCGCTGACCACCACCCACCACCGCCACTAACCACCGATTTTATTCATTCGTCTTTTCTTGTCTATCCAACAACAAAAAGTAATGTTTTGTTTCATTCCCACATGACAACCAAACAAGACATGGAATGGTAATGATCCATTCCATTACCTTGTCCATTCCATTACCTCGTCAATTCCATTCCCTCATCCATTTTATTACCCCATACCAAACAGACCCTCAGAGTTCAAATATAGGCACACTGGCCGATTGCTTGCACAAATGTTACACATATGTTGTACACAATGTACAATATTGTTTTGTCACATTTACACATTAATAAAGCTATGCATAAAACATAAATAAAATAAATTTTATGATAGTAATAACCTAACAAAAATTAAGTTAAAAACATAAAATTACGAGTTACAAGGTTACGTTTTGTTGTAATACCATTTATATAAATAGTGAAAAAACATCGCAACAAAAAAATAACATTTAATTGAATACAAATAACGGCACCAATGTTGCTGCTAGTCAGGGGCGTTAGGAGGGTCTCTTGACCCTCCGACGACACTCGGTAACCAATGTTTCGTGATCTTTTTGCTAGCAAGTGCCTCTTACATAGTCGTTTTCTTTTGTTTTGACCATTCCTAATACCCTTAAGAGTTATTTAAGTGAAGAAAACAAGAATACACAATTTCTGGCGCCGTCGACAACTTTGAGTTGCAGAAGACCGAAGGCCGTAGAAGAAGAAAAGAAGTAGATGATGATGGTGTGTATATTTTATTAATGAAAAGTACATATACATAATATAAAATTTTACTTTTTAATTATTTCTTTTTAAATCTTAAGTTGATATAGTAGTACGAGGACTCAATCTTTTGAATTATTATTAACAAATAATGGTACAATATATAGAGTACAATAGATAGGACCGTGCAAAGGGTCAGAAACCGACCCGACCCGATCTGGGCCCACTAAAACCGTATGCCTTTTTATTGTTGATATTATGAACCACGAACCAAACCTTAAAAGGCTATGTGGTTCCGGGTCTTTAAGGTTCTCATGGGTTGGGTAAAGGGTCTGGCCTTCTAGAACCTTTTAATGTAATAAGCTTTTAGAGGGTTACATATTCATATTCTTTTACCATGCTCGTAAAAGAGTTCCTCCATAGGCTTCTAACAATAGCTCACGAGCTGTCTTTTTTAATCATTTTTCGTTTCTTGACGTATGTTTTGGTAACAATTTTGTCATTCTCATCATTCGAAACATTATGTGAATATGTTATGTATATATCACAAATACACACACACACATCAGAGCGACATACATAAATATTTGCATCAATTTTGGATATTATATATATATATATATATATATATATATATATATATATTACAATATATCACATCTATGCATATACATTAAGCCAAAAAATATTTTAAGAAAAATACATTGTTATTTTTATAAATAATATTTTTTTAATATTATATTAACATTATGTGAAATCGATTATAATAACGCATATAAAAGGATAATGAAAAGACTAAAAAAGAGTATTGTTTTATTTTTTCGTTAACAATACATATCTATTGGATCATTTTTATAAATTATTGTTTTTTTTCATACATTATCAATCTATTAATAAGTCATGTTCTAATTAAAATACAAATGGTTCTTGTGGTTCTTATATTAGAAACGTGGGTTTGAAACCAACCCAACCCGGAACTGATAATTCATATAAATCTAGAACCGTCAACCGACCCATATATTTAAAAAGATTCGGGTCCAGGGTTCTCGCGGATTGGGTATAATGTTCTCGTGGGTCCAAACCACAAAATGTTTACCCTAACAATAGAGACCTATACTAGGAAGGAAATAAAAGAGAATGAATACAATAAATACAATCCATAAATATATAAATTAATGACTTGATTTACGGGCTATTACCCCCTTCAATCGAACAGGTGAAGGACCATCACGAAGCAAGCCTCAATTTCTCAAAGAGAGGCTTGGGTACTAAACAATACAAAAAAAAAAAAAAAAAATCATATTCATATACAACTCATGTTATTTATATTATAATGTCGAGAAAAAGAAACTAAACACAATTACATATTCAGTTTTTTTAAGTTATCAAATAAAAGATAATGGAGAAAAATCACGCCTGCATATGTTTTTGTTAACCTATGAAGATTGGAGGGGTTTGGATTAGGACATGAGTTTAACACGTGGTACTAGTGGGCTCCCAAACTCAAGTCCTAAAATGTAAGAGAATGAAGGATTTAGGTTTAGGGCATGAGTTGACACATAACATTTTTTTTATTTTCTTTTGATAAACAAATTAAAAAAAAAGTCGATTATATTAACTAAAAACACATTAAATTAAAAAAAAGTACACTAAATTATAAAAAAGGACAATAAATTATAAAAAAAAAGACACCAAATAACAAACATGTACATTAAATAAAAAGTTTAAAACTACATCCTATATGTTTCCATGATTTCCCAAATTGATTTTAATGTCATTTCGAACTTGGGACCGGAAAGATCATCGACGGCATAGTAAGGAATTTCATATCCTCCAGTTTTTTTTACATAGTCATTTTTTTTTTCAAAAGCATCCGGATAGTTTTCTTCTTCTAGAACTTTTTGTGTTGAATTGTATTGAATTGAAATGCTTTGTTGATGTCGTTTCAAAATTCGGCTTTGTATGGACTATTTCCTATTTACAAAATATATAAAATATCAACGAACTTCATGTAACAATATATATTACTTTTAAAAAATTAAAAAAAAAAAACCTAGAACCGAGTTCTCCCATTCGCTTATCAAACATTTGGTTAAAACAAGTTCTTCATTCGGTGTCCATTTTAATTGAATTCGTTGGGCGGCGGCTATGGCTTTCTCCTCATCAGTTCCCTTCTTGTGATTTCTTTTTTTCATCATTTTTTTCCGACGATCCAACAATATTTTGCGGTTGTGTCCCAGCACGTTTCCGAGCAAAGGCGTTTGGGATATGGTAACACGTTGTTGATGAGGCATTAAGATGACATATGAAAAGTTCATTGCTTCACACCCTAAATGTCATGAAAATTCTTTCAATACTACCCCTATTTGCAAAACTAATTTGTACATTTTTATCATAACCTCTCATTTATAATTTCATATTAATCAGTAATAGGTTTATTATGTATAATATGAGTTTAAGCAATTTAAAAGGTTGCAAACACTTGTTAAAAATGCTCATATTGTATAACATTTTTTCTTTTAGGTAATTTTACACTAAAATACATTTTGGTTGACTTCTAACTGTTCAACCCCTTTCATTTTACATTATATATCAAGCTCACTCACCTGGCTTGTTAGAGCTAAAGTACGACTATAACTATTTCTAGATTTTAAGCTTTAGCCTTTTACGATGTTTGCTTTAATTTAAAATTAATGGCCTAATCAATATTTCTATTCATAATTGTCAGTTTGATGTGGTTGTAAATAAAAATAATTTTAATTAACACGTCTAACTATAGGGTGAGTGTACAATAATCAATAAAATTGTATTATTTAATTTCAGTCTCAGGGGGTGTTAAGGATTGATTATTCAAAACAGATTATGCGTTTTGGAAAAACAGGGGTGAAGCTGCTTATAGATTATTGTGTTTTGGTAGCCTAAAAAATTGATTATCTGCGTTTTCAAAACGCAATCCAAACACTAAAAACTGATTATCTGCGTTTTTAAAACGCAATAATCTAAAAATAAGTCTAGGATGGGTAAAACAATAGAATTGAATAACGCATTGTAAATTATTACCGTGACGGCAACGCACGGATTTCTTACTATTATACCCGATTACAAAGAAAAAAACAATGACTCGAAATTGTGTTTAATGCATGATGGTAGTCACGACCCATGGCTTTCTAATTGGTGAGGCCCAACAAACTTTCTAATTCCAATTTCTCAAATCCACACCAAAAGGGCCAGAGCAAAATAAGCCCTAAACATCTCATCTACAACCAAAACTAAATCACTCTTTCATGCTAACACTTTAGTTACATGAAAATACAAAGATGGTAATGAATTAAATAAAAAGTGTCTCTAAACGAGCATTATTCATGTTTATCTTACAGATCGAATCGGGTTCATGTCAAAATGAGCTGCTTTAGAAAAATATCAAATTGGACTGGGTCAACACTTTAGTTGGGTCATAGCGGGTTAACACACCAGACCGGCTAGCGTCTTCACACATTTTATTTGTTTTTACGGAGGTGAGCAGTAGTGGCAACGACTATGTAGGCGTCGATGACCAACAACATGTGTGGTATCAATGCTGGTGTTCGTGAAGGAGGTGACAATGAAAGCAAATAACAGTGGTGTGGGAGGCGGTCGTGGCAACAATAGTCAATAGGTTTTCCTAAAGCAAGTGTATAATTATTTGTTTTTACATGGGCGGGCAGTAGTGGCAATGACTGTGGAGGCGTCGATGACCAACATGTGTGGTATCAATGCTGGTGGTCGTGAAGGAGGTGACGATGAAAGCAAATAACGGTGGTGTCCGAGGCGGTTGTGGCAACAATAATCAATAGGTTGTCCTAAAGCAAGTGTATAGTTAGGTCCATTCTTACAAATTGTTTGATTATACTTTAAATGTTTTTTTTCCAAGTATGATCCTAAGAATAGAATGCATACAATCTAATTCGGCCCAACAAACTATATTAGAGGCTCATACCAAGTAAAATTTAATTGTTTCGGTTCATATTTTAGGTAGATCTATGATGCCATATTAACTTGCGTTTGTTTTTATCTTTCTCCTATATAATAATAATAATAATAGTGGTAGTCGTGGTAGTCGCAGCAGTGACAGTGGTGGCAGTGGTGGCAGCGGTGGTAGCAGCAGCAACAGTAGTAGTAGTAAAAACAATTTTTTTTTGCTTAATCATACGTTTGTATGCAAGAATTTTTATTTTTTTTTCATTTATATATATGTGTATATTAAATTTTCAGCTATACATATTTGTATATTTCAGTTATATACATGTGTATATCGCAATTATACACATATGTAAATTGAAAAAAAAAATTATTCCTTAATAAAAAGCAGCGATTAAAGCAATTTTTTTTGCCTTAAAGAAATGTGTGGTTCAGAATGATTCTCTCAGTTCTTAATATGACCAAAGGTTCTTATTTGAACAATTCCTAGCAATAATAATAATAATTGTGCTTGATATGAAATTGAAATGAAAACAAAATATTAAACAATTGACAATACATAATAGAATTAAGCGACCATGACACTTTGCCTTCTAAGTTGAATGTATTAATAAAACGACGTCGTTTTAGCCCATTTCCATGGACACCGACCCTACAACGATTATGTGTTAGATGGATACAAATTGAAGTATAATATGAATTATTTAAAATGGACGGCTATAATTTATAAAATAACAACAATTTGTAAAGAAGCTAAATAATATATTTATGGGGCCAAATAAGATTTTGAGGCTTAATTAAACAACCCATTTGGTTAGTCTTTATTCCCGACACCTAATCCAATTACTATTTCTTATTCAAACTAACTATCATCATCTGAGTACATCTAATATATACATATATATTGGATGCATGCACGGCATTTTTAATATATAATTTATTACAACACACTTTTTATATATATAAAAAAAATTGTTAGCAAATTACGTTTATAAACAAATACGTCGAATAAATAAACTTATCGCGTTTAATCAATTCATCAAGTACTCCAGTCGAGCTTTTTTGATCTATATGTTTCAACAACAAATTTAATGTTAAGGCGACATATATGAAAGAAAGAACATGGTTTAGGCATTTAAGTTGACAAGGACGGGATTTAAAGAAAGTTATCGATACAACATGACTACATGAGTAAGATGGTAAATAAAGTTATAAATTATTAAATAGATATAGTTATGATTATGAGAAATAATTATAATATGAGGTTTGGAGGTATTATAGGGTTGCAACCATTTGGTTCCCTAACTAATTCTCATAGTGCCTTTCGGTTTTCATATATATTATTCACAATTGGTGGTTAACACTATGTGTGGTTTAATTATTTGAACTTATGGCTAAATATAAAAATCGAAGACCAACACAATCCCTGTTTTCTTTTAAGAAATAAAAAATGTTTATATGATAATAACCTCAATTTGAAATACTCGAACCCAAAGTGTTTTTAAATTGTTGTGTTTTGTGTTGATGGAAATCAATTATACTTGTTTACGTAGAGAGATATGGGTGGAAGGGTTTTACATTAAATGTGGTTGTTACTACAGATTTTGATTTTGTGGGTATTTTGAGGAACTTCCATGATACGGGGATAATTAGTAGGGGAGTTGGCTCGTCGTTTATTACTTTGATTCCCAAAAAGATTGAGCCGATTGAATTAGGAGATTACCGGCCGATTAATTTGATCGGCGTTATTAATAAGGTGATATCTAAGGTGTTAGCCAACAGGATTAAAGGTGTTATGGATAGTGTCATCTCGGAATCTCAGTCGGCTTTTTTATCTGGAAGGTATATTTTAGACGGTCCTCTTATATCGAATGAGATATATTCTTGGGCGCGTAAGATGGGGAAGAGTATTTTTATGTTTAAAATTGATTTTAATAAGGCATATGACAATGTCAATTGGCAGTTTTTATTGTCTGTTCTTGAACAGATGGGGTTTCCGCAAAGATGGTGTTTATGGATACGGGGTTTATTATCGGCTGCCCGTTCGTCTATTTTGGTGAATGGATCGCCTACATTTGAGTTTGATTGTCAGAAAGGTATTCGCCAAGGTGACCCGATTTCTCCCTTTCTTTTTATCATCGTGATGGAGGCTTTTAGTGGGCTAATTAAAAAGGCTTGTTCTATTGGGTCGTTCGATGGAGTTCGGCTTCCTAGAGAGGGTCCAGTGTTGTCCTATCTTTTGTACGCGGACGATGCTATGTTAATGGGTGAGTGGTCGGAGTTTAACTTTGATAACATGAGAAGGATTCTTAGAGTTTTTCACTTGGTTTCGGGCCTTAGTATTAATATCCATAAGTCCACTTTGTTTGGGGTGGGTGTCAATAAAGAGGAGATTGAGGCGAAATTAGGTTTATTGGGGTGCAAAGTGGGGGAGTTCCCTTTTACGTATTTGGGAGTAATGGTCGGGGCAAATATGAATAGAGTCAACAATTGGGACTCGGTGATTGAGATTGTTAGGAAACGCCTATCGAAATGGAAGGCAAATTCTATTTCGATTGGTGGGAGGGTCACTTTGATTAGATCGGTGCTTGATAGTTTACCTACTTACTATTTTTCGTTATTCAAAGCCCCGGTGAGGGTCATCCACAAAATAGAGATGTTGATGAGACGATTTCTGTGGGGAGGTTCCGATGAAGTTAGGAAATTAGCTTGGGTGGCGTGGGAGAAAGTCACGAGGCATAAAGAAGAAGGGGGGTTGGGTTTGGCAAATCTGGAGATTGATAATAAAGCGCTCTTAATTAAATGGTTTTGGAGGTATCTCACGGAACATGAGTCCCTTTGGAGGAAAATTATTGACGCGATACATGGTTGGGATAGAAAATGGGGTTGTCTGCCTATTAACAATAGGTTCACGGGAGTCTGGAAGAATATTGTATTGACTTGTAACAGAATCAAAAGTAATGGGAAAGGGGTGTGTAACATGGTGAGGGGCAAAGTTGGCAATGGCGAGGATATTCGCTTTTGGATCGACCCGTGGATATCGCATGAACCGCTGAAAGATGTTTATCCTATTCTGTTCGCATTGGAGCATAATAAAAGCTGCAGGGTCAGGGACAGGTTACAGGTCTCGGGGGATAGGAGGACGATTACATGGAATTGGATTAGAGCGTTGTGTTCTGATGCGGAGCGGATTGCCAGGGACGAGGTGGAACAAATGCTGCTGCAGTGTACGGTTCTGTTGAACTATGACAGATGGGATTGGAACGATGTTAGGGACGTTAATTTCTCTGTAGCTGGAGCAAAGAAATGGTTGAAGTTACAGAATGCGCAGGATCAGGTTTGCGAGTTTAAGTGGTGCAAGTGGCTGCCGAACAAGGTGAACATATTTATGTGGAGAGCGATGTTAAATCGCCTTCCGACCAAGATTGCTCTGCAGAAAAGACAGTTGGTATTCGATGACCTGAAATGTGTTTTTTGTGACGATTATGATGAAACGATAGACCACATCCTTACTGGTTGTGGATTTGTGGCTGGTATATGGAGCGGCATTTCAGCATGGTGCAGAATTCCCAATATTTACGCTTTTTCGGCTGCAGATCTTGTTAAATTACATACTCATCACGGCTGGTCGGACATGAAGAAAAAGTTGGTTCAAGGCATTGTGACGATCACGGCTTGGCGAGTTTGGAAAGCGAGAAACGAGAAGACGTTTTCAAACAAGAACACGAAAGTGGTGGACATTATTTCGGATGTGAAAACGCTTGGTTTTCTTTGGTTTAAATGTAGGGCGAAATGGGGTTCGGTGGATTGGGATAAATGGTGTAATTTTGACGTTATGTAGTTTGTTGTAGTTTGGATCTTATTCCGTCTTGGAATTTTGATCCTTGTTGGTGTTTTAATGAAAGTCGCTTCTTCAAAAAAAAAAAAAAAGTGTGAATAGTGGTTTTTTTTTTTTTTTTTTTTTTTTTTTTTTTATGACAATCATGTTTATTGCTATATCGTTTCGACGGCAGACATGATTATAGACATAGGGTGTTCCTGCTAAGGGTATATTTGGCAAGGAGCTTTTAAGAGCTTTTAGGAGCTTCAAGTTTCAAGCTTCAAGCTTTTAAGAAACAGCTCATACTTAATAAAAAACATTGTTTGGTTGAAGGAGCTGGAAGCTTTTAGGTTAGAGAAAAAGCTCAACAGTGAAAAGCTACTAGTAATAGCTTTTAAGAAAAAGCTCTACTAGCTACAAGCTTTTAGTTAGTAAATGACACAAATACCCATTCTATTTTAAAAATAAAATAAAAACCTTCTTTACAATCTTTTAATTATGATTATTTTGGTCATTTTATACATTTTATTAAAAGCTCCAGCTACTCTGCCAAACACCAAAATATATTTAAAAAGCTTCCAGCTAACAGCTTCCAGCTTGCAGCTACCAGCTTACAGCTTCCAGCTACCAGCCTCCAGCTAGTTTTGCCAAACATACCCTAAATGTGATCATTGTTATGGGGTGTCGACGATAAGTGTGATTATTCTCGCTTAAAATTATGTACCTGCGTGAATATTAGTATACACACGAATTGTTATAAAGCATATTAATAACGCTATCATATAAAACATCCCCAAATGTAGGATAATTCCTCTTACATATTTCGTCAATCCAAAACAATCCCATATCATCTCTAAGAACTCCGGTAGAATACTCCAAGAAGAAATTAAGATGATAATCTTTTTTTTACTCTGTAATCCCTTTATGACTATTTCAACATCAAATTCTCTGATATACAAGTTATAATCTGTTTTGAAATTATTGCAATCAACAATTGTTGTGCCATCTTTTTCAAAACCATCATAAATATAGTCCTCACAACGTTAAAATATGCCAGCCTCGTAACTTCTTTGAGTGATCCCACCTTTTCTTACATTATATCCTACATTTTTATTTTATCTTTTTTGCACAACATTCTTATTAGATGACATTTCATATTTCGGAACTTTGTTCCTCGTGCGAACTAGCCAAATCTAAACAACTACCCTTTGCTAGTAACAATAAACGTGCTTTTTATACCGTTGGAACTAATGCTGTGACTTATGGAGACCTTCACCGATCAAATCAGTTGATGATGTTGCTTATTATGCGGCATTTATAGATGAATTCTCTAGATATACTTGGCTTTACCAGTTACGGGCCAAGTATGTATTTTATGATGCTCTACCATTACTCCCTTTGTTCAAACTTAATTTTGAAGAAAAGTAAAAATTTTCAAAGTAACGAGGGAGCTGAATTTGCAAATCATAAGGTTCGGGCTTTATTTGAACAAAATGGCACATTGCATTGCATGTCGTGTCGTGTCCATACACCTCAACAAAATGGTAGAGTCAAATGGAAGCATCATCATATTGTCGAAATCGAGTTAACCATGTTATTTAATGCCTAATTACCACCATCATATTGGGTTGATGTTTCACAACAGGAGTTTACATTATTAATAGATTGCTCACTCCCGTGTTAAATGGAAAATCACCACTTGAACTATTATCTAACCGTACACCCACATATGCCTCATTACGTGCTTTTGGATTCCAGATGTATCCGTTTTTACGTGATTATGCCCCAAATAAGCTTGCGCTTCGAAGCCTACCTTGTATATTCATTGGATTCAACCCCAGTTTAATGGTTATTGATGTTTAGATCCGTACACCACCCATGTTTATGTCATAAGCAATGCATGATTTGATGAAAGGTACTCCCCTTTTGGCACCTTAATTACCACCAAACTTATATTCGCACTTGAACTATCCACCTTTCGATATTTCATTTGATAATATCACCCCAAAACCAAAACAACCATGTAACACCCCAACTGATGGCGGAAACATCGAGGTATCACGTAGTGACGATTGTTCAACAGCTCATGGACTAGAAATGTAAATTTTGATAGATTGAATTGAATAATTTATTACATTGGAAGAAATACAACAATTGAAACTAGCAATCTAAAACAAAAATACAGTAAGTCTCAATCTAAGTCTAAGTTCCAAAAGCATAGAAGTGATCTCATAAGAACCTGAAACATGTACGAAAATAAGTTGGTTAATACAAAAATGTATTGATGAGCATACCCGTTTGATACATATAGTAAGGAAAATTTAGCAATTCATGTGTTATTTTGCAAAATGTAATAAGTGGTATCCGGGTCAAATCAACCTTGAAATGAAATGAAATATATATAGTATGCGCTAGTTATAACCATACTAATGAAACACATAGCAATGATAAGGACTCTCAACAGAGTCACAAGGGTATATACCATAGATTTATTCATTGAAATGCTAGGCCACACCGGTTAATGATTTGACAAGTCATAGATACACGAAATAACACAAGCAAACACACATAAGAATTGCTATTTTAGTAAAAGAAAATAGAAACTTGATATAAGTACATGAGTAGCCCCAAAAGTAAAATGAAAAAGGGGAAAGATATACTCACAGTTTGCGAAAGCGATCAAAATCCAACTTAAGCGGTCGTGAGCTAAGTAATGGGAACTCCGAGGAATTCAACCTATAATGCATAAGAGTACTAATAAGGAAATGTCTAATAACTCTAAGGTATCTAGGGTCTAAGGCATTAGGGTTTGCTAAGTCGATTTGGGGAATTAGAGTTTTTATGATAAGTCGAATTAATGTAAAAGTTGTAAATTAAAATAATATACCAAAGTTTGTAAATATGGTTTAGGCAATATAATTATTATCAATTGATTATTTGGATAAAAATATCTTTGAATAATTAAAAATAATTCAGTTAATTACTGTAACTAAATTAAAATAAATACAATAATCATAAATGTATAAATAAATAATTATGTGTTACACAATGATCCAACAAATAATAACTACGACTTTCAAACATGAGAATATTTCTATTTTATAGGAAAAGTACTTATAAAATAGATGTTTAAATAGTATAATTAAGTAAATGATTAATTATGTCTATTTAAACATAAATATGACTAAAAATACAAGACATGATCCAAAACTATTATTTTTTATAGAAAATAGATACATTCTGATGTAAATAAATGAAATAAATTTTCTCACAATTTTTATAAACTTATTTATATTTAAAACTGATTTAATGAATTTAAATCAATGTTTAAATGATTAAAAATAGGAAAATCAATAAAATCAAATGTTTTCTGAACCAATAATTTTTATTTCAGTACTTGATGATTAGAAATAATTCCCTAAAAAGTTTGAGATTAAAATCATTAAAAATTGATTTTTAGTCAATTAAATATGATTAAGACAAATAATTTAAATAAAAATATGAAAACAGGACATTTTCCGGAAAATAAAAATCTGGAAATTTTCTTTATGGTGTCAAGTAGTGATGTACAAATCGTTTTTTTTAAAACGGGTCCAGGTTAAAAACCGGTCCGGGTTTTGAAGTGCCAAAAAAATCGGTTTTTTTAACAAACCGGTCCAGGCCCCAAACCGGTTTTTAGAGACAAGGACAACCAATAATACAAACCGGTTCCAACCGGGTTGAAAACCGGTTTAAAAAAAAACCAAAAAAAAAAAAACCGGTAAAAAAACCGGTCTGCTGGGCTGTTTTGCTGTTGTTTCTGCAGAATTTTTTTGTTTTTTTTTTTTGTTTTTTGAACAGTTTAAACACTAACAATTATTATCAACACAAAGTAAATTAAAAATACGATTTCATTGATTAAAAAACACGATAAAAAACATCGAAACATAAAGGAATCCGAAGATAACATGAAACATAATACAAAACATAATCTTTAAAAACATAGTCTTAAACGAAAATAAGTCCTCAAACATAGTCTAATCTTCACTCGAACCGGCGTTGCTTCTTATCCATTCATCCATTTCGGCTTCATATTCGGTCATTGGTTCGGTTAAGTACGCGTAGACCTCGTCCTCGTACACTTCGCCTTCATATTCAAGTTCTCCCTCAAGTGAGCGTATGTTTTGCACCATCTCCGCCGCATCCAAATAATCCTTCAAGCAAATGGCCATCTCTACCGAAGGTGGAGTTAGTCGCGTCCTACGTATCGAAATGACCCTGCCACTAATAGAGAAAGCGGATTCCGAAGCTACCGTGGAAGCTTGGACGATTAGTAAATCTCGGGCCATGGCGGCTTACACCGGAAATTGATCTTCCTTACTTTTCCATCAAGCCAACACATCAAAATTTTTAAATTCTTTGGGAGTCAAATCTTTTAAATAGTTTTCGGCACCATACCTCCCAAGTTCGCTACTAGGAGCGTTACCTCGTGCACGTTTATTAGACGTGTCCAACAAATCATTGTATAAATCAAAATCCGTATCAAGTACATTTTGAGAAGCTTGTCTCATTTGCATTTGAATGGACGACATTTGACCATAACGTTCAAAATAAACATCATACATATTCGTGAGATGTTTATTAAATCTTCCTACCATACCTTGTGAAAAATACGGATCTTTTACCGTGTTCAAGTCCAACTCGTTGCAAATTTTTTCAATTATATTTTCTACCTCCCCTATATTGTAACATGGGTTTAGAGCGGAGGCACAAGTAAAAACCGCCGGTAATTCCGAAAAATATTTTCTAAATTTTTCTTTCATTGTTGCTGCCATATCTTTGTATGGGCTACCTCTACATTCCATTTCGCCTAATTTTCTAGTCATGTTACATAAATCGTGAAGTGTTATACAACTTATGGGATAATAAACTGCCGACAAAGCGGTTGTTGAAGCTTTGAAAACTTGTAGCATTTCGGCAACAACTTCAATAACATTCCAATGCGAAGGATTGTATGGTGCCGTTTTCCCCCGACTCACCAAAATATCATGAAATGCAATTAAACTTTCTTTTTGCAAAACGTGTTTTTCGAACATGTTACAAGTGGAACTCCACCTTGTTGGACAATCCCAATTTGGACCCAAATAAAGGGCATTCACACTTTTGCAAAATTTCATATATTTAGTATGTCTTTGATTGTTGCTATATATATCGCGTAACATTCTTCGAAAACCATCTCTTTGTGTTTCAATGCATTTTAGGCCATCTTGAACGGCCAAATTGATTATGTGTGTGACACAACGACTATGAAAAAAAACTCCATCACAAATAGGTTGGTATCTTAATTTTAATTGTGTGATAGCCGCGGTATTATTCGACGCGTTATCAAAAGATATTGATAAAATCTTGTTTGATAACTTAAACGTTTGAATAACTTTGTCAATCATAGAGAAAATATTTGCACCGGTGTGAGGGTAATCAAACAATCGAAACGCAATTGTTCGTTTCATCATTTGCCAAGAAGACGGTTCAATCTAATGGTCCGTTACACAAATGTAAGAGTCGGGTGAACCGTGCGGTGCAGACCACACATCACTTGTTAAGTTAACACCGGTTTGTAAATTTTCAAAATAAGTAATTAATTCATTTTTTTCTTGTTTCCATCTTTTTAAACAATCACGCCTAAGAGTAGCATGACTTACATGTGTGTATCTTGGTTGAAGTGTTCGTTGAATAAGTCTCGTCAAATGTGGGTTGTCAAAATGATTGAAGGGCAACGTTTCTTGTATGACAAAATTCCCCATTTCTTCGCGAACCGCTTCCAAGTTGTACACAAACAAGTTGCCTTCTTGTGTGATCGAGGCTCCACCTTGAGAATTTCTTTGTTCTTTCAAAATTTTACAATATGGTTTCTCCACATGGTCTTTCAAGGTCGAGTTAGCATCATGTTTAAGCAAAGCCGAACAATATTTGCATCTCGCCTTGTTTGGACCAACACTCATAACACATAAATCAAAGTGTTTCCAAACAATGGGGTTTCTTTTCGTTGGAACCACCTTAACAATCGTGGCTTGCGATGAAGAAGCACCACATTGGACGAAACCGGTTTGGCTTTGAGGAGTTGGTGGTTATGAAGATGCCATTTTTCTTAGAAAAAAGAGAGTGATTTGTGAGAAATTAGATGAAGAATGCAAGATTAGAGAATGTTTTTGATGGTGTGATTAATCCTAAACATTAAGGGGTATTTATACTATGATTGTGGGTCAAAAAATACCAAAAAAATACCAAAAAAACGGCTAGAATCAGCCTCTAACGGTCATATGACCGTTTTTCCAACGGTAATAACCGGTTTAAAAACTGGTTTTTTAATCGGGTTTTCTACAAACCGGTTGTTGGGTCTGCTGACCTAGAGAAGAACAGATGATTGGAAAGCCAAAATATACTACACAATTGATCCTTAATAATAACAGCATTTACAAGTTACTTCTCTCAAAAGACTATTGACCTTAACATCTATTGTACCCTAACAACTGTTGGAACAACTGCTGCTTGCAAAGGTCTGATGAAGAACAACTACTAGAGAACAACTGCTGATCAAATGTCTGATGAAGAACAACTGCTGATCTAAGTACTGAAGACTAAAGGTCTGTTGGAGCCAACAACACTTAGGCTCAAACAGACGTTACAAGACCATTAGAGGTTTCCTATCAGCTGTTTGTCTATCAGAGTTTTCCAATGTAACAGTATTCGTGTCATCAGATGTTTTATGTCGTTATTCAGTTAGAGGTCACTTTCTTAGGTGACGTCAGCCTAGGTCATCAGTGGTTTAGATTGTCTATAAATAGAACAGTGCATGTACTGTTATATCCTATCACTCAAAACATTCTCTTAGACAAACTTACACGAGTGATCAGGCTGAGGGGGAGTAATTGTAATCGTTTGTAATCATTCCATTATATGAAAGCTTTCGATTAAAAAACAACTATTCTCTTGTTTTGATTTATAGTTTGTCATTCCGCTGCACTTTCCATTTATAGTTTATTTCATTCATTACTCATATTACTTAAATAATCAAAACAATTAAACTCAGATCCTAACAATTGGTATCAGAGCTTGGTCAATTAAATTCGATCTAACCAATCAATTTAATATAAACAGATCAGCTCACAATTATTGATATCGTTTGTTTGTCGGATTGAAACAGAGTAATAGTTTATTTTCGTTTCAACCGTTTTTAAACAGACTTTGTTTTAGAAACAATCAAAGAATGGCTTTAATCAATCACGATCCACATAACACTGGCACGAACAACAAGCCACCGATGCTTGTCAGATCTGAATACAATATCTGGCAACGTCGGATGAGCCATGTTCTAGCTCAACAGAACACTGGGTGCTGGAAGTCGGTTATCTTCGGACCACATGTTCCGATGGTGCCGAGTACAGAATATCCCAAGGTTCAAGAGCCTAAGAAACTTGAAAACTACTCCGACCAGGATTTTCAGAAAATTGAGTTAGATGCCAAGGCCCTCAGTATTGTGGCCATGGCTCTACCCAATTATATCTATGCTGGGCTGTTACACTGTAACCGTGCAAAGGATTTGTGGGATGCATTGAAAGAACAATTTGGTGGGATTGAAGAGGTTATTTAAAACAACCGTGAAATACTTAACCAACAATATGAAACATTCAGTCATGTAAAGGGAGAGTCATTAACTCAACAATTTGAGAGGTTTAACTGTCTCATTAGTGAACTAAAACTGGTTGGTCTAACTTACCCTAATTCAACCTTGAACCATAGGTTTTTAAGATCATTACCAGACAAATGGGACACTATTGCTATAGTTATGAGAAACTCAATTGGATTTAAGGACTTATCACTGACCCAGCTTTATGGTAAGCTCTTGACCTATGAGAGAGAGCTTAACCAGAAAAAGAAGCTCCAGGACTCTGGAAAAGTGTCTGATGATTATGTATTTGGTAATACAACACTTTTGGGTCATGACGAGGTGCCTGGTAACAATAAGGGTCAGAGTTATGATAATTTCATTGACATAACTTCAGGTTTTAACTCTGATTCTTATTCACCCAACTTTGCTTTTACAGCAAGTGGTGGTGATATCCAGGCATCTGATAACATATCCTTTGAGTATGATGACTTAAAATACTTTGACCCTGATGATTTGTAAGAAATGGACATTATGCACCAATTGGCTCTGCTCAATGTAAGAACTAACAATTTTTAAAAGAAAACTGGCAGAAGATTTCCAGGGTTGACTGGCAGGTTAAAGGTGGGGTTGGATAAATCAAAGATTAAGTGTTATAAATGTCATAAACTTGGTCATTTTGCCAGGGAATGTAGGAGTCAACATGGTACACCTATGATTACCTATCCAAATCAAAGGCCACAGACTAACACTTATCAGGTTTCCCATAATACGCCTGGACCAAATGTGCAAAACACTGCTCATTTTGCATAGTCCTCAAACACTGTTCCTGTCCAGTATGTCCAAACCATTGTTCCTCATATTCACTATGTGCAAACCCCTGTTGCTCAGGCACATGTGCCAATGACTGCTGCTCCACCCTCTGCTCCTGCAGAGACCAGTCAACAGAGTTTCTTCACACAAGGCTTTGTTGATTGGAGCAGTCTACCAGATAAGTTAACAGATGAAAATTTTGCTCTTGTAGCCAAAGCTGAAAATGAACTAGAAATTTTTTGTTTCGTGGCTATGGTTGAAGAAGTTGAATCTGAGGATGTGGTAACTGAATCTGATATTGTGACTGATGATATTGTTGATGAAGTAGTTACAGATAAAAAATCTGAAGAAGAGGTTGTGAATCTCTCAGATCCCTGGGGTGCATCTGATGATTGTAAGTGCAAGTGTGATTGTGCATTGATGGCTGTTGCTAAGGTATCTCCTCAAATCCTAAAAGATCTGTGTTCAGAAAAATGTGTAATGGCATTTGCTAACATTAAAGAGGTGAATGAAAACCTTAGGAAGAAAATTTTAGATAATGAAGTTTAATTTGAAAAACTTCAAAAGAGTTAAAATCAAAATTGACTGAAAAAGAATCTGAAATCAGCAGCTTAAAACATGAAGCAACTATAACCAAAGACCAGATCCAAACTATGATAACTAAATATCATAGTTGTAAAAAAGGAGCTTGAGGACACCCAAGTTGAATGTGAAAAATGGGTGGAATCATGTAAAGGTTTTGAGATGCTCCTCAACAAACAAACCAAAAGTCATGTGAAGTTTGGTTTTGGTTTTGGAACCACTGCTCCAGCTTTTGAAAACACTGACAAAAGGGAACAAAAGTTAGTTGAGGTAGTACCAACTAATTTGGAGGGTCAAGAGATTAAAATCACTAAACCTAATGGCAAGAAAATTGTTCTTGAAAAACTAGAAGGTTCCCCATCATTCACTGAACTTGAGAAATATGAATTTAAACCTACTTGGTCTGATGAGTGTGGTACTCTTGAGAACTACAAACCAGTTGACTTCAAAACCCCTAATGGTAAGAAAGCACCACAGGCAAAGGTCATTCCCTTGACAGACCTTTGACGTGCTTGTCGTGGTACACGTAAAATTTCCCAATTACAACTAATAAATAGTGGCAAGAAGGTATCGAACACAGGGAGTTTGTGGAAAATGTGATTAATTCTAGTTTTGTCAATTAACTAAATTAAACTACTTAACAAAAAGGAAATGATTAAGATTTTGATTGTTTAAGTTTTAACTAAAGTAACAACTAAATATCGATTTACATGAGTTATGTCTATGTAACTCTTTCTAGTGGAAATTCATACAAGTGTTTAGAGAAACCGGATCCTTGAATGGTCATTGTTCCATATTTTGAAGATAAAAGGGAACAAAGTACTCGGATTAAATTAACGCGAGGTTGTTTCCCGATGACCAATTAATCAATAACCAACCCCTAATCCTTCCCGTGATATCTTAGTTGTTAGCAACATCAAGAACGTACGATAAAGACTAAGAATTAGTAATTTAATCAACACACTACAAGCAATTGTTCATACATCATAATAACAAAGTAAAGTACCAAGTCATTATTCTAGAAATGCAAGAAATCACACACAAGAGTTCAAGAAAAACCTTCACCAAGAATGATCACCAAATGTTTAGCCTAGCATGACTTGGTGAATCATCAACACATTCATAGAATTGTTCATAAGGATCAAAAACAAAAGCCAAATGTTTGTAATAAGCCTCCAATGATGATAAGCAGCCAAAATCGCCCCAATGATGGTCTAGAAACGTCCCAAGTGAAAAGATATATGAAGAGCCCTCAAGATTCTCTTGAAACGTTCCAAGATGAAGATATATGAAGAGCCCTCAAAAGTTGCACTCTCCAACTTATCGTTTTTTTTTATCTCCTATGCATCACAAACAATTAAAGACATTAAGTTCAGTATTAAAATAAATTTTAATTTTCAGTTACTCTTTTAGAACATTTTCATATAACTCCTGTAATTTTAAACCTTTTTAATACAAATTAATTAAACCTTGCCATCAATAATTAATTCTAGTAACTATTTACCAAGCTCAAGTTGAGAACTTGTTCCTTTACCATTTTAATATATTTTATAATAATATCAAAACATTTTTGCATAATAGATATAAAAGAAAGTTTACTTAAATGCACCGATCAAACACTATAATATATATAAAATTAGCATATTAACAACGGGTGTTTCACCACACATCACACCCCCACACTTATCTTTTTTCGTCTCGAAAAAGTTATATATATACTCTGCTCAAGACATTATCACAGACTAGCACCCCAGTCGCCCCATCATACCTTAGCTAAGGTCCAAAGTCATACCCCATTTACAGATCAGCATTAGATGTGTTAATTCAGCAAGTCAAATTGACTTCCATTTAAAAACAAAATTTACCCGACTAAATCTAACATGCTTCCGGTTTTTTTGTTCATGCAACACACCCCTCACAATTTTTCACTCTACTCAGTTTAGTATCTGGACTAGCGTGTAATGCACTGTTATGAATCACTTAAAAACCAAGTATGTAACTCTATTATCATAGGCTTGTATAACAATCACACCTCAACTGTAGACAATGCACATATCTAAAGGACTTACGGGTTTTGGGCTTAGGGTAAAGGTAGGAAAGTTTGGCTAAAAGTGGCTAAAACAAAATGGTGAGACCAACATGATTGACAATCCTTATTCACAAATCACAATAACACACAACTTTGGGCATATTTGACCCATAACACATACTTCTATTTTTTTTCTTTTTTTTTTCTTTTTCTTTTTTTTTTCATACATATATTTTTTTCTTTTTTTTTTCTTTCACAACTTACACATAACTCAATCACTTAAACAAAACATAAACACAATGGATGTCATCAATTTATTACACAAAGGTAAATAGGTCAAATTGGGTAATAGGTTTAATCAAATGAAAGGGTATAGGCTCAACATGGGCTACTAAGGGTGATTTTAGGTAAACGGGTCAACACATAACAAATAAGTGGGTATCAAAAGAAAAAAGGGAAAACCTAAATTGCCTTTATCATCTATGTGCATGTCTAGTCTACAACCTTGGCATGTATCAAATAACACAAGTTCTGCAACAGAGAAACATCTGGCCTACACTCAACAAATGAAAATATATATGTATCAATCTATCATCTAGTAGGCTCAAGATCTCACCAAAGTGTGGAAATGGGTTACCGATGCGTGCATGTATTTATTACCAATAGCTTGTTAAACCTAGTCAGGCAATTCTAAACTTTTTTTTTCTTTTCTTAAAAACACCTGCTGAAAACGGTTCATAATACTTTTCCGCAAATTAGACCATGACTAAGGACCTACTGCCAAAACAATCAACAAACAACTAGTACGTACTGAAAGACATGTTTTATGTCTGATTAGAATGCTTTTTAAGAACAATTTTCAAGACATTTTCAATTTTTTTTTAGACATTAGATTCAAAATTAAATAAAAATGAAATTTCCCAACCCCCACACTTGAACGACACATTGTCCTCAATGTGAGCTAGGAATAAAATAAAGTATAAATAAAAAAAATTGTACAACAATAATAAAAGGAACAGACTCCCCTGGATATAGGCAGTGTGCGTATGATTCTCTAGAGTTCCTCCCAATCGAACCGTATAGCATTTCATTCGCGGCCGATAAACAAACCTGAAACTAAGACTCAACAGAAAAATAAAAACATAAAATTCTGGGATGCCTTTTACGCCGATGATGTACAGCTTTACCTCACCTGAATGGAGATTGAGTACATGCGAAGTTATCTGATTGCAAGTTACACTCTAG